>CM060922.1:743284602-744484602 GCA_030737875.1 Allium sativum | reverse complement strand
AGGATGCAGAATAAATCGTATTTTGATGGAACGAAAAATATTTAAATCTGTTAATGAATATCTTTCTAACGAATCTGAAAAATCGAAGTTTCATAGCAGAAATCAAAAGTTATGGCCAACTGAATTTTCAGAAAGGTCGCTATAGAGAATATATCGCCCTTGAAAATAGAAATTTTGCATACGACCTCGGAATTCGACGAAACCACTTTTGTTGGATCCGGGATGTAAAATTATTGCTAGGTTTCAAATTTCATAATTTTTGAAGTTAATATGTGAGCGTGGCAAAGGAAAATGTGTTTTGGTCAATTATAGTTAGATTGGATCGACCAGAAAATGGCCATTTTACAGACGAGCTCAGAATCGAACGAAACAAATTTTGTTGTGATTGTATCGTCAAAACAAAGCCAGAAATAATTTTTCTGAGTTAGTATGTGGCCCCGGCGTATTTAAATGAACGGTAAATATTTAATTAATTAAATTTTAATGTAAATTTAAATGAAATATTTACAGATTTCGGAATTGGGCCACGAGACCTGTCCCATTGCGTTCAGAAGGCGTCAAAACCTTAAGAACGACAGTAAGCAGGCCAATTTCCGAGTTAGTGGCCAAACGGACCTTTATTGGGCTAATTAAATAATTAATTAATAAATTAAACCTAATATTATATTATATATATCCGTCCGCTAAAGTAACCTTCTTCTTCCCGATGGATTCAGCCGCAACAAAACCCATAAAGCTTCAAATCTTTAAACTCTGATTTCTTCTTCGTTTCTCAACGGAATCCTTCGCCGTAAATCACGTTTCGAAGAGATTTTCGATCTCTTCGAATACATACCGAACACAACCCGTCTCGTTGCTGGAAATCGCCACACCCTCCACCCAAAGCCGCCGCCGTTCGGCCTCCCCCACCCCTTCCTCGGCGAACCGCACTTCACCCCCCTCTGGCCGAAGATCCCCCTCTCCAAGCCCGTCAATCTCCCGCAAACCGTTCGCAAAACCGTCGACTACAGCTTCTGAATTCTGAATTTGAAGTTTTGAACAAAACTGAAATTATAAGGTATGAACAATCTCAGTTTTGCCACGCTTTTAAGCGTTACAGCGACAGTTGTTAAAAGTCAGTTTCTAATTTATTCGTTTGAATTTCAAGTTGAAACCTCTCAGATCTGAAACCACTGTGACTTTGAACACGAGATCTGATCGAGTTTGGACATTCATTTTAAATCCAAGCAAGGTGAGAATTTATTTTTAAATAAATTTAATTAATTTAATTGTTATTCTTACGTTATGAGAAGTTGAGAATAAAAAATAAATGGATCGATGATGGATGTTAATATAAGTTGCAGATCTGAATTGTTGCGATGTTATGATATTAGATCTGAAATTTTAAGTGTTAGATGTGAAATTTCCTCATTTAAATTAATTAATTAAATAATTACTTTATTTGTGATGCAGTAATCTCATGGTTAATCTTCAGATCTATTTTGTTTAGATATGATTGATGATGTTTCTATGTTGCTATGATAGATAATTATAAATCTATATGTATTCATCACATGAATGTTATCACACGAAGTCGAACCTTATATTTTGTGTTATGTTATGATGTTGAAGTTGAACCTTATTTTAGCGTTATGTTAATGCATTGAAATTGAACCTTGACATTAGAAACTTGACATTTATATTTATTTACATCTCCTTGTAAATGCAAAGAAGTATAAAACATGAAAAAGTACGAAACTTAAAACATGAAATAAAGATGACATTTTTATATGTTATTTTAATGTAAATAAGAACGATGAAATAAAGATGACATGTAACGACCCGGATTTTCGGCGACTTTGGTTATCGACATAAGCTCGATGTCGATAACCAAAACATCGAAAAATCCCGGTAATTAATGAAAGAAATTAGAGGGTGAGGAAAGATAAGATAAAAACTTAGAATAGAAGAAGAAGAAGAATACAATATCAGAGTAACACGAACCTCACAGCGGAACGAATAACATATAATATATAACATAACTTTGAAATATAACAGTTATGTATACGATAGCACTTATCAGAGTACAACACTTACAACACATCGGAAATAAACTATAGCTATATGATCCAGAAGCCTCCTGCTCCAGCTCTTCAAGTATATCTGTAAATCCCGACTACTTGACTGCCCGTACAAATTTAGGCACCCAAGAGTTTAGGGAAAACAACAAAGTAAACTCCGGGTCAGTCATGGGACTGGTGTGAGTAAAATAGTTTAAACAGTTTGAACAAGTAAACGATATCTCATAAGACCACGCCGTATAACGGAACGGGTTTTTCCCTTATGAGAATCCAAAATATCTTTATATCAAAAACCTTTTGATATTATAATAATGTCTATCAACCACAATATAATAACCATCTAGCAGAAACGCTTTCATCTCACGTTCTACATATAGTATACAATCAAAACCGCAAGCACGTATTGGGTAATGGGTTTCCAACTATGACAAGGTATGGAACCACCTTCCGATCAGTGTACTCTAGGAACGATACACTGGAGTTCAACAAGAACATCTTGTAACTCAGCCACACATGACCGACCACTCATTTTGCTTGAGTGTATCGAATGTATATCACCAACAGTTGGGATCAGCAACCATTTCCCGTATATATATATATATGAGACAGCATTGATAGATTAAAGAAGCAAATGAATATTCTCTAGATAGGTGATTATACACCCTACTTCGGTGCGACCGACTTAGCCATGCTGCCTGCCCGATTTCTGTCATTTACCGGTTGATGAGGCTAGAAGCTACGCTTTATCATCACATCAGATTCACTTCGAATGTCACATCATCAGATCCATCCAATCACCGATTTGACATCCTCAACAATACATTATGTGTTAGCTAAAAGAAGTTTCCTTCTTCGCTTCCACTCTTGGTACGGTTGGAGAAATCAATATACGTGATCGTCTGGAAATACTCTGTCAGACATCCGTCCATACAAGTCATCCAGGAACAGGATGAACCGAAGGCACTATTCAGTACATCCATCTTAGGCACTGTTATCTAAGACTTATACAATAGCCCTTGCACTTTACTCCGTCTTCAATTATCTTTGGCATATATGATTCGCAACGCTTATGCCAATACAGAGTGGTTCTTTGGATAATAATCCAACCGGTCTCTCCATATTAACAACGTTAAATTGGTCAAAAACTTCGATAGTCGATGAGTTAACTATCGAAGAAAAACACGTGTGCAAACAACGATATTATTTCCAGATGGAAATTCTATCAATCAATCATCAATCATATATATATCTATATATATATGTATATTCATATTTCCCTTTTTTCTATGTTTGATTACGTTTCTGATTCTATTTGGAAAACATTTCCAAATCTTCTTTACTTGGATTTAAACAGATGTTTAAATCAACATCGCGACGACAACTTAAACCACTATACTTATTTACTAAATCACGTAACCACTTTCACTCTCGAACCTTAACCATTTCTAAGTTAAAACGAAGTCAATCAAGTTGGGGTATAACTACCTCTCAGACCTTAACTGAACAACATTTCAAATCTCGAAATAGGTTAAGTCCATCTTTTAACTCTTTAACACTTCCTTACGTAACTTCTTTCGAATAAACTATATTCGAAAATCCTTTAAAATCTATTTGTTTAACTCTAATCGATTTACTCTTTTTACTTCACCCCTTACTTAACTCCTTTCGAATAAACTATATTCGAAAATCCTTTAATCTCTATTTGTTTAACTCTAATCGATTTACTCTTTTTACTTCTATTTGAATAAACTAAATTCGATCAACTCATTTTAACTCGATTCGAATAACTAATATTCGATAACTCCCTTTAATTCTATTCGAATAAACTATATTCGATTTACTCATTTGATTTAACTAATATCGATTAACCCCATCAAATAACTAAATTCGATAACTCCTTTGAATAAACTATATTCGATAACCCCTTCAATTAAACTAATAATCGATAATTCCTTCGATTAACTAATAATCGATAACTCCTTCGAATAAACTATATTCGATAACTCACTTCGATTAAACTAATAATCGATAACTCCTTCGATTAACTAATAATCGATAACTCCTACGAATAAACCATATTCGATAATCTCCTCTCGAATAAATGATATTCGATAATCTTCCCTTTCGAATACACGAAATTCGATAATTCCTTTTCGAATAACTAAATTCGATAACTCCTTTTCGACTAACTCTAATCGATTAACTCAAATCGATTAACTCTAATTCGATTAACCCTATTTAATTACTCTATTTGTTTAACCCTAACTCTAACTAGTTAACTCTAACAGATTTACTCTGACTGGTCAACCCTAACTGATTAACTCTAACTGGTTAACTCTAACTGGTCAACCCTAACTGATTAACTCGACTTATTCAGCTTAACTTGATTTAACTCCTATCGAATAACAAATATTCAATTTAACTCCATTTGAATAATTCTATTTGATTAACTCTAGTTGGTTAATCCTAATTGGTTAACTCTAACTCTGATCGATTTCTCTTATTCGGGTACCCTTATTTGATAACGTTTATTCATTTATAAAGATTTACTTTTAGTAACGGTTCTGCACTTAATGTTCTCTTTAATGATGTTACTTCACTTATACAAGTGTTGTGTATCCATTCTATTTAAACCTATCGGTGTTAAAACCAATATCTCTTCTCTATATAAGTACAGACTTATATATTCCAATTATCGAATGATAAATATTTAATTTAATTTATAAACTGTTATTTATAAATTAATCCTTTCTATTTATCTGTTAAAAACAGATTTCTATTTATTTAACAAATAAATATTCCTTTTTTCCTATTTATTCTAACAAGTAAATATCTTCTTTTAATCCTATTTATTTACCAAATAAATATCTCCTTTAATCTTTATTTATTTCCTAAATAAATAAACCCTTATTACTTTTATTTATTTCTTAAATAAATAAATTCTTTTAACTCTTTATTTATGCTTTACCAATATATTCCTTTATATTTGCTTTCAAATATATTTCCTTTATATTTGATTTCGAATATATCTCCTTTTCAATTTCATTTGTAAAGGTTTTACAAACATTTCTATTTCATTTTGATTTCTGAAAAATATTCTAACTCCTTATATTCCCGGGAAAATTCGCCATAACCTCCTTTGTACCGGGAGCATCGGGAAAATCCCCAAACCCGCCACACAGTCCTTTCCATTCAAAAAGAAAATGTTTTGAAATTTATTTCCTTTCTAAATATCTTCTATTTATAAATATTCCAATTTATAAATATTTCTTATTTATAAATATTCCATTTATAAATATTTTATTTTCACTATCACTTTGAAAATTCCCTTATCAACATTCCGGTATGTTACGGTATTTAACATATCAAATTTCGATATCCAATATCGTCCATACTCACACAATCAACAACAGGTTATAATTCCTATCATATATAAAAATATATGAAAAACACTAAAATAACTGTTGAGGAATCCAGTCGGATTCCTCCAACCTGTTTCCCTGCATCCACAGATGTTACACAACATGATTGTCATCACTTTCAGTTCAATATGAATTATTCTGATAAACAGAATCAATATATATAACTATCTAACTGTTTATATATTATATATATATATATTCAAATATATATAATCTTTAATTTACTGACTAGCAGTTCAATCAACAGTCAACACACAGTCAATCAGACAATTTCTAACAGTTCTAAAAATACAACATGAAATTATAAAGTGTTCAGAGTTAGTGAGATTAACTCACTTTGGCGCGTTAACCGTTAAATAACGGTTTACGTTATTTGATTCAGTCGGACAATTTATTTCGCCATAAATTGTAACGAGCTCGGATTCACTCCAGGTCAGTCTCATTGTGTTGCTCCCGTCCATACGATCCCAACGCAACTTACGGTTCGTCAATCTGACCTCGTATGAAATAGTTACGCCATTTCGAAGTTAATAAACATTTAAATTAAATTTAAACCTCAACAATTTAAATCGGGCCTCACCCCATCATTCACCGGCCCATTTCCCCTTAAAGCCCACGCCCGTTTATTCCTTTTCTTCCCCAAATGAAATACACCGAACTCCAGTAAACCAACTCCTCTATTTCAGCGATTTCACCCACCTCTTACTCGATCATCTCTCCACCAATTTACTCCCTGCTTCGATCTCCTCAAACCCAACCCCATCAACTCGAACTCGCACCTCACTGGCAACCTCCGACCTTCAGACAGCGACGTTGTACTCGATACAGGCATCGACCAAAATACCACCGAATACCACAAAATCATCACCCTTGAAGCCAAATCCCTTCACGGTTCCAAAACCCATATCACCAACTTGAACTGATTCATACATCACCCAAAATCATGAACCCTAGGTTCACCGTTCTAGACTTCGAACCACCCAGACTCGCGTCGGACTTCCCATAATAGCTACCAGATCGAAGACAATCTCCATCGCAACCCATTCATACATATAAAATGATTTATACTATTTTATTTCACATTTATTTGATTTTTGGAAGAGGAATTACTTTACAGGAAAAAAGAAACATGACGGCGCAAATTTCTTTGTCCAGAGAAAATGAAGATTAGGTTTTGGGTTTAAGGATATTATATAGGAGATGTTAGACATTTTTTTTATTATTATTATATTCGAATATTATTTTTATTTTAAGTCAACGCTATCTGTATTTACTGTTAAAAATTCCTATAATCACATATAGTATCTAAAAATCACGAAAATTGACATGTAGCTACTATTCGACATTACGGTCCCAACGAAACTGGTTTCATCGAATTCTGACTCAGTTTGCTCACACAGCGTATTTTTAACCATCAAAATACTGACTGTTTTCACTCTAAAAATCCGTACGGCCACACACTAACCCTAAAAATCACGGAACTTGGAATCTAAGAATAATTTGATGTTGCGGATCCAACAAAATTAGTTTCGTCGAATTCCGAGGTCATTTGCAAAACTGGCTATTTTTAATGCTCTAAATAGCCCTTTTAAATATATATATATATATTTAAAAATAATTAAATTAAATATTAATAACTTAATATCATCGTATATATTCACAGTGGAATACCATACAGCTTCAGAATATTCCTATATGAATTTCTAACTCGATATTTCAAATTCATATTATATCGATATTCAATTTATATTGAAATTCCTTTTATAGATCGTTATAAATTATAAAGGAATTCCACAGTGACTTTTCTAAAATTTGATTTGGACGTAAATCAAAATCTACACGACGAAATCTCGATTTTTCTCTTCCACTAGAAAAATATACTTCACCAGCTCCTAACGTTTCTTGTTTCACAGAAATCCGACTTAAAACGACTTCTGTATATTCAGTTGAAGTTCAAATCGCCAAATAGCGAACTGTAGCGCCATTTCGAGCTCGGTTTTAATTATGATATAATTATACGTTCTAACGTCGTCGATTAAATAATATATTCGTTATTTAAATAATTAAATAAGTTAATTATTACATTGTCAAAAAATTCGGGTCATTACATTCTTCCCCCCTTAAAATAATTTCGTCCTCGAAATTGCTAAGGTAGAGGACGACCCTATCGACTGGTTAGAACATATTTGTTCACTTCTCAACTTCAGTTTCAACTGAACCAATTTAATTTCAATTAAAATATTAATTAATTCTTATCAACGAAAATTTTCAAAAATCCTGAAAATTTTCTAACTCCTTAACTTTTCGAAAAATTTCGCCAGCACCACCTTTGTACTGGTCGATAGGTCAAACTCCAACTTGCCTCTCTGGGCCATCTCCAACCCAAAAGAAAATCAAACAGCCAAGCGGCTTGCCAATTCGGCTCATCAAAATCTCATGCCATATGAAATATAAACTTGTACCTTTTTGTCGGGAATATCAACTCTATCACTTCCATATGCTATCAACTCAGCATATACCAATGTTATCCCAATCAAATTATGAAATCACTTTTATCTCCAACACAACCATTCGTTTTTAACCAAGCCAAATCCCATTTCAACTCAAGTTCAATTCTTGATTTTCAATTCCTTAACTCCTCAATCCAATACCATTTCGGATTCTAATTTCACAAATCCAATCTTATTCGATTTCAATTCAACTTCAGTTACCACTTAACTGACCTTATTTTAAATCCCAATTTGCTTTCACACGTTCACATTTAATTTGTTTTAAATTAAACCATCTATTTCTGGGAGTTTTTAAACATCTTTGTTTTTCTCAAAAATCAAACTCCCCCTTCGAAGTTCAAAACAACTTGTTTTTCTAAACAATTCAAAAACAAAATCTTTGGTAGTAATCCGTCACTTAGAACTCGAAAATGAACACTGATGATGTCTAGATTCATCATCAGAATCTATTTTCCAGCTATTAAGGTGAGTTCAATACTATATCACTTTCAGTTTGAAAACCGTTTTCAAAATCATTCTTTAACCCTTTTATTTTGAAATCAGTTCAAAATATCATTCACAATTTCTTGGAATACAATTTAAAATCTCCCAGGATCTTAAAAATTTACATATATTTAATCCAAGTCTATTTACAAACTCTGTTCCAAATTTCCAGGGTTTCAATTTCAATTCTGATTTAAATTTCAGATTTAATTCAATTCATTTTACTTATCTGAATTCTGATTGGTTATTTACATAACCATTTAATTTATAATCTTACTCGATTATAATAACAACCAATATATCCAATATATTATAATTTTGATATATATATATATCTTCTCTATATCAAGATATACCTTGGGTAAACTTATTTTATTTTACCCTCTTTTCAAAACATATCGTGACGACCCATCGTATTCAAGTGTTTAGTAACTCCTACCGATACAGTGGATCAAACTGATTGACCAGAACTCATAAACAACTCAACCAATAAATCTCCACAATATAAAACATATTTTTATATCAATAACAAATACGTTCACTCGTATATATACACTCAAACTCAATCTAGGGTATTACTAACCCTATCTCTACCGAGTCACGCCACAGAGCCAAGGTAATTCTTAACTTAAGCTCTGATACCAACTGTAATGACCCGGATTCTAGGCGACTTTGGTTATCGACATAAGCACGATGTCGATAACCAAAACATCGAAAAATCCCGGTAATTAATGAAAGAAATTAGAGGGTGAGGAAAGATAAGATAGAAACTTAGAATAGAAGAAGAAGAAGAACACAATATCAGAGTAACACGAACCTCACAGCGGAACGAATAACATATAATATATAACATAACTTTGAAATATAACAGTTATGTATACAATAGCACTTATCAGAGTACAGCACTTACAACACAGCGGAAATAAACTATAGCTATATGATCCAGAAGCCTCCTGCTCCAGCTCTTCAAGTATATCTGTAAATCCCGACTACTTGACTGCCCGTACAAATTTAGGCACCCAAGAGTTTAGGGAAAACAACAAAGTAAACTCCAGGTCAGTCATGGGACTGGTGTGAGTAAAATAGTTTAAACAGTTTGAACAAGTAAACGATATCTCATAAGACCACGCCATATAACGAAACGGGTTTTTCCCTTATGAGAATCCAAAATATCTTTATATCAAAAACCTTTTGATATTATAATAATGTCTATCAACCACAATATAATAACCATCTAGCAGAAACGCTTTCATCTCACGTTCTACATATAGTATACAATCAAAACCGCAAGCACGTATTGGGTAATGGGTTTCCAACTATGACAAGGTATGTAACCACCTTCCGATCAGTGTACTCTAGGAACGATACACTGGAGTTCAACAAGAACATCTTGTAACTCAGCCACACATGACCGACCACTCATTTTGCTTGAGTGTATCGAATGTATATCACCAACGGTTGGGATCAGCAACCATTTCCCGTATATATATACGAGACAGCATTGATAGATCAAAGAAGAAAATGAATATTCTCTAGATAGGTGATTATACACCCTACTTCGGTGCGACCGACTTAGCCATGCTGCCTGCCCGATTTCTGTCATTTACCGGTTGATGAGGCTAGAAGCTACGCTTTATCATCACATCAGATTCACTTCGAATGTCACATCATCAGATCCATCCAATCACCGATTTGACGTCCTCAACAATACATTATGTGTTAGCTAAAAGAAGTTTCCTTCTTTGCTTCCACTCTTGGTACGGTTGGAGAAATCAATATACGTGATCGTCTTGAAATACTCTGTCAGACATCCGTCCATACAAGTCATCCAGGAACAGGATGAACCGAATGCACTATTCAGTACATCCATCTTAGGCACTGTTATGTAAGACTTATACAATAGCCCTTGCACTTTACTCCGTCTTCAATTATCTTTGGCATATATGATTCGCAACGCTTATGCCAATACAGAGTGGTTCTTTGGATAATAATCCAACCGGTCTCTCCATATTAACAACGTTAAATTGGTCAAAAACTTCGATAGTCGATGAGTTAACTATCGAAGAAAAACACGTGTGCAAACAACGATATTATTTCCAGATGGAAATTCTATCAATCAATCATCAATCATATATATATCTATATATATATATGTATATTTCCCTATTTTCTATGTTTGATTACGTTTCTGATTCTATTTGGAAAACATTTCCAAATCTTCTTTACTTGGATTTAAACAGATGTTTAAATCAACATCGCGACGACAACTTAAACCACTATACTTATTTACTAAATCACTTAACCACTTTCACTCTCGAACCTTAACGATTTCTAAATTCAAACGAAGTCAATCAAGTTGGGGTATAACTACCTCTCAGACCTTAACTGAACAACATTTCAAATCTCGAAATAGGTTAAGTCCATCTTTTAACTCTTTAACACTTCCTTACGTAACTTCTTTCGAATAAACTATATTCGAAAATCCTTTAAACTCTATTTGTTTAACTCTAATCGATTTACTCTTTTTACTTCACCCCTTACTTAACTCCTTTCGAATAAACTATATTCGAAAATCCTTTAATCTCTATTTGTTTAACTCGAATCGATTTACTCTTTTTACTTCTATTTGAATAAACTAAATTCGATCAACTCATTTTAACTCGATTCGAATAACTAATATTCGATAACTCCCTTTAATTCTATTCGAATAAACTATATTCGATTTACTCATTTGATTTAACTAATATCGATTAACCCTATCAAATAACTAAATTCGATAACTCCTTTGAATAAACTATATTCGATAACCCCTTCGATTAAACTAATAATCGATAATTCCTTCGATTAACTAATAATCGATAACTCCTTCGAATAAACTATATTCGATAACTCACTTCGATTAAACTAATAATCGATAACTCCTTCGATTAACTAATAATCGATAACTCCTTCGAATAAACCATATTTGATAATCTCCTCTCGAATAAACGATATTCGATAATCTTCCCTTTCGAATACACGAAATTCGATAATTCCTTTTCGAATAACTAAATTCGATAACTCCTTTTCGACTAAATCTAATCGATTAACTAAAATCGATTAACTCTAATTCGATTAACCCTATTTAATTACTCTATTTATTTAACCCTAACTCTAACTAGTTAACTCTAACATATTTACTCTGACTGGTCAACCCTAACTGATTAACTCTAACTGGTTAACTCTAACTGGTCAACCCTAACTGATTAACTCGACTTATTCAGCTTAACTTGATTTAACTCCTATCGAATAACAAATATTCGATTTAACTCCATTTGATTAACTCTAGTTGGTTAATCCTAATTGGTTAACTCTAACTCTGATCGATTTCTCTTATTCGGGTACCCTTATTTGATAACGTTTATTCATTTATAAAGATTTACTTTTAGTAATGGTTCTGCACTTTATAAATGTTCTCTTTAATGATGTTACTTCACTTATACAAGTGTTGTGTATCCATTCTATTTAAACCTATCGGTGTTAAAACCAATATCTCTTCTCTATATAAGTATAGACTTATATATTCCAATTATCGAATGATAAATATTAAATTTAATTTATAAACTGTTATTTATAAATTAATCCTTTCTATTTATCTGTTAAAAACAGATTTCTATTTATTTAACAAATAAATATTCCTTTTATCCTATTTATTCTAATAAGTTAATATCTTCTTTTAATCCTATTTATTTACCAAATAAATATCTCCTTTAATCTTTATTTATTTCCTAAATAAATAAACCCTTATTACTTTTATTTATTTCTTAAATAAATAAATTCTTTTAACTCTTTATTTATGCTTTACAAATATATTCCTTTATATTTGCTTTCAAATATATTTCCTTTATATTTGATTTCGAATATATCTCCTTTTCAATTTCATTTGTAAAGGTTTTACAAACATTTCTATTTCATTTTGATTTCTGAAAAATATTCTAACTCCTTATATTCCCGGGAAAATTCGCCATAACCTACTTTGTACTGGGAGCATCGGGAAAATCCCCAAACCCGCCACACAGTCCTTTCCATTCAAAAAGAAATTGGTTTGAAATTTATTTCCTTTCTAAATATCTTCTATTTATTAATATTCCAATTTATAAATATTTCTTATTTATAAATATTCCATTTATAAATATTTTATTTTCACTATCACTTTGAAAATTCCCTTATCAACATTCCGGTATGTTACGGTATTTAACATATCAAATTTCGATATCCAATATCGTCCATACACACACAATCAACAACAGGTTATAATTCACATCATATATCAAAATATATGAAAAACACTAAAATAACTGTTGAGGAATCCAGTCGGATTCCTCCAACCTGTTTCCCTTCATCCACGGATGTTACACAACATGATTGTCATCACTTTCAGTTCAATATGAATTATTCTGATAAACAGAATCAATATATATAACTATCTAACTGTTTATATATTATATATATATATTTAAATATATATATATATAATCTTTAATTTACTGACTAGCAGTTCAATCAACAGTCAACTCACAGTCAATCAGACAATTTCTAATAGTTCTAAAAATACAACATGAAATTATAAACTGTTCAGAGTTAGTGAGATTTACTCACTTTGGCGCGTTAACCGTTAAATAACGGTTTGCGTTATTTGATTCAGTCGGACAATTTATTTCGCCATAAATTGTAATGAGCTCGGATTCACTCCCGGTCAGTCTCATTGTGTTGTTCCCGTCCATACGATCCCAACGCAACTTACGGTTCGTCAATCCGACCTCGTACGAAATAGTTACGCCATTTCGAAGTTAATAAACATTTAAATTAAATTTAAACCTCAACAATTTAAATCGGGCCTCACCCCATCATTCACCGGCCCATTTCCCCTTAAAGCCCACGCCCGTTTATTCCTTTTCTTCCCCAAATGAAATACACCGAACTCCAGTAAACCAAATCCTCTATTTCAGCGATTTCACCCACCTCTTACTCGATCATCTCTCCACCAATTTACTCCCTGCTTCGATCTCCTCAAACCCAACCCCATCAACTCAAACTCGCACCTCACTGGCAACCTCCGACCTTCAGACAGCGACGCTGTACTCGATACAGGCATCGACCAAAATACCACCGAATACCACAAAATCATCACCCTTGAAGCCAAATCCCTTCACGATTCCAAAACCCATATCACCAACTTGAACTGATTCATACATCACCCAAAATCATGAACCCTAGGTTCACCGTTCTAGACTTCGAACCACCTAGATTCGCGTCGGACTTCCCATAACAGCTACTAGATCGAAGACAATCTCCATCGCAACCCATTCATACATATAAAATGATTTATACTATTTTATTTCACATTTATTTGATTTTTGGAAGTGGAATTACTTTACAGGAAAAAAAAGAAACATGACGGCGCAAATTTCTTTGTCCAGAGAAAATGAAGATTAGGTTTTGGGTTTAAGGATATTATATAGGAGATGTTAGATATTTTTATTATTATTATTATATTCGAATATTATTTTTATTTTAAGTCAACGCTATCTGTATTTACTGTTAAAAATTCCTATAATCACATATAGTATCTAAAAATCACGAAAATTGACATGTAGCTACTATTCGACATTACGGTCCCAACGAAACTGGTTTCGTCGAATTCCGACTCCGTTTGCTCACACAGCGTATTTTTAACCGTCAAAATACTGACTGTTTTTCACTCTAAAAATCCGTACGGCCACACACTAACCCTAAAAATCACGGAACTTGGAATCTAAGAATAATTTGATGTTGCGGATCCAACAAAATTAGTTTCGTCGAATTCCGAGGTCGTTTGCAAAACTGGCTATTTTTAATGCTCTAAATAGCCTTTTTAAATATATATATATATATATATATTTAAAAATAATTAAATTAAATATTAAAACTTAATATCATTGTATATATTCACAGTGGAATACCATACAGCTTCAGAATATTCCTATATGAATTTCTAACTCGATATTTCAAATTCATATTATATCGATATATTGAAATTCCTTTTATAAATCGTTATAAATTATAAAGGAATTCCACAGCGACTTTTCTAAAATTTGATTTGGACGTAAATCAAAATCTACATGACGAAATCTCGATTTTTCTCTTCCACTAGAAAAATATACTTCACCAGCTCCTAACGTTTCTTGTTTCACAGAAATCCGACTTAAAACGGCTTCTGTATATTCAGTTGAAGTTCAAATCGCCAAATAGCGAACTGCAGCGCCATTTCGAGCTCGGTTTTAATTATGATATAATTATACGTTCTAACGTCGTCGATTAAATAATATATTCGTTATTTAAATAATTAAATAAGTTAATTATTACATTGTCAAAAAATCTGGGTCATTACATGACATTTTTATATGTTAATTTAGTGTTAATTAGAACGATAAAGTATAAATGACATTTTTAGATGTGATTATAATGAGGAATTTCACCGTATGAAAAGTTTACATTTTTATTAATGTAAATATATAGAATATTCACCGTATGAAAAGTTTACATTTTTATTAATGTAAATATATAGGAATTTCACCGTATGAAAAGTCTACATTTTTATTAATGTAAATATATAGAATATTCACCATATGAAAAGTCTACATTTTTATTAATGTAAATATATAGAATATTCACCATATGAAAAGTTTACATTTTTATTAATGTAAATATATAGGAATTTCACCGTATGAAAAGTTTACATTTTTATGAATATAAATATATAGGAATTTCACCATATGAAAAGTCTACATTTTTATTAATGTAAATATATAGGAATTTCACCATATGTAAAGTCTACATTTTTGTTAATGTAAAATAAATAAGAATTACATCGTATGAAATTTACATTGTTTTTTTTAGGTGAAATAAAATAGAAATTTGCATCGTATGAAATTTACATCATTTTTATATGTTGTTTAGATGTAAATTAGAACGGTAAAATAAAATGACATTTTTATATGTTGTTTAGATGCTAATTAGGACCGTATGTTAAAAATTACATTTTTCTTTGTAATTAACATGTGAATTTCATCGTATGTTAAAATTTACATTTTTATATGCAAATCATAAAGTGAATTAATGTCATATGTTAAAAATTACATTTTTCTTTGTAATTAACATGTGAATTTCATCGTATGTTAAAATTTACATTTTTATATGTAAGTTATAAAGTGAATTAATGTCGTATGTTAAAAATTACATTTTTCTTCGTAATTAACATGTGAATTTCATCGTATGTTAAAATTTACATTTTTATATGCAAATCATAAAGTGAATTAATGTCGCATGTTAAAAATTACATTTTTCTTTGTAATTAACATGTGAATTTCATCGTATGTTAAAATTTACATTTTTATATGTAAATTATAAAGTGAATTAATGTCGTATGTTAAAAATTACATTTTTCTTTGTAATTAACATGTGAATTTCATCGTATGTTAAAATTTACATTTTTATATGTAAATTATAAAGTGAATTAATGTCGTATGTTAAAAATTACATTTTTCTTTGTAATTAACACGAGAATTTCATCGTATGTTAAAATTTACATTTTTATATGTAAATTATATAGGGAATTACACCGTAGGATAAAAATTACATTTTATATGTAATTAAAACATGAATTTACATTGTATGTTAAACATTACATTTTTCTATGTAATGTATGTAGGAAATTATACCGTATGTTAAAAATTACATTTTTCCTATGTAATTAAAAGATGCATTTACATCGTATGATAGAATTCACAGTTTTTTTATATATATGTAACATAGGATGAGAATGAACATTAGAAATAAAATTTATTTATTTGATATATAATATAAGGTGTAGGAGTGTGATATGATATTAAAAGACATATTTTTACAATGTGAATTAGAAGTAGAGTTCGCATTGTAATTAAAAAACAAATTTTTACAATGTGAATTAGAAGTAGAGTTTGCATTGTAATTAAAAATCATATTTTTACAATGTGAATTAGAACTAGAGTTTGCATTGTAATTAAAAATCATATTTTTACAATGTGAATTAGAAGTAGAGTTCGCATTGTAATTAAAAGTCATATTTTTACAATGTAAATAGGAAGTAGAGTTTGCATTGTAATTAAAAAACATATTTTTACAATGTGAATTAGAAGTAGAGTTTGCATTGTAATTAAAAATCATATTTTTACAATGTGAATTAGAAGTAGAGTTCGCATTGTAATTAAAAGTCATATTTTTACAATGTAAATAGGTAGTAGAGTTTGCATTGTAATTAAAAATCATATTTTTACAATGTGAATTAGAAGTAGAGTTCGCATTGTAATTAAAGTCATATTTTTACAATGTAAGTAGGAAGTAGAGTATGCATTGTAATTAAAAAACATATTTTTACAATGTGAATTAGAAGTAGAGTTTGCATTGTAATTAAAAGTTATATTTTTACAATGTAAATAGGGAATAGAGTTTGCTTTGTAATTAAACATACATTTTTATATATAAATTTAGAATAGGATTCACTGCAAATATAAGTTACATTTTTATTATGTAACTAAGATGAGAATGTACATTTAAGTTGAAATTTACATATATTAAAGTTGTTTTAATCAAACGACGTTATTACAATTAAATGATTCTATATATATAAATATAATTAAAATTAAACGAATGGGGCGTGGTAGTTCGCGTTTTGAAATCGTACCTTTAAATGACTATTCAAGAAGATCCGACCGTCGGATTTTCTTGAAACTGAAACCGTTAGGACCGTCTTGGAAAAATCTTTCCAACGATATATATTACGTTAAGATCCAACGGTTAGATTCTGAGTAATGTAAAAATTAAAATTGGTTGAATGCAGCGCCATAGTCGTCCATGGACTTAAGGCGTCGTTATATAAAAATTTAATTATTTTAAATAATTAAAATAGGAAGTAATCATTATAAAATGATATTAGCAAGTACGAAGGATTTTAAATATATATATATATATATATATATATATAAACGAGGATTATTTGGAAAGTCCGAGTTCTCTCATTCTAAATAATCAAACGACGTTAATTGAAGTATGAAGATGGCGTATGAAGACCGTAAATCCTCCCTCGAATGGACAACGATCGAGGCCCTGATTTGACTTGCTCCCAATTCAAGGGTCACGGTCATTGCCTAGACGTATGTGTTGATTTCACGGGTTTGGCTTTCGCTCAGACCCAGAGCATAAGCTAATAAATGGATTGTGTGTCTGACAACATACTCTATCAAATATCATGTTATTGATCTTTTGTTGAAGGTATGGATGTTTGGTGGCGGGGAATTTATTCTCTTGCTTAACACCCATTCATATATTTCTTCAAAGGATTGGTAGTACGATACGGAGTGATGATGTGGCATGCTAAGATGCATAGGATCAAGGTTTTGTTGAAAAGCAGGCCTTGTGGGACGATCAAAGCATAGCCTGTTTAGGCATAGCTTTGTGTACAGCGTGACTTCACGAGCCTCACACACCGATGGAGTCTAAAACGGGAGAAGGGAACGCAGGGAGAGCAGCACGTTTCTTTCTAGCTAGAAGCGGTGATTGGGTTTTAACACGGCCCAACATTTTACTTATGCCGATGATGGAATGAGGCGCCTCAGATGATAGGTCCTATAGGACTGGGAAACGTGTGTTCAGGAATAACTAATCCGCAACTCGTATGGTGGACCGGCCCTGCAGCTTTCTAAGGGTTCACTGCGGGGGATCCTGAGACATTAGCTAGAGTGTCTCGAATCGGTAGGAGCTCCTCCCTAGCCTTGACTCATGATGGAAACCAAAATCCAAATACGACCCTACAAATTTGATTGTATTACTAGTATGGAGGCATAGTATATGGTAGCTATGCTTCCTAGGATCGATACATTTACTTTGAAATGTTTTGATATATACTAATAATAATATTAAACTCGTATTTGCCGTATTTAGCATGTTTAATCACTATAAGGTAAAACCCTATCCTCTGGTTTGTGTTGCATTGTGTGATGGGACCTGGGTCTTATGGTGATTCCATTTTTCGAAAAAGTATAACGTTGTTGTATGATTCACTTATCTCTTATTCTGACACTATTATGCACGGCAATCCATTAGAATAAACCCGTTCCGCGTTAGTGGCGTGGTCTTTGGATTTGCCTCATTACTAGTAGTTAATTTAGTTAAGAATTCTCACACCAGTCCCACGACTGACCTGTAGTTTGTTTCACCTTTTTGCAAACTCGGGTGCCCTCCTTTTTACACGGGCAGCCAAGTAAACAGGTTCATTCTTTGCTTGGAGTCTTTTCTTTGGAGCTGCTTATTAACTTTCTTGGATTTGCTTTCATGGAGAGGTGATGATTTGGAGCTTGAAGACATCTATCATTTGCTACTACTGCATTTTTCTCTTTTTTTTTCAGACATCAAACTTATTTTATTTCATGTTGTTCAATTTTGAAGTTGAAACTTATTCCACTTTGCTGAAACTTGATGTAATAATTTAGAATTATGTGACTGGATTTTCTGTGGTTGATGACATTATATTTCCGCTGCTATGATGTTGTTACTCTATGAATTTCCTATGCTATGTTGTATCTGTGATCTGTATTATTGTATTTATGTTGTATTCCAAATGATCATCTCTTACTTTCATTCCGTGGAAGTTTGGGGTTATCACAGTTGGTATCAGAGCTTTGGTTAAACTTAGCTTTGGAATATAACATATTTATGATAATTCGTTTACACAGAATCACAATATTCTATGGCGAACATTTCATGAGATACATAATAGACAGTCACTTTATCATCATCTTTTCATTCATCCTTCGATCTTTTCTATCTATTTGAATCACCATTACAGTTGTTCTGACTCTTTCCATGATCGTACAGAACTAACTAAAAATGAGTACTCATGCCGCTAGAACTGCTAGAGTTAGAACAATGGGGCAAAATGTTATTGGAACCGAGGAGCCCGCAGTTCAACAAGCACCACCGCAGCCCTTTGACTTGGTGAGGGTAGTGAAGGATTTTAAGAAATTAGATGGAGTTCCGTTCACAGGTACGGAGACCGTGACGCAGGCTCGGGCATGGCTTAAGAATTGTGAAAAGATATTTAGAGCGCTAGAACTGGAAGATCAAAAGAAGAGATTTGTGGCTTCATGGATGCTCCAAGGCGAAGCACAGCTTTGGTGGGAAGAGGACAATATAGGAGGAGATGAAGAAAATATGTCTTGGACCAAATTTAAAGAGATGTTTAATGAAGAGTATATTGCAAGGCAAGAGGTGGAAAGGCTTTATGATAAGTTTGCCTGTCGCTATGAGAAGAAGTCTGAAGAAAGCAGTTCTGGAGCCGCTAAGACTCATGATAAGACTTAGCTTCAATGCTACCACTGCCAGAAGTTTGGAAACTTTAGCAAGGACTACGGGAATCCAAAGAAGGCCAGAAGGGAGGACAATCGAAGATGCTATAACTGCCATAAAAAGGGTCACATCAAACTTAATTGTCCACTATTGAGAAGTTCCCAAGTTGCCCATGTGTACGAGGGAGCAAGTGCACCACCTTCTTCCGCCCCTACTTCTTCCGAAGGAGCAGGTAAGCCTGATGTTTTAGGTGGTACTATTTCTGTTAAAAACATTCTCTGTATTGGTTCCTACCCTTCTATTCTTCCCTTTTTCTTTTCGAGGACGAAAAGTTCTTAAGCGGGGGAGATTGTAACAACCCGGAATTTGGGGCCAATTTAAAATTTTCATTTTAGGGGTGTTTAAATATTTAAAATAAATTATTTCAAATAAAAATGAATGGAAATTTATTTTGAGCAAAGTTAATGCAAATATATTCAAATAAATTACATAAAGAATTAGAAATAGGACGGTAGTTGGAAAAGTCAAACTTGAACTTTGACTAACTACACAGGATGCAGAATAAATCGTATTTTGATGGAACGAAAAATATTTAAATCTGTTAATGAATATCTTTCTAACGAATCTGAAAAATCGAAGTTTCATAGCAGAAATCAAAAGTTATGGCCAACTGAATTTTCAGAAAGGTCGCTATAGAGAATATATCGCCCTTGAAAATAGACATTTTGCATACGACCTCGAAATTCGACGAAACTACTTTTGTTGGATCCGGGATGTAAAATTATTGCTAGGTTTCAAATTTCATAATTTTTGAAGTTAATATGTGAGCGTGGCAAAGGAAAATGTGTTTTGGTCAATTATAGTTAGATTGGATCGACCAGAAAATGGCCATTTTACAAACGAGCTCAGAATCGAACGAAATAAATTTTGTTGTGATCGTATCGTCAAAACAAAGCCAGAAATAGTTTTTCTGGATTTTTCTGAGTTAGTATGTGGCCCCGGCGTATTTAAATGAACGGTAAATATTTAATTAATTAATTTTTAATGTAAATTTAAATGAAATATTTACAGATTTCGGAATTGGGCCACGAGACCTGTCCCATTGCGTTCAGAAGGTGTCAAAACCTTAAGAACGACAGTAAGCAAGCCAAATTCCGAGTTAGTGGCCAAACGGACCTTTATTGGGCTAATTAAATAATTAATTAATAAATTAAACCTAATATTATATTATATATATCCGTCCGCTACCGTAACCTTCTTCTTCCCGATGGATTCAGCCGCAACAAAACCCATAAAGCTTCAAATCTTTAAACTCTGATTTCTTCTTCATTTCTCAACGGAATCCTTCGCCGTAAATCACGTTTCGAAGAGATTTTCGAGCTCTTCGAATACATACCGAACACAACCCGTCTCGTTGCCGGAAATCGCCACACCCTCCACCCAAAGCAGCCGCCGTTCGGCCTCCCCCACCCCCTCCTCGGCGAACCGCACTTCACCCCCCTCTGGCCGAAGATCACCCTCTCCAAGCCCGTCGATCTCCCGCAAACCATTCGCAAAACCGTCGACTACAGCTTCCAAATTCTGAATTTGAAGTTTTGAACAAAACTGAAATTATAAGGTATGAACAATCTCAGTTTTGCCACGCTTTTAAGCGTTACAGCGACAGTTGTTAAAAGTCAGTTTCTAATTTATTCGTTTGAATTTCAAATTGAAATCTCTCAGATCTGAAACCACGTGGCTTTGAACACGAGATCTGATCGAGTTTGGACATTCATTTTAAATCCAAGCAACGTGAGAATTTATTTTTAAATAAATTTAATTAATTTAATTGTTATTCTTGCGTTATGAGAAGTTGAGAATCAAAAATAAATGGATCGATGATGGATGTTAATATAAGTTGCAGATCTGAATTGTTGCGATGTTATGATATTAGATCTGAAATTTTAAGTGTTAAATGTGAAATTTCCTCATTTAAATTAATTAATTAAATAATTACTTTGTTTGTGACGCAGTAATCCCATGGTTAATCTTTAGATCTATTTTGTTTAGATATGATTGATGATGTTGCTATGTTGCTATGATAGATAATTATAAATCTATATGTATTCATCACATGAATGTTATCACACGAAGTCGAACCTTATATTTTGTGTTATGTTATGATGTTGAAGTTGAACCTTATTTTAGCGTTATGTTAATGCATTGAAATTGAACCTTGAAATTAGAAACTTGACATTTATATTTATTTACATCTCCTTGTAAATGCAAAGAAGTATAAAACATGAAAAAGTACGAAACTTAAAACATGAAATAAAGATGACATTTTTATATGTTATTTTAATGTAAATAAGAACGATGAAATAAATATGACATTTTTATATGTTAATTTAATGTTAATTAGAACGATAAAGTATAAATGACATTTTTAGATGTGATTATAATGATGAATTTCACCGTATGAAAAGTTTACATTTTTATTAACGTAAATATATAGAATATTCACCGTATGAAAAGTTTACATTTTTATTAATGTAAATATATAGGAATTTCACCGTATGAAAAGTCTACATTTTTATTAATGTAAATATATAGAATATTCACCGTATGAAAAGTCTACATTTTTATTAATGTAAATATATAGAATATTCACCGTATGAAAAGTTTACAGTTTTATTAATGTAAATATATAGGAATTTCACCGTATGAAATGTTTACATTTTTATTAATGTAAATATACAGTAATTTCACCGTATGAAAAGTCTACATTTTTATTAATGTAAATATATAGGAATTTCACCATATGTAAAGTCTACATTTTTGTTAATGTAAAATAAATAAGAATTACATCGTATGAAATTTACATTGTTTTTTTTTAGGTGAAATAAAATAGAAATTTGCATCGTATGAAATTTACATCATTTTTATATGTTGTTTATATGTAAATTAGAACGGTAAAATAAAATGACATTTTTATATGTTGTTTAGATGCGAATTAGGACCGTATGTTAAAAATTACATTTTTCTTTGTAATTGACATGTGAATTTCATCGTATGTTAAAATTTACATTTTTATATGCAAATCATAAAGTGAATTAATGTCGTATGTTAAAATTACATTTTTCTTTGTAATTAACATGTGAATTTCATCGTATGTTAAAATTTACATTTTTATATGTAAGTTATAAAGTGAATTAATGTCGTATGTTAAAAATTACATTTTTCTTTGTAATTAACATGTGAATTTCATCGTATGTTAAAATTTACATTTTTATATGCAAATCATAAAGTGAATTAATGTCGTATGTTAAAAATTACATTTTTCTTTGTAATTAACATGTGAATTTCATCGTATGTTAAAATTTACATTTTTATATGTAAATTATAAAGTGAATTAATGTCGTATGTTAAAAATTACATTTTTCTTTGTAATTAACATGTGAATTTCATCGTATGTTAAAATTTACATTTTTATATGTAAATTATAAAGTGAATTAATGTCGTATGTGAAAAATTACATTTTTCTTTGTAATTAACACGTGAATTTCATCGTATGTTAAAATTTACATTTTTATATGTAAATTATATAGGGAATTACACCGTAGGATAAAAATTACATTTTATATGTAATTAAAACATGAATTTACATTGTATGTTAAACATTACATTTTTATATGTAATGTATGTAGGAAATTATACCGTATGTTAAAAATTACATTTTTCCTATGTAATTAAAAGATGCATTTACATCGTATGATAGAATTCACATTTTTTTTATATATATGTAACATAGGATGAGAATGAACATTAGAAATAAAATTTATTTATTTGATATATAATATAAGGTGTAGGAGTGTGATATGATATTAAAAGACATATTTTTACAATGTGAATTAGAAGTAGAGTTCGCATTGTAATTAAAAAACATATTTTTACAATGTGAATTAGAAGTAGAGTTTGCATTGTAATTAAAAATCATATTTTTACAATGTGAATTAGAAGTAGAGTTTGCATTGTAATTAAAAATCATATTTTTACAATGTGAATTAGAAGTAGAGTTCGCATTGTAATTAAAAGTCATATTTTTACAATGTAAATAGGAAGTAGAGTTTGCATTGTAATTAAAAAACATATTTTTACAATGTGAATTAGAAGTAGAGTTTGCATTGCAATTAAGAATCATATTTTTACAATGTGAATTAGAAGTAGAGTTCGCATTGTAATTAAAAGTCATATTTTTACAATGTAAATAGGTAGTAGAGTTTGCATTGTAATTAAAAATTATATTTTTACAATGTGAATTAGAAGTAGAGTTCGCATTGTAATTAAAGTCATATTTTTACAATGTAAGTAGGAAGTAGAGTATGCATTGTAATTAAAAAACATATTTTTACAATGTGAATTAGAAGTAGAGTTTGCATTGTAATTAAAAGTTATATTTTTACAATGTAAATAGGGAATAGAGTTTGCTTTGTAATTAAACATACATTTTTATATATAAATTTAGAATAGGATTCACTGCAAATATAAGTTACATTTTTATTATGTAACTAAGATGAGAATGTACATTTAAGTTGAAATCTACATATATTAAAGTTGTTTTAATCAAACGACGTTATTACAATTAAATGATTATATATATATAAATATAATTAAAATTAAACGAATGGGGCGTGGTAGTTCGTGTTTTGAAATCGTACCTTTAAATGCCTATTCAAGAAGATCCGACCGTCGGATTTTCTTGAAATTGAAACTATTAGGACCGTCTTGGAAAAATCTTTCCAACGATATATATTACGTTAAGATCAAACGGTTAGATTCTGAGTAATGTAAAAATTAAAATTGGTTGAATGCAGTGCCATAGTCGCCCATGGACTTAAGGCGTCGTTATATAAAAATTTAATTATTTTAAATAATTAAAATAGGAAGTAATCATTATAAAATGATATTAGCAAGTATGAAGGATTTTAAATACATATATATATATATATATATATATATAAACGAGGATTATTTGGAAAGTCTGATTTCTCTCATTCTAAATAATCAAACGACGTTAATTGAAGTATGAAGATGGCGTATGAAGACCGTAAATCCTCCCTCGAATGGACAACGACCGAGGCCCTGATTTGACTTGCTCCCAATTCAAGGGTCACGGTCATTGCCCAGACGTACGTGTTGATTTCACGGGTTTGGCTTTCGCTCAGACCCAGAGCATAAGCTAATAAATGGATTGTGTGTCTGACATCATACTCTATCAAATATCATGTTATTGATATTTTGTCGAAGGTATGGATGTTTGGTGGCGGGGAATTTATTCTCTTGCTTAACACCCGTTCATATATTTCTTCAAAGGATTGGTAGTACGATACGGAGTGATGATGTGGCATGCTAAGATGCATAGGATCAAGGTTTTGTTGAAAAGAAGGCCTTGTGGGACGATCAAAGCATAGCCTGTTTAGGCATAGCTTTGTGTACAGCGTGACTTCACGAGCCTCACACACCGGCGGAGTCTAAAACGGGAGAAGGGAACGCAGGGAGAGCAGCACGTTTCTTTCTAGCTAGAAGTGGTGATTGGGTTTTAAAACGGCCCAACATTTTACTTATGTGGATGATGGAATGAGGCGCCTCGGATGATAGGTCCTATAGGACTGGGAAACGTGTGTTCAGGAATAACTAATCTGCAACTCGTATGGTGGACCGACCCTGCAGCTTTCCAAGGGTTCACTGCGGGGGATCCTGAGACATTAGCTAGAGTGTCTCGAATCGGTAGGAGCTCCTCCCTAGCCTTGACTCATGATGGAAACCAAAATCCAAATACGACCCTACAAATTTGATTGTATTACTAGTATGGAGGCATAGTATATGGTAGTTATGCTTCCTAGGATTGATACATTTACTTTGAAATGTTTTGATATATACTAATAATAATATTAAACTCGTATTTGCCGTATTTAGCATGTTTAATCACTATAAGGTAAAACCCTATCCTCTGGTTTGTGTTGCATTGTGTGATGGGACCTGGGTCTTATGGTGATTCCATTTTTCGAAAAAGCATAACGTTGTTGTACGATTCACTTATCACTTATTCTGACACTATTATGCACGACAATCCATTAGAATAAACCTGTTCCGCGTTAGTGGCGTGGTCTTTGGATTTGCCTCATTACTAGTAGTTAATTTAGTTAAGAATTCTCACACCAGTCCCACGACTGACCTGTAGTTTGTTTCACCTTTTTGCAAACTCGGGTGCCCTCCTTTTTACACGGGCAGCCAAGTAAACAGGTTCATTCTTTGCTTGGAGTCTTTTCTTTGGAGCTGCTTATTATCTTTCTTGGATTTGCTTTCGTGGAGAGGTGATGATTTGGAGCTTGAAGACATCTATCATTTGCTACTACTGCATTTTTCTCTTTTTTTCAGACATCAAACTTATTTCATTTCATGTTGTTCTATTTTGAAGTTGAAACTTATTCCACTTTGCTGAAACTTGATGTAATAATTTAGAATTATGTGACTGTGGATTTTCTGTGGTTGATGACATTATATTTCCGCTACTATGATGTTGTTACTCTATGAATTTCCTATGCTATGTTGTATCTGTGATCTGTATTATTGTATTTATGTTGTATTCCAAATGATCATCTCTTACTTTCATTCCGTGGAAGTTTGGGGTTATCATAGATACTCTAAGAGATATGTAGTGAGGCATGATGTACAAATATTCATTTATAAAGTAGTTTTGTATTAGTGACTTTGAGATGTTATAGAGATTGAATTTTCTATTTTGTTAAGCTTAGCTATATCATATTGTATGTTTTCTATCAAATGTTATCCATGCACTATGAGTAATACAACAGGTTTTATTTTGAGTTATTTTTTCTTGATGATCATCCCATATCGACCTGGCACATCATACAACGTACCTTTCCCATAGTTTAGTGCAGGAGTCATGTAGCGGTCGTCACATTCGGTATTAGTCCTTTGGTTAATCGATTTCACCCAAAGTTTGCGAGCGTAAAAGCGTATGAGAAATGTATTTGTAATTTTTTGTGGATGATTACTATATTATAGTATATAGTATAGTAGGTTAATAAGCACTAGTGCACCATTGTGGCCTTTCTCTAATGTGGATTGGTCATTCTCATTTTAGATAGAGAATGAGTCGTTAAACTTTGAGACATCCTACTAGGGTAGATTCTACTATTGAAGGGTAGGCAAAGGTAGCCAGTCGGGAGCTACTGCTGCTATACTTTATCATCTTGCTATGTTCGAGGCCATGATGGCACTTATCTTGAGGAGGATGCCCACTCTAGAAGCAGCAGTAAAGTGTGGTATTCCTATGCAGGAACCTAGGGTTGTTGATTTTGCTAAGCTCCGCAAGGATTATACTTCTCTTGATGGCAATCCATTTATTGAGATATTTGGGAATTAATGATGCATAATTGGTTGGATACATGTGTTCCTATCTTCAGAGATTTGGGAATTAATGATGCAATTAAGAGGAAGTTTGCATCAAGGCAGCTGCAAGGTTTGGAATTAATACGTCATGGTTGCTCTTTTGTTTATGATTTTTAATTACAATGCAAACTCTACTTTTAATTACAATACGTCATGGTTGCTCTTTTGTTTATGATTGCTTTGTTTTGAACTTTGCTAGGTTTGGAATTATTTTGGATATGGACTGGCTCAAGAGGTATGCGACTGTTGTGGATCGCGAGAGGCTCGAGGTGACAGTTAGGGATGCGAAAAGGAAAATGATGATGATATGTTGTTTACCATAGGATGGGGTTATGGTTAGTTTTTATATTCGCTTGTGATTCCATAGGATGGATTTCCATTGGTGCCAATTGCTAGTGAGTTTGTTGATGTCTTTAACGAGGTTAAAGGACTACCTCCACATTGAGAGATTGAGTTTCAGATCGATCCAATGGATGGAGCCAAACCTATTGTTATACCTCTCTGGCGGATGGACCCTAAGGAACAACAAGAGTGAGAGGTGCAAGTTGAAATTTTTTTAGTAAGGGATTCATTTAGAGAAGCATATCCGAATGGGGAGCACCGGTAGTGTTTGTGACGAAGGCCAATGGATCATTGCGATTGTGTGTGGATTATCATGAGCTGAATAAGGTGACGAAGAAGAACAAGTATCCACTGTCGAGAATAGATGACTTGTTTGATATGCTTCATAAAGCCAAGGTGTTTTCCAAATAGATTTGGCGATGGGATTTCACCAAGTGGGAGTGGCTAGGGATAGTGTGTCAAAGATTGCTTTTAGGACACAATCCAGATTTTATGTGTGGCTGGTGATGCCGTTTGGATTGACAAACGCAGGATTAACTAACGCGCCAGTGTTTTTTGTGGATCCTATGAATCGAGTTTTTAGAGATTAGTTGAACAAGTTCGTGCTTGTGTCCATGGACGATATATTGGTTTATTCTAGGACCGAGGAGGTACACAAGATGCACTTAAGGATTGCTTTGGAAATCTTATGGAAACATCAACTGAGGGCTAAGTTTTTGAAGTGTCACTTTTGGAAGTAAGAGGTGAGATTCTTAAGTCATGTCATGTTTGGACGGGGATAGCGACGGATCCTGCTTAGATGGCAGCAATCAAAGATTGGTATCGACCCAAGAAAGCGACGTATGTTAGGAGTTTCCTTGGTTTAGCTGGATATTATCGACAATTTATAAAGGATTTCTCAAAGATAGTCGTAGCATTAATCAGATTGACGAAGAAGAATCAGGTCTTCGTATGGAATGCAAAATGTGAACAAGCTTTTGGAATTTTGAAAGAGAGACTGATGAGTGCTCCTGTGTTGACTATTCCGAGCGGAAATGAAGAGACTATGGTATACACCGATGTATGTGGTACTGAAATTTGAGTTGTGCTAATGAAAAAGATAGAGTTGTGGCTTATGCGAGTCGACAACTGAAGCCGCACGAAAGTAATTACTCGACTCCTGATTTGGAGTTAGCGACGATAGTGTTTTTTCTGAAGATTTGGAGGCATTATTTGTTGGGAGTCAGATTGAGTTGTTTATGGATTATAACTCATTGAAGTACCTTTTCTCGTAGAAGGATTTGAATCTTCGATAGCATGATGGTTAGAGTTTATAGCATTATACGACTTTGGAATAGCTTATATTCTAGGTAAGGTAACACGGTGGATGATGTGTTAAGTAAAAGACATGAAAGTTTGGGAGCTATTTTTCGGAATAAAATCATCTCAAGTATTTGACCGTATTTGATTTCAGACCTTACTATGAGTTATAACCTGAAATGTCAGCAAGCTTATCGATTTGACCGACTCTCATTGAAAGGATTAGTGAAAGTCGAAACTAAGACACTAAGCTTATGGAGATTATTCAGAGATTAAAGTGGAACCCGAGGATAGAAGAATTTCAAAGTTGATCGAGATGGTTGCTTCATAAGAATGGATGACTGGTAGTTCCTAATATAGATGGATTGAGAAACGAGGTTCTGAGGGGATGTCATCACTCTAGATTGACGATTCATCTTGTTTATAATAAGGCATATTTTAATATGAAGTGAGTGTACTACTAAAGAGGCATGAAGAGGGATATCGAGAAATATATCTCGAAATGTGAGCAAGTATCGATGGATTTTCTTAATGGATTACCTAGGACAAGCAGAAAATAATAGTATATGGGTCATCATGGACCGCTTGACCAAAAGCGCAAGATTTATTCCTGTCAGATCGACAAGGACAACATCGAAGTTGGCTGAGTTATATCTTAAGTGGATAGTTCGATTCCATGGGATACTATAACAACACGATTTTTTAACAAACAATAAAAAAATTAATTAATTAATTAAGGAATAAGTTGAGAAAAAATACTAACTAGAAAAATATTGAGAATTAGGCAATGGAGGTTGCGCTGTTAGGTCTATTAAGAAATTCTGGTTAAGATAGGCAATTGGTTTGCTGAAACCAGACTTAAAACAAAGAAGGTATAGCTGTTTGAAGATTAAACTAAAATCAGAAATTATAAAGAATTATATATATATACGTTGGAACTGGGATGACCCAGTACCTGCTGGATCGACTCAGGACCCAAGTGGGTCAACCGCTGTGTCGACCCACATAGGGTGTGGGTCGATCCAGGTCATGTCCTGGCAACGTTGTTTGCCAAACATGATTTTGACCGATCGGGCTATGTTTTGGGGGTTTTCTTTTAGATCCTTCTTCTAGTCTAATGGCCTAAAATCTAATCCTAAAATCCAATGAACCTAAACATATTAACTCTATTTTAAATGACCTCCTAAGCCTAACCTAATCCTCACTACTCCATTTCTTCGCCTCTCTCAAATAACACTCTTCTCAAATAAAATTCTAATATGGTATCGAGGCTTGGTTCTATACATATTTTTGGAGGATATTCATAGATAGAGAGGGTCTACTAAGGATTATTTGATTTGCTTATGTTTTAGGTGAGTACTTTCTATGATTATGAGATTTCTTCCAAGTTGAGGTTAATATTGATACAATAGTTGTTACAGTAGTTTCAGATCTGAATCTTTCTGTAGTTGTACAAAAATCTAGTTTATTTGTGGTTTATTTACAGATCCAACTATCCTTTGTATTTTCTCAATAAATAATTCTTTTAGATCTGATATCTTCTCTTGTTCTTTCTTTTTGCCTATTTCAATTAATCCATTACTGTAGTTTATTTCTGTTGTCTATATCTTTGTTCTTCGCATAAAATTATATTGCAGTTCTGTAACTAGCCTTATTTTTTACTTTAGACCTACTTCTGTCTATCTGAGCCTAGACCATGCGAGAGCCTAGACCATTTCCTTTTTATTTCTGACATTGAGTTTAGGCCTTTTTAAGCCTAAACCTTCATTCTTTCTTATTTTACGCAAAATGGGTTTAAGCATGTGATGGGACAATAAGAGCGCAATTGGATAGTAATAAGAAATAAGTATATAAAGGAATAATTAGGGCTTAGTGAAATTTTATATAATAATTAAAATGGGTACGAAAGGGGCATGTTGAAATTTGATTAAAAAGATGTAATCAACGAAGTAACTGTAATACTGGGAAGATGATGAAGTTGTACAGGTATTGCAATATACAAATGAACTATAAATTGGAAGATAATGAAATTGAAAAAAAGTAATTGGACATGTTAAACTAATTAAATATTATAATTAGTACTGGGCTGTAAATTAGGGATAAAACTTAATAAGTAATTGGGAGGTCATGCAAACATATGAACTAAAATAAGGTAACTTAGTTTGACGCTAAGTAACGTGGGCATGGGTTGTATAAAAGGATGATAAGAATGTTTAATACAACATAGGAATATAACACTAGGTTATGTTGGGCTTATTAATAAACTTAAGTGTTTTAAATTATAGTAAAGAAAAGATTAATAAGCAAAGTTAGTGGAGTCCGTTCCGGCAGTGTTGAGCTGATTGGGGAAGATAAGTGGCTCGTAGTTTAGGTCCGTTCCGACAGCATTAGGCTGATTAGGGAAGATAAATGACCTAATAAAATAATGAAATCCTAGTTTAGGTTCATTCCAGTAGCTCGGGGTTGATTGGGGAAGATAAAAGGCTTAACAAAATAATGAATTAGGTGCCAAGTCTAAAGGTGACTTGTATCAACTACAATTTTGGTTGGAAACCGTATTAATCAGTAACCCTTTGTTATCATGGAGTCACACACTAGTTAGAGGCTAGGGCACACTTTACTGAACAGGATAGTAAGTGGTTCAAATGAGGTGGATATGGGCGCGTTTCGGTGGAACAGTGAGTGTGCATCATTCCGATTGGGGAAGATAAGTCGCTGTAACATCCGTGATTAACGATTGTGTCCTTTTTAGTTGATGGGTTTAGGAATGATAACCCCAAATTTCATAGTTGGCTCAAGTTAATACATTTTGGGTATAGGAGCCGATTGATGGGTAGTATTAGGAAATTTCTTCCTAATTATTTATTTATGTTCTAAATTGTAGAAATGCAAAATAGTCAATCAACGTTTGTATGATCATTATTATCATCCTTGTCTTTTGGATAAGAATAGCCAATCCTTTATGTCAATTCATATCAACAACTGTCTGCTTTAGGTATGCACAAACACTTACCCTTTTATGATACTAGAACTATTGTTTATCTGTTTTCCTTAACTTAGTAGTCATGGTAGTAGTCACAGCAGCTCACCAGACTTTATGTCTAACCTATTTCCTTTCTTCTTTCCACTTTTTCTTTTCCCCCAGGATTACCGGGAGGAAGTGTATAGTTCAAATTTCTTTGTTTATTCTATCATGAAGGATGTCTACAAAAGATGTATTTCCTCCTGTTTCCTTTCCAAGGTTAGGTTGTAGCTTTTCGGCTATTTTGGAGCATAATATTATTTTGTACTCAGATGTTGTTTTGACTGAGATTTTGAGACATGACATTTTGTAACTATTTGGTTAATTTAAATAAAGATGGTTTTGTCTTTTAAATAAAATGTTCTTCCACAGTAAATTTACTATTTTATGTCTTGTGAAATCTTAGTCTTTGTAATGTTATGTCTTTATACCGAAATGCTCCTTATTTCCTTAATGAAATCCAAATATAGGTGACACTAAGGAATATAAGGTGTTATATTTGGTATTAGAGCCTAAGGTTACAAGATCACTGAAATTTTGTTTCGAAAGGAAGTATTTTCAAAAGAAAACACAGTTTTCAGAAAACAAAAATTACTTTTGTAAATAAAAATATCCACTTTAGTCAGTTACAACCTTCGTTTGGCTCTTTTGATTCCTAATTCTTTATCTTTTCTTCGTTAAGTTATAAAACGACCTATCTAACCATTTCTTTATAGGTTGAAAATTTGATTAGTGGACAAACCAGTTTAGCTCAATAGTCAGGAAAGGTCGAGGTTAGAAAGGAACTTGCTGCTTGACAGATATTAAAAAGAGTTAATCATGGATGAAGAAACCTTAGTAGTCTAGTGATAAGGATAGTTTGGAAGTTTAATTTAGTCTAGATTGTTTGGTTAAGAAGAAGGGATATATTTCCATAGTTTGGCTTGGAATTAACATAGAAAACATCATTGCAACAATGGATGGATTGGTGCGAATAGGGGTTTAACCGTACTATGCATTATCCGTCTACTTAAAGATAATCAAAAAGAAATATCTTGCAATTACGGATTTCTACAAATTGGATTGTCTTATACTATGGAAATAGATTTTTTTTATACATTTTGGTAACCAGTCAATTAGGAATGAGCAGAACTTCCTAGAAGGTAAATTTAAGGATACCAAGTGAAAGATCAAAATGAGTATAGTAATGTTGAAAGGATTATAAGGAAAGGTGTTAATCAAAAGTGATAGAGGAATGGGGAAAAGCAAGGGTTGGTGAGAAAGAATGTTATCTATCTTTAGTTCTTTCTAGTTTTCATATTTGGTTTAGGAATATTTTATCCCTTTTCCTTTGATGTGTTAATTGGGGTGGCTGCATGGGGCCATAGCCATGTCAAGATGAGTTGAGTCATGTGGAACATCTGTATTGTTGGCCTAATGAAGCTGTCCTTTGCAGATATAGTAAATCCTCGAGGGTGTGATGATAAAACCATCTAACTGTTTTGCACTTAAGCCCAGCAGTAGAATCTGAACCGTGTAGGGAGATCGGATTGATTGTCTATAGTAAGTCATGGTTGAAACTAGAAATCTTTATTAGGAGATGTTTGGGGAATTTTGCGGGTATGGGTTGGTTTTGGGTCTAGATAGATCAACCATATAATTGGTTATCCTAGATTTTTGCACTAGTAGTAGATTTCGATTGAGACAGAAGAATTTGGAGGATGGATCAGTTAGCCAATTGAGGGATATTTTGATTGTAAGAAGAAAATGGTCGGGCTAGGTTATGCGATGGACTAATTTATGAGACTTCTTGCAACCCGAAGGGTCAGTCATGCTGGCATTACTATTTTCTTATTGCATGTCTAGGCAATATCGACTTAGTTCTCTTTGTGCTACAGATTTCGAATATGTTAAGCATTTGAAAGATTATCTCAAGGAGAGAGATTGATTTTCAGATCTATATTTGTGACAATGCTAAACTTGTAGCATTTTGGATAAAGCATATGGTTTTGCGGGTGTAAGTGAGAATTGAGTTTCACGGTTATGACTGGAATCTTTTCTAGTAAGATAATCGTGCTGTCGATGGATGGGTTAGGAGTTTAGACAAGGTATATGTATAATAAGTCAACTTAGATATTGAAAGAAAGTGTTTTTTTTGGGGTACGTATTGTAGGCGAACCCGAGTGTTGAATTGTGAACGATTAGTTGGATTGGAATATTTTACTCCCTAAACTCTATCTTTTGAAAAGAATAGTGTGGCGCTTATATTGGAACTTTCCACATGTCTTTTAAGAAAATAGTTGGACATCAGGTGTAGTGAAAAGATTTTGGGAAAAAGCCAAATAGGGAAATTTTTGAAAATGATTAATGAATGTAAACATTATTGGATTAGAAGTGTCATTCGTCTTTATTTTAAAGATAGATAGTTTCCTTGGTTTAGCAGTAGTCAAAAGTGAATTGTGTGGAAAAGAACTTTTCTTTTAACTCGTGTGGATGGTCTTTCTGGAATGATTAAGAGCCAGATTTTCCTTATGGTTAGATTTCTTTGCTTGGACAAATTTCTAAGTAGTGGTAAAAGAAATATAGGAACAAAGAGTTTTTGCAGAACGTCCATTGGATTTTTCAAATAGTTTCCGTACCTTTTTGGCTACCTTGTACCTAAGCCTAGTTATTGACTTGTTTAGCAAGGCGATTGGTAAAGTTGGTGTTAGTGACATGTTGGTCCAAGACGAATGGGAAAACCTTTTTCGGATTAATGCTTTAGTACCAAATCTATTAAAGTAACATTGGTAAGAAAACCTATAAGGGTAGTTATCTCGGAATAACTACCATTAATTTGTTATGAGAAAGAGACCATTACCTACTATGAGAGAAATCTGAATTTTCAGTAACCGTAGATTGTTGGTTAATTATTTTCTTACTAGGAATTGGGGATTTAAGATAAGGAAAATATATCGAATTTTAGTGTTTGATGATTTTTAAGATGTAGTTAACAACTTTTGGCTTTTTGGAATTTTAAGGGTTCATGTAATATCGATGGAAATATTTTGTAATCCCAAAAGATTTAACCCAAGATTGTATCTTAAGACTAGATAGTAATTCACCATTTGTTAAGATATATTATTGAGATTTGATGCTTATCAGGATTCTGTCATTTGGACAAAAGAGGTGGATTTTAGATTTTTTTTTTTTTTGAAAATGGGTACACTTTTATTAATTGATGAAATACAGTACATATATACGATTAGCATACTAACCGGAATACATAAAGAAAAAACAATGAAAAGAAAATATAATAAAATACTTAAATGCAATAAAGTGGACCCATGATGAGGCCCATGTTTCTAATCTAATAAGTGTGTCCCTCTGTGCTCCATCTCTTACACCATGACAGTGCGTGATTAATGCGTATACTAAGCACTAAGTATACATCGTTTCAAATTGTATACCTTTGTAAACTGAAGAAATTGGCTTGTTTACATCAATGATGATGTAAAACGGTTAGCATATGTCTTTAAGAAGCAAAATTTACTGGTGTTGAGGTTTGCACTGTAGAAATTACCAAATGGATCTAGATATTTGGTTAAACAAAGATCACCAATTAAAAAGAATCCATACATTGCTCCCACGTATTATTATAAAACCTGCTCCATTATATTTTGCAATGAAAAACCCTACTACAGCTGATTAGAGGCGCCATGACCACATCAAGTCATGCTCCACATATTTAGCACCCCTGATCTTATCTAACGTAATAAATCCAAAACAGTTCCTTGTATACGCAGTTATACCCCTCGTTGCCATAAACGAATAACTGAGCATCTTCTAGTTGATGAATTCAAGTTTTTTTGTTAACTATCTTAATCAGTACTAATTCACACATTACCTGCCCATTGCTCGCATGAAAACTGATTTCCCATAACTGGAATGTTATCTTATTTATCATGACAATATGATAGACAAGTACATCTCCAATTGATTCTAAAACTGCATCTCAAAAACATTAAAAATGTTCCTAATCTAAAGTTGAAGGATCATGTTGATTTTGATTTTGGTTGTAACCAATAACCGCATAAATAACACTTCAGTAAATCCCATGATATTTAAATCTCTGTTGCAAAATTTGTAGAATCATTTACATCCAGCAATTTTTCCCAGAATAGGTCGAAGGAGACAGAATCCACCGTTGTTGCTGAATCCATTGTTAATCGACATTCTTGATCCAAAACGATTCTCAGATCTAAAACATAGGCAGAAACAGTTGATTGTTCCTCTTAAATTTGATCGGCCTAAGGAATCGCATGATCGAGAAGCCGCGTTGAAAACTCTGAAAATAGACAGATGCGACCAACATCTGTTACACCACTATAGCCATTGACCTAGGATTTTCAGATGTATCTCATACCCAATCTCTAGAAGAAGTGGAAGAAGTCGAGGTTGTTACGCAAAACAGGGAGGATCAGTTGAGGGAAATTGGAATTAAAAATCATTTTAAGTTACATCGGCGATCCGAAACCCAAGATCCAAATGGCTTGATCCTCGCTATTAAAGTAGATCAATTATTTCACAAAAGGGACTTAGATTTGAGACCATCATCGAAATCAGGGAGGCCAGATCTGGAGATAAGGTGGAAAAATTGTCGATGTTGTAGATTATAGATCTAAGGTTTTACGAGATTCATACAAAGGTCGAATATGTGCGATTTGGGGGAAAAATTCATGAATCAAACCTAGTCGGTTTCGGTTGGGGGGATATAAGCAGTGATTTAAGGGAAGAACTCCCTATGCTTGCTGAGCTTTGGAAATGGCTTGAAACCGCATCGGCGGTTTCGGTTTCATAGAGATCACCTTTCCTATCTCCATTGGAGAGAGGAAGGTCTTTTTAAATTTATATAATTATGTGGATTTAGGAGTTCCAACTAAACCTTTATAAGACAACGAAATTGTGGCAAATAACAATTTTGATTAATGGATAGGTGAATAGAGAAAATACAGAGATTTCAAATAGATAATTGTGTTCTAAGGCAAGAGTGTAACAAGGAGGCACTTTTTGGAAATTTGTGGAACCACTTTGAGTCGAAACCCTATACGTATAAAATTTTAAGAAATGGGAATTTTGAAGGACTAATGTATTTTAATATGAAATTTGTATTTTGGGATTTTGTAAGAGCAACTATATATATATTTCAAAAAGAATTTTTCATAGCTGAAAATTTACCTCATTAAGATATTTCAAATAAGGTTTTGGAAAATTATATATATAGATAGTGGGGCGGTAGATAAGACCTTATGGGGTTTGTAATGCCCCACCTCTATATTCGCGTTAGCCAAGGTCATTGCAAGCAATGATGTCAACTAACCCGAAGAATAAGGCTGCTAAGGAGCGACCATCTGTATAATAGCTTTGAACGAGTGTTAAACGTAGTGGATAATGTGGTCTTACTTTTTGAATCTCATGAGGAAATCCAACACATCTAATTCAAGTTCAAAGTTGCTACACAGCGGTTGTATATAATTCGAAAATCGATATAAAATACATAACAAATAATCAGAGTCAGACATAGATATTCACATCACTAAGGCGGAAATAGATATGAATATAACACATGAGTACAAATAAAAAGATAGTGGGCTTAGCCGATCCACTATACAACAAAAGAATAGGTACAAGGCTACTCAAAATAATATGTATACAAAGGAGTCTAATATACATATAACCGAAAAAGTAAAAAACTAAAGTAATTTGCCCAAAAGTGGTGGATAATCCATGCCGGAGTCAAGAAGAATCACCTGAAATACCTCGGTCCGACCCAAGTATTATTTACACAAAGACAAAAAATAAATGGGTCGGTCTAGTTGTACTTATCTCATAAACTGGGGTATAATAATAGATATAGGTAAATATAGACATATAAATACTCCAATAACAATGTCACACTTAAAGGCGAAGCTCAAGAATGTCTACAGTATATCTCATATATCTATATCAAAGCTATAAAAGAATATCTCATTCAAAGTTATATAGCTGCTCATGGAAATGATTTTTTATATAAATTAATACAAAAATTGATAGCTCATATATCAATAAAAATAAGATTGATAAATTAAAGCCAATACGAAAATTGATAGCTCCTATGTCAACAAAACTAAGATTGATAAATTAATGCCAATATGAAAATTGACAGCTCATATGTCAATAAAACTAAGATTAATAAATTAATACCAATACTAATATTGATAGCTCATATGTCAATAAAACTAAGACTGATAAATTAATATCAATAAATCTCATATTTCAGAAATCATAAATCAGAAATCCAAAAATCAAAGAGAAAACAAGGGGGTAGGCCTCGAGATGGGAATCCGAAGACTAAACCAACATGTGTATCGAGATGAGACGCGATCTCTAGGCAGCTAGTCGATATGTTGAGCCAAAGCTCCAAGATGGCCCGAACGCCTGCAGATCGCTACCCTGCAAAACAGTCTGAAGGCTATCAAAAGCATAAATCCACAAAAATGAATCAAAGTTCCTTAAAATGATATGAAGATCATCGTTGATCAAAATTGATCAAGTGGTGTAAACTACGCCAAGCTAGTAAATATAAGAGTTGAGTTACATGTCCCATAACCACTTCCTCTACTCGAATATTTACGAACAAGTAGTATATTCCACTAGAAATACAAAACGATCGTTGCCACAGTTTTCAATCGAACGAGTCCAAGAATTAACCGTCAACGCAAATGCAAGAGTTCATGGTCCTTGTTTTTACTAAGGCATTTAATTAGATTTCTCATACGAACGAGAAAAAGGTTTATAAAAGATACACTAGTAGGTTAGAAAACGATTTATAAAACGATTTCATAAAATAACTTCATATAATGAAGTAGGATTGGAAACCATTTTGGTAAAAGAATTTGGTATCTACTAATAATATAAAACCTTTTTGTATATAGTTTCGAAGTGGCAAATCTCGTATAATAGTGATTGAAATAACGATCAAACTAAGAATTCACGTTTTTATGACGTAAATCAAATCTGATGAATATCAATCATAAATTCATATACAATGAATAAATCAAACCTCCATAAAAATTGAGCTGTAGAAATCTATGAAGCAGAAAAACTGAAAAGTCACAAAAAAGACGAAATAGGTGACACTCGGTCGACATCGAGCTCAAATAGACCTAAACTGTTGACCATGGTATCCAATGGTCAACAATAGAAATTTGGTCCTCAGACGTCTAAGGCTTCAGCTCAGACGTCCGAGCTGTCAGTAAACATTTTTTTTATTTTTCCTGAGAGCTTGGACAGACGTCTGACCTATTTGGTCAAACGTCTGACCTGATGCAATTAAATATTTTCTTAGGCAGTGAATGTGCAATCGTCTTAGGTCGGGCTCAGACCATTGATGATAGTATGTGATGTTTTCTAAGTGAAAATGAGGTAATTAATGCTTACTGAAACAACCTATAACACCAAACTCAATTCCTTATAATGATTTACAAATTGAATTCATATAATCGAATTAAAAACTCATGAATGCACACTCACACACAAACAACCCAAAAGATGCAATGCACACATAACATATACGTGCTAAGAGCACCAATTATACTAGCATACAAGCTTGTGGCATAGATGTGAGTTCGCAAGAACTCATCTGGGTTGTAGGAATGAAGAAGAAGCTCAAAACCTAAGTTAGATCAAACTCTCTTCAATCAATGCTCTTTGAATCTCAAATCTAAGGGCATATCAACAAATATCCTTAGTGTTAGGTTTAGGAAATTATAAGAAAAAGGAATTGAGTTGGAGAAGATAAAGTTGAGCTTACCTCTCTTCTCTATGGATTTCCACTTGATTTCAACATGAATTGGATTCCTAAGACCAAGCTAAGGCTTAGGGAATTTTAATTTCCCATTTCCCATTTCTAATTTTGTTGAGAGTTAGGAAATGAATGAAGGAGGAGTGGGCTAAGTAGGTTATAAGAGTGGGTTAGGTTAGCTAACTCATGACCTAATCAACATCCCAATTTTGACATTCTCGAAATATATCGAAGTTTATAGTTTTCGATTGCATAAACGACATTTTGAACTCAATGGAAGTGATTTCGAGTCCAAATTCATTTGTATGCAAAAAGTGACTATTTGGACCTACATACGATTAACAATGTTACATTTAAATTAATTATTTAAATATATTATCGTGAAATATGCGGGTTGTTACAGACTTCTCCCTTAAAGAAATTGCGTCCTCGCAATTAATTAAGGAAAACCCGTATAGTAACAACCAAGCATTAACCAAGAATTGATATATAAAAATATATTGAATCAACAAATTCACTTATGAATTATTATACAAATTTTGAACTTTGAGTTATAAATCACTATATAACTTAAGTTTATACACATATAATGTTCAAATAAAAATCACGAACATATACGAGCAACTAATTTATTCTTCCAATAAGTTTTCTTAAGAAATTAAAATTTTCTTACTCAAATTCCATATATTTTAAACCTCAATTTCAATAATTGTTTAAATTTTAAATTGCAAACTACCTTACCACGATTTTTCTGGAAATTCGGTTTAGACATACATATCTCAAAATATACAAGATGAAACTCAATTATTTTTCTTTCACTAGAAAACTATAATCTAATAAATCTGGACAATTCTTGTTTCCAAGAATTCCGACTTATATTGGATAATATACACTCAGTTGAAATTCAAATTGAAAATTACGAAATACCACTACGTGATAAGCTCATTTTAATTAAATTTAGTTAATTTGTTTAAAGTTCAATAAGTTTATAAATTTTAAACCTATACTCTTACGTTTTCAAATTAAATGAATTAAAAATTTAAACTTCTCGGAAATATCGACTATCCAAAATCATCGAACATTCCCTATCACATTATAGCTAGAGGATTTTATCCATTAAAATTTCCTAAAAAATATTCGAGCTTACAATATTTTCTTATATTGAAAAGGATATATATGATGTCTATATATACCCTATTCGCAAGGATAAGCGATCATGTTGAGGAAACAAGATCACAAAATAAAATCCGGGTTATACACCCTAAATATGAAATATTAGCACGTCCTCTAGCCGTTCAAAAACAAATAAATTAGAACTTTTAAGTTTCCAATAAACCCCTAAAATCTCAAATTTGAAATATTAGCATGTTCTCTAATATTTCAAGATCAACTTTTTAAATCATGCGAACATGATAATGATAGAAGTTGAATAAATTAAACAAAATTTGAAAACCTTAGCTCTCAAATACAAAAAAATATCACCAACAAGGATGCAGTCAAGTAGTCGGGTTATGACCTCAATAATTTAATTCACTAGTGGTTAACAAAACAAACTAGAGTATTTCTTAACCTCAAATGACAAACTACGCATGAAATGGAGCCAAAGAAAATTTATCCCTTTCAGTTAAATAGTTGGCGATAATCGACTACTAAGTCTAATAGTAAAATGAATATAGCATAACTAACTTAGCTAGTGGATCACTAATTCGAAATAAGGAATATATTAAGAACAACAAAAATTTGTATGATAAATATCGGATGTCGAAGCTGGATGATGCTTTCGAAAAATAAACTACAGGCCTCGGAATGGATAGGTCAATCCATCTCGAAAATCAACATTAAACTAGAGTAGACAAGACATGCAATAAGCATGGAACGAATAGCCGCATATGGAGATCTCATCATCCATAAAAATATGATTTCCTTAAAATCAACTAAAGTTAGCCTCAAAGGTAATTCACAAAGGATTATCAACTTTTTGCAAAATCAACCTATCGAAATACTAAACCTAACTTAGTATACAGAAGGCGAATATGGGGAATCAGACAAGAACCCCATACCATGAAATCCTGGAAATCAAGAATCGAAACCCGAAAAGAAGAGACTAAGTTCAATAAGCAAAATATAGCTAATCACCTTTCAAAAGAAAATTCAAGATAATTTGGAAACTCTAATCACCTAAGTTCTAGAAATCACCTAAAGATATCTAGGAAGATATAGAATGGAAAACACTCAAACCGTAATAAGTGCGAGCGTATAAATCCATAAATCAAAAGTATTATTCAAAAATGGATGCAATCCATAAATGAACACGTAAGTAATTCATGTCATCGATAAATAAAGAGAACTCATGAAATATTGAAATCACCATAAAAACACAAATACTTCGATTACTTGGAAGCAACGTATGTATATATAATAGTAGTCATCAAGAAAATGGTAAAATCATGAATAAGACAAAAACACACAAACAACATGTATTCGATCCACATAGAATACAATGGCCTCGACAAGGTCGCTAACACCTCCCAAAAACCGGTTTCGTCATTATGACAAGGTCGCCTACACCTACCTGAGCAGTTTTGTCAATTCTCTACAAAATGTATCACATAATTAGAAGACTCGAATACTCCCCAATGATCAAAAGATAAAAACCATAAAGTGATCATCAACGATCAACAAAGATAGTGTAATTTACATTAAGCCAGTAAATAGGCGAGTTTAGCCAAATGTCCCACAACCACTGACTTAACTCAAATATTCACGAACAAATTGAAAATTCCATTATAAAACACAAAAATGATCATAACAAAATTTGCATAAGGCATAGCCCAAAGGCTACACAAGAAAGTTCAAAATGGCCATCATAACCGAGCATAAGAAGAATGGAAACCAATTCAAACAATTCTTACTTAGGAATATGAAATAAATCTTGATGATGTTGTAGTCATCACCAACATTATTTCTTTAATTATATCGAGATTGACATCCAATAATGTAATTGAATTTCAGTTGACCAAGTCCAAAAATTAACCGGCAAAGTAAATGCAAGTGTTTCGACCTGCTTGTTTTTACCAAGACGTTTAATTAAATTCCTTATTCAATCGAAAAGGCAAAATTACTTGTTTGAAACAAATAACACTCAAAAGAAAAAGAGAATACTAAATCATTACCCAAAGAAAATTAAAGTCATCTGGGTAGCAAAATAAATGGGTAACGAAAACTCAATGTAGCCTGCAAGAATTCTCACAAAACATAGGTTTGGGAAACCTACATACTAGATACAAAAGAAGTGCCCTCTAATTCCTAAGGACATGGTGTCCTTAAGTTCCTTTGACGCAAAGAAGGTAGATGATCACAATTTCAAAAGAACTCAAATTAGATGATCAAGGTAATCATCATCATAAATAATAAAGAGGATGGTACCCTTATAGGCATTAGTTTCCTTACCAAAATAAGATATCTCAAACTTCATAGTTAAAAATTCAAACTAAGAAAGGTGTAAACGATATATATGATGGTCATATATATCCCATTCTCGAATCATTACCTTATTAAAATCTTATGGTTGCAAATTAACAATTAATACTAATGATTTGCCCCGCCATTTATTTATATCGAATTTCCAAAGCTAAGGTTCAATGGCGATGCAGATCATTGGTATTTAATATAAGGGTTGTGTCGGAATCATCTCATTAAAGTGTTCAGAAACCCCTATTGATATCATGGCGTCCCACTTCTCAATTAGAACTCCTAACATGCTCAATGGGCAACTCAACATGATAAAACAAATTACGTCCAAATAGGAGCACAAATTTGTAAATAAATAACCAGGGTGCAACCATTTATTTATGAACTAAATTTGTAATCATAAATAATTAAAGGAAAACATCTCATAGTGCTTAATGGAAATAATTTATTCGTTTTCGCCTCGTAAAGCTATTTTTAAGCAGATTAGTATTTTACTTGGACAAAATTATATTATTAAGCCATTTAATAAAATAATTTAGAAATCATTAAAACTAAGTCCCAAATGTTATTACAACTCAAAAATTGGAAATAATTTGAATTCCTACCCAAAGAAAGGGACTCTAGGTTTGTCAAGGACAAGATGCCATAAAGAAAAAATCAAATGAATTTGATTGGTCAAACAAGGATCATGATATAAGATAGGATATGATGGGTCCTGTGACTCGAGCTAAATCCTAAAACACGATTTCCTAAGAGAGACTTAGGACAATGACCCTTGCCATAATATCATATATTGTTCTGAACTTAGCTCTGATGCCAAGTGTAACTTCCCACCTCTATACTCGCGTTAGCCAAGGTCATTGCAAGCAATGATGCCAACTAACTCGAAGAATAAGGCTGCTGAGGAGCGACCATCTGTATTATAGCTTTGAACGAGTGTTGAAATATCGGATAATGTGGTCTTAATTTTTGAATCTCATGTGGAAATCCAGCACATCTAGTTCAAGTTCAAACTGCTACACAGCGGTTGTATGTAATACAGAAAGCAATATAAAATACATAACAAATAATCAGAGCCAAACATAGATATTCACATCATTAAGACGGAAATAGATATGAATATAAAACATGAATATAAATAAAAAGATAGTGGTTTTAGCTGATCCACTATACAATAAATGAATAGGTAAAAGGCTAATCAAAATAATATGTATACCAAGGAGTCTCATATACATATAACCGAAAAAGTAAAACACCAAAGTAGTTTGCCCAAAAGTGGAGGATAATCCATGCTGGTGGCAAGAAGAATCACCTGAAATATCTCATTCAAAGTTATATAGCTGCTCATGGAAATGATAAATTATATCAAATCAATACAAAAATTGATAGCTCATATATCAATAAAACTAAGATTGATAAATTAATACCAATACGAAAATTGATAGCTCATATGTCAATAAAACAAAGATCGATAAATTAATATCAATACAAAAATTGATAGCTCATATGTCAATATAACTAAGATTGATAAATTAATATCAATAAGTCTCATATTCCAGAAATCAAAAACCAGAAGTCAAAGTAAAAACAAGGTGGGTAGGCCTCGAGATGGGAGACCGAAGACTCAACCTGGGAGTCCAAACACTCAACCAACACATGTATCGATATGAGACACGATCTCTATGGAGCTAGCCTATATGTTGAGCCAAAGCTCCGAGATGACCCGAAGGCCTGCGGGTCGCGACTCGCAAAACGATCTGAAGGCCGTTAAAAGCATAAATCCATAAAAATGAACCAAAGTTCCTCAAAATGATACAAAGATCATCATTGGTCAAGTAGTGTAAACTACGCTAAGCTAATAAATATAAGAGCTGAGCTACATGTCTCATAACCACTTCCTCTACTCAAATATTTATGAACACGTCGTATATTCCACTAGAAATACGAAATGATCACTGCCATGGTTTTCAATCGAACGAGTCCAAGAATTAACCATCAAAGCAAATGAAAGGGTTCGTAGTCCTTGTTTTTACTAAGGCATTTAATTAGATTTCTCATACGAACGAGAAAAAGGTTTATAAAATATATACTAGTAGATTAGAAAACGATTTATAAAACAATTTTGTAAAATAAATTTGTATAATGAGGTAGGATTGGAAACAATTTTGGTAAAAGAATTTGGTATCTACTAATAATATAAAACCTTTTTATATATAATTTCGAAGCAGCAAATCTCGTATAATAGTGATCGAAATAACGATCAAACTAAGAATTCGCATTTTTCTATCGTAAATTAAATCTCATGAATACCAATCATAAATTCATTTACAATGAATAAATCAAAACTCCACAAAAATTGAGCTGCAAAAATCTATGAAGCAGAAAAACAGAAAAGTCACAAAAAAGGCGAAATGGACAAAAACTCGGCTGGTAATGAGCTCAAATGGACCTAGTCTGTTGACCGTGGTCTCCACCGGTCAACAACAAAAATTTGGTCCTCAGACGTCTGAGGCTTCAGCTCAGATGTCCGAGCTATCAGTAGAAAGTTTTTTATTTTTTCCGAGAGCTTGGACAGATGTCTGACTTATTTGGTCAGACGTCTAACCTAATGCAATCAAATATTTTCTTAGGCAATGAATGTGCAATAGTCTTAGATCGGGCTCGGACCAATGGTGATAGTACGTGATGTTTTCTAAGTGAAAATGAGGCATTTAATGCTTATTGAAACAACCTATAACACCAAACTCAATTCCTTATAATGATTTACAAATCAAATTCATATAATCAAATTCAAAACTCATGAATTCACATTCACACACAAAAACCCAAAAGATGCAATGCACACACAACATATACATGCTAAGAGCACCACTTATACTAGCGTACAAGCTTGTGTCATAGATGTGAGTTCGCAATAACTCATCTGAATTGTAGGAACGAAGAAGAAGCTCCAAACCTAAGTTAGATAAACCCCTCTTCAATCAATACTCGTGAATCTGCAGTCTAAGGGCATATCAACAAAATTACTAAGAGAAAGGTTTAGGAAATCATAAGAATATGAAGAGGAATTCAGTTGGAGAAGATAGAGATTGAGCTTACCTCTCTTCTCTATGGATTTCCACTTTATTTCAACATGAATTCGATTCCTAAGACCAAGCTAAGGCTTAGGTAATTTTAATTTCTCGTTTCCATTCCCTATTTCTAATTTTGTTGAGTATTAGGAAATGAATGAAGGAGGAGTGGGCTAGGTAGGTTATAAGAGTGGGTTAGGTTAGCTAACTCATGACCCAATCAAAGTCCCAATTTTGACATTCTCGAAATATATCGAAGTTTATAGTTTTCGATCACGTAAATGACATTTTGAACACAATGGAAGTGGTTTCAAGTTCAAATTCATCCGTATGCAAAAAGTTACTTTTTGGACCTATATATGATTAACAATGTTATATTTAAATAAAATATTTAAATTTATTATCGTGAAATATGCGGGTTGTTACAGATGGACAATATAAGTGGAACGAACTAAGGGACACAAGACGGGCAAAGTAAGGACTAGAAACTGGAAGGTGGAAAAGAGAAGAAGTGTGACTTTACTTGTAAGTTTAAGGTAAGTTTTTGGATTAGTTCACTTTAGATATTTCTTCCAAAAGTAACTAGGATGAATGAGATGGAAAAATTATACTGAGGGATTGGTAAAAACAACTCAGCATTTTGAAGAGGAACTATTTGGTTTAAAAGGTTTGAAAAGAGTATGATTTAGTAGTAAGGCATAACACTGTGTGATACCATCAAATTCGGCTATAAAATCTTTTATATCATAGGTGGAATTCAAGTTTCTTAACCATGTTCTTTCAGAAATAATTTCCACTTTGATATTCTTTTGGTGGCTTCTTCCTTTAGTTAGGGACTTCCTTCTAAGTTATCCTTGCGAAGGATAGATCTTAGGATTTGAGCTTATTGATGATAGGATATGGCAGAAACATGTGTTTGAGACATGTTATGTTTGATGTTTGCATGTGGATGCAAGTGATTGCAAGTAGAAATAGTGGATGCATATACACACACTAGGCGCCACGGTCGGCTGAATAAGGCATTTTCAGATGCATATGGATGTATGTACTTTTCATTATTTCTACGGATGAAACATACGGATGATATCATATGATTGTCGCATATAGATGATGTTTGATGCACACATATAGAATTATCAGTATCCTTAGGATTCTTGCATACATTTGGATGCATGACACAAACATAATTGCATAAAAAGGAGGTCGACTGAATCGGTAGACTGCCTAGTCTTTCGCATTAGTTAGGGTCATATATGCTACACTATTGCAAAAGTACACAAATTGCATTAGAAATAAATTAAGGACCATGGTTGCCAGTGGATGTTGTATGAGTAAATGGATGTAGCTATTCTTCCACCTTGCAAATTTCGGGGACAAAATCCTTTAAGGAGGGGAGAATGTAACATCCCGAATTTTTAACAAACAATAATTAATTAACAAATTAGTTAATTAAGGAATAAGTAGAGAAAATAAATATTAACTAGAAAAATATTGAGAATTAGGCAACGGGGGTTGCACCTTTAGGTCTGCTATGAAATTCTGGTTAAGATAGACAATTAGTTTGGTGAAATCGTACTTAAAATGAAGAAGTTGTAGTTGTTTGAAGATTAAACTAAAATCAGAAATTAAAAAGAATTAAACATATATACATACGCTGAAACTGGGATGACCCAGTCCCTGCTAGGTCGACCAATGGGTCGACCCAGGACCCAAGTGGGTTGACCTAGGTCGTGGCCTGACAACGTTGTTTGCCAGGCATGATTTTGATCGATTGGGCTGTGTTTTGGGGTTTTGCTTTCGGATACTTTTTCTAATCTAATGGCCTAAAGTCTAAAGCTAAAATCCAACGAACCTAGACATCCTAACTCTATTTTAAATAACCTCCAAAGCCTAACCTAATCCTTACTACTCCATTTCTATGCCACTCTCAAATAACCCTCTTCTCAAATATAATTCTAACGGAATATTAAGGCTTGTTTTATACATATTTTTGGAGGATATTCATAGATAGAGAGGATCTACCAAGGATTATTAGATTTTCTCAAATTTCAGGTGAGTACTTTCTATGATTACGAGATGTCTTCCAAGTTGAGATTAATATCGATACAATAGTTGTTACAGTGGTATCGGGTCTGAATCTTTCTATAGTTGTACACAAACTTAGTTTATTTTTGGTTTATTTATAGATCCAACAACCCCTAATTCTTTTCTCTATAATTAATTCTTTTAGTTCTGATTTACGTTCCTATTCTTCCTTTTTTCCTATTTTAGTAAACCATTACTGTAGTTTATTTCAGTTATCTATACCCTTGTTCTTCATATAAAATTATAAATCTAGTTCTGTAATTAGCCCTATTTTTACTTTAGATCTATTTTTGTTTGTCTGAGCCTAGCCATCGAGAGCCTAGGTCATTTCCTTTTTATTTCTGATGCTAAGTTTAGGCTTTTTTTTTGCCTAAACCTTTCATTCTTTCTTATTTTGCGCAAAATGGGTTGAAGCAGGAGAGGGGACAATAATAGCGCAATTGAATAGTAATAAGAAATATGTATAAAAAGGAATAATCGGGGCATAATGTAATTTTATATAATAACGAAAATGGGTATGAAAAGGGCATTTTGAAATTTGATTAAAAGGATGTAATCAACAAACGAATTGTAATACTAGGAACATTGTGAAGTTGGACAAGTAATGCAATATACAGATGAACTGTAACTTAGAAGATAATGAAACTGAAAAATAATAATTGGACATGTTAGAACTAGTTAAACATTATAATTAGTATTCGACCATAAATTGGGGATAAAACTTAATATGAAATTGGAAGGTCATGCAAACATATAAACTGAAATAAGGTTACTTAGTTTGACACTAAGTAATGTAGGTATGGGTTGTATAAGAGGATAACATTAATTAAGAATGTTTAATAAAACCAAGGAATATAACCTGAGGTTATTTGGGCTAATTAATAAATTTAAGTGTGTTATGTTATAGTAAAGAATGATAAGCAAAGATAGCGGAGTCCGTTCCGGCAGCGTGGGGCGGATTGGGGAAGATAAAATGCTTAATAAAATAATGAAACCCTAGTTTAGGTTCGTTCCGGCAGCATGAGACTGATTGAGGAAGATAAGATGCCTAATAAAATAATGAATCGGGGATCAACTCTAGGGGTGACTTGTGTCATAGGAATCTGTATCAGTCAGTATCCCAATGTTATCATGGTGTCTCCACTTAGGTAAAGGATTAGGCATGCTTTACTGAACTAGATAGTACGTGGTTCAAACATGGTGGGTACATACGCATTCCCGCGGAATGATGGGCGTGCATCATTCCGATTGGGGAAGATAAGTCGTTGTAATGCCTATGATTAATGGATGTGTCCTTTTTAGTTGATGGGTTCGGGATTGATAACCCTGAATTCCATAGTTGGCGCAAGTTATCACATTTTGTGTATAGGAGCCGATCGATGGGTAGTAATAGGAAATTCCTTACTAATTATATATTTTGCTTCAAGATTGTAGAAGTGAAAAACAGTCAATCAACGTTTGTATGGTCATTATTACCATCGTTGTCTTTTCTATAAGGATACCCAATCCTTTATTTCAATTCATATAAGCAATTGTCCACTTTTAAGTATGCACAAACGCTTACCCTTTTATGATATAAGAACTACCGTTTATCTATTTTCCTTAACTTAGTAGTCGTGCAAGTAATCATATGAGTTCATCAGAATTTATGTCTGACCCATTTCCGATTCTCTTTCCTCTTTTCTTTTCCCCCAAGCTTACAGGGAGGAAGTGCATAGTTTAGATTTCTTTGTTGATTCTATTGTGAAGGATGTCTACAAACATGGATTTCCTCATGTTTCCTTTCCAAGGTTAGGTTATATCTTTTTGACTATTTGGGGGATAATATTATTTTGTACTTTGATGTTGTTTTGACTAAGATTTTGAGACATTACATTTTGTAACTATATGGGTAACTGAAATAAAGATGCTTTTGTCTTTTAATTAAAATTTTCTTCTTCCGCTGTAAATTTAATATTTTACGTCTTGTGAAATCTTAGTCTCTGTAACGTTTTATGTCTTTATACCTACAATGTTCCATATTTCCTTGATAAAATCCAAATATAGGTGACATTAAAGAATGTGGGGTGTTATAGATACCAAAGAGCATTGTTAGTGATCGAGATCCATTGTTCACCAATTGATATTAGAAGAGTTTGCAAGAGACATTAGGAACCGAGATATGTATGAGTATGGTTTATCATCGCTAGATAGATGGTCAGATCAAGAGGGTTAACTGCGTATTGGAAGATCTTCTTAGAGTTGTGTATTAGATTTCAAAGGATTGTGGGAAGATCATCTACATTGGTTAAGTATGCTAATAATAACAACTACTAGTCGAGTATTGGAATGACATCATATGAGGTATTGTACGGTAGACTGTATAATTCTCCATTCTATTGGTTAGAGACCAGAGAGAAGTTGGTATTTGGGCTTGAGATGACAAGATAAACGATGGATATTATTAAGATCATTCAACAACAAATGAAGTCAGCCCAAGATCATCGGAAGAGTGATGCCGATAAGTAATGCAAGGATTTAAAATTCCCTGTTGGAGATTTGGTGTTTGTTAAGGTTTCACCTTTAAAGATTGTGTTCATTCTGGAAGTAAAGTAAAATTAGAACCAAAGTTTGTTGGGTCGTTTCCAATTATCGAGCGTATTAGAAAGCTTGCTTATAAAGTGGATTTACCGGAGAAGATGGAGGGTGTGTGCAATATGTTTTATTTATCGTTACTACGTAAATTTGTGCACGTTTCAAATATTGTGTTATCTCCTGATCAGACTGAAGATTTAGAGGCCGAGCCTGAAGTTTCTAGGCCTCGTAAGCCGCTTCATGTTGTAAGGACTGACGTGAAACAACTTAGGAGGAGTTGTTAAGCTATTCAAGGTACAATGGGATGAGGATGATTACGATTGCACGTGGGAAATGAAAGAGATTATGAGTTCGACCCATCTAGAACTCTTTGAGCGGTATGTCATATATATCGTATCTTGTACCATTGTGTCTTACGCTATTTGAAGCTCTGCATGCTAGGGTAGGATTTTAATTGCATGGATTATTAGATACTAGATTGGATACTCGTGGATGATAGGCATGCAGAGTACTATGTTTGCTCATGTTTTCTTGGAATTTTAGAGGCGGAATTTCCAAAGGGGGAAAGAATGGAATGACTCAAATTTTACGTAGAGAAGGATCGTAAAATAATTATATTTAATTTCCTAGTGGTCAGTTAATTCTTAGATTTTAATATGTTGTTCATGGGGATGTGAGACATGTCCATGATTTTTACCAAATCAATTTGTGACCATTTTGCCTTTGTAAATATTATTTTAACTTTTGATATGGATCTAATTAGGTGCTGAAATCGATCTCTTTGGATCAGAATGGCATTTGTAAATTTTGTAGAGGGGTTACACTAAAGATTCGGCTTAGCGGTTAGGGAGAAATCATTTTTTAAGTTTTAGTTTATGCCAGGTAAACTAATTACTTGCTAATAGGCTGATTAGTGAAACCCATTAGACTAACGACCTGCTGCCTATAAATAGAGGAGTTTGGGAGAGAATTAAGGTTCCTCTCTTCGCTCAAACATTTAGGCTTATGTTCTTGATTCTCTGGATTCAACATAAACCCTAAATTCTCCATTTTATTCATTAATTCAATGTCTATCGCATCTAGTGGTTGGATTTACATCCAAACAAATTAGATCACATCAAATTGCTTTGATTTTTAGGGGTTTTGATTGATGTCCAGATCTGATTTCATTGGATTTGCATTGGATCTTGAATTTGGTGAGTGATAGATATCTCTCACATGAAAAATAAAGATTATATAAGTTATATTAGGATTGATTCACATCATACATGTCAAATTCACCTTAGATCTGATCATATATATTTAATTCAGAATTAGACTTTTTTGTATAATCTAATTTAATCATATAAACCAGCAAGAAGTTAGATTAATCATGTTCTTGAATATGTTTTAATCCAAATTATATTAGATCCATTATTTATGTTATGTTTAATGTATATGCATGTTTGTATGATCAAGGTTTGATGAATCGTTGTTTGTTTTAATTGAATTTAATGCATTGCCTGAATCGTTGTTAGAATTGTTTGTCGTATATCTTAGGATGGATGAACAAAGCAAATCAGTAGTTCGGATGATTAGATTCCGATGAAACTTGGCGGAGGAGCTCTAGAAGGTATCGAGATGACGCTTGAAAATTTTCACCAAGAAATACACAAAGAGTATGGACCAGTATCGGTCCATAGCCGATGACGGGTGCCGATCCATTAGCATTATTGGATTTCTTTGAAAGTTGGTGCACGGACTTGGGAGATGACTTCAAGGCTGAGTGCAAAATATTGAAGCATTTGGATGGGTTGAAGGATGATCGTTCGAGCATTGATTGATAGGCTAATAAGAGAATTCGTCGAAGAAGGAATTTGCTTTGATAATTGACCAGTAGCAAGTGCTCGAGGATGGGATTAGGAAGCTCGAACATTTAGTCGATTTTCGACTAAGTATATGTAATGGTACCGGTCTATAGACGATGGACCTGCACCGATCCATAGGATGATATGATATGAAGCTTAAATTTTGTGAGCTTGATTATAATGTCTTCTGGAGGTTGCTAGTGAAGTTTAGTGACCAATGGACTTCAAATGATTAATGTGCAACCCATAGATGTTTGGTGCTTTGATTGTGAACTCAAGATGGAGTGGTTGGAGCCGAATTGATGTGATACTGGTCATTGCATGATGCATGATTCAATAAGATGATAGATTAACTCAGATGGTAGTTGATCATAGATGATAACGAAATTGGTTTGAGACGTGTTTCGAACTAAAAATGGAATTGTCAAGGAGGATGGCTTGAAATATTAGAAGTGCCAAGGAAACATTGGTTACCGAAGGTTCTAACAGGCTCAAAGCAAAGGTATCGCGGGGATCCCCATCAGTATAAGACAGATCGTGCACCCTGAATCAAGCTCTTGGAGTGATTTAGCTGTCTCAGATGGAGGAAAACATATGCAGATAATGTATGGCAATCTGATTAGAACCAAGGTTTTCCATTAGCCGTTAATGGATGGCAACGACCAATCATTCGATTATTGATGTATTCAAGGCTTTAGTCGGTGATAGCTAGGATAATGGTCGTTATGGTTAATTACGTGTTTTCTTCTCTATTTTTCTGGGTAAGCTATCACTTTAGGCCGTCGAAGAGAAGTGGGATTGGGGATGTCCTTTTCCTATACTGGAGTGGCACATGATAGATGATTATCGTATGCTAATCCTTTGGTTGTAGAGACATATCAGATGGTTGAATTGTATTTACTCGTGGATCTTATGTAACCGTTGATAGTTATTTAGCGCTCACTAAGACTGTTATATGCGTCAAGGTTTTATGCTTCCTCTTATTACCTTGTGGTTCTCATTAATGTTGTTGGCGAGTAGACTAAGGGAGCAGGAAACAGGTTTTGGTGCCGATGATGCGGTGCGACGACGAGTTGGAGGCGGACGTATTATTTTCTATACAATAGAGATACTTGTTGATTCCACTTTATATTGTTGATTGTTGATACTCTAAGAGATATGTAATGAGGCTTGATGTACAAATATTCATTTACATAGCAGTTTTGTATTGGTGACCCTGAGATGTTATACAGATTAGGTTTTCTGTTTTGTTATGCTCCACTATTATATCATGTTGTACATTTTCTGTTATATGTTATACATGTGTTGTGAGTAATACGACGGGTTTTATTTCGAGTTATTCTTCCTTGATGATCGTCTCATATCATCCTGCACGTCATACAATGTACTTTTTCCTTAGTTTAATGCAGGAGTTATGGGGCAGTCGTCACACCGTAGAAGGTGCTAGGTCGCAATTTATGGTGGGGTTCTAGAGAAGGTGAAGTTGATGCGAGTACGTCAAGATTTGTGTGGAGATCACAACAGTGAAATCCATTTTGAATTTCTTAGGATAGATTCCCATATCACCTTAAAAATGCATGACGTCAAATTGCGATTCCTATAGCATGTAAGTGCAAGATGGAAGGGAAGAAGGATATGTAGGGTAACTATGTTATTAATCAAGTGTTAGTTATGTTTGTTATTACTTAAATGGTCGTTGAACTTGCATAACGTATATTTTTTACATATGAGGTCAAAATTGGACATTGTTTCTTCCTATGGACTCGTATTGACGATCTTTACATCCTAGAGCGGGTTTGGGCTGATTTGACTAAGGCGAGTGATATTGTCTCCGACTGAAGTATTATTGTTCGTATAGTATAAAATTGACGTTTTAAATTACTTATGATTATAAAACATATTATTTAGGATGATTGAGACTAGTAAATAAAAAATTAAAAAATATTGGAAAGTGAATTAAATAGTTTTGACTATTATTGTGCCATTTTACTAGGCTATTGTGCGTGCTATTTACCCATTTACGCGCTATTGCACACTATTTTGACCATATAGCCAGATATGGGATGTTTTGGCATATATTTCACTTTGATTTCCAAAGATAGGTTCTATTCTATTTATTATCACAATTATCAATGTTTGTATGCTAGTTTAAGGATTTATTTGAGTATTGGTTGCATGCTTGAATTGTTTGCTTAGTATAGATTAAAGCGACGTTTATAGGCGATCTAGTATTAAGAAAATCTCGTTGGAAAGGCTTTGGTGCTTATCGATCGAATGCACAAGTGGGTGTGTACTGATTGAGCACGTAAGGATGATAAACTCGAGTGGGTTAGATAAATTTTTGAAGAAGCTTCAGAGCTCTTGGATGGACTCGTTGATGAAGCAGTATTGAATCTCAATGACGAATTTGAAGATGGAGTGACACTGGAGCTTGATGGCCGACCTGAAGATGAAGGATGGACTTGGTGATGAGCTAGGATTCGCAACGAATGCCGAACATTTTTCCTTGTATGCATTTAACCAATTTTGGTGAAATAGGTGATCCGGGTAGTCATTATTGATCACTATCAAGTGGTCAATTCTGATTACTATTGTTGTTGACCATTTTGGTCAATTTGACATAGACGATGGTGCGATTTTGAGGAGTAGGATACGATGGTTCTCTCAATAGCGATTTTGACATGATGGCCTTTGATTGATAACTTTGGCTTGAGGTGAGGATGTGGTGCTCCTAGACGATGCTTTGTCATTCAAGGATGTGGTGCTCCTAGACGATGCTTTGTCATTCAACGACGATGATTCCAAGATTGAGAGCAAGGCTTCTGTGATGGATTTATTTCCTCCAAGATGCGGAAAAGACGACATTAAGTCATACCGGGATGACTATAATATGAAGATGGTATGACACGTAGTTGTTTCGACTTGGAGAGTAGTCGATGAGGTCTTACGGCAGTGCAGTTCGCGGGGGATAGCCCACTTGTTGATCAACTTCAGAGGGAAGTTTTATGGACAGTCTATAAGATGGATTCTGCTGCATGGAACATGTGCAATGGGGTTATCGGTATTCATTATTTTGGTATACCCTTCGAGAGTGGGGACATGGAGGTGGACATAACGATAGTTTGGTAGAGAGCTTTGCAGTAAGGACTTTTAGTTCCTTAACGGATGTGGTGACCAAAGTGTGGAGTATCGTATACTTTACGCACTAAGTGAGTGAATGTGAGGATAGTTGATGGAAGTTATGTCTGTTTACTTATTTATTTCCATTTGTACTTCGACATCTATCACACCCTATTCATGTGGTGTTTATCATAGTGTAGCATACTGATTGTTATGTGCTAACTCTGTAGATGAAGGGGCATGACAAGGATGATTCTCCATACCCTCCATGCCATATATACTATTACGACTTTTACAGTATTTTGAGATTTGTTATCGCTCACACCAGATTTTTATCTAACCAAAGGTTTTATTTCCCTCTTATTACCTTGGGATCTCATTGACGATGTTGATGAGCAGACCAAGTGTCAGGTTTAGGTATTTCTAGAGCTGTATAGGTGGATTCGCAACATTATATATATATTTGTACTTGTATCATTATTGTTCATTCTATTATGTGATACTGTGGATCCTTGATAGTGTTATGCGTTCTGTTAGAGAAGTGTATCAGTTGCGTTTAGTTATCTTGTTTATAAACTCTATTATTGTTATGTATAATTTTTTAAGCCTATATACTTTGATTATCTGGTTTATATAGTTATTACTGTCTCTTATGTTTTATATATGTGATTTGATTATTATATGTTATCTGATGCGCTGTGAGATATGCGAAAATACTGTGATTGTGTTTATATTCTATTCTCTTCTTTCTTCTCTTCTGTTTTCTTCTTTTCTTTCTCCTTTCTCTACTTTTCTACATTTTTTACTCTTGACGATCGCTTCACACTGATAGGGTGCTTGTACAACGTGAATTTTTAGTTCTGAGCACCAGTGGTGGTTCGTCACACCAACGACCTCTTTCGCCACCAAATATGTGTAAACCATCACAACTTCCAATGGGATTTCTAGTGAACTCCAAAATCCGTTAGACGTTCCAACCATACATCTCGAAGATCTCAACTCTACAATGTAACAACAAGGAATTTCGCTCGATCCGAATCAGTCGCTAAACCAATCAAGAGCATTCGAAACCCCTGATTTTTTTGAGAACACGACAAAATAGAACGCAGACATAAGAACATTTCATTGTTAATCACAACAATTCATCAGAATACAAGAATATACAGAATATGAATAAATATTACACAGAAATTATCAGAGATTACAATAAATTACATAGCAGCGGAAAATAATACAATACACAACTAGAAGTAATACACGGATACAGAGCTTTCCGAGTATCTTTCCAGCTGTAAATCAGGATCCTGTGAATATAAATCTGCAAAACCAAAACTACTAGCTGCCCGTGTCAAAATAAGGGCACCCAGAGTTTAGGTTAAAACAATAAACTCCAGGTCAGTCATGGGACTGGTGTGAGAACTAAAACAGTTATTTAAAACTTTACTTTAAATCAGATATCTCAAGGGACCACGCCGTATAACACGGAACAGGTTTCCTCCCAAGAATACCAGTGCATATAACAAAACAACGCAATGCTTTTTGGAAAAATGAAGCTATTATAAGACCCAGGTCCTATCACACAATGAAACGCAAGCCGGGGGATAGGGTTTTCCCTTATAATAGCCAAACATGCTTAGTACGTTTAAAACAAATCATTTGATACTATTATAAGTGCATAGTGTATAAAACAACTTCAAATCATAAGTATCAATCATAGACGGCATGGGTACCATATGTCATGTCGCCATACTAGTTCTACAATTAAAACCGCAAAATCACGTATTTGGGAATTGGATTTCCATCTGTGAACCAAGGCAAAAGATAGTCCTCTACCGAATTCGAGATGCTCTAGCCCGTGTCTCAGGCAAGCGCGCAGACAAGCCTTGGATCGTCAGGGCCGGTCCACCGATGTGGATTATTATGCTTGAACATTGCGTTTCCCCACCCTATGGGGTGTCAATGAGTCCAATGACTCCATCGGTCCCGGATCGACCGATATATCCGAGGTGCCTCGCAACAGCAACAACCACATAAGTCAAACTCGTCAGGGCGTGTAAAACCATTGACGCCACTTCTAGCTAGAAGGAAACGCATGCCCTCCCTGATGTCCTCTCCCGTTTCTGGTTCACAATCGGGGTGTGAGGCTCGCCAATCAACGTTACACAAAGCTATGCCACACAGGCGGTGCTTTGATCATCACCACAAGACATTGCTTTTCAACAGAAGCCTTGATCAATTGCCACTTAGGCATGCCACACAGGCTATTCACTCCATGCGTTTGATATCCATCAATATATAACCCCTGAGCTCGTACGTCTCAGAGAAGGGCGTTAAGCAAGAGAATAAATTCTCCACTGCCAAACATATATATATTTAATAGAAATCAATCACACAGACTAAAATCCAATGTCAGACACACAGTCCATTTACAAGTTCGTTCTGGGTCTGAACGAAACCGGAGGCACCTAGTACCCCGCATATCCATTGATCTCCAAGTACGTCTGGACGATCACTAACTGATTCCCTCCTCTTGGGTGTACGGCCCAATCAAGATCATCAGTAATCACCCAAACGACGTGAAGACCTCCGGTCTTCGACCACCGTCTTCATCCTCGACACCACGTCGAACCAGTTATTCAGAATGGGATAAACCCGATCTTTCTGAATAACTCGCGTATATAATAAACAAGTGCTACACAAACATAACATACGCCTCATTCCAATTCAGAATATTCTTTTATTCAAATATACATATACTTTGGGAAAGGTTCCCATTAATTTTATCAAAGACAAATTCTTTAAATTTATTCTTTAATCTTCTTTGAATATCAATTCAAACTAGTCGGGATTAGCAAACCACACCGAAGTAATCATTTATTTTATTTCCCAATCCCAACCTATTCATCCCATGAAGTAAAACTGGTCATACTTCATATATAACACCACGGTGTTATCGGTAAATTCAATTAACATTTCACGTTCAAATCTAATTAAAGATTTAACTATCGCCTGGAGCAAAACTGGTGATACTCCATTCTCGACCTTTTCAATCTAATTAAAGATTCATTAAAACCCCACTTAGTTTTAATCTTCACAGAAATCAATATCCTGTCTTTAACTGGGTTAAAGAACCAATGTCATTTAAAACACGGTTCACTATAAACCCAAAAATCAATCCAAATTCAATTCCAATTAAATTCCATTTAATTGGTGCACTTCATTAAATCTAAATAAAAAGATTTAATCTTTTTTTCTCAACTGGGTTTAAGAACAGTGTTAATGAAGACACCATTCACGACAAACCCAAATCACATTTGATATTAAATACAAGGCTCTGAATAGAAAATATATCGGCTTATATTCAATATCAAATTCTATGACTAACAAATATCGTATTGGAAATAACGATATTAATATATCTTTCAAATTCCCATAACAATATCTGTATCATCACGAAATCCAACATCAAAATATTCTGAAGACAATTTCGATTCAAATCCACTCCAATTCAATTATTGGAAATTCTGGTCATTTTTAAAACCATTTCAAATCCAATTTATTTATTTCAAAAATAAATTGATTTTAATTCTAGTTCAAAACTAGTTCATTTCGATAAAAATCTATTTTTATCTTTTCAAGTATGAATTTTTTCATCCCAATTCTTCACAAATCATTTCTTATGATTTTACACAAATTATTCCTATTTTTAATAATTTTATCAAGGCCCGTACAGTCGATTTCCATCAACGGCCATCGAACTGCACTTACAGCGACCTTTTCCAAATTTGATTTGGACATAATTCCAAATCCAACAGTTAGATTTTAAATTTCTAATATTCGTTAGAAAGCTCTTTTCGATACGAACCCAAAGGTTCCGGTTTTAGGAGAATCCGACGGTCGGATCTCCCGTAATATCCATTCGAAGTCAATGGTTGAAATTCACGAACGACCGCTGTGCGGCGCGTTCTATTCAGGCCATTCTATATATATAATGTATATATATTTCGTCGATTTCCTTTTAAAATGTATTTTATAAATCGTTTTAAATTCGTTTTCGAAACGATTTCCACTTCATTTCAAATTCAAATCAAAATTGAATATTTCCTTATAAATTCGTTTTAAATTCATTTCAAATTGATTTCAATTCAAATCGATTTTCTATTCAATTGCAATACGTTTTAAATTCAATTCAAAACGATTTCAATTCTATTTCAATCTAATTCGAATTTCAATTCTATTCAGTTTAATTCGAATTTCAATTCAATTCAGTTTAATTCGAATTTCAATTCAATTCAGTTTAATTCGAATTTCAATTCAATTCAGTTTAATTCGAATTTCAATTCTTTTCAAAATATCAGATTTTGAAATCACTTTTGATGTTCATTATAAAATGAATAAAATCGATATAAATATCGTTCACTTCAAAATGGCGTAAATCTAATCAACACGGCTTCATATATTTCTATTTTCAAATATTCTATTTCAAATATTTCTTTTTCAAATATTTCTATTGCAAAAATTTCTATTCAAATATTCTATTTCAAATATTCTATTTCAAAACTGGAATGAGGCCCAATCAATTACCATAGATTTTATTTCTATGGATTTCCATACAACGCATGTATATATCAACAACGACAAATAATCAACCATCATCCAAAGTGCATTCTACACTGTATAAGCATCAAATCTAAATATTAAACGCTCATAACAGTCTGTCAATCAATCGATCGACATACAACTAATTATTGGGATTAGTGTATGTCATATATCATCCCAATACCCGTGTGGGGTTTCAAACAATCAAACACAGATTTTATTTGTGCAGTTGGGCGATGTGTAAAATTTATCGTCCCAATCAATATCAATCAAATCAGTGTATATAAACAAATCTCCGATTTGTTTATAAATATTTATTTTAAATACACGTTAAAAATTCTATTTTCAACTATAAAATATTTTTAACTATATAAATATTTTATTTCATTTCACATCACATCACACAATCAACTATACATCAAAATCAAACAAACAAGCATACAAGCCGTCCATGGTCTGTGGACGACGGGTGTCAGGTGCTACTAAACACCGTCTGCATCCTAGTATATATTTTAAACTAGAAATAAATTAAAAGTGAGAAGTTCTCACCGACTAGCTAATCCAAACGCCACGACTCTTCATATGTAGAAGTCTTCGCCGTTTCTTCTTTCATCACTTTCGTCATCCGTATTCACTACATATATAAAAATCGAATTTTTTTTTACTTCGCTATTCAATATATAAAAATCGAATTTTTTTACTTCGCTATTCAATATATAAAAAACGAATTTTTACTTCGCTATTCAATATATAAAAATCGAATTTTTACTTCTCTATTCAATATATAAAAATCGAATTTTTACTTCGCTATATATATATATATTAAAAATCAGATTTTTATTTCGCTACATATATAAAGGTCAAATTTTTATATTCTCTATTATATAAAAATCATATTTCCAATACTTCTACCTTATAAAAATCATATCTTTATCTCTTCTATAAATTAAAAATCGAATTTTTATTCTTTCTAAAATATAAAAATCATATTTTTATCTTCTACATCATATGAAAATTTCCCCTTTCTACTTAGAAAAAAATATCGCCTTTCTACGATTAAAAAATCCGACCTTTCTACACATTAAAAATCGTATTTTTATGATTCCATTCAAACGATAAAAATCAATTCTTTACATACATAAAGGTAAAAATTTTATAAACTAAAAACCATAACTTTTCCACTTAAAAATCACGACTTTACTTTCATAAAAATCTACTCTTTTTATTTATAAAAACCCATATAAAACTGATTTTAAAAGAATATATATTTTTAACATATAAAAACTGTTTAAAATTAAAAGTAAAAACTTACATTGAATTGGGATGGGGCGTGCTTGCTGTGGTCGGCTCGTCGGAGGAAAAAGGGGTTTTGGGCGAGCTCTGTACTAGAGGAAAGGGGAGGAAAGAAGGGGACGGGAGGAGTTGAAGGGGAAAGGTGCGAGGCTCACGCCGTCGCAGTCGAGGATGAGAGCAGGGGGGAGGAGGAAGAGGGGGGAATGCGGCGGTAGAGGAGGAGGTAGGGGAAGAGGCGCGGGGGTCCTTGGGGTGTGCGGTGGCGGATACGACGGGGGGGAGGGGGTCTCCCTCGATCGATCTCTAGGGGAAGGAAGTGGGAGGGGGAGGCGAGGTGGAGAAGAAGAAGAGGAGGGGGCGGCGGCAGGAAGCGTCGATCGGCGGTGGAGCTGGACGGGGGGGGGGGGGGGCTGCGGTTTTTTTTTCTGAATGAGGAGAGAGAAGGGGGAAACAGGGGGTGAGGGATATTTTAATATTTAATTATTTTTATTTTCAAAAAGCAACTTTTAATTTCGACCTCGAAATCGAACCCACCGTCTGTCGTCCATAGCTAATTACCCCCATTCCGAACACAATGGTATACGTAACGTAAGCTGATTTTACCATTTCGATCAGTTTTCGTCAAAATCAACATATAGCTCTATATATTGAATTTGAACGCGCATTTCAATTTTCCGGGGCCACATACTAACCAGAAAAATTCCAGAAAAATATTTTCTAGCTTCGTATTGGCGATACGGTCCTAACAAAACTAATTTCGTCGAATTCTGAGACCATTTGAAAAATGGCCATTTTCCAGTCGATTAAAATCAACTGAAACTGGTCAAACGCGTTTTCCTTCGCCACACTCACATATTGATTCAAAAAATTATGAAATTTGAAACCTAGCAATAATTTGACATCGCGGATCTAACAAAAGTGGTTTCGTCGAAATCCGAGGTCATTTGCAAAATTCCCATTTTTAAGGGCCAGAATTCCATAGCGACTATTTTGAAATTTCAACTGGACATAACTTTTTATTCCCGCTTTGAAATTTCAATTTTTCGGATTCGTTGGAAAGATATTCACAATTAGATACAAATATTTTTGGTTTCGCCAAAATCCGGTTTATTTTGAATCCTGTACATTCATTTGAACTTTGAAATCGAATTATCGAACTACCGCGCCATTTTCAATTCCTTTTATAATTATAAATAAATATTTATATTCTAACGACGATTCGAATAAATATATACATTCGAATTCTATTCAAAAAAAATTTCTCGTCGTTATTATTTAAAATAATTCATTTTAAATAATCAAAATTCACCAAATTTTCCAAAATAAAATTTTTAAATTGGCTCGGATTTCCGGGTTATTACAATCTCCCCCACTTAAAACTTTTCGTCCCCGAAAAGGAACGAAGCCGAAAGTTGTTTAACAATTCAACTCAACTTCCAGTATTTTTATTATGGTTTAAGTTCTTTTACTTTTCAGTTTCTAAGAACTTTTCAAATTTTTCAAAAATTTGCCTAACACCCTAAATTTTCGAAAAATTTCGCCATAACCTCCCCTGCACCGGGGACTTCGGGATATTTCATATAGCCTCCCATGGCCTTCTTCAATCCAAAACAAAAAGAAAAAGCCAAGCGGCTAGCCAATCGGCCCATAAAATCATCATCACCCAAACAAAACATTAAATTATGGTAAACATGTACCTATTTGTCGGGCAAACAATTTTATTCTTCTGCTCTAGCCTCCTTGCTATGACCTGTTCATTGTAAGTACATGTACATGCATGCAAATGCGACTAATTTTCAATACACTCCACTATTTGGTTCAATTTGGCTAAAGGTTCAACATTCAATTAATCAAAACAGTAATCAAACAACACAGCCATCAATCAATTAGTTGATTAGCATTTCAAATTCATAACTTTGATACATAGTCTAAAAAAATCAGATTTTTGATGCCAATTCACAACAATAAGCCCTATCTAATTTTGGTTCTCACACCAGTCAATAGGAAATATATAGAAATCTCCCTTTCGTCACTCGAACATAAATTCTGATGATGATCGATCAATCATTAGAATCATCTCCGGGCGACTACAGTGTGATCCTATATCTACCCAATATATTAAAATTTCGAATACATGCGGATCAGACGTATACGCAAAATCTGTATATACTGGACAGTCCAAATCAATATAAATAAATAATCAAATACGAATAATTGATTTAAATTTTCAAAACAAAAATTGTTTTCGTTTTATAGATATACTCTTCACACTCGTTCTAGGATACTACTGATCCCATCTCTAACGAGTCATTCTCGTTGGATATTACTAATCTAATCTCTGATGAATTCTTTCGTTTGGTTCTAACGTGTCTTGTTCTCTGAGCTTTGTAAACCAAAGCTCTGATACCAACTGTAACAACAAGGAATTTCGCTCGATCCGAATCAGTCCCTAAACCGATCAAGACCGTTCGAAACCCCTGATTGTTTTGAGAACACGACAAATTAGAACGCAGACAGAAGAACATTTCATTGTTAATTACAACAATTCATCATAATACAAGAATATACAGAGTATGAATAAATATTACACAGAAATTATCAGAGATTACAATAAATTACATAGCAGCGGAAAATAATACAATACATAACTAGAAGTAATACACGGATACAGAGCTTTCCGAGTATCGTTCCAGCTGTAAATCAGGATCCTGTGAATATAAATCTGCAAAACCAAAACTACTAGCTGTCCGTGTCAAAATAAGGGAACCCAGAGTTTAGGTTAAAACAATAAACTCCAGGTCAATCATGGGACTGGTGTGAGAACTAAATCAGTTATTTAAAACTTTACTTTAAATCAGATATCTCAAGGGACCACGCCGTATAACACGGAACGGGTTTCCTCCCAAGAATACCAGTGCATATAACAAAACAGCGCAATGCTTTTTGAAAAAATGAAGCTATTATAAGACCCAGGTCCTATCACACAATGCAACGCAAGCCGGGGGATAGGGTTTTCCCTTATAATAGCCAAACATGCTTAGTACGTTTAAAACAAATCATTTGATACTATTATAAGTGCATAGTGTATAAAACAACTTCAAATAAAAAGTATCAATCATAGACGACATGGGTACCATATATCATGTCGCCATACTAGTTCTACAATTAAAACCGCAAAATCACGTATTTGGGAATTGGATTTCCATCTGTGAACCAAGGAAAAAGATAGTCCTCTACCGAATTTGAGACGCTCTAGCCCGTGTCTCAGGCAAGCACGCAGACAAGCCTTGGATCGTCAGGGCCGCTCCACCGATGTGGATTATTATGCTTGAACACTGCGTTTCCCCACCCAATGGGGTGTCAATGAGTCCAATGACTCCATTGGTCCCGGATCGACCGATATATCTGAGGCGCCTCGCAACAGCAACAACCACATTAGTCAAACTTGTCAGGGCGTGTAAAACCACTGACGCCACTTCTAGCTAGAAGGAAACGCATGCCTCCCTAATGTCCTCTCCTGTTTCTGGTTCACAATCGGGGTGTGAGGCTCGCGAATCAACGTTACACAAAGCTATGCCACACAGGCGGTGCTTTGATCATCACCACAAGACTTTGCTTTTCAACAGAAGCCTTGATCAATTGCCACTTAGGCATGCCACACAGACAATTCACTCCATGCGTTTGATATCCATCAATATATAACCCCTGAGCTCGTATGTCTCAGAGAAGGGTGTTAAGCAAGAGAATAAATTCTCCACCGCCAAACAGATATATATATTTAATAGAAATCAATCACACAGACTAAAATCCAATGTCAGACACACAGTCCATTTACAAGTTCGTTCTGGGTCTGAACGAAACCGGAGGCACCTAGTACCCCGCATATCCATCGATCTCCAAGTACGTCTGGACGATCACTAACTGATTCCCTCCTCTTGGGTGTATGACCCAATCAAGATCATCAGTAATCACCAAAACGACGTGAAGACCTCTGGTCTTCGACCACCGTCTTCATCCTCGACACCACGTCGAATCAGTTATTCAGAATGGGATAAACCCGGCCTTTCTGAATAACTCGCGTATATAATAAACAAGTGTTACACAAACACAACATACGCCTCATTCCAATTCAGAATATCCTTTTATTCAAATATACGTATACTTTGGGAAAGGTTCCCATTAATTTTATCAAAGATAAATTCTTTAAATTTATTCTTTAATCTTCTTTGAATATCAATTCAAACTAGTCGGGATTAGCGAACCACACCGAAGTAATCATTTATTTTATTTCCCAATCCCAACCTATTCATTCCATGAAGTAAAACTGGTCAATCTTCATATCTAACACCACAGTGTTGTCGGTAAATTCAATTACCATTTCACGTTCAAATCTAATTAAAGATTTAACTATCGCCTGGAGCAAAACTGGTGATACTCCATTCTCGACCTTTTCAATCTAATTAAAGATTCATTAAAACCCCACTTAGTTTTAATCTTCACAGAAATCAATATCCTGTCTTTAACTGGGTTAAAGAACCAATGTCATTTAAAACACGGTTCACTATAAACCCAAAAATCAATCCAAATTCAATTCCAATTAAATTCCATTTAATTGGTGCACTTCATTAAATCTAAATAAAAAGATTTAATCTTTTTTTCTCAACTGGGTATAAGAACGGTGTTAATGAAGACACCTTTCATGACAAACCCAAATCACATTTGATATTAAAAACAAGGCTCTGAATAGAAAATATATCGGCTTATATTCAATATCAAATTCTACGACCAACAAATATCCTATTGGAAATAACGATATTAATACATCTTTCAAATTCCCATAACAATATCTGTATCATCACGAAATCCAACATCAAAATATTCCGAAGACAATTTCGATTCAAATCCACTCCAATTCCATTATTAGAAATTCTGGTCATTTTTAAAACAATTTCAAATCCAATTTATTTACTTCAAAATTAAATTGATTTTAATTCTAGTTCAAAAATAGTTCATTTCGATAAAAATCTATTTTTATCTTTTCAAATATGAAATTTTTCATCCCAATTCTTCACAAATCATTTCTTATGATTTTACACAAATTATTACTATTTTTAATAATTTTATCAAGGTCCGTACAGTCGATTTCCATCAACGGCCATCGAACTGCACTTACAGCGACCTTTTCCAAATTTGATTTGGACATAATTCCAAATCCAACAGTTAGATTTCAAATTTCTAATATTCGTTAGAAAGCTCTTTTCGATACGAACCCAACGGTTCCGGTTTTAGGAGAATCCGACGGTCGGATCTCCCGTAATATCCACTCGAAGTCAATGGTCGAAATTCACGAACGGCCGCGGCGCGACGCGTTCTATTCAGGCCATTCTATATATATAATATATATATTTCGTCGATTTCCTTTTAAAACGTATTTTATAAATCGTTTTAAATTCGTTTTCGAAACGATTTCCACTTCATTTCAAATTCAAATCAAAATTGATTTTTTCCTTATAAATTCGTTTTAAATTCATTTCAAATTGATTTCAATTCAAATCGATTTTCAGTTCAATTTCAATACGTTTTAAATTCAATTCTAAATGATTTCAATTCTTTTTCAATCTAATTCGAATTTCAATTCTATTCAGTTTAATTCGAATTTCAATTCAATTCAGTTTAATTCGAATTTCAATTCAATTCAGTTTAATTCGAATTTCAGTTCTTTTCAAAATATCAGATTTTGAAATCACTTTCGATGTTCATTATAAAATGAATAAAATCGATATAAATATCGTTCACGTCAAAATGGCGTAAATCTAATCAACACGGCTTCATATATTTCTATTTTCAAATATTCTATTTCAAATATTTCTTTTTCAAATATTTCTATTTCAAAAATTTCTATTCAAATATTCTATTTCAAATATTCTATTTCAAAACTGGAATGAGGCCCAATCAATTACCATAGATTTTATTTCTATGGATTTCCATACAACGCATGTATATATCAACAACGACAAATAATCAACCATCATCCAAAGTGCATTCTACACTGTATAAGCATCAAATCTAAACATTTAACGCTCATAACAGTCTGTCAATCAATCGATCGACATACAACTACTTATTAGGATTAGTGTATGTCATATATCATCCCAATACCAGTGTGGGGTTTCAAACAATCAAACACAGATTTTATTTGTGCAGTTGGGCGATGTGTATAATTTATCGTCCCAATCAATATCAATCAAATCAGTGTATATAAACAAATCTCCGATTTGTTTATAAATATTTATTTTAAATACACGTTAAAAATTCTATTTTCAACTATAAAATATTTTTAACTATATAAATATTATATTTCATTTCACATCACATCACACAATCAACTACACATCAAAATCAAACAAACAAGCAGACAAGCCGTCCATGGTCTGTGGACCACGGGTGTCGGGTGCTACTAAACACTGTCTGCATCCTAGTATATATTTTAAACTAGAAATAAATTAAAAGTGAGGAGTTCTCAACGACTAGCTAATCCAAATGCCACGACTCTTCATATGTAGAAGTCTTCGCCGTTTCTTCTTTCATCACTTTCGTCATCCGTATTCACTACATATATAAAAATCGAATTTTTTTTTACTTCGCTATTCAATATATAAAAATCGAATTTTTTTACTTTGCTATTCAATATATAAAAATTGAATTTTTACTTCGTTATTCAATATATAAAAATCGAATTTTTACTTCGCTATTCAATATATAAAAATCGAATTTTTACTTCGCTATATATATATTAAAAATCAGATTTTTATTTCGCTACATATATAAAGGTCAAATTTTTATATTCTCTATTATATAAAAATCATATTTCCAATACTTCTACCTTATAAAAATCATATCTTTATCTCTTCTATAAATTAAAAATTGAATTTTTATTCTTTCTAAAATATAAAAATCATATTTTTGTCTTCTACATCATATGAAAATTTCCCCTTTCTACTTAGAAAAAAATATCGCCTTTCTACGATTAAAAAATCCGACCTTTCTACACATTAAAAAACATATTTTTATGATTCCATTCAAACGATAAAAATCAATTCTTTACATACATAAAGGTCAAATTTTTATAAACTAAAAACCATAACTTTTCCACTTAAAAATCACGACTTTACTTTCATAAAAATCTACTCTTTTTATTTATAAAAACCCATATAAAACTGATTTTAAAAGAATATATATTTTTAACATATAAAAACTTTTTTAAATTAAAAGTAAAAACTTACATTGAATTGGGATGGGGCGTGCTTGCTGTGGTCGGCTCGTCGGAGGGATAGGGGAGTTTTGGGCAAGCTCTGTACTAGAGGAAAAGGGAGGAAAGAAGGGGACGGGAGGAGCTGAAGGGGAGGGGTGTGAGGCTCACGCCGTCGCAGTCGAGGATGAGGGCAGGGGGGAGGAGGAAGAGGGGGGAATGCGGCAGTAGAGGAGGAGGTAGAAGAAGAGGCGCGGGGGTCCTTAGTGTGTGTGGTGGCGGATACGACGGGGGGGGGGGGGGGGTCTCCCTTGATCGATCTTTGGGGGGAAGGAAGTGGGAGGGGGAGGCGAGGTGGAGAAGAAGAAGAGGAGGGGGCGGCGACAGGAAGCGTCGATCGACGGTGGAGCTGGACGGGGGGGGGGGGCTGCGATTTTTTATTATTATTTTATTTTATTTTTTTGAATTAGGAGAGAGAAGGGGGAAACAGGGGGTGAGGGATATTTTAATATTTAATTATTTTTATTTTCAAAAAGCAACTTTTAATTTCGACCTCGAAATCGAACCCACCGCCTGTCGTCCATAGCTAATTACCCCCATTCCGAACACAATGGGATATGTATCGTAAGCTGATTTGACCATTTCGATCAGTTTTCGTCAAAATCAACATATAACTCTATATATTGAATTTGAACGCGCATTTCAATTTACTGGGGCCACATACTAACCAGAAAAATATTTTCTAGCTTCGTATTGGCGATACGGTCCTAACAAAACTAATTTCATCGAATTCTGAGATCGTTTGAAAAATGGCCATTTTCCAGTCGATTAAAATCAACTGAAACTGGTCAAACCCGTTTTCCTTCGCCACGCTAACATATTGATTCGAAAAATTATGAAATTTGAAACCTAGCAATAATTTGACATCGCGGATCCAACAAAAGTGGTTTCGTCGAAATCCGAGGTCGTTTGCAAAATTCCCATTTTTAAGGGCCAGAATTCCATAGCGACTATTCTGAAATTTCAACTGGACATAACTTTTTATTCCCGCTATGAAATTTCAATTTTTCGGATTCATTGGAAAGATATTCACAATTAGATTCAAATATTTTTGGTTTCGCCAAAATCCGGTTTATTTTGAATCCTGTACATTCATTTGAACTTTGAAATCGAATTATCGAACTACCGCGCAATTTTCAATTCCTTTTATAATTATAAATAAATATTTATATTCTAACGACGATTCGAATAAATATATACGTTCGAATTCTATTCAAAATAAATTTCTCGTCGTTATTATTTAAAATAATTCATTTTAAATAATCAAAATTCACCAAATTTGCCAAAATAAAAAATTTAAATTGGCTCGGATTTTCGGGTTATTACATACAACTTTCCTTCTGGTGTGGCAGCGTTTTCATGAACGAACCAAGAGAAATCAAGGGAGGAAGTTCGTTGGTTTCTATCCATTGAATGGCAATGGCTTAACATTAGGGTTAGCGTTTCTAAGATATGAAAGTAGTATTATTTCCCAAAATACACGCTTGTATTTATGGATAATGACCCAAAATAGGCCAATCTAACATGAATTCCAAACAAGACATGCCATAAGGCGATCTATTTATAGAAAGGCCTTGTGAGTGCAATAGAATATGCCTTGAGGCCTAATTACACCGTCGGTGGCACTTAATCCATTACTAGATGTTTAATTTTATGAATTGAACACTGAAGTTCTATCTAAAAATCCACAAATCGAAATATATCAAAACTTATACTTTTCTTCGTGTAATGGACTATCTTAACTCAATGGCAGTGGTCTCGAGTCTTGATTAGACCATATGTGAAAAGTCATATTTTGGCACCATCAAATAATTAATGAATAATATTTAGATAAATTATATAAATATCCAATCGTTAAAAATATTCTATTAAATTAGAAAACCATTAACATGATATATTGTGATAATACCGCAAGCGCACGGCGTACAATCGTAGTACGTGGCGAATACGGGTCGATCCACATGGAAAGAATTAATTCTAAAATTACTCAATCAAATTAAACTGAAAGCGAGTGAGAATGTTAACTAATCAGCTAAAAATTAGCAAAATCTAACAAACTATTAACTACAAACGTTGGTTGAAAAATAAGAGATTAAATGACAACTTAGGAGCAAATTCAGTCTCAAGATCACATGAATCAATATAAAATGAAACCATGATCTCTCTTTTTGGTCAATAGTTAATTTAATTGATGTGACTATTTTAAGCATGACCTATTTGTGCTATTGATTAGCCCAACATAAGCATTCAAATTTTGTCACACCTCTTAAACAACTTTACTAATTTTATGAAAAATGATAACAAGTTGAAATTGAATCGTACTTTAAGCATGGCCTATCCCCTATTAATTAGGAGTATAAACCATCAAATTTAGATTTCAATATCCACTTAATTACCATAATCATATGTAGATGAAGAGGTAATTAGTGAGCATATGAACAAGCATAGCCTATGTGGTGTCAACACTATAGGCTATCGAACTCAATAATGAACACAAAAACCATAACCATCAATAATATGAATTAAAGCACAAAAGGAGATCATGAATAAACAAGTATATTGAAACTACATGAATAAAGAGAGCTTCATTATCCCTAAGTTGTAGGGATTTAGCCTCTCATGTTTGTTATTTTAACAGCAAATGTAGTTTGCAACATGAAAGAAATAAAAGAAAATGCAGGCTAAATAACTAAAACTACAACTAATCTACTTGCATAAAAGAAAATAAAATGTAAATAAAAGACGACAAATTAAGATTGCATTAAAACGAGAGATTACAAAAACAAATGGCTAAGAAGCCATGGAAGAAAAATAGAGGTTTTTATTTCAGCCTCCACTCTAAACTAAAAATCCAAGATTCCTTTTACATTAACATACATGGGTTATTTATACATGACTAAACCCTAATTCACTTTTTGCGTGCTACCAATAATGCCCCCTCCTTAAGCTTCATTTTATCTTTAGCAATAATGATTCATGAAGCCATAATTTTTTTCCCCACTAAAGAAGGAGGGAGAGTGAGTGGGGTCTTCCATTAATCCTCTATTTGAATTGATTCCCTCTCCATTGATTGATTTCCCATTGATTGATTTCCCTTTCATTTTTTGGGAAAGGCATTGATTTCCTCCTTTTTCCTTTGTATGCATATATATCTTTATGAAGTCCTCTCATACATGCAATTTCTGCAAAAATATGAAAAATATCCAAGTAAACATTCTCAAAATAATACAAGCACAAAAATGACCATTTTCCCCCTATATGATGACAAATGCATGATGTTTTGAAATCAATTCAATTATAGTTTAAACATGATAAAATACCCATATATGACATTTATTAGCACTAAACAAGAATAAATATGTGAATATAAATATGCATTTTTATGTGCACATCAATGGGTTATTACAAATTTACTTTGGGTCTTAGGGAAAATCTCAAACACGAAGGGTTGTTACTAATTCAAGGGGAATGCATTAGCTAAAAGGAGAAATAAGGAATGCACTACAGAATTGGACAAGATATTAAATTAATTAAATAATTTATTTTAAGTTATACTCTTTTTATAATTTAATTCCAGTTTAACATATATCAGTTCACATTTAATTCAATTCAATGCCACTATATTATTATTTAATCAAAAAAAAATGGCAAGGCCGACAAGGTTGACTGGACCCCGACCACTTTTATTAATGTACCAACATATGAGGAGTTACAACAAAAACAAGAATACATAGTAACAAGGTACATCAATAGTTTAAGAAGGAAGAAGGAACACATTTATACATGAAATTCAACATAGCAAAAGCAATATTCACTGGTCAAAAGTGATGTTCAGCAACTTCGGGCCATTTCTCATCTCCATTTTCATACTTCTTCTGAATTGCTCACTAGTTTTTTCCTTTAGGGGTTCAAAAATTCTAATATTTCTCTCTCTCCAAACAACTGAAGTGAATTTCTTAAGAGCAAAGTTAAGAAATCCCCCTTTTACCCTCTTTCTTCCTGTTTGATTAGCTAATCTACTCCATTCAGTTGCACTTTCTCTGCTAGCATCAGTTCTTCCAAGTATAGTCATTATATCACTTCAGAAATCTCAGATCCCGTAGTGCAGGCCAACCGAACCTCGGACCCCCCAGATACAAGTATCAGAAATTCGTACCCCTCCATGGGTACGAATTTTGCACCCCATTAGGTATGAATTTCATACCCCTGAGGGGTACGAAGGACTCTGAAACGAGTGTGGGGGAGTTGAGGCAGTGATACTCTAGACTTTCTGGAGTTCGAGGTATTGTTTGTCGAGGCTTGGAGGAGTGGCAAGGTTCCTGTCGGCATGATGCCTCCTCGGCTCATTTCCTTTACTCCTTGGCGACACTCTAGGCTTTAACTTCATGTGATACATTGAGTCGAGCGTGTCTTACGTATTTTTGGGAACCGGACCAAATGGTCGGTTAACATTTGCCCTCTAAAGTACGTCTTGTCTTGACATGATGTGCTTTGGGTTGGTATAAGTAGTTTTTGAGTCGTCGATTTTTCCTGTAAACTCATGAAAAAAGATGTTAGTTATTAAGCTCATTTACTTTATAATCGTAAAAGAGTCATCGTGGATAAGACGTCTGAAAAATCGATGCGTACGACTTAAGCAGGATCTATATGGATATAGCGGAAATGTAGGTGATATGCTAACTTGTTAATATGCAATAGTTACGCAAGTAAAATCTAAGTTATAGAAATATATCACAAGAAATAAATGCAATAAGTAAAGTGACACCAACAATTTTATAATGGTTCGGACATCCCGTCCTACGTCCAGTCCCGAAGCTCCTCTTCGGAATTCACTAACAACGCCCTCCCTTAACCCGGAGGAATAAGCTTGTACACCCGAGCCGCAACAAGGATGTCTCTCGCCTGAGCAACTACACATATCTTCAACAATTACAAGTATTTGACTTCTTCTTTGTGTTCTTGAATCAATACGGATAGTCAATAGTTTAACTATAACCTTCCTATAATCTGATCCTCGAGTATATGATTTGAATGCGAAAATTTAAGGAAGAGAATTGCTTGTTGAATCAAATGATATCAAATCAATTCAAGGATTCAACAAAAATTTGAATTTGGAGAGATTTTTATTTGCAAAGAATGTGAATTCAGAGAATGGAGAGTATGGAATAATAATCAGTAAAATCGGTGATTGTAAAACATGTTTGAAGTTGTTTATATAATAGTATACAAGTAGCATTCCTTCGTGAAGAGTTTCTATAAAATGTTATATCCATTTCCATTTATTATTGAAGAGGAATCTCTTTATGAAAGATGGTGACTCTTCATAAAATAGTTCCTGGGTCGAATCAGTCGACTGGTTAAAAATCATCAGTTGACTGGTCGAATTAAATCATGTATATAAAAATTTCAAAACTAGCCGTTATATACAAAAACAAGCTGACCAGTCGACTGGTCCTTTTTCTACCAGTCGACTGGTAGGCCAGTATTTGTTTATTCCTGGCATTTTAAAGGCTTATAATTATATATATATTACTTTGTTTTGCACATTCGTGTATTCTTGAGGATAGATTTTAACATAATTCTAACACGACTCAATGTATGCATATATATATATATAATCTTATCTTTATGATATAATTCCTATTGTAACTTCATTTGTTGGCATCGATCAAAATCTTGTTATCAACATTCTCCCCTTTTTTGATTGATGACAACACTTTGAATTTTCTCCCCCTGAATGTTTAGCTCCCCCTGAATTTCTGCAATATTTTATTAGTTCATAATTTTTTATAACCTTATCATTTGATTCTTGCAACAAAATATGTTAGCACAAATTTTCCAATAGCATGGAAACAAAATAACGGTATATAGTATGAACACATATTTTCCAATAGCATGGAAACATAAAAATGGTATATAGTATAAAATGAGAAATATTTCACCCTCTTTGTCATAGATTAAAAAGAATTTAAGATATCATAAGCATAGAATAATCGAAGAACAACTATATGCTAAAGTAAAACATAATCATTTCCAGAATGCATAATGTTCATTACAACTAAAAATCATGGAGGTTCCAAACATAAATTATTACACAACCAAAATATAAAAGTCATTACACAACCAAAATACAAGTTTAAAAAGATACTAAAGCAAATAATACTTCCTAGTACTTCCTACTTATTCTTCATCGGATTCGGTACTCTTAGAAGATGTCAAATTAAGAGGTGAAATAGGTCATTTTTCCGGATCCGTTATATGACCAGTAGCTGCAAGAGAACATGAGATAGATTTCCAGATCCTTTCTATAAAATCCTTAATTTTATCAAACTTTTTGTAACAACCCGGAAAATCATAACCCATTTAAAATTTTATTTTAAGGAAATTTTGTTAGAAAATGCGTCAGAATTTAAAATTTTAATTATTAAAAAAAAAGTTAACAATAAAAATTTACATTTTTATTGTTTATAAGAAATGATGTAAAATGACCATGGTCTGAATAGAAAAGTTTAACAATAAAAATTTACATTTTTATTGCATGTGAGCAATGATGATTAAAAAAATGTCAAATTAAAAATTTACATTTTTAATATAAGAATGGCTCAATAAAGTAATAAAATTCATTTTTGATGAAAATGTTTTTACATTTAAAATTACATTTTTAATGTAGAATGAATCATATAAAAAGATTCTAGTTGAAATATGTTGTTACATTTAAAATTACATTTTTAATGTAGAATGATGCATTCAAAAAGATTCTACCTTGAAACATGTTAACATTAAAAATGCCTTAGGAACTTTAATAACATTTATTAATTTATATTGAAATATTGATTGAAAATAATGTGTAGGTTATAAATGAAATAAATTATAACAATATATATATATATAGTGTGTGTGTGTGTGTATATATATCTTTGGCTGTCCTCTTAAATATTTCCCCGGTCAATTCAAAATGTAACTTTTAGGAATTCAAAACGTAGTTTACATGTTCAAAACCTTCATTAATTAGTCAATTTTGAGATGTGAAAAGTTGCAAACATTCATTTCTAACAATAATATTTAATACTGTAGTGTTAGTTCTAATTTCTAACAAATAGCATTAATTTAGCATTCATTCTTTCCATTTCATTCTCTCTCTCTTTCATTGTTACCTACTTTTAAAATTTGAAAAAAAGATAGATGTGTCATTATAGCATGTAATCAAAGGGGATTTAAGGAAACATAAATGAAAAGTAAATATGCCCTCTAAGCCTTAGTCAGCAATTCATTTTCTTGGTAAACGTATAACATACAAAATGTGGATAAATGGGCCTTTTTGGAATAAAGGAATTAAATAGTATTAACACACATATCCCTAAGATTTAGAAAACCCTAATTCTAATATTACAGAGCCGTCGCCATGCTTTAAACCTATGGCCAAATTTATCCCAAATTCTCTCCTTAATCTCTCAAAATCCAAGCATAAATATTCAATACATATTACGCGAAAATCTATAGAATTTCATCATCTTTCCATCCATATGGTGATGATTAAAATTTGTATGATAATTCGCTTGATTTTTCTACTCAAAGTCGGTGCAATTACTGGCGGATTTCGGAGCATAGGAGGTTACGAGCTGGGCCATGTTCCAGGCGTGGGAAGGGGGTTCAAGGGTCTTCGATGTGGTGGTGTTTGATCGTCGCTAGGAGGTGGCATGTGTGCTGCGTTTTTCAAAGAGGACGAGCGGTTTTGGGTTTCACGGCTATAGGGAAGCGACGAAGAAGAAGATAAAGATGGAGGACCTGTTTTCTTTCTTGACCAAAGTAATTAATTAATTTTTAATTTACAAATAATTGTTTAATTAATTGGTGTAAGCTTATAAATTCAATAACTTACTCGTTGATTATTAGGATTCAATGAAATAAAATGCGTTGGATTCCTCTTGTCGAGCACTACCACATGGAACCAACCAGAACAAAATAGAGCAAATCAGGATTTCAGATAAATTTGAACGCGAACAGAAATTCAGAAAATAAACGCAAACGATTTCTGAAACCGACCAAGGTGAGATATCTAGTTTTATAATTAAAATTGAATTATTTATCGTTATATGAAATCCATGTGTGTATGTTATTATGAAACATATACGTGGTGTATGGAATTAGAATTGGTTAATTTTGAATGCGATGTATGAATGGGTTGGATTTTGATATTCATGTCAGTAGATCTGATTTTATAATAAAGATTTTTCTTTTATTTGAATCCATGAATTCTGATTTGGTTTTTGAAATAAAAATCTCATCTTTATCGAACCCATGAACTTTGATTTGGGTTTTGAAATAATAAAAAAAATACTTTTTATTGAAACTATAAACATGGTTTTGTTTAGATTTTGTTTAACAATAAAATAACATTTTTACTGAATCTATGAACATAGAATATGCTAGATTTGTTTTACAATAAAAATATCCTTTTTATTGAATCCATGAACTTGTCACTTAACATGTTTCATTAGATTAGAAAGAAGAACATTTTTTTTATTTATCACCTTGTTTCAATGTAAAAACCCGGAAATCTGAGCCAATTTAAAAATTTTATTTTGGCAATTTTAAGGAATTTTGAATATTTAAAATGAATTATTTTAAATAATACCGACGAGAAATTTATTTTGAATAGAATTTGAACGTATATAGTTATATGAATCGTCGTTAGAATATAAATATTTATTTTAAATTATAAAAGGAATTGAAAATGGCGTGGTAGTTCGATAATTCGATTTCAAATTTCAATTGAACAAACCGGGTGCAAAATAAACCGGATTTTAGTGAAACTAAAAATATTATAATCAAATTGAGAATATCTTTCCAACGAATCCGAAAAATTGAAATTTCATAGCGGGAATCAAAAGATATGTCTAGTTGAAAATTCAGAATAGTCGCTATGGAATTCAGGGCCTTAAAAATAGCCATTTTGCAAACGACCTCGGATTTCGACGAAACCACTTTTGTTGGATCCGTGATGCCAAATTATTGCTAGGTTTCAAATTTCATAATTTTTCGAATCAATATGTGAGTGTGGCAAAGGATAACGCGTTTGACCAGTTTCAGTTGATTTTAATCGACTGGAAAATGGCAATTTTTCAAACGGTCTCGGAATTTGACGAAATTAGTTTTGTTAGGACCGTATCGTTAATATGAAGCTAGAAATAATTTTTCGGGAATTTATAGAGTTAGTATGTGGCCCCGGTAAATTGAAATGCGCGTTCAAATTCAATATATAGAGTTATTTGTTGATTTTGACGAAAACTGATCGAAACGATCGAATCAGCTTGCGATACATATCCCATTGTGTTTGGAATGGGGGTAATTAGCTATGGACGACAGGCGGTGGGCCTCGTTTAGAGGTCGAAAATAAAAGTTGCTTTTTGGGAGATAATTAAATAAAATAATTAAAATTTATAATAAATCCCCTCACCCCTCTCTTCTATTCACTCAGCCCCCCCTCGTTCCTCATTCAGATCGATCCAAAAAAAAAAGGAAGAGCGCCATCGCGCGCTGCTCCCGCCGGCGGTGCCCCACCGCGTCACCACCCCGCATCCACCCAGGCGCCTCCCCTCTTCTTCTCGATCCTCTCTCTCCTCGCTCCATTGAAGACCCACGAACCCTAGCCCCTAAAACCCCATCGCCGAGCGCTGCCACCGCCAGGGGTCCGACCCCCTCCCTGCGCACCTCCATGCCCCCTCCTCTTCCCCGTCACTGCCTCCTCCTCCTCGCGTCAGCCCTCCTAGAGCCGCCAGCTCCGACCTCGCCTCCCTCGAATCCGAACGCAGCAAAAGGAAACCCCCCTTCTCCTTCTTTTTGCTGTAAGTAACTCTATTTATTTAATTTAGTTAGTTTATTCAATTTTCTTTTCTGTTTTTATATATAACGTAAATAATAGTTATGTTTTTTAAAAAAAGTTAAAGATAAGATTTTTATAAAGGAAAAGACGAGATTTTTATAAAGGAAAAGACGAGATTTTTATAAAGGAAAAAACGAGATTTTTATATAGAGAATAAAGTTGTAAAAATATGATTGTTATAATATATATAGCGAGATAAATTTGAGATCTTTAATATTAGAAAGATTTGATTTTTAATTTATCGAAAGTTTGATTTTTATTATATAGTGAGGTAAAAATGAGATTTTTATAGCGATGAAATAAAAATTCGATCTTTACATATGAAGTAGAAATATATTTTTATATAGAATAAAAGCGTTGTAAAATATATATGAAGTAGAAATAAAAATATAATTTTTATTTATTGAAATGAAGCAATAAAAAAATCTGATTTTTATTTGAACAGCGTGAAAAGGACTACATTGGAATTTCAAACCAATCCAGACGGTTCAGCAGTTCAAAAGCAAAGCACGGCGGAGTGGAACCCTCTGTGAGAACTTCTCACCTTTAATTTTCTTTTTCTAGTTAAAAATATATACTAGGATGCAGACGGTGTTTAGTAGCACCCGACACCCGTCGTCCACAGACCATGGATGGCTTGTATGCTTGGTTGTTTGATTTTGATGTGTAGTTGATTGTGGGATGTGATGTGAAATGAAATAAATTATTTATATAGTTAAAAATATTTTTCTAGTTAAAAATAGAATTTTTAACGTGTATATGAAATGAAATAGATTAATATAAACAAATCGAACGATTTGTTTATATACTCACATTTGACTGATATTGATTGGGACGATAAATTTTACACATCGCTCAACTGCACAAATAAAATCTGTGTTTGATTGTTTGAAAACCCCACACGGGTATTGGGATGATATATGACATACACTAGTCCCAATGATTAGCTGTATGTCGATCGACTGATTGACAGGCTGTTATAAGCGTTAAATACTTATATTTGATGCTTATACAGTGTAGAACGCACTCTGGATGATGGTTGATTATTTATCGTTGTTATTTTATACATGTGTTGTAGAAAATCCATATAATTAACATTATATGGTAATTGATTGGGCCTCATTCCAGTTTTGAAATAGAAATATTTGAAAAAGAAATATTTGAAATAGAATATTTGAAAATAGAAATATATGAAGCCATGTTGATTAGATTGACGCCATTTTGACGTGAACGATATTTATATCGATTTTATTCAATTTTCAATGTATATTGAAAGTGATTTCAAAATTTCAATGTATATTGAAAGTGATTTCGAAATTTGAATTATATTGGAAGTGATTTCGAAATTTGAATTATATTGAAAATAATCGAAATTCGAATTATATTGAAAAGAATTGAATTCAAATTGAAATTGAATAGAACTGAATTCAAATTGAAATTGAATAGAATTGAATTCAAATTGAAATTGAATAGAATTGAATTCGAATTGAAATTGAATAGAATTGAATTCGAATTGAAATTGAATAGAATTGAATTCGAATTGAAATTGAATTAATTTGAAATTCAAATTGAATTGAAAACGAATTGAAATTGAACTGAAAGTCGATTTGAATTGAAATCAATTTGAAATGAATTTAAAACGAATTTGTAAGGGAAAATTCAATTTTGATTTGAATTTGAAAAGGAAGTTGAAATCGTTTTGAAAACGAATTTAAAACGATTTATAAAATACGTTTTAAAAGGAAATCGACGAAGTATATATTATATATATAATATAATGGCCTGAATAGAACGCGCCGCGCCGTGGCAGTTCGCGAATTTCGACCATTGACTTCAAATGGACATTGCGGGAGATCCGACCGTCAGATTCTCCTAAAACCGGAACCGTTGGGTTCGTATCGAAAAGAGCTTTCCAATGAATATTAGAGATTTGAAATCTAACAGTTGGATTTGGAATTATGTCCAAATCAAATTTGGAAAAGGTCGCTGTAAGTGCAGTTCGATGGCCGTTGATGGAAATCGACTGTACGGGCCTTGATAAAATTATTAAAAATAGTAATAATTTGTGTAAAATCATAAGAAATGATTTGTGAAGAATTGGGATGAAAAACTCCATATTTGAAAAGATAAAAATAGATTTTTATCGAAATGAACTAGTTTTGAACTAGAACTAAATTCTATTTATTTTTAAAATAAATAAAGTGGATTTGAAATGGTTTTGAAAATAACTAGGATTTCCAATGATTGAATTGGAAGGGATTTGAATCGAAATTGTCTTCGGAATATTTCGATGTTGGGTTTCATGATGTTACAGATATTGTTATGGGATTTTGAAAGATATATTAATATCGTTATTTCCAATACGATATTTGTTGGTCGTAGAATTTGATATTGAATATAAGCCGGTATATTTTCTATTCAGAGCCTTGTATTTAAATATCAAATGTGATTTGGGTTTGTCGTGAATGGTGTCTTCATTAACACTGTTCTTAAGCCCAGTTGAGAAAAAGATTAAATCTTTTTATTTAGATTTAGTGAGGTGTACCAATTAAAAAATATTTAATTGGAATTGAACTGGTATTGATTTTTGGGTTTATCGTGAACAATGTTTTAAATAACACTTGTTCTTTAACCCAATAATTAATGAATGTGATTTTGGGTTTATTGTGGGCCGTGTTTTAAATGACATTGGTTCTTTAACCCAGTTAAAGACAGGATATTGATTTCTGTGAAGATTAAAACTAAGTGGAGTTTTAATGAATCTTTAATTAGATTGAAATGATCGAGAATGGAGTATCACCAGTTTTGCTCCAGGCGATAGTTAAATCTTTAATTAGATTTGAACGGGAAATGGTAATTGAATTTACCGATAACACCGTGGTGTTAGATATGAAGTATGACCAGTTTTACTTCATGGGATGAATAGGTTGGGATTGGGAAATAAAATAAATGATTACTTCGGTGTGGTTCGCTAATCCCGACTAGTTTGAATTGATATTCAATGAAGATTAAACAAGAAATTTAAAGAATTTATCTTTGATAAAATTAATGGGAACCTTTCCCAAAGTATACGAATATTTGAATAAAAGGATATTCTGAATTGGAATGAGGCGTATGTTGTGTTTGTGTAAAACTTGTTTATTATATACGCGAGTTATTCAGAAAGACCGGGTTTATCCCATTCTGAATAACTGATTCGACGTGGTGTCGAGGATGAAGACGGTGGTCGAAGACCGGAGGTCTTCACGTCGTTTGGGTGATTACTGATGATCTTGATTGGGCCGTATACTCAAGAGGAGGGAATCAGTTAGTGATCGTCCAGACGTACTTGGAGATCGATGGATATGCGGGGTACTAGGTGCCTCCGGTTTCGTTCAGACCCAGAACGAACTTGTAAATGGACTGTGTGTCTGACATTGGATTTTAGTCTGTGTGATTGATTTCTATTAAATATATATCTGTTTGGCGGCGGAGAATTTATTCTCTTGCTTAACGCCCTTCTCTGAGACGTACGAGCTCAGGGATTATATATTTATGGATATCAAACGCATGGAGTGAATTACCTGTGTGGCATGCCTAAGTGGCAATTGATCAAGGCTTCTGTTGAAAAGCAAAGTCTTGTGGTGATTATCAAAGCACCGCCTATGTGGCATAGCTTTGTGTAACGTGGATTCGCGAGCCTCCCACCCCGGTGTGAACCAAAAACGGGAGAAGGACCTCAGGGAGGACATGCGTTTCTTTCTAGTTAGAAGTGGCGTCAGTGGTTTTACACGCCCTGACGAGTTTGACTTATGTGGTTGTTGCTGTTGCGAGGCGCCTCGGTTAGATCGGTCGATCCGGGTCCGATGGAGTCATTCGTTGGCTCATTTACGCCCCATAGGGCGGGGAAACGCAGCGTTCAGGAATTTTAATCCACATTGGTGGACCGGCCCTGTCGCTCCAAAGGCTTGACTGAGTACTTGCCTGAGGCTCGGACTAGACAGTCTCGAATTCGGTAGAGGACTATCTTTTGCCTCGGTTCATAGATGGAAATCCAACTTCCAATACGAGACTTTGCGGTTTTATTTGTAGAGCCTAGTATGGCGACGTTGTGGGATGGGGCGCTCATGCCGTCTATGATTGATACTTATGATTTGAAGTTGTTTTATACACTATACACTTATAGTACTATCAAAATAATCTGTTTTAAATGTATCAAGCATTCTTTGGCTATTATAAGGTAAAAACCCTACCCTCCGGCTTGCGTTGCATTGTGTGATGGGACCTGGGTCTTATAATAGCTTCATTTTTCTTTATTTAGCATTGCGCTGTTTGTTTTATGCACTGGTGTTCTTGGGAGGAAACCCGTTCCGTGTTATACGGCGTGGTCCCTTGACTTACCTAACTTTAAAATAAAGAATAATAACTGTTTTAGTTCTCACACCAGTCACATGACTGACCTGGGGTTTATTGGTTTAACCTAAACTCTGGGTGCCCTTATTTTGACACGGACAGCTAGTAGTTTTGGTTTTGCAGATTTATATTCACAGGATCCTGATTTACAGCTGGAACGATACTCGGAAAGCTTTATATCCGCGTATTACTTCTAGTTGTGTATTGTATTATTTCCGCTGCTATGTAATGTATTGTAATCTCTGATATTTATCGAATGTATTTTATTTGTTTATACTCTGTATATTCTTGTATTCTGATGGAATTGTTGTAATATACAATGAAATGTTCTTCCGTCTGCGTTCTATTTTGTCTTGTTCTCAAAACAATCAGGCGTTTCGAACGTTCTTGATCGGTTTAGCGATTGATTCGGATTGAGCGAAATTCCTTGTTGTCACATTCAATCAAAAAGATTAAATTAAAAAGTTCACATTTTTTTTATTTTCATTTGGTTGCAATATAAAGAAAAGAATAAAAAAAGTAGAATTAAAAGATATATTTTTATTGTCAATTTGTTACAATAAAAAGAGTTGAAATAAAAGAACATATTTTTACTGCCATTTTGGCACAATAAAAGATTAGTTATTAAGGATCATATATTTTTATTTTTATCGTCACTTTGTTTCATTAAAAAGATTGAAAACAATGAAAAATAACATTTTTATCGTTCATTGTTTTCAATAAAAAGATTTCACATTAAAAATCACATTTTAATGGAGTTTAGATTTCATTAAAAGGATGGAACATGAAAAATATCAATTTTATTGTTCATTGTTTTCAATAAAAGATTGCACATTAAAAATTACATTTTTAATGTAGTTTAGTTTTAAATAAAAAGATTGAACATTATAAAATTACATTTTTAATGTAGTTTAGTTTCTTAAAGGTTCCTTTATAGAAAAAAAATCATGTTTGCATTAAAATATCATTTTAGTAAAAAAATGTCATGTTAGAATTAAAATGTTGTGACACCCCACGTCTATTAATGTCACTCACAAAGGGAATGCATTAACTTATATGGAGCGTTTTAAGTGTGTATAGAACAGAAACTTAACAACAAGAAAAATATAAAGCAGTACTTAAAAATTTAAAACTTCATTCATTGCAGCGGTAAACAAATAAGTTTGATTACATCATCAAAAACCAAAGACTAGAGTCAAGTACATAATATCCATCTCGAGTATATCAGAGTACATAAAATGAAAGACATAACCCCAACATAAAATAGCCATAAGTAAGATAGGATGAATGTAACACCCCGAATTTTAGTTAATACTAAAATTCACTAATTGCAGAATAAATAATCTCAAATGTGAGAATTGAGGGAAACGGGCTACGTCATTGCGTTCGTCTCGGAAAAATACGCAGAATAGAGTCCGAAATTTTGTAAATCGGAGTCCGTATGGCCTAGTTATGGCCCAATGAAGTTGGCAGAAAAATCAAGTTAAAAATAGATTTAGAAATGCAAAACTAGATTTCGAAATTGGAGCCAGCTGGGGGCCAGGCGGGAAATTTCCCGCCCTACCCATGTCGACAGGGCTGTCGACAGGCCTGTCGACTGGGGAGTCGACTTGCCTGTCGACTTGCCTGTCGACCTGGGCGCGGCGTCCAGAGAACCTGGGTGCACCAGGTTGGGTTTTAGGCTGGCTTGGAGGGCTGGGTTCTAGAGATTTCCTAAATCTAACGGACCTAATCTAACCTAGGGTTAATCTAAGGGCCTAAAACACTCACCTAATCTATAAATACACCCTAAACCTACCCTAATCCATACTAAAAATAGTAATGATGGCCTCATGCCGCCAAAATCAAACTTGAGAGAGCCTCCACTAGTTTATGAAGGAAGTTGCAAGCTAATCACTCTCTAATCAATCTCTAATCATCACCATCTTCATATTTAGCAACTAATTCCACTTCATAAGTTTGCTAATCTTGGGTTTGGTGAGTTTCTATCACTTTAACATCAATTGCTAAAGTAAGTAGATTGGGTGTAATGAGACTTATGGTCTTAAATGCGGATTCGTGAGTTTGAATCATTTGTAATGATATGCTACTCCATGTTTTCCTATGTTTATGCATATTTAATAAGTGGGTAAATGCATGTTTAATAAGTTGGTTTATGCATGTTTAACAAGTGGGTTTATGCATGTTTAACAAGTGGGTTTATGCATGTTTAATAAGTGGGTTTATGCATATCTAATAAGTGGGTTTATGCATGTTTAATAAGTGGGTTTATGCATATCTAATAAGTGGGTTTATGCATGTTTAACAAGTGAGTTATGCAAGTTCATATGCAAGTTATGTGTATGATGTTATGTAAGTTATGTGTATGCTTAAATGCATGTTTAACATGTTATGCAAGTTATGAGGATGCTTATATGCAAGTTCAACATGTTATGCAAGATATGTGTATGATAATATGCAAGCTCATATGCAACATGTTATGCAAGTCATGTGTATGTTTGGGTTAAATGTAGTTGGGTTAATATATGCTCATATATGCAAGTTGACATCCTCTTAACCCATGATAAAGTTATATGCTAAGATGTGGTTAAACCCATGATATTTGTGATGGATCTTCCCTTTATTATGTCATGAAATGAGAACGATTTACGTGGGGAACGATGGAGTTAATTAATATGTTAATAAAAGTATGACTGGGTATGATTAAGCATACCATAAAAATAAATTAACATAAGCGGGAATTTACCTATTGAGTTAGGTCTACCCCATGGGAATTTACCTATTGAGTTAGGTCTACCCATGTTATGAAAAATGTGTAATTAATTAGGGATAATTAATTATGGGGGTGATTAATTAGGTGTAATTAATCAACTAAGACACGAGGTTGGACCCTTTTGTAGCGGAAGTCTGCCCGGAACCGACCGGCCATCCAGCGGCTACAAATGATTGGCCCAATGTGAGAGGTCTTAGTCATAAATTAAATACGTGATTAAAGTAAAGACACGAGGTTAGACCCTTTTGATGACAGAAGTCTGCCCGGAACCAACCGGCATATCCAGCAGTCATAAAAGACGGTCTAATGTGGGAGGTCTTTATGAGGTCATGATCTTAATTAATTAATTAAGAAACACTTAACCATATTAGCATGTAATGGGACATGAGGGGTTAAGTGGGTGCCTTGGGTGGCATGTGGAAATCTAGTGGTTGCCTTGGGTGGCAATAGAAAATACGATTAGAATACTTAACCAAAGTAGAAACATGTAATTAAACATGATTAAAGGGTTAAGTGGGATGCACTAGAAAAAGGGACAAGCTTAGGTGGGTAGCTTGTGGGGGCCCATTTCAACCAGTAACCCATATGTATCTTATTGGGCTCGACCCATGTCGAGGACGGGACACGCGTACTGGGCTTGACTATAAGAGGCCAAAACGGGTTAGCGGTGGCAACGCAAGTCCAACGGGTTTCATATGCGTGTGTGGACCCGGGCTGGTAGGTAAGACGTTGTTGCATCGTGTAGATATAAGCCGTGCACCGTTAGTATTGGGTTGCCACTTTAGGGGAGTGATACACCCCACTGTGGGACCGGCACGGGTATCTACGGTAGGGAGCCGATCAATGGGGAGTAGTGGGGTACACCTAGTGGAGATAGGGGCAGACGGCACCTATGTGGTCAGCTAGGGGTACATGAAACTACTAGTTATATCTTTCTTTTAAGTCCTTGGGTGGGATCAATCTTTGAGTAGGAATGACTGGTGTGGTGCAGTTAGTAATTATCCTTGGGTGGGTAGATACGTCTTTACAGTTATCTTAGTTTATCCTAAGTCTACCAAGCTGCTTAGTGTAGCCATTCATCCCCAGACATTACCGTAGGTCAAGTTTATGTCTTCTCTGGTTACTTTAATGATTGTATTGTTAAAGTTATAGGACTCGCTCAGACTTATGTCTGACCCCGTTGTTTTTATCTTTTTTTTTCCAACCCTCAGGTCCTACGGTGGATCCTAGCAGTAGTGGAGCTTGATCGGATTGCTGTTCCAGTCTTTAGGAGCTTGGATAGATGTAAAGCTCCAGTTACCCAGTTATCTTTTCTTTTGTCCTGGCTATTGTATGAGAGAGTGGGATTATGTACCTCTGTATTTTGATGGATATTGTACTTGACTTTTATTGTGGTTTTATGATGTAACCAGACATGTTTATTTCCGCTGTTATGAGATGATGTTTTAAATTTCAAGTACTATTTATATCTGTCTTGTTGTAATTTTTCTGTTCTATATTCACTAAAATACTCCACCGATGCTATGGCATTCCCTTAGAGAGTGACCATAGCGGGCGTGGGGTGTTACAATGAACTTTTACTTCAACGATCCAAGCAACTTCCAAAGAAAGAGATAAAGCTGTCCAAATCAAGCTCCACTAGTACTAGTCCCACCCTGAGCACCTGGGGGGGAAGGAAGAAAAGAGGTGGAAACAAAGGGATCAGACATAAAGTATGGCGAGTGCAATAACTTTAACAATATAATCATTAAGTAACTAGGACAAGGCATAAGCTGGAAAATAAGGAAATGATTGTGAACAAATGGGTATGACAGAGCAAACAAAGGAAATAAGATGAACAAAGGTAACGTTAAAGGCGCACCTAATCACCATAAGATAATTACTATACTGCACCACACCAAACACCCTAAAAGTTGATCCCACCTATAGAACTCAATAATGATAATGGTAGTTTCGTGTACCTCTAGCTGCCTTCATAGGTGTCGTCTGCCCCTATCTCCACTAAGTGTACCCACTACCCCCATTCGGTCGGCTCCTTAACTCGTAGATACCCGTGCTGGCCCCACAGTGGGGTGTATCACTCCCCAAAGTGGCAACCCGATACCACCAAGATGCACGGCTTATATCTACACGATGCAACAACGTCTTACCTACCAGCCCAGGCCCACACACGCATATGACCCCGTTGGACTTGCGTTGCCACCACTAACCCGTTTTGACCTCTTACAATCAAACCTAGTACGCATGTCCCGTCCTTGACTTGGGTCGAGCCCACAAAGATACTTAATGGGTTACTGGTTTGAAAAGGGCCCCCATGCATGACACAAGCTTTCCACCTATGCTTGGTCCCTCCTAAGGTTTTTCCCCACTTAACCCCATTCTTATCCATGTCTTCTTACATGTTTCAATCTTGGTTAAGTGCATCTAATCGTATTTCACATGCCACCCAAGGCACCCACTTGATTTCACATGCCACCCAAGGCACCCACTTAACCCCCTCATGTCCCACCACATTTTATCTGGTTAAGTGTTTCTTAATTCATTAACACCGTAACCTTGTAAAGACCTCCCACATTAGACTGGCATTTGTGGCTGCTGGATTTGTCGGGCGGGTCTGGGCAGTCTTACACCACAAACGAGCCTAACCTCGTGTCTTTACAACTGTTACGCATTTAATTCATGCCTTCGACCTCTCACATTAGACTGGCAATTGTGGCTGCTGGATTTGCCGGGCGGGTCCGAGCAGTCTTACACCACAAAAGAGTCTAACCTCGTGTCTTAGGCAGTTTGTTATTACACATCTTCATTTAACCCCAAATTGGATTAATATCCCTATTCAAATTTTTCAATGAATTCCAAATATACTTATGTCCATAATTGTCTCAATTATGTCCATAAATGCCAATTTTTCCAATTAATGTCTTAAATTAATTATATGCCTTTTCAAGGCCATTTTGCCAATTCTCAATATGTGTATATTCAATATTACCCCCATCGTCCCCACGTTGTTCGTTCGTTTATCATGACACATATATGTATATTAGACTAGCAATTAGTCTAGCACATAAAAGGGAAGAAACATCGCAAATTTGCATAATACACAAAATGGATCTAATCTTGCAAATAAGGATTACAACATAACTTGCATAAACTTGGTATTGTCATGAATCTAAACATAGGTCTAAAGGTGTGAACTTGCATATATATAATATAGTTTTTCACCTAAAACTTGCATATATGAATATAGTTTTCATTCCAAAACTTGCATAGGCCATAGTCACAAACTTGCATAAAACTATGTATGTCATAGATCTAAATCTAAAGGTGTAAACTTGCATATATGTGAATCCAATTTCTACCTAAACTTGCATATAGTCACTTTATTTGAGTCACATGTAAACTGGTGTATAATCCATATAGAAACTAGCATATAATCTACACCCAAACTTGCATATAAAATGATGTCAAACGTGAATCAAGTTGGGCATAAGTGATTTGGCATATGAAAAGGGATCCATAACAAGATTATCATTATGAACAACTAGCATATATTCACAAAATATCACATTTTTCCAATGTCTCACAAACATATCCATATAACCCAATTTATAACTCAACCCAATTAACTTATTAATTATCTTATTAAAGAAATTGAACTCACAACTCAAAGAAGGTCTTGAATTCTAGAATATGAGTTCTGAAATTGATTTAGCTCGCCTTTGAAGTAGACAAATTCATTGTTGTTGTTATAAATTTGAGTTGAATTGAGTTGATTAGCTTCACTTTCCCTCTAGTTGGTGGCGGCTACTCTAGGTTGCAAGGTGATAGCATGACGACCATGGTTCTAATTTTTATTTGGTTTTAGGGTTTGAATCTACATGTGTTTATATAGAATTTAGGATTAATTTAGGCCATCCGATCAACCTAGAATCAATCAAGACCATCCAGCCAAGATAGGGTGACACCTCATCCCTAATGACTCAGCACTGAGTCACAAAATCGTCATCTCTCAGATCTGCCCGGGGGGGGGGGGGGGAGGGGCAGGTCGACCCCCAGGTCGACCTGTAGGGAGGAGGTCGACACTAGGGTCGACCCCCTGATCGACCTGGGTCCTGGGCGGGAATTTTCCCGCCCACCCCGCTTTTGACTTTTGATTTGAATTTTGAATTTGTTTTGAGCTGTTTGAATTTATTTTAATTTTCTGGAAACTTCTGACAACCATAACTTCTTCATACGAAGTCCAATTTATGCAAACTCGGACTCTATCTCAACCAGAATTCCGAGACGAACACAATGGCGTAACCCGTTTCCCTTGATTCTTACGTTTAAAATTAAGTATTCTTTAATTTGTTAACTTTAATATTTAAATTTACGGGGTGTTAAAAATATCATTTTAGTAAAAATGTCATGTTAGAATTAAAATATCATTTTAGTTAAAAATGTCATGTTAGAATTGTCAACATTAATGTCACCATCACGTATATTCATTTTGTTAAACTAGAATTGTTAACAAAATGAAATCATCACTTTTTATTCATTTTGTTAAACTAGAATTGTTAACAAAAATGAAATTATCCCTTTTAATCATTTTGTCAAACCAGAATTGTCAACATAAGTGCAATCATTACTTATACTAATTTTGTTGAAATAGAATCGTCAACAAAAATGAAAATATCATTTTAATCATTTTTTTGAAATAGAATTGTCAACAAAATGAATGAATCACTTTTAAATCATTTTGTTAAAATAGAATTGTCAACAAATTGGATGTATTACTTTTTATGCATTTCGTTGAAATAGAATTTATATGCAAATATACGAATCATTTTTATTTGCAAAACACACATTAGAATTTATATGCAAATATAAGAATCATTTTTATTTCCAAAACATACATTAGAATTTATATGTAAATATAAGAATCATTTTTATTTGCAAAACATACATTAGAATTTATATGCACATATAAGAATCATTTTTATTTGCAAAACATACATTATAATTTATATGCAAATATAAGAATCATTTTTATTTGCAAAACATATAATAGAATTTATATGCAAATATAATAATCATTTTTATTTGCAAAACATACATTATAATTTATATGCAAATATAAGAATCCTTTTTTTTGCAAAACATACATTAGAATTTATATGCAAATAAAAGAATCATTTTTATTTGAAACATACATTAGAATTTATATGCAAATAAAGAATCATTTTATTTGTCAAAACATACATTAGAATTTGTATGTAAATTAAAGTGACATTTTATTGTTAAATTATACAATAGAATTTGTATGCAAATCAAAGTGACGTTTGTATTGTCAAATTATACATTAGATACATGTAGGGAAATTTTGCAAGTAAAATACATTTTCATTTGGCATTAGGAATATAATAACATATTTGTTATTTATCATCAACATGTTAGCGGAATTAAAATTGGTTAAATTCATTAACCAATGATTTATTTAGATGAACCGTTGTTGGCTGAAAACCCCACACGGGTATTGGGATGATATTTGACATACACTAGTCCCAATATTTAGTTGTATGTTAATCGATGGATTGACAGGCTGCGATGAGCGTTATTTATTCATTTTAATGCTCACACAGTTATAAATTCCACTCTGGATGTGAATGGATTGTTTAGTAATTATTTATCATTGTTGCCATGTACATGCAATGTATGAAATCCATATAATCGAAATTATATGGTAACTGATTAAGTCGCATTCTGATTCAGAATATCTTTTAAATAAAGAATATTTTAAAATAAAGAACATTCTAATATAAAGAATATTTTAAAATAAAGAATATTGTAATATTAAGAATATTTTTACATAAAGGATCTTTTTATATAAAGAATATTTTTAAATAATGAATATTTTAAAATAATATTCAACGAAGAATAAAATGATGATTTCTATGTCCGTTTTTGGACAGAACAAAAGATAAAAATATATTTTTATCAAAATTAACTAGTTATTAACTAGAATAAATCTTTTAAATTAAAATTTAATGAAGCCTTCCAATTAAATAATTAGAATTAAATAAAAGAATTAGATTTTGGGTTATCGTGGATGGTGTCTTAAATAACACTGTTCTTAAACCCCGTATGAAAAGAATAAGTCTTTTAATTATTAGAGTTTCCAATTATATTCAGTGATTGGAGTAAAATGATATGTGAATTTGGCTTATTGTAAACTAAGTTTTAAACGGCATTTGTTCTCTAGCCCAATTAACAGTAAAAATATGATTTAGAATTTATAAATCTTTTTATTAAGATTTAAAAAGAAATTTTCCAAAGCCAAGTTTTCCAATTTAATATATTAAATTGGAATTGTGTGGAAATTCGATTTGATAATAATCGAGATAGGCTTACGTAAAAGAAGACCGTTACTATATACGGAATTCAAAAGGCTTTGCCATTATTCCATTTATATTATTAGTCTGATCTGGAATATTTATATCGATTATATGTTGATTTGATTTCTGTGAAAATTCCATATTTAATGGAAGTTGATTTTGGGTTTATCGTGAACTGTGTGTTAAATGACATTGGTTCTTTAACCTAGTTAAAGACAAGATTAAATTCTTAAAAGTTGAATAATCATAAAGCAATGATTTTTGATATTAAAATCAAATTTGATTTTTAATGAATCTTTAAAAAAAAGATTAAAGAATAAATTTAAAAGAATTTATCTTTGATAAAATTAATGAGAACCTTTCCCTAATAATATGAATATTTTATTAAAAGAATATTCTGAATTGGAATGAGGCGTATGATGTGTATTTATTGTAACAACCCGGGGAATCTGAACCAATTTAAAAAAAATTAATTTAGCTATTTTAGTGGATTTTGAATATTTAAAATAAATTAGTTTAAATAATAAAGACAAAAATCTATTTGAATCGAGGTTGGAAAATAAAAATATTTATTTTAATTATAAAACAAGGCCTGAAATGGCGCAGCAGTTTGAAAATTTGAATTCGAACTTTGACTGACTGTATCGGATGCAAAATAAAACGGATTTTAGTGAAACAAAAATATTTAAATCTATTTATGAATATCTTTCTAACGAATCTGAAAAATTAAAATTTCATAGTGGGAATTAAAAGTTATGGCCAAATGAATTTTCAGAAAGGTCGCTATGGAGTTTATATAGCCCTTGAAAATAGACATTTTGCAAACGACCTCCGTTTTCGACGAAACCACTTTTGTTGGATCCGAGATGTCGAATTATTGCTAGATTTCAAATTCCATAATTTTTGGAGTTAATATGTGAGTGTGGCAAAGGAAAATGTGTTTGGTTGATTTCAATCAATTTGGATCGACCAGAAAATGGCCATTTTTCAAACGATCTCCAAATTCGACGAAACTAGTTTTGTTGGGACCATATCGTCCAAACATAGCAAGATTAATTTTTCTAGAAATTTTGGGATCAGTATGTGGCCCCGACAAATTGAAATGTACGTTCAAATCAAATATTGAATATTTTATATTTTAATTTGAAGATTAACTGACTGAAATAGTTGAATGGGCATGCGAAACATATTCCATTGTGTCAGGAATATGGGTATTTAGTTGGGGGCGACAGTAGTTGGGTTTGGATTGGAGTTCGTTTGGAGAAACGGATATTTTTGGGATTATAAATAGCATGGGCCAATCAAATTTTTTTATAAAAAAATGAAGAAAATCATTTTCTCTCCCCCCATTTCCTGTTGTGAACGACGGAAGGGCCTCATCACCTTCTCTCTTCAAATTCTTCTAATCACTCAGTAAAATCAAATGCCACAGTTGAGGTTTTTGTAGTACTCTCCGAGATCTTCAAATCCATACCAACTGCAAAAAAATTCGTTGCGTATTTCATGAGAATCACCTCCTCAAAATCGGGGTCTTCAACTCGCCGCCACCAACAGGGACCACCGAAGTGGACCCCACCCCCTGCACACGTGCGCCCTCCCTCCCTCTGCGCCGCTGCGAAGCCCGATCGTCCAACCGCTTCACGGTTTGTGCGATAATCGATGACCTAGGTTTGAACCATTGCTGAAAGGTAACGGCTTATTTATTTTGAACTGAATATAGCACTTTAAAACGCTACAGATTTTGATTTCACAATAAAAAATCATATATTTTTGCTATGCGGTCAAAATTCTGTGAAATAAGAGACATTGGACTCGTGTGGACGTTTTCTACATTCTAGAAGAGACCGGAGAATTTTTGGAACATCCTACAATTTTTGGAGGAGTGGAACTCAATGTGAGATTTCTAAATTATAAACGATTTGGAGTGATGATGTAAAAATTATACGATTGATATATAAGTTATATAGGCATTGCACACCCCATGTATAAGCGTTGTATAAGTTGTATGTGCGATGTATAAGTTATATATGCGTTGTAAAAATTATGTGATTTGAAATAAAATTGAAATGAAAGTGGAATATATTTATATACGTATATATATATACACACACTCCACTTGTCCACAGACCATGGACGATATATATTGGTTGTGATTGTTTGGATTTTGGTTGACGTGAAATTTGGTGAATATGACGAATGGCTGATTTGATTATGGTTGAAAACAAATAAGATTAGTTTGTGGAAAAATTCATCTGTGTACGAACTAGATTATTGAAATCCCCATTATCAAAAGCTGCGAGGCTTTAAGTAGAGCGAGGAGCCGTATTCGGGACAGTGCTGGTTTTAACTACCCTGCCGTTATGCTGCCGAAATTTTCTGAAATATTCATATGTTTGATTAATATTCATGTGTTGGAAAAATATTCCTTATTGAAATAAATTGTTTGAATGATAAAAATAACATTTTTATTGTATGTACGAAGTATATAAAATATTCATGTTTGAAATAAATTGTTTTAACAATAAAAATCACATTTTTATAATATATATGAATCGCTAAAAATCTTCATTTTTGAAATAAATTGTTTTGACAATAAAAATCACATTTTTATTATATATACGAAATGTTAAAAATAGTGATGTGTTGAAATAAATATTTGTTGGGTAAAAATACTATTTTTATCAAATATATGAAATGAAAATGATTTGGAAATCGAAGAATGAATTATATATATATATATAATTAAATTAAAACGAATAATGAAGCTGCAGTTCGCATTTTGAAATTGCAACTTCAGACGATTGTACCGGGAGATCCGACCATCTGATTTTCCCGAAACCGAAACCGTCGGGTCCGCTTTGGAAATATCTTTCTAATGACACCAAATTTGTAAAGAACCAATGGTTAGATTTTGTGAAATGTTAAATTCAAATCGGAATGAAAACAGCGCCAGAATGGATTATATTAATATAATTAAATTAAATCGAATAACGACGCTGCAGTTCGTATTTTGAAATCGTTACTTCAAACGATTGTACCGGGAGATCCGACCGTCGGATTTTCTCAAAACTGGAACCGTTGGGTCCGCTTTGAAAAGATCTTTTCAATGATATAAAATATGTAAAGATCCAACGGCTAGATTTTCATATATGTGTAAATCAAATCTGGAGAAAAACAGCGCCATGGCCGCGTTATGGCCAGAAGCGTCGTTTGAATAAATTGGCTATATTTAAATAAATAAAAATAGCGATAAATGGTTATAAAATATTATAAACGGTATGAAATGGAAATAAACCGAATTTACCCGGTTTATTGGATATTTGATGGTTGAATGTGTTTGACATGGAAATTACATTAATGAACTGATTATGGATGTCGAATAATTTAACCGTGAAAATGAATTGATTTGAAATTATAAATATACGTGAATTGTTTGAAAAGGCCGAGTTAATTCTCATTTCAAATAACTGATCGACGATTAGAAGTCGAAGATATGAAGACGGTGCAAGACCGATGATCTTCACATTGAACGGATGGCTACTGATGCCTTTGATGGGAGTTGCTGCCCTAAAGGGGTTACAGTGGTGGTCGTCCGGACGTACTTGTTGATCGTTCGGATGTGCAAGGGCCTCTCTCCTGTATTGGACATATGGGAGAGGAAGAAGGTGCCTCCGGTTTCGTTCAGACCCAGAACAGACTTGTAAATGGATGTGTGTCTGACGTTGTAGTTTGACAACGTGGCATACAGAGATGTTGTGATCAAGGCTTTTGTTGAAAAGCAGAGCCTTGTGGTTGATGATCAAAGCACGGCTTTAAATAGCTTGCTTTGTGTTTAGCGTTGATTCATGAGCCTCACACCCCGGTATGAGCCAGAAACGGGAGAGGACATCAGGGAGAACATGTGTTTCCTTCTAGCTAGGAGTGGTGTTTTGGGTTTTACACGCCCAGACATTTTATTTATGTGGATGATGGATAGCGAGGCGACTCGGTTATATCTGTCGCTACAGGGCCGATGGTTTGGTCGGTATATGACCAGTTTACGCCTCATATGGCGGGGAAACGCAGAGTTCAGGCATTTTAATCCACTCTGTGTGGATCGGCCCTGACGATCCAAGGGCTCACCTGTATCTGGGTCCTGAGACATGGACTAGATTGTCTCGAAGCGGTAAGGACGATCCCTTGCCTTGGTTCATGACGGAAATCCAATTTCCAAATACGACATCTTGCGGTTTTGATTGTATACCTATATATGGCGACATGATATATGGGCCGTCTATGATTGATACTTATGATTGAAATTGCTTTTGAAACATATAAACACTAGTAATAATATCAAATTCTTTTGTTTTATTCGTATCAAGCATATTTTGGCCATTATAAGGTAAAAATCTATCCTCCGGTTTGCGTTGCATTGTGTGATGGGAACTGAGTCTTATAATGGCTTCATTTTTATAAAAAAAAAACATTGCGATGTTTAAATGATTTACTTGTTTTAAGCACTGGCAATCCAATGGAGTAAATCCGTTCCACGTTAGCGGAGTGGTCCTGTGATTGGCCTTATTATAAAATAAGTTAAGTAGATTTCTCATACCAGTCCCATGACTGACTCGTAGTTTGTTTAACTTGCAAACTCAGGTGCCCTATTTTCTACTTGAGCAACCTTGTATTCAGGTTTTAGCAGGCTTTTTCTGGATAGCTATGGAGCTGAATATGGATTCTATCACTTATTTCTTTTTATGTTGTTCAGCTCTTGTTGTACATATTATGTTTTGATTCCGCTGTAGACATTTTATGTAAAGATGAAACTGTATTTTGTACTAAGTATGATCCTGTATACTGTGTAATCTGAAGATTATGTTTATCCATTGTATTCTGTTGTACATTATCTGGTGTATTTATATATTTTTGTTCTGCTGTTATTTGTTTATGTGTTATATTCCAAAGATTACCCTTGCCACCATGGAACGGGGGTTTGGGGTCGTCACATTTATAACACTTGATTTTTGATTATAAAATACACGAATTATTCGGAAAGACCGGGTTTAACCCATTCTGAATAATTACTACGACAATTAAAGTCAAAGACATTGAAGATGGTGATTGAATATCAGCGATTTTCACATCGAATGGGTGACTACTGATGCCCTGAACTGGGTCGCTCCTAGGAAAGGGTTAAAGTGGTAGTTGTCTGGACGTATTTGTTGATTGTCAAGATATGCGAGAACCTCTCTTCCGTATTGGACATACGGGACGTGGAATAAGGTGTCTCCGGTTTCGTTCAGACCCAGAATGGACTTGTAAAAGGATGTGTGTCTGACATTGGATTTCATTCCATGTAAATTGATTTCTATTTAATATATATCGGTTTGGTGGCGGAGAATTTATTCTCTTGCTTAACACCCTTCTCTGAGACGCAGAAGCTCAGAGGTTATATATTGGTAGTTATTGATCGCATGGCGTGAATTATCAATGTGGCATGCCAAGATGCAAATGATCGAGGCTTTTGTTGAAAAGCAGAGCCTTGTGGTTAATGATCAAATCACGGCCTGTTTAGGTGTAGCTTTGTGTATAGCGTTACTTCACGAGCCTCACACCCCGGTAAGAGTCAGAAACGGGACAAGGGAACGCAGGGAGTGCACACGTTTCTTTGTATCTAGAAGTTGTATCAGCGTTTTGCAAGCCCTGACATTTTACTTATGTGGATGATGGATTACGAGGCCTCAGTTATATTGGTCGATAGTGACCAATTTATAGGTTCAATAGGACCGGGAAGCGTGTGTTCAGGCATAAATAATCAACTAAAGTATTTATGGACCGGCCCTGCAAGATCCAAGGGTTGACCGTAGGTGTGATCCTGAGACATTTGCTAGAGTGTCTCGAATCGGTAAGGAGATCGTCCCTAGCCTTGACTCATGATGGAAACCCAATTTTCAATACGACATTATGGTTTTGATTGTAAACCTAAATATGGCGACATAGTAGGATGGGGTACTATGCCGTCTAGGGTTGTTACATTTACTTTTAAGTATTTTAAAACTGATTAGACACAAATAATAATATTAAATATTATTTTCTACGTATCAAGCATGCTTGATCATTATAAGGTAAAACTCTATCCTTCGGTTTGCGTTGCATTGTGTGATGAGACTTGAGTCTTATAATGATTTCATTTTTCTAAAAAGCATTGCGTTGTTTTTAATAAAAACTTATATAATTTATGCACTGGAAATCCCATGGAGTAAACCCCGTTCTGCATAAGCGGCATGGTCCTGTGATTAGCCATATTGTTAGATAAGTTAGGAAAGATTTCTCATACCAGTCCCACGACTGACTCGTAGTTTGTTTCACTTTACAAACTCGGGTGCCCTCTTTTCCACACGGGCAGTCGAGAAGCTTATTTTGCAGATATATTGAGCAAGATTCAGGATCGAAGCTTAAAGTTGTATCCAGAGCATTGACAGACTTCCGTTGTATCGGTTTATTAGTTCCGCTGCACTGTATTAAATCTATTGTAAATTTATCTTCCACTGTATTTTGTTCGATGTACTCTGATATATTCTGTACTCTGATGTAACATTATTATAATGTTTATAAAAGTCTTCTGTTATCTGTTCTGATGTGTTGTATGCCCAGAGTTAGTGCATTCGAGGATTTCCAACTTTTGGATCATACCTGTATGGTTTATGGTTGATTCAAAGGGCGGGGATTTTCAGGTTATTACACTTTTTGTCCATTTTCTTATCCATCCTTTTGAGCCTTGCTTATAGACGGAGTTGGTTGTGCGCAACTACATCAATTGCTTGTCTTGAAGTTTGAGATGGTTCCGTTAAACGAACATCTTCGGAACTAGTACAAATGGAACTAGATAATGGTTGATCCAAAATTATTTTTCTCCAATTCTCTAAACTCATGATTCGAATGGTTGGTGGAGGCATATGAATTTGTTTCAAAATTTTCTTATCCAATATTTTTATTTCAATTTCTTTCGAGTTCGGTTTTGGAATTTGTGCACTTTCAAATATTCGCATCAAATATTCACCATAATTAAAATATGTTGTTACTCCTTGTGTATAAAGAAGAAGATGGTCCATAATTGTTTGCATCCAATTAATCTTCACATGATCAAAAGTTGCATATAAAGCCCTAAAGGTGTCTAAATACACGAGGTCATGAGTTTCGGATCTTGGTAGTATTGTGCTAGTAAGAACATGATGAAGTACCCTTGCATTTGGTCGTAGCCCTTTTGTCCGAGATCCATTCGAGTTATCATCAATAAAGAGATGACCCACTTCACCCCTTACACCATATTCACAATTTAACTTTCTTAAAGTTATCCCATCCGAAGATGAATTCAAAACTTGGCCAAGCCTATCTGTGACGCCCCGCTCCGAGACCCACATTAGCAAAGACTATTAGCTGGTAATACTGTCTACTAATGCAGAGAATAGGGCATATAGGAGCAACCATCCATAATGTTGCAAAGAATAAGTATTAAACATGCCAAGATGTTTTTTTTCTGGTAACATGCCTAACACTTATTCAATACACCACTATGGTTGTTTTAGGATATATTCAGAACAATATACAATATAACATAAATCGCAGAATGCAGAACAACAGTAACTGATATATATACATACCCATACATCCCATATAATACATCATACATTGATAAGTATGATAGTTACTACAAAATATGCATACATATCCATACATCTAAAACCCCACAAAAGAATATACAATGTCATGTCCAAGGGTGAACTACTAAAACAGACAAAAACTATGCATCTCCAAAAGGTGAGCAGGATATCCAAGTAGATAGTAAAGCACGAGCAGATAAGCTAACATGTAACTCGGTCTGACCCGAGAGACATATACACGGGTCAGTCTAACTTGTAACAGTTAATCAGTAAAAGAACGATAAGTAAATGATTCACTAAAAGAAGTATTCCTTTATAACATAAAGGAATAAGATAGATATAAGTAATAGGAGAGTGAATTCCTATAATTGTTAATGAAACACAAGGTGTTCACTAAATAAAAGAACAACAACCTTAAAATCTCAAATTCATCAAAACACTAAATCATGAATCCCCAAAATCACTGAACTCTAATCCATAAAAGAAATCACGAAGAATATGAAACACAAAAACACATATTACGGATCCATCACAAGGTTTGGCGAGTCAAAGCTACGCCTGCACGTGCTATCACACAGGATCACTTAAAGCCTTAGCCAGTACTATATCACATAGGAGGGTACCCGAATGACCCGAAGGTCCCCAGAGTCACACATGGTTAACCCAAAGGTCCATACAAAGTTCACACAGGATTGACCCAAAGGTCTAGTACTGGCGGTCACATAGGGATGTGTCACAGACTCTCAGATAGTAACCCGAAAAGTGAAAATAGTGTGTTCCATACCGTACATTCTCACTTAACGGTTCACACACTGTAAGTCAGCTTCACATTAAAAACACAAAAAGACACAAGAAATCACTGAAATCACAGGAACACTGAGGTTTAAAAACACAAAAAGCCACAAGAAATCACTGAAATCACATAAACACTGAGAAGCACTGAGATTTATTACTTCAATAGGACGAGTATGAGATGAATATATATCGTGTACCATCACGTCCAATACCGTATGGTTTACGATATCATTCATTCACCATCACGTCTTCTCGAAGGTGACCAGTATGTGAGATTCTTAAATAAAAACATACTTAAGATAGTTGTTTGAACAAAATAAAGTTTCATAGAAATATCTTAAAACCCGTAAAGTTTGGGAATACTTGTTAAAATAAGATTTCTAATGTATTTATAAAACTTTATCAAGGCAATATTTTGTTTTAAAACAATAATTTCATACTTGAAACATTTTGAAAATGATTTATATAAAAAAATGGTGCATGTGTCACGAAGTCACAAAAGATGGCTGTCGATTTTTCTCCCGGGACAGCAGCGCAAAACCACAATTTTAACAATGTTAATCACAAAATATTGTAAATTGAACAATTGAAACTTGTAGCTAACAGTCTGAGCATTCCAAAAACATATAATAATAAGGATTCCGATCAATAACGAGAGAGTTATGATCGAAATGGTTTCAGCTTAACAAAAAAACGTGGCTGTCGATTTTTACCTCAAGACAGCACTACAAAACCACGATTTTAACAATGTTAATCACAAAATATTGTAAACTGAACAACTAAAACTTGTAGCAAACAACCTGAGCATTCCAAAAACATATAATAGTAATGATTACGATCAATAACGAGAGAGTTATGATCGAAATGGTTTCAGCTTAACAAAAAAAAACGTGGCTGTCGATTTTTATCTCGAGACAACAGTACAAAACCACGATTTTAACAATGTTAATCACAGAATATTGTAAACTGAACAACTGAAACTTGTAGCGAACAATCTGAGCATTCCAAAAACGTAAAATAATAAGGATTCCGATCAATAACGAGAGAGAGTTATGATCGAAATGGTTTCAGCTTAACAACAACAAAAATCGTGGCTGTTGATATTTATCTCGAGACAGTAGTACAAAACCACGATTTTAAAAATGTTAATCCAAAAATATTGTAAATTGAATAGCTGAAACTTGTAGCTAACAATCTGAGCATTCCAAAAACATATAATAATAAGGACTCCGATCAATAACGAGAGAGTCATGATCGAAACGGTTTCAGCTTAACAAAAAAAAAACATGGCTGTCGATTTTTATCTCGAGTTAGCAGTACAAAACCACGATTTTAACAATGTTAATCACAAAATATTGTAAATTGAACAACTAAAACTAGTAGCAAACAATCTGAGCATTCCAAAAACTTATAATAATAAGGATTCCGATCAATAACGAGAGAGTTATGATTGAAATGGTTTCAGCTTAACAACAAAAAAACGTGGATGTCGATTTTTATCTCGAGACAGCAGTACAAAACCATGATTTTAATAATGTTAGTCACAAAATATTGTAAACTGAACAACTGAAACTTATAGCAAACAATCTGAGCATTCCAAAAACATATAATTAAATGGATTTCGATCAATAACGAGAGAGTTATGATCGAAATGGTTTCAGCTTAACAACAACAAAAATCGTGGCTGTCGATATTTATCTCGAGACAGCAGTACAAAACCACGATTTTAACAATGTTAATCACAAAATATTGTAAACTGAATAGTTGAAACTTGTAGCTAACAATCTTAGCATTCCAAAAACATATAATAATAAGGATTCCGATCAATAACGAGAGAGTTATGATCGAAAATGTTTCGGCTTAACAAAAAACAGCAAAACGCATATGACAAATTCAATAAACTTAAGATTTTATAGCAAATCACAATAGTAAACAACTGAAACAAGTTAGAATTTATGTGAGGGAACCCTCATCTTAGACTTGTAGCAAATAGGAGGAAGTTTTGAAGCTTTTGGAGGCCAAAGCATTAAGAGATTGGAGCTTTCTTCCCTGATTTCTCAACTACAGCTACATGCATAAGATTGCACAATGAATTCTCAAACAAAAATAGAAATTGATTAATGAAATCAAAGTTTTAAGAGGACAACCTGCTATAGAAAGGATTAGCAACCTCAAATTAGCAATTTGAAGAAGATTGGAGGCTAAAAATTTAAATTACATTGAAGGTTTTCTAGGTTTTTCCTATTTCTCATTGAGGAAGAAGAAGAGGAAAAATATGTTTTCTCTGTAAAACTACGTACATATCTTTATTATCTAGAGAGTTCTTGGGCTAACTTAACTATTAAGGCCCAAGTAACCTAATTGATCCCTTAAACTAGGAAATTAGGCTTTAAAACAATGTTTTGGGCTATAATGATTCTTTTTAACTATGCTATATCACTTTTATAAACCCAAATACTATGTTAAAACCACAACAACACAAACCAAAATTTGTAATCACACTTTTTAACTATTTTGACCCTCTCTCTCGCACTTTTTTTTAACACTTAAATTTTACATTTACAACAAATTTCACAATTTTATACAAAATTCAATAATTTTGACACAAGTTATGCAAATTTTACAAAAGTACGAATTTGAACCCTTCAATAATTTTATAATTATACGCAATTTATCAAAAGAACATAAAAATTATGTTTTCTACCTTTTAATAATATTTACAATAAATATCTATTAATTACTCAAATTAAATATTTTATGCTTTTTAAAATTATCAAAATTTCTTAATATACAAGCTTGGACATAAATTTGCAAAACTATATTTCTTTTAAGCACCAAAATTTTCAATGCATACTTTCTCAAACTTTAAAAAAATCAAGCCTTAAATTACTAAAATGATTAATTCCTTTCTTTTTACCGCATTAAACCCCAAACTTACATTTTTAGATCTCCAATTTGCTAATTTATGTTGAATTTACTAATTAATTTGATAAATACGACGTAAAATTTTCACTTATTAATTATTAATATCTACAGCAGGTAACCACTAAAATTTGGGTTGTTACACTATCAATAGAGATGAAAATAGGTTGCCCACAGACAAGACTCCAAACACAATTTTGTGAATTAGAGGGGTTTTTATGATTCAAATTCATATTGGCTAGAAAGACCTTTATCATGATGACATTAATTTTGATGTTATTTTGATTATAATCTAAAAGGGATTCAAGTCTACCTTGATGAGCTAGTTGTTGTAGACCATAGGAGTTGAAATCCTCAAATTTTGCTAAAGGTCCTGCCATGAATTTCACTTTTGATAAAAGCTTCCATCTTCTCTTGGCTAGATTATTCCAAAGCCAATGATCAATAGAGGATTTCGATGTCTTCTTTGATATTGTTCATAAGGATGATCCTGTGTCTAATTGACGTTTGGGAGCCATGATTGAAATTTCGGTTTTTTCTAGGTTTTTGGTTGGTTTAAAATGTTTGAGAAATGAAAAATAAAACAAGAAGTAGGGTTGAAAAGAATTATTTACGTATACATTGAGTCATGTTAGAATTATGTTAAAATCTATCCTCAAGTATACACGAATGTGCAAAACAAAGTAATATATATATATATAAGCCTTTAAAATGCTAGGAATATACAAAGCCTGGCCTACCAGTCGACTAGTAGAAAAAGGACCAGTCGACTGGTCAGCCTGTTTTTGTATATAACGGCTAGTTTTGAAATTTTTATGTATACGATTTAATTCAACCAGTCAACTGATGATTTTTAACTAGACTGATTCGACCCAGAAACTATTTTATGAAGAGTCACCATCTTTCATGAAGAGATTCCTCTTCAATAATCAATGGAAATGGACATAACTTTTTACAGAAACTCTTCATGAAGGAACGCTACTCTTATATTATTATATAAACAACTTCAAACATGTTTTACAATCACCGATTTTACTGATTATTATTCTATACTCTCCATTCTCTGAATTCACATTCTTTGCAAATAAAAAGCTCTCCAAATTTAAATACTTGTTGAATCCTTGAATTGATTTAATATCATTTGATTTAGAAAACAATTTTCTTCCTTAAATCTTCGCATTCAAATCATATACTCAGGGATCAGATTATAGGAAGGTTGTACTTGAACTGTTGACTATACGTGTTGATTCAAGAACACAAAGCTGAAGTCAAATACTTGTAATTGTTGAAGACATGTGTAGTTGCTCAGGCGAGAGTCATCCTTGTTGCGGCTCAGGTGTAGTGACATATTCCTCCGGGTTAAGAGAGGGTGTTTTTAGTGAATTTCGAAGAGGAGCTTCGGGACTGGACATAGGACGGGAAGTCCAAACCAGTATAAAATTCCTAGTGTCACTTTACTTTACTTATTGCATTTACTTCTTGTGATATATCTATATAACTTAGAGTTTACCTGCTTAACTATTGCATATTAACAAGTTAGCATATCACCTGCATTTCCGCTATATCCATATAGATCCTGCTTAAGTCGTACACATCGATTTTTCATTTGGTATCAGAGCAAGGTTATCACATACCGTAAAACCGTTATTTGATATTTAGATAATATGGATAATAACACTAGTACTAGCAATAACACCAGATATACTGAAGGCCAATCAACTCCTAGACCACCCTTTTTTAATGGCATGAACTATAGTTATTGGGCTACTCGAATGAGGATTTATTTGCAAGCAGATAGCTTTGATGCATTGAATATCACACAAAAAGAGTACACATAACCTACTACACTATTCACAGAATGGTCTGTATCTGAAAAGGCAGAGGCTAGTGCCAATGCTAAGGCTATGAACATGTTGCATTGTGCTTTAGATAGAAATGAGTTCAATCAGATTTGTATGTGCAACACTGCATATGAAATCTGGAGAACACTTAAGATTACTCATGAAGGTACTAACAAAGTTAAACAAAGCAAAATATCTATGCTCAAGAATCAATTTCAAAATTTTTAGATGAATGAAAATGAATCCATAAATGATATGTATTCATGTTTTCAAAATATTTATCATTCTTTGCTAGGATTAGGAGAAAAGTATTCCGACTTTGATATCGTATCAAAAATTTTGAATTCTTTAACAGACGAATGGGACAGAAAAGTATTAGCAATCGAAGAAGCTAATGATCTCTTTGCCATGAAACCGAAAGAATTGACTGGTAATCTAATGTCTTATGAAGTGAATTTGTAGGCAAAGGAAGCACAGGTACAAGATAAGAAAATTTTAGCTTTCCATGCTGAAAAAGAAGATTCCGATTCAGATAAAAAAGATATTGCATTTGTTGCTAATAATTTTAGAAAATTTCTAAAATACAGAAAAAGTCAAAGCAAAAATACAAAGAAGAATTCATCAAAAGAACCTGATCCTACTCTAGTAGAATGCTTCAACTGTCAGAAGACTGGACACTATCAAAAGAAATGTCCAGAGCTAAAGAGAAATCACAAAATTGAAAAATCGATGTGTACGACTTAAGCAGGATCTATATGGATATAGCGAAAATGTAGGTGATATGCTAACTTGTTAATATGCAATAGTTACGCAGGTAAAATCTAAGTTATAGAGATATATCACAAGAAGTAAATGCAATAAGTAAAGTAAAGTAAAGTGACACCGGGAATTTTATATTGGTTCGGACATCCCGTCCTACGTTCAACCCCAAAGCTCCTCTTCAGAATTCACTAACAACGCCCGCTCTTAACCCGGAGGAATAGGTCAGTACACCCGAGCCCCAGTAAGGATGCCTCTTGCCTGAGCAACTACACAGGTCTTCAACAATTAAAAGTATTTGACTACTGCTTTGTGTTCTTGAATCAACACTGATAGTCAACAGTTTAAGTACAACCTTCCTATAATTTGATCCTCGAGTACATGATTTGAATGCGAAGATTTAAGGAAGAAAATTGCTTGTTGAATCAAATGATATTAAATAAATTCAAGGATTCAATAAGTATTTGAATTTGGAGAGCTTTTTATTTGCAAAGAATGTGAATTCAGAGAATGGAGAGTATAGAATAATAATCAGTAAAATCAATGATTGTAAAACATGTTTGAAGTTGCTTATATAATAGTATAAGAGTTGCATTCCTTCACGAGGAGTTTCTATAAAAAGTTATGTCCATTTCCATTGGTTATTGAAGAGGAATCTCTTCATGAAAGATGGTGACTATTTATAAAATAGTTTCTGGGTCGAATCAGTCGACTGGTTAAAAATCATCAATTGACTGGTTGAATTAAATCGTATATGTAAACATTTCAAAACTAGCCGTTATATACCAAAACATGCTGACCAGTCGACTGGTCCTTTTTCTACCAGTCAACTGGTAGGCCAGTTTTTGTATATTCCTGGCATTTTAAAGACTTATAATTATATATATATATATATTACTTTGTTTTGAACATTCGTGTATACATGAGGATAGATTTTTACATAATTCTAACACGACTCAATGTATGTGGGTGTGTGTGTGTGTGTGTGTATATATATATAACCTTATCTTTATGATACAATTATTCCTATTGCAACTTCATTTGTTGGCATTGATCAAAATCTTGTTATCAACAACGTCATGTTTACGTTGTTATGTACATACGCCGTATCGAATTCGTGTATGTGTAAGTACTTGTGTACACATATGCATCACAACCTATATGTATATACGCATATATGTGCATACATATATATTATTCTTTTTTTCTCTTTTTTTTTTTAAAATAAACTCATACCTGCGTTTGGGGTACGAGAATTTTGTACCCCAAACGGGGATATGAAATCTCATACCCCGGTAGGGTATGAGAACTCGTGTTCCCTCGAGGAACACGAGGAGTCAGTGGTGCATTATAAGTATAGGCACCCCCACCTTTTATCTTCTTCTTGTTTTTCGACTTTGCGGACATTGAACTCGAGTTGAACCCTAGAATTCGCAGTGCTCAAACACTCCAACCGACTTAAGGTAGGTCGAGAGGCGCTCTGGTCATTCACCTCCTTCGACGAGCTCCGCCGTGGCCTTCGTGTAGGTCTTGGAGCAGGTTGAGGCTGATCGTTCTTCTCGACCTCCACCTGGGGATTTGAGAAGCTTGAGCCCAAGCTTCAACTCGCGATTGAGACAACATTTCGAGTCTTTGGCTTGGACTAGTTGAGCATGGTGGAGCTTGAGATGGAAGTAAAAGAAGAGTTAGGAAAGGAGGAGGAAGGAGGTCGAAGTTCCTGGGCAATGGTCGAAGGGAGAGACGTGGCACGGAGAGAGAGAGGGTCGAAGCCTTGTGCTTTTGGCGATGGGCTCGTACCCCACAAAGGGTATGAACTTTCGAACCCCAGAGGGGATTAGAATCTTCGAACCCTGGAAGGGGTCCGATTTTTTGAACCCTGGGGGGTTCGAGTTTTCGAACCCTGAAGGGGTGAGAATCCTCGAACCTCAGAAGGGTTGTGAGTCTATGACTAGCCTGATAACTTCACGTCACGCCTCTGCGCAGTATTGTGTTCCTTGCTCAGGACTTTGGCTCTTCTCTCCGGGACCTGCGTTAGTCTCACGACATTGTGTGATTGGGTTGGTGCTTACATTGGTTGTCTTACGGTCGGCGACCTTGCCTTGAACATAGGATTACAGCATATACACTTGGACTGCGACTGAACTTGTAGAACCATTGATCTTGTTCCTCTGATCCCAATCATGTCGTGGTCGTGATTTGACATGAAACCCGGAGAGTTGGATGACCGCGACGATGATTACGGTCTTAAGTACTTGTGGTCGTCGTTGCGCCCCATGTTCTTAACTTGTAAACTGTATCAATCATGCACCGTACTACATGCACATGTTAGTTTGCACCAACACAAGGGGTATAGGTTATTCAACTCTGATGTCTAATGCTAGTGTGTTAAAGTATAGCTAGCGATGAAGACAAGGTCTATGACAGAGTAGTCTTCGAAAGCCGAAACTTCTTTGCCTTCATCGCATACATCCGACTCAACTAACAATGCTAGCTCGACGGGCAGCGAGCTTGAGACTTTCGAAAGATCCACCCCTTCTCAGGCAGCAAGCTTGCTAGAAGCGTCTGAGCATAGGGAGCAACTGGAAAGGAAACATTCTCCAGTTGTATATGAGGAGGTAGAGAATGCAGATATCATCGAGGCAGATGCGCCTGTGGTGCCAGACACATTGTCGGACATGGTTATACTAGAAAATCCGTCTGATTCGATGCCATCGCACATGGATGCAGCGGAGGTTAAGAAAATGGCATTGCGGTTTCGCATACCCAAAAGAGACGTTCGTGCTCCAAGAGAGGATGGTAGGGCTCATGCACTGCCAGAGGGATATACTGCCTAGAACAGGAAAGTTTGTATTATTGGGTGCGTACCCCCGGCCAACAAATTTATTTGGGACATGCTGTATTACTTCCGCCTTGCGCCATCGTAGCTACATCCAAATGTGTATGCTTCCCTCTTAGGAACCTACGTTCTCTACTGGGACTATCTATAGTTAGAACCCATCGGGGAAGACATTTGATACTCGCCATCTCAGTACTTCGTGGAGGCTTCGCCCACCACTAAGTTTTTTATTGGAACGTGTCCCAAGTTGATCGTATACTAATATGAATGGTTCTTTGTGCGTTGTCCCTCTGGATTCGCGAGGATGTGGCCGGAAAGAAGTAAGCATTCTTGAAATCCACGTTTTATTTTAAAATTCACGGATTTGATGTCTTATGTTTGACTTTGTTTTGACATGGCAGGAAACCCTGAGGCGCCCACCGGCATCGAGTTCCAACAACGCCTCAAGACTTTATAAGCGATACTGGCTGAGTCACGTTCTACCGATAAAGTCATAAGTCAAGATCGCCTTCGTCGTACAGGACTACTCCCTGCAGATCGAGCTATAATTAGACCTATCATTGCAGGCGGTGGACAGAAAGACAAGGAAAGATAAAGGGGATCCTAGTCGAAAGAGGTAGATGCCCCCTGCTAGGCCTAAGCCGCAAAAGGATGCTAAGACCCAGGAGGAACCTAGCGAGGATGAGGTTGGCGACGAGGAGGCAGTTGTTGGGGGCAATGACCAGTTGAATGATCTCGTTTCGCTTATAACAGACGAGGCGGGGGAAGGAGCGTTGACAAGGCCACAGTCTCCAATGATTCCTTCAGAGACTGCTATAGCACTCGAGAAAGAGGGCCAACTTAATGATCTTGATAAACTTCCTTTAGACTTGTCTCCTTGGCTTAATACGACAAGTATGGAAGAGATAGCTTTAGCTACGGAGGGGTTCACTCCTTCGGGCGGACCACGATCTGGTCTGTTGAGAGAACACTTAGGACATACACTCATGAACACTTAGGACATACACTCATGAACACTTAGGACATACCAAGGGAAACGGGTTGCGCCATTGCGTTCGTCTCGAAATTCTGCATGAAATCGAGTCCGAGTTTTCGAAAATCGGAGTCCGTATGACCAAGTTATGGCTCCCCAAAGTTTCAGAAATTTTCAGAGTTCAAAACAGTTCGAATTCGAGTTCAAATTCGAATTTCAAAAACCAGACAGACTGGGCGGGAAATTTCCCGCCCAGCACCCCAGGTCGACTGGGGAGTCGACTGGGCAGTCGACACCCCCAGGACCAGGTCGACTGCGCAGTCGACTTGGGTGTCGACCTGGTCCCCGAACCTGGTTCGGGCCTGGTTTCTCCTGCTTGACCCTGTTGGCTTGTTTGAGGGCCTGTGACGATTTTTGGCGGTTCAGATCGATTCTAGGGTTTATCCTATGGCCTAAACTAGTTGTTGCAACTATAAAAACACCCTAAGACCTGTCTAATCCACAACAAATCTTTCTAACACCATTATGCTGCTAAGTCTCCTCTTGAACCATGGTCGCCGCCTCCAACTTGAAGCTTAAACATTCAAACTAGATCCAAATCGAAGGCCAACGTTTCTACAACAATTCAAGGGAATAGATCAACATCTCAACAACGATCCTACGACAATTTCTGTTCTTAGTTCTCAAAAACCACGATCTGTAAGCCCCAGTTACTCTTATATCTAAACTCTAAACTTAATATGGACATGTTTAGATTGAAGTTGAACATAAACATGATAACTACTTGAGACCTACTCTTGTATATCTTTGATCTATGACTATTCCTTTTTGATCTATTATTTTAGATCTACTCTTGTTCACCCTAGATCTATTCACCTTGAACCTAGTACCGTTCATATTGAACCTTGATTTGTGGAATACTGATAAGAACTTGATTTAAGGGCCTGTTCATGTCATAACCTAAGCCCTATCATTATTTTAACATGTCTGTGATGTTGTGATGTTGAAACTATTGCTAGTCACAAGTTTAGGATTATCATCTTATGTCATTTATCGCTATGTTTATCACCCTATTTCATATGCCAGTGATGTTATGATCATATCTCAAGTTACACCTTGCTTGCCTTGAAATCACCTTTGCCACTTTATATACTCTATTTTATATATGTTCTGCCTTGTGTTATCTCTGTGCCTGTTTACTAGATAATACCCCTCCAAAACTAGGGCATTCCCTTTGTGAGTGACCCTAGCGGAGGTGGGGTGTTACAACTAGCTTGAAAGTTCCATCTATGAGCTTACATTGTATAGCGTACGGACCTTCCCAGCGAGGACTGAGGCCAGTCGATGGGGGAAGGACCCGTTCAGGACGAGGTCACCGATATTGAGATCCTTATGGCGGACTATGGAGTTGAAGTATCGAGCAACTCGTTGTCGCTGGGTGGCAGCTCTGAGCTCAGCTTCGTTCCTCTTCTCCTCGAGTAAATCGAGCGACTCCAGAAGTAAATCTTGATTGATTTTAGGATCATAGTAGGTAACTCAATGAGATTGAATCTTTAGCTAATGGTGATGACGGCTTTGGATCCATAGGCGAGGGCGAATGGAGTGTGTTTGGTTGCTGACTTATGGGTGGTCCGGTAGGCCCATAGGGCCAAAGGGAGTTCGTTTGCCCATATGCCTCCATCTTTTTCCGAACACTTCTTGATGATGGATTTAATTATTTTGTTAATAGCCTCGACTTGCCCATTGGCTTGAGAGTGAGCCATAGCTGAGAATCTCTTTTCAATGTTGTGCCGCTGACAGAAGGTCTTGAATTCAACGCTCTCAAACTGGGTTCCATGGTCGGAGACGATGCCCTGAGGGACCCCATAGTCGGCGATGATATTTAAGACGATGAAGTTGATTACTTTCTTGGTGGTGATAGTGGCGAGAGCTTCGGCTTCTGCCCATTTGGTGAAGTAATCAACCGCGATGATGGCATAACATGCCCCACCTCTAAACATTGGAAGAGTTCCAATAATGTCTATTTCCCACAAGGCAAACGGCCAAGGACTGGCCATTTGTGTCAATTTGGTAGGCAGGGCTCTTGGAATCTTTGAGAAGCACTGGCATTCGTCGCACTTACGGGCATAGTTTGCGGCATCTTGATCGATCGTGGGCCAAAAGCAGCCATGTCGGATGATTTTTCTTGCTAAGATTTTTCCTTCGGTGTGATCGACACACTCGCCTTCATGTACGTCTATTAGCACACGATTGGCGTTATTGTGGGATATGCATCGAAGTAGCGGGACAGAGAAGCCTCTGAGGCAGAGTACTCCCTCCATGAGAATGTAACAAGATGATTGGCGAGTGAGCGTTCATCTTTCCTTGTAACGTCCCGGGAGGGTCCCGTGTTATAGGTAGTTATTGACCGGTGTCATCCAAGATTTAGGTTCGGCCTCAATGTTCATTACCGAGCCAGTCTATATCCGGCTAATGCTTGACGAATCGAGCACTTCGTCTTGAGCGAGCCTCATGAGTTACACATCTTCGGAGCTTGCCATTGGCCAACGAGCCTACCTTCTCACTCTGTTCTCAAGTATATGTGTGATGACAAAGTAGTTGAATTTGGTGAGCAAATCCCGGACATGGGCAAGATAAGGAGCGAGCCGTGTCCCTTTGGCTTGGTACTCCCATTGTACCTAGCGCATGATGAGCTGTGAATCAGAGAAGATTTGTATGGCCTTTAGGTCAAGTTCGATTGTGATTCTAAGTCCATCTATTAAGGCCTCATTTCCGCATCTTTATTAGTAGCGGGGAAGTTGAGCTTTAAAGCATAACATATCAGGCGCTTTTTTGGAGTGATGAGCACAACTCCGGTCCCAGAGCATTAGCTGTTAGAAGACCCATCTACAAAAAGTTTCTATTGAGCATCAGGAGCTTCAATGTTTTCGGAAGGAGACTCCTCGGGGCGGTGAATTCCACTATGAAGTCTGCAAGAGCTTGTCCGAGGATGGCTCGATGGGGAATAAATGCTATTTCAAATTGACTCAGCTCTATATTCCACTTTAGTAGTCGTCTGGATCCCTCAGGTCGTTGCAGGACCGGTCGTAGTGGCTGATCAGTGTTGACCTTTATGGGGTGGGACTAGAAGTACGGTCGCAGCTTCCGGGAGGAGATCAGTAGGATAGTTTTTCAAGCTTTGGGTAATTCTTCTCCACCCCCATCAATCATTTGCTGATGTAGTAGATGAGTCGCTGGACACGGTCTTCAATGTGCACTAGTGCCGTATTGATTGCGTGCATGGAAACAACCAAATAAATGTCTAAGTCCTCATGGTCCACAGGTTTGGACAAGATAGTTGGTCACTCTAAGTGATTCAATAGGTCCTCGAATGCGGTGGCGCATTTTGGGGTCCGTTCGAAGTTGTGCTTCCCTTTCCGAAGCAAGTCGAAAAAGGGAATGCATTTGTCAGTAGCTCTGGAGATGAATCAACTTAAAGCGGCAACCTTTCCGTTTAAACTTTGGACATCTTTGATGTTCCGAGGGACTTGAATATCCCGGATAGCTTTGATATTTTCTGGATTGGCTTCGATGCATCGGGAGATGACGATGAAATCCAAGAATTTCCCTGAGGCGACTCCAAAGGAGCACTTCAGGGGATTGAGTTTCATGTAGTATTTGCGGAGGACATCGAATATTTTAGAGAGGTCACGGACGTGATCGCTTGATATTTTAGATTTTACCAGCATATACTCCATGTATACCTCTATGGATCTCCCGATCTGATTTTTAAAGAGGCGGATAACCATCCGTTGACAAGTGGCTATTGCATTCTTAAGACTGAAAGGCATGACGCAGTAGCAATAGAGCCCGAGATTGGTTAAGAAGGATGCGTGATCCTGATCAGGGAGATACATTGGAATCTGATAGTATCCTGAATAAGCATCCATGAAGGATAAGCTGGTATCCAGCGGTCGAATCAACGAGTCAGTCGATCTTCGGAAGTGGGAAGCTATCCTTGGGGAATGTCTTGTTTAAGTCGGAGAAGTCTACGCATGTTCGCCACTTGCCATTTGCTTTTCTGACCAGAACTGGGTCGGAAACCGATTCAGGGTAGTAGGCTTCACAGATGAAGTTGTTGTTGAGTAGCCAGTCTACTTCTTTCTTGAGCACTTTGGACCTTTCGGGTAACTGGTGACAAGCGATCGCGGGGTCAATGCCCTTCATGTCCGAGTGGGTCCAAGAAGATATGTCTAGGTTAGGCCTCAAAAAATCCACGAGATCCTCTTTTATTGCATGGTGGAGTTGCGATCTGATTTTCAAGACCTTTGATGGATCATCAGGGATGATTGGATTGCCCACGTAGGTTCGACTGGAGTAGCCCTCTCATATTTGGGCTCTTCGTCTGTGGCACCCTACGTCCATTAATGTCACTCACAAAGGATATGCATTAAGTTTCGTGAAGCGTTATAGTAAACAGAATGGAAAAATTACAAGACAGACATATATAATAACAGCGGAATAAAAACATTATTTATCATAAGATATCGTGGTCCAAAAAAAAAATGATTACATGTCTGAAACATAAAAGCCCATTACAACATAAAAGCCACTGCCTTGTACTTCAAAAATATCAGAGTACATATAAGAAATAAAATTCCCCAAAAACGGAATATAGCCATAGCAACAAGGATAGGAGCTTGAGCCATACATATCAGCAGCTCTAGCAAAAGTAAGCAGAATCATGGTCAAGCCTGAGTGTTTCCTCCCTGAGAACCAGGGGGAAACGGAAAAAAGAAGGAGAAACAAAAAGGGTCGGACACAAAGCCTGGCGAGCCTAGTTACTTTTAGCAAGTAAATAAATAAAAGTAGCATGACAGGCATATAAAGTGGATAGGAGAGATTACTACATAATAGACAGGTGTGACAAGGTAGACAGGATAAGGTGTATATGCTTCTAACGATTACTCTGCACTATTACTAGTATATCCAGAAAGAGATGATCCCTTCCACTATAAGGTGGTAGACTTATGCATATGTCCAAGTGTACCCTAACTACTACCCTAATCGATCGGCTCCCTAATCCGCGTAGCTACTCTGTGTCGGCCCCACTGCAGGATGTATCACATCCTAAAGTGGCAACCCCTCGCAGATATGCACAGCCCCATATCTACAGGTGTCATAGTCGTTTTATCCTCCTCTGCCGAGCTCATGCACGCACATAGCCCAGTCGGTTTGCGCCGCCCACACCATCCTCCACGTTTGGATCTCTTACAATCAGTCCAGTAAGCGTGCCCCTTCTCCGACCTAGTACATAGTACATGTTTGATACCTACTCCGGGTTACTGGATGAAATGGGTCCCACACAATATGATACAAGCTCTCCCCTTTGGCTTGTATCCCCCACTAGGTTTTCATTGGCTATGTATACCACTAGGTTTCTTTATTTACATAACCCTATCATCTCCACTAGTTGTGTTTACCCTAAAAGGTGTTTTTAATTACATAACTTTATTACTCCCACCGGTCATGTATACCACTAGGTGTCTTTAATTACATAACCTTATCAGGTTAAGTTTGTGGGCTGATATGTAAATATTACCCACCCCCTCCAGATTTGCTTAACCAATCCACTGTCCAATCAATTTTAATTAACCCTAACTTTAGTTCATATTCATACAATCCCTTATGGATTAGATTAGATTAGATTAAGTAGTCCAATTTATTACCATGTCCATTTATGGTTTATAATGGGCTAGACCTCCCACATTAGGCCTACAACTTGTGGATGTTGGATATGCCTGTCGGGTCCGGGCAGTCTTATTCCACAAGTTGGGACTAACCTTGTGTCTTAGCCCAATTCGTATTTGTGCACGTAGACCTCTCACATTAGGTTCAACATTAGTGGTTGCTGGATATGTCGGTCAGGTCCGAGCAGACTTCCACCACTAATGCAACCTAACCTCGTGTCATAAGTGCAATTACAATTTCTAATTGTAATTATTAAACATTCCATTTTTATCTTATTCTTACCTATGTCTTTATAGGTGATTATGTCCCCACTTTCCCCTTTTTGAATTATATGTCCAATTCATATAAACATTATTTAAATTTTGCCAATTCTAAATTTTTTCCCCCGTTCCCTAACTAACGTATTCGCATATCTTTAGCGGCATCTAGGCTAGAAAATAGCCTAGTCATGAACAATAAAAGGGAAAGGTGATGGAAAAAATGACAATAGTGATCATTCTAAACGTGACATAAGCATATATATACTTGCATAGACAAGTAATAGGCATAATAAGATGGACATAAAAACAAATCTAGTAAAAGGGTAATGATAAAACTAGATCCAATATACTTAGGATGAATAGATCCAAATAAGAATTCAAAATGTCCAATAATAGTAGACCTCAATTAATCACAATATGATGATCTAGATGTAATGACCCGAAAATCCGGTCCAATTTGAGCTGACTAAATAACACAAGTCCAACCCCAAATTGCACTGAAAATTCAAGAAATTAATAGAAAGAAGATAGAGGGTGAGGATAGATAAGATAGAAACTTATAGAATAGAAGAAGAAGAAGAAGAAGAACATCATCATCAGAGTAACACGAATCTCACATCGGAACGAATAAAATATAACATAACTTTTGAAATACAAACAGTATATGTATACAATAACATTTCAGAGTACAACACTTACAACACAGCGGAAATAATAATAGCTATAGAATCTTGAAGCCTCCTGCTCCAAGCTCTCCAAGTGTATCTGTAAAATCCCGACTACTTGACTGCCCGTACAAAATTAGGCACCCAAGAGTTTAGGGAAAACAAACAAATAAACTCCAGGTCAGTCATGGGACTGGTATGAGTAAAACAGTTTAAAACAGTTTGAACAAGTAAACGATATCTCATAAGACCACGCCGTATAACGGAACGGGTTTTTCCCTTATGAGAATCCAAAATATCTTTATATCAAAAACCTTTTGATATTATAATAATGTCTATCAACCACAATATAATAATCATCTAGCAGAAACGCTTTCATCTCACGTTCTACATATATAGTATACAATCAAAACCGCAAGCACGTATTGGGTAATGGATTTCCAACTAAGACAAGGTATGGAACCACCTTCCGATCAGTGTACTCTAGGAACGATACACTGGAGTTCAACAAGAACATCTTGCAACTCAGCCACACATGACCGACCACTCATTTCGCTTGAGTGTATCGAATGTACATCACCAACGGTTGGGATCAGCAACCGTTTCCCGTATATATATGGGACAACATTGATAGATTAAAGAAGCAAATGAATATTCTCTAGATAGGTGATTATACACCCTACTTCGGTGCGATCGACTTAGCCATGCTGCCTGCCCGATTTTTGTCATTTCCCGGTTGTTGAGGCCAGAGGTTACGATTACTTTCCATTCATTGATAACACGATCACTTTGAATGCCACATTATCAAATCCATTAATCATTAATTGGTTTACACAAATATTCTAGATGTTATGCTAAGGGAATAAATCCGTTGCAACCATATATATTTATACAGATCAACTCATTTGATCATTGGAAATACTTTGTCAGACATTCGTCCATTTACGTTCGTTCTGGGATTGAACGAAACCGAAGGCACTGTTCAGTACATCCATCTTAGTCCACTGTTATCTAAGATTTATACAACAGCCCTTGCACTTTACTCCGTCTTCAATATATTCAGCATATATGATTCGCATGCTTATGCCAATACAGAGTGGTTCTTTGGATAAGAATCCAACCGGTCTCTCCATATTAACAACGTTAAAATGGTAAAACTTTGATAGTCTGTGATTTAACTATCAAATGAAAACATGTCTGTGTACAAACAACGATCTTATTCCCAAATGGAAATTCGATCGATCAATCATCAATTAACTTTATCTCTTTGAATTTAATTTATCATTAATCATTATTCGATTAACTCTTCTTCGAATAACTTATATTCGATTACCATTCTTCGAATAACACATATTCGATTATCGCTCTTCGAATACTTATATTCGATTTATTAACACTTGATTAACTCTAATTTGATTAACTCCTTTTTTTTACTAACTCACTTTGATCATTTTTACTTATTAATCTCAACTCGATTATCTTAACTTATTAACTTAACCCGCTAATTCAATTTGATTAACTTAACTCGCTAATTCAATTTGATCAACTTAACTTGACAACTCACTTTGATTATCTTAACTTGACAACTCACTTTGATTATCTTAACTTGACAACTCAATTTGATTATCTCAACTTGACAACTCACTTTGATTATCTTAACTCGACAACTCAATTTGATTATCTCAAATCAATTAACTCTAATTGATTAATTCAAATCGATTAACTCCTTTTAATTCTATTTAACAAATAATTAATTCCTTTTATAACTTCATTTATTTCCTAAATAAATATTTCCTTATTACTTCACCTCTATTCATTATATCCTTATTATAAATTGGTAAGTGAATAAATTTCTCAGTGTTAATCCCGAAGGCCGAAACCAACATTAGATCAATAATTTGAAATTTACTCAACTCAATCAACGTATAACAAGTTCCAATTACACAAAAACCATACCCTATCCCCTTTAACCTTTTAAATCGATTCTATTCATTTTCTAATAAATATCCCTTTTATAAAATCCTTCGATTTTATAAATAATTCATTTTCAATAACTCTTTGAAAATTCCTTTTTTCTATATTCAGTATCACTTATGGGGTTTAACGTGTCGTATCACAAATGATCAATATCATTCAAACATACAAAATCAACAACAGATTTTATAGCACAACATATATCACAATATATGAAAATGGTAAATTAAATGTTGAGGAATCCCGTTGGATTCCTCCAACCTGTTCCCCTGCATCATAGATGTTAAACCATAAAATTTACATCAACTTCATTTCAGTATGAAATGTTCTGATAAGCAACATCAATATTTAATGGTATATATATATATATATATATATATATATAATTTCAACTAAGTGACTAGCAGTTCAATCAACCAATCTACACACAACAGTCAATCAATATCTAACAGTTCTAAAAGTACGTTATAAAAATATAACTGTTCAGAGTTGGTGAGTTTTACTCACTTTGTCCGTCAGTTGACGATTCTGCATTCGTTCCGTTCAAATTCTGTAACGAACCAAAATTTCCTATGATAATATATGCTATAAATTTCAATTTTTCTGAATATCAAATGAATTTAATAGGATAAACACCAAGGCATAAAAATACGCCCAGAAATCAATCCGGGTTGCCACTTTCAGGATACTTTTGAATGACCAAACAATCTCCGAATGATCTAAAAAGTTTATATACATAAACTAGAATACCTGGCTTTCAAAAGAAAATGAATTCGCTGAATTTCGATAACGCACGAAAAAGTTATAAGGCTCCAAACTTGGACTTCGGACTTAATTTCAGCCTCAGCTGAAATCACTTCTGGGTCCAACTTTGGGACCAAGTTTGAACGAACAAACGACTTCGGACTTGACTAAAAATTTGCAAGAATGTAGATAGAGTCTCAAGATTTAGAAAAAAAAAAGAGTCGTCCCAAAGTGATCAAGGATCATGAAGTTATAACAGCCCAAAGTTGCACTTTGGTTGTGATTTCACCAATTAGAACAAAATGAACAACAAAAATACGAGTAAATAATTTGATAAAATCTTAAGTAATATTTTGGTTACATTCATATGCATTGAAAATTTCACTACATTTATAACTGTAAATAAAGTGTAGCTAAAATATAAAAAAAAAAATTTAAATATGGCAATTTTGGCAAGCATGCATTGGTAGAATTTGAATGAAGATTATGTGTCCTCTTTGTTGTCACAATGCATGTATTGAGTTCATGAAATGAAACCAAGTGTACATTAATTAAATAATTAAAGTATATTTTTTATATAAAACCTTGTTTTTTTCTCTGGTCAAAGCTGCAGATGGATTCCACGACCTTCACCTTCCTCTGTTATTTCACTTTTCTCATTACAGTAAAAGAAAAACCCATTCCTACTCCATTCAAAAATCAATAACTTCTGATCTATTCGCTTCTAGCCAATATAATTCACACGAATGTTGTTCAGTTTTTCATTTCTAATTTTTAGGAGTTAATGGATCTTGATTTCATCAACCATCAAAAGAGGATTTCTCGATTTACAGTAAAAATTGAAAATTTGCAAAGAGAGCTTTGAAAAATCATTTCTCCCAATCCACTTCGAACTAAATCGCGCCGTCAGCGCCGTTGCGATCAGCAGGCGACGTAGTATTTTTAGTGCGAGTTTGAAGGAATTCGGTGTCGATGATTTTGAATGTTCAAAATTAGGTTTTGGATTTGATGGAGAAAGAAGGAGCGATAGGAGAATCGGAGAGTAGAGTTGTGATGAGGATGGAGAGAGCTTCGATGTGGTATAGTTTGGTGGAATTCGACGATAAAAAGTGTCGATGCTTTTGTTGAAGACGTGGTTCCAGGTCACGGCAATACTTGGGTTTGGTGATCGGATTTTGGTTCGGAGGGCGAGAGCGTGCGCGAGTAGGTGCAAAGGATAGAGGAGATGGAAAGAAACTCGTTGGTGGTCTCATTTTTGGGTTCGGTGGTATATGTGGGTGTGCATGTGCACACGGCTCGCGTGGATGATGGGTTCAAGTGTGAATAAGAAAGGGGCGTGAGGGAGAAGAAGAAGGAGGGAGCTTGGTTGGGCCGAATCCAATGTAGATGGGCTTGGACTTCTTGTTTGAAGGGTATAATCTCTTTTATTCTATTTAGGTTAAAATTTAGTGTAAACTTTAGAAGCTTATAACTAATTCGTTTTAAGTCGGATTTGCACACTTTTGAGTTCATTAGAATCGCATTGGAAAATAGAATCCATATATATATATATATATATATATATATGTGTGTGTGTTTGATAATTTTGGTCAAATATAAATTATGAAAATTTAGTGAAACATCATTGTATATATGGAGAAAGTATAATGAACAATGTTATTAATTCGAAATCCAATTTCATAATATATAATTAGAAGAAAACCACCGGATGTTAATGGAATGGGTTGAAAGCTATACGAGTAGCAGTGTCGATGTTCGTCGGCTTGTTCGTCCTGGTAGTAAAGATTTATGGAGCTTTCTCGGTGAGAACTTCTAATTTAAATTATTTATTTAAATTAGTTAATTATAATTGGCTGAGTTTAATTATAATTAGTCAATGATAATTGTGTGTGATGGATGTTATTGTTTGAATGGATGTGCAAGTAGTTAGATAACACACTGAACACTGATAAGCGTTATTAACCGTAACGCTTGTGCACAGTTAAATGTTGTTGTGATAAATGAATTCGTATCCATCTGATCTTATTGTTCATTTGGATAAATATGACTGCATTGCATGATATTACAACACACACCGTGGTTGTGGAAATTATGGGTGATCGATTGTAAATCTCCTTCATATATATATATATGTGATCTTATTATCTAATTATTAAATAATATTATAAATTAAGTTTTGAATTGCGATATCAAAACTGTTTGAAAAAAATGAAGACTGTTAGAAAATAATTTCAACTATTTATAAGTTATTAACCTTTGAATTGAAATTTATTTCGGAAACTGGTTTGAGTTAGATATTCAAACATCTATTTTATATAAGTAGTTGATCGTATCATTTATGACGATTACCCTTTTAATTTTGAAATGATTGAACAAATTTGGGGAAAATATGTTAAATCATAATTGGAAATCTAATTTGAACTGTTAAACTGAATAAACGATATTCGTATAATATGAGACAGTTTGGAATAAGATTTGAATCCTATATTTAACTTGATTTTTGCAGTTATATGAAATGAGTTTTGGGGAATATATTTAGTAAGTATTCAATTTAATTAGATATGAAGATTGAATAGTGGTTTCGAGATAGTGATGTTTTGAAATAAAAATGAAAGTATAAATCCATTTGTGAAGATTCAAACGATTTATATTTAGATCATTTATAGAGTGAATAGAATGCACTCCGATATCGATATAAATTTCTCAAATGGTTTTTAACAGCAGTGCTTTTGGTAACACTCCCAAATGTTGTTATTGGTTTTGAAATTTATAAGTGTGAACTATTAGTTGACTATAAGAATAGTTTCGAAGATTATTAAAGTATTGGAAATATTTATATGGAATCGAAATGCGTTTTCCAAATTTAGAAATTTGGATATGGTTGGAGATAAATCTTCGGATGTTTGATATTAATTCGGTAAATGAAAACTCTTATTATCTGAGGAATTTAAAAGGTAATTCACCGTTATTTCGCTTATAATATGAGTTGGATACGGTAATTAATATTGGAGATAAGTTGATGGTATTTCTATCCAGATCTAATGTCGAAGAGTTGAATAAATCTTTCAATTAGGATATGGGTTCTCAACCTGATTGAAATAAGTTAGATAGAAATAATCTTTGATATTTGGTATGAAACCTCATGAGGTATACGTATACTATCTGGGGAATTTGAAAGATATTATTATATCGTTATTCCACTTATAGTATTCGTTGATTATGATAATTTATATCGAATATAAGTAAAAAATTCTGCGTAATTTATGATTCAATATCGATTGATTTGGGTTTTGTCGTGAATCGTATCTTCAATAATATCATTCTTGAAACCCAATGAGATTGAGTTATGGAAATTCATATCGTAATTGGGATTTAATTAAATCTTTGATTTGAGGGAATTAAAGATAAGAAATTAAAGCGAAAGTATGATCTTTGATTTCAAAGAAGAGTTTAAGATGATAACGAGATATATGAATTTAAAGTAATTCAAATCTTGAGTCATAAATGAATTGGTAACTATGTGGAAGGAGATTTGAATTGAAAAGCTTGTGTTAACCATAGCTACTGTTTTAAAGTACGCTTATTACTTGGAAAGAACGGGATCGAATATAGGTTCGAAAACCATTCCAAGTAATAATACGACGTTATGAAGCAATTCAAGACTTGGTAGACGACGAATGAAGACTGGGAATATTTGAATTGTTTAGATTGATTGTTGATTGATGTCTCGGTTGGGTAGGCTACCCAATACGAGGTTATGAGTGGCATGAGACCTGAACATATTTGAATATTTTCGGGTTGTTGTTCCGTTCAGACCTAGAACGGACTTGTATGGATGGTGTGTCTGACATTGAAATTGACCACATAGCACTGATTTTCGTTAATGTATATCGGGTTTGTGGCAATATATTATCCTCAGCTCTAAGTCATATGAACTTAGAGGGTATGCATTGATTGAAATCAGTGATATGTCGTGAATTGTCAATGTGGCATACCCGAGTTATGAGACGAGCTAGTGATGATCAAAGAATGGCTTATCGAAGCATCGCTTTGCGTATGACGTGACATCGACAAACCTCACACCCCGGATTGATGAGAAACTGGCGGTTAGGTTTTATACTTATGAATTGATGATGAAGCTGTGCAGCAGTGGCAAACCACTTATGAACCTGGGGAAGTTGGGTATGTTCGGGGGTCCGTGTCTGGTCGAAAACCGTTGATCTGCCCTGACGATGTGTAGTCGGTGTCCGCGTATGGTCGAAAAAGTCGTTGAGGCACTTCATTTTGTATCCCTGATTGATCTTTCGTGCCAGGAATCATCAAGTTGGAAACCCAAATTTCTTATGCGAACCATACGATTTTGATTGTATATATATATGGCAACATATATTATGGGGTATATGCTGTCTAGGATTAATACATTTACTTGCGAAATGTTTTCCACACTATATATATATTATGGTATTGAAGAGAATTTTCGTATGAAAGCATATTTGGTTGTCATAAGATAAAACTCGCCCATCTGGTGTGCGCTTGCATTGTGTGATGTGGACGAGCTTATGATAGCTTCATTTTCAAAAGACATTGCGCATTTATATGCACGGGTATTCACATGGAGTAAATCCGTTCCGCGTTAGCAGAGTGATCCGGTGAAGTTCCCAACTTAAAAAAAATGAATCTAACTGTTTGAGTTCTCACACCAGTCCCACGACTGACCTGGAGTTTATTGTTCCCACACCTAAACTCTGGGTGCCCATAAATTTTGCATGGGCAGCTAGTAGTTTAGTTTGCAGTTATAGATCTTTGGAGCAGGATTAAGAGCGCTGTTAGAGTTGGAGTTCACGCAAGAGTTTGGAGCTTCTGCTATATCATATGGTTTCTTCCGCTGAGAGTATATTTCTTTTCTTCCGCTGTATGTGTTGTAACTTTGATATTCTATGTAACTCTGATGTAATAGTGTATTATGCAATAAAAAGTTCTGTTATTTTGTTCAATATATGTATGCACCCATAACAATTCGTCTTTTTGAACGGTTTGAGTCAGTTTAATTACCGGCGAGAACTGGGCAAAAAGGCGGGTCGTTACAAATTCAAACAAGCATTTGATTTTCTATGAAATTCCCATAGCTCTGTTTTTTTTTCCGCTACCTCAACGTCACCATGTAGACTTCGTTGTTATGATTCCAACGTAACCAACGTTATTCAATCCTGTTAATGCAGTGAAAAGTTTTCCCATGTCTTAATTCATATGATTTAAATTTACCACTAATTCCTTAACTAAATAATTAAATAAACTAATATACTTATTAATTTAAACACCAATATAATTCATTTTAATAACTTGGGCTCTTAACCTTTATATTTTCCTGGCCCATGACCTTCAGCCCACTTATCCTTAGAGACCACATCATTTTCTTTCTGTCTGAACTACATCCCCGTTCTACAACACAACAGCCCATTTCTGCTTCCCTTCCATCCAGCTGCTTCGGTGACCAGTTCGCACCCACCTTCCCATTTCCATCAAGCTCTGGATAGCTGAAGTTTCGCCAAACACAACTCATGCAACAGCCAAATCAACCCAACAAAACCCCTCCTTCTCCTCACAGTAATCGATCTGCAATACCCCTTCACTTCGACAGCATTTCCTTCATCCCAGATCCAAGAAAAATACACGCTCCAGGCATCCTACTGAACCTCCCCACTGTTACACTCCTCTTCAAAATCTGCATAAGCTCATACCACTTCCATGAAACTCGGATTCATTTGTGCTCCTGCGTCGAAGACCTACTCCACAAACTACGGTGACACCACCGAACTAAAAACCCCTGGAATCCTCCCATACTTTGCACACCAGTGCGAAACCCCTTCCCGATCCCAAAAACGAACTTCATTCTCCCCATCGATGCTTCAATATCCAACAAGGGTCAACCCTAGACTGACGCTGTAGAAAAATCAATCCCAGAAGCACCAACGTACCGAAAATCGAAGCATAGCAGAAGGTAGAGGAGCACTTCAGGATCTCGGATAATCAGGCTACGAGATTTATAATATTTTCTATGAATTTGTATTGATTTTTGAAGCTGATTTCTTTCTCGTTGGAGAAAGAATGAAGAAGCGGCGGATATTTGTTTTGAGCAAGTGAATCTGTGAATTAAGTTTAGCTGCCTTTTATAGAGAAGGATTTGGACCCAAAAATGATTATTATATTATGTTGAAACTTAACGATGAAGTCTCGTATAAAAATAACCACGTACGACCTCTGTTTTTGACAAACTAAGCTATTCCTAGCATAGAAAATTATTCCAGATCCAATGGGACAGGTTTCGTCGAATTCCGACACTGTTTGCGAAAATCCTTTCGAAAATATCGATGAAAAACACCGAGCATTAACTCCTTAAAATTACAGAAAAAATCCTAAAAATATGAGGCCTTGACGTTTCACTAGACCTCTTCCTAAGGTTTCGTATGAAACTTGTTTCGTTGAATTTTGAGTTCGTTTGACCAGTTAACCATTCAGTTTAGTTTGTTTTACGTTAAAAACATAGTGTACCGTACTATGAAATATTATGTTCACGCAGGGACTGTTATGGACAGAAACAAAAATACCATTGAAATGAGTGACGTGCTCTGGTCCCAAAAATGTAATAATACCGGTAGATGGACTCATATTGTGAAACCCCGAAATGTCGATACAGAGTGCCAAATACTCCAAATAAAAAGTTTCTTATTAAATTAATTAAAAATTACCATAAAATTCTAAAAATTAAATTATCATTATTTCCCAAAAGAACCTTGTCTAAATTCAAACCCGATCTTTAGTTATATCGAATAAACCGTTACGGTCGATAAACGATTCTATATCGACTATTTTAAAATTTGATTTGGACATATCTCGAAATCTACACGACGAAATCCTGATTTTTCTCTTCCCCTAGAAAGATATACTCCACCATCTCTACACGTTTCTTGTTTGACGGAAATCCGATTTAAAATGAATCATGTACATTCAGTTGAAGTTCGAATCGCCAAACAGCGAACTGCCGCGCCATTTCAAGCTCGATTTAATTATAATATAATTATACGTTCTAACGTCGACGATTAAATAATATATTCGTTATTTAAATAATTAAATAAGTTAGTTATTACACCGTCAAATATCCGGGTCATTACATTCTTCCCCACTTAAAATAATTTCGTCCTCGAAATTGCTAAGGTAGAGGACGACCCTGTCTACTGGAATTCCTAAGATTTGTTTACCCCTTATTTCTGATTTCAACTGAACCAATTAATATTGACTAAAATATTAATTCCTTCCGACTAACCTAAATTTTCAAAAAATTTGAAAATTTTCTAACACTTTAAATTTTTAGAAAATTTCGCCATAACCTCCTTTGTACAGCCCTATCTGTAAAATCCCAACTCGCCTTTCTAGGCCATCTCCAACCCAAAAGAAAATCAAACAGCCAAGCGGCTTGCCAATTCGGCTCATAAATTCCAAACTCATATCAATTATAAACTTGTACCTTTTTGTCGGGTGTATCATTATATCCCTACCATCTGCTATCAATTTTGCATATATCATGCCATCCAAATCAAACTCCAATCTGTCTTTATTCCGAACACAATTATTGGCTTGTACTCAAGTAAAATTTCATTCAAACTCTAATCTCAAATTTCAATCTCTCAACTTACCAACTCAATTTCATATTCACTTATTTCAAGTTAAATCCCAATTTATAAATCTCTTTTACCAGTTCATCTATTTAACTCATAAGTTAATTAAATTTCCGAATTTAAATTCCTGGGTTTATTCAAATCACTTGAAATCATAATAACAATTCAAAATCCTTTGAATTCCTGAATAACTTGTTTTTGCAAAACAATTTCAAAACAAAATCTTTGGTAGTAATCCGTCACTTAGCAACTCGAAAATTACACCGATGATGTATCGATCCATCATCGGAATTATTTCCCAGCGATCAAAGTGAGTTCAATACTATATTCCTTTCAAAACCCCTTTTAAACACTTCCCATTTTGAAATCAATCCCAGATATCCTTATCAAAACAAATTTAAAACCTCCCAGGATTTTAAAATCCACGTATACTTAATCCAGATTCAATTACAAACACTGGTCTGAATTTCCAGTTTTAAATTTCAATTCTGACTTTAATTTCAGATTAATTCATTCGTAACACTTATACGAATTCTGGTTGGTTATTTATAACCATTCCACTTTTATAATCTTATTCGATTATAATAACAACCAACACATTAATATTTCCAATATATATACTTGGGTAAGATTATTTCATTTACCCTCTTTTCAAAACATACCATGTCGGTTCATCGTATTCAAGTGTTTAGTAACTCCTATCAACACAGTTTGCATTACTGTATCGACCAGAATTCATAACTACTCGACAAATAAATCTCAACAATATAAAACAAATTTTTATATCAAATAACAAATACGCGCTCATATATATACACTCAATCTCAGTCTAGGGTATTACTAACCCTATCTCTACCGAGTCACGCCACAGAGCCAAGGTAATTCGCTTAACCTTAAGCTCTGATACCAACTGTAATGACCCGAAAATCCGGTTCAATTTGAGCTGACTAAATAACACAAGTCCAACCCCAAATTGCACTGAAAATTCAAGAAATTAATAGAAAGAAGATAGAGGGTGAGGATAGATAAGATAGAAACTTACAGAATAGAAGAAGAAGAAGAACATCATCATCAGAGTAACACGAATCTCACAGCGGAACGAATAAAATATAACATAACTTTTGAAATACAAACAGTATATGTATACAATAACCTTTCAGAGTACAACACTTACAACACAGCGGAAATAATAATAGCTATAGAATCTTGAAGCCTCCTGCTCCAAGCTCTCCAAGTGTATCTGTAAAATCCCGACTACTTGACTGCCCGTACAAAATAGGCACCCAAGAGTTTAGGGAAAACAAACAAATAAACTCCAGGTCAGTCATGGGACTGGTATGAGTAAAATAGTTTAAAACAGTTTGTACAAGTAAACGATATCTCATAAGACCACGCCGTATAACGGAACGGGTTTTTCCCTTATGAGAATCCAAAATATCTTTATATCAAAAACCTTTTGATATTATAATAATGTCTATCAACCACAATATAATAATCATCTAGCAGAAACGCTTTCATCTCACGTTCTACATATATAGTATACAATCAAAACCGCAAGCACGTATTGGGTAATGGATTTCCAACTAAGACAAGGTATGGAACCACCTTCCGATCAGTGTACTCTAGGAACGATACACTGGAGTTCAACAAAAACATTTTGCAACTCATCCACACATGACCGACCACTCATTTCGCTTGAGTGTATCGAATGTACATCACCAACGGTTGGGATCAGCAACCGTTTCCCGTATATATATAGGACAGCATTGATAGATTAAAGAAGCAAATGAATATTCTCTAGATAGGTGATTATACACCCTACTTCGGTGCGACCGACTTAGCCATGCTGTCTGCCCGATTTTTGTCATTTCCCGGTTGTTGAGGCCAGAGGTTACTATTACTTTCCATTCATTGATAACACGATCACTTTGAATGCCACATTATCAAATCCGTTAATCATTAATTGGTTTACACAAATATTCTGGATGTTATGCTAAGGGAATAAATCTGTTGCAACCATATATATTTATACAGACCAACTCATTCGATCATTGGAAATACTTTGTCAGACATTCGTCCATTTACGTTCGTTCTGGGATTGAACGAAACCGAAGGCACTGTTCAGTACATCCATCTTAGTCCACTGTTATCTAAGATTTATACAACAGCCCTTGCACTTTACTCCGTCTTCAATATATTCAGCATATATGATTCGCATGCTTATGCCAATACAGAGTGGTTCTTTGGATAAGAATCCAACCGGTCTCTCCATATTAACAACGTTAAAATGGTAAAACTTTGATAGTCTGTGATTTAACTATCAAATGAAAACATGTCTGTGTACAAACAACGATCTTATTCCCAAATGGAAATTCGATCGATCAATCATCAATCAACTTTATCTCTTTGAATTTAATTTATCATTAATCATTATTCGATTAACTCGTCTTCGAATAACTTATATTCGATTACCATTCTTCGAATAACACACATTCGATTATCGCTCTTCGAATACTTATATTCGATTTATTAACACTTGATTAACTCTAATTTGATTAACTCCTTTTTTTTTACTAACTCACTTTGATCATTTTAACTTATTAATCTTAACTCGATTATCTTAACTTATTAACTTAACCCGCTAATTCAATTTGATTAACTTAACTCGCTAATTCAATTTGATCAACTTAACTTGACAACTCACTTTGATTATCTTAACTTGACAACTCACTTTGATTATCTTAACTCGACAACTCAATTTGATTATCTCAACTTGAAAACTCACTTTGATTATCTTAACTCGAAAACTCAATTTGATTATCTCAAATCAATTAACTCTAATTGATTAATTCAAATCGATTAACTCCTTTCAATTCTATTTAACAAATAATTAATTCCTTTTATAACTTCATTTATTTCCTAAATAAATATTTCCTTATTACTTCACTTCTATTCATTATATCCTTATTATAAATTGGTAAGTGAATAAATTTCTCAGTGTTAATCCCGAAGGCGAAACCAACATCAGATCAATACTTTGAAATTTACTCAACTCAATCAACGTATAACAAGTTCCAATTACACAAAAACCATACCCTATCCCCTTTAACCTTTTAAATTGATTCTATTCATTTTCTAATAAATATCCCTTTTATAAAATCCTTCGATTTTATAAATAATTCATTTTCAATAACTCTTTGAAAATTCCTTTTTTCTATATTCAGTATCACTTATGGGGTTTAACGTGTCGTATCACAAATGATCAATATCATTCAAACATACAAAATCAACAACCGATTTTATAGCACAACATATATCACAATATATGAAAATGGTAAATTAAATGTTGAGGAATCCCGCCGGATTCCTCCAACCTATTCCCCTGCATCACAGATGTTAAACCATAAAATTTACATCAACTTCATTTCAGTATGAAATGTTCTGATAAGCAACATCAATATTTAATGGTATATATATATATAATTATATATATATATATATATATATATAATTTCAACTAATTGACTAGCAGTTCAATCAACCAATCTACACACAACAGTCAATCAATATCTAACAGTTCTAAAAGTACGTTATAAAAATATAACTGTTCAGAGTTGGTGAGTTTTACTCACTTTGTCCGTCAGTTGACGATTCTGCATTCGTTCCGTTCAAATTCAAACAAGCATTTGATTTTCTATGAAATTCCCGTAGCTCTGTTTTTTTTTTCGCTATCTCAGCGTCACCATGTAGACTTCGTTGTTATGATTCCAACGTAACCAACGTTATTCAATCCTGTTAATGCAGTGAAAAGTTTTCCCATGTCTTAATTCATATGATTTAAATTTACCGCTAATTCCTTAACTAAATAATTAAATAAACTAATATACTTATTAATTTAAACACCAATATAATTCATTTTAATAACTTGGGCTCTTAACCTTTATATTTTCCTGGCCCATGACCTTCAGCCCACTTATCCTTAGAGACCGCATCATTTTCTTTCTGTCTGAACTACATCCCCGTTCTACAACACAACATCCCATTTCTGCTTCCCTTCCATCCAGCTGCTTCGGTGACCAGTTCGCACCCACCTTCCCATTTCCGTCCAGCTCTGGACAACTGAAGTTTCGCCAAACACAACTCACGCAACAGCCAAATCAACCCAACAAAACCCCTCCTTCTCCTCACAGTAATCGTTCTGCAATACCCCTTCACTTCGACAGCATTTCCTTCATCCCAGATCCAATAAAAATACACGCTCCAGGCATCCTACTGAACCTCCCCACTGTTACACTCCTCTTCAAAATCTGCATAAGCTCATACCACTTCCATGAAACTCGGATTCATTTGTGCTCCTGCGTCGAAGACCTGCTCCACAAACTACGGTGACACCACCGAACTAAAAACCCCTGGAATCCTCCCATACTTTGCACACCAGTGCGAAACCCCTTCCCGATCCCAAAAACGAACTTCATTCTCCCCATCGATGCTTCAATATCCAACAAGGGTCAACCCTAGACTGACGCTGTAGAAAAATCGATCCTAGAAGCACCATCGTACCGAAAATCGAAGCATAGCAGAAGGTAGAGGAGCACTTCAGGATCTCGGATAATCAAGCTACGAGATTTATAATATTTTCTATGAATTTGTATTGATTTTTGAAGTTGATTTCTTTCTCGTTGGAGAAAGAATGAAGAAGCGGCGGATATTTGTTTTGAGCAAGTGAATCTGTGAATTTGGTTTAGCTGCCTTTTATAGAGAAGGATTTGGACCCAAAAATGATTATTATATTATGTTGAAACTTAACGATGAAGTCTCGTATAAAAATAACCACGTACGACCTCTGTTTTTGACAAACTAAGCTATTCCTAGCATAGAAAAATATTCCGGATCCAATGGGACAGGTTTCGTCGAATTCCGACACTGTTTGCGAAAATCCTTTAGAAAATATCGATGAAAAACACCGAGCATTAATTCCTTAAAATTACAGAAAAAATCCTAAAAATATGAGGCCTTGACGTTTCACTAGACCTCTTCCTAAGGTTTCGTATGAAACTTGTTTCGTTGAATTTTGAGTTCGTTTGACCAGTTAACCATTCAGTTTAGATTGTTTTACGTTAAAAATATAGTGTACCGTACTATGAAATATTCTGTTCACGCAGGGACTGTTATGGAAAGAAACAAAAATACCATTGAAATGAGTGAGGTGCTTTGGTCCCAAAAATGTAATAATACCGGTAGATGGACTCATATTGTGAAACTCCGAAATGTCGATACATAGTGCCAAATACTCCAAATAAAAAGTTGCTTATTAAATTAATTAAAAATTACCATAAAATTCTAAAAATTAAATTATCGTTATTTCCCAAAAGAACCTTGTCTAAATTCAAACCCGATCTTTAGTTATATCGAATAAACCGTTACGGTCGATAAACGATTCTATAGCTACTATTTTAAAATTTGATTTGGACATATCTCGAAATCTACACGAGGAAATCCTGATTTTTCTCTTCCCCTAGAAAGATATACTCCACCAGCTCCACACGTTTCTTGTTTCACGGAAATCCGATTTAAAATGAATCATGTACATTCAGTTGAAGTTCGAATCGCCAAACAGCGAACTGCCGCGCCATTTCAAGCTCGATTTAATTATAATATAATTATACGTTCTAACGTCGACGATTAAATAATATATTCGTTATTTAAATAATTAAATAAGTTAGCTATTACACCGTCAAATATCCGGGTCATTACACTAGATCTAAACAAAGGTTTAACTTTCCAGAAAATGATAATCCCAAATTAACCACAAACTTAGAGAAAAGGTAAGATCTGCATATGTGACATGATGAATTAACCACAAAAGGATTAGATCTAAAGAAAATGGATCTAACATAGTACAAGTTAAGATCCCAAATATGACGTCACAAGTGAATTAGATCTGTAGAAGTAGATCTAGCATAGTACAAGTTAAGATCCCAAATATGACAACACAAGTGAATTAAATCTATAAAAGTAGATCTAGCACAGTACAAGTTAAGAACCAACGATGTCATAGATTCAAAGCTTACAATAGATCTAATATGATAAATATTGAGATCCAAGCCATAGAATATTTTAGATTCATGAAATATTATAAATCCAAGATGATTTAATCACAGATGTATATCCAAATCATAGTCATAACATGTTTACATTTAATCATTTAAACCTAAAAGTAACTATACTCACAAGGATCAGATCTATGAGAATAGAAGGAGAAAACTGAAATTTGAATCTCAGATCTATACTTGAGGCGCTTGATTTGTAGAAGAAGAAAGGGTTAGATCCAGTTCAAGCACCGACGGCATCTTGCCTCCATTGTTTTTAGTATGAGAAAACAAGAGAATTGAGGTATATTTATAGCTGCCAGCCTCCAGAATTCGAATGCCACCTCAGCCCTAGGGTGAATCAGGTCATGGGTCTCCACCCACTTGAAAAAGGCCTAGATACCCAATAACCACTATGGGCGCCCTTGGAAGGTGTGCCAGTGTCAAATTTCCTTGGCGCACTTGTCAAGTGCGCCAGCTATCCATGTTTTGATCGTCAAACTTCTACCGTTCATAACTTCTTCATACGTTATTTGTTTTATGTAAACCAGGTGTCTATCTTGACCAGAATTTTGAGACGGACGCAATGACATAGTCTGTTTCCCTTAATTATTCATATTAAATTAATTATTCTTTAATTTATCCTCTATAGTGTAGTTAAAAATACGGGGTGTTACATTCTCCCCCACTCAAAGGATTTCGTCCCCGAAATCTCCAAGTTAAGAAGAATGTATCCTATTATCCATCAACCATCTACTTATCCACCAATCACAGGCATCCATTGTCCTTAAAAATTTCTAATGCTTATATGAACATATGCAAAGGTGTGTATATGTCCCAATACTAATGCGAAAATCAAGCGGTCTACTGATTCAGTTGACCTCCTTAATGCAATGTATGTTAGTGATATGTATCCAATATGTATGCAAATAATCCTATTATAACATGTAAGTTCTATATGTGTGCACAATCATTCATCCAAATGCAACATCCATATGCTAATATATCCATTTCCATCCATGAAAGAAAAGAAAATGCACACACATCATATGCAGTATGAGAGTGATTGAGCCGATCTAGTGCCTAACGTGTGTGTATATGCATCCACAGGTAACCACTAGTAAACACTTGCATCCGCTTGCATCCATCAAACATAACATGTCTCAAACACATGTTTACATCCATAGGATTCCTATCTAAAGGTTGAAAATACTATTGATAGGACATACTCAAATGATAGAAACAAGCACAGATAAAACTTTGGAGAAAGGAGTTAAGAACATACCCTCGAAAAGGAAAGGGTATGAAGCATGAATCTTGTCTTCAGTCTCCCAAGTCGCATCCTCTGGGATATCTCCCCGTTGAACATTTATCAACTTGATCTCTTTATTGCGTAGTTTCTTAACTTTTGATCCAAGAATACAGGTAAGAACCCACCTGACTATTGCCTCTCATTCCACTTCTACCTCTTCCAATATACTCTGCTCAACAACTTTCGCGGTGTCATGTAAACATTTGTGAAGATGAGAAACGTGGAAAACATCATGAACACTGGATGGATTTTCTAGGAGCTTTACTCTATTGGCCATTTAGCCCTTCCTCTCGGTTATGGGAAATGGTCCCACAAACTTAGGTGCTAACTTCCCTACCGATCCAAAGCGAACCACATTCCTCAGAGGTGATACTTTGATAAAAACTAAGTCTCTCACTTCAAATTCGATGTCAGTCCTTCTCTTGTCTACATAGGATTTCTGCCTATCTTGAGCATTCTTCATCCGCCGTCGAATAAGGTCAATCTTCTCGGACGTTTCCTAACCATATCTGGTCCAAGTAATAATCTTTCTGTAGATTCCCACCAACAAGTTGGTGATCTACAGGGTCGTCCGTACAATGCTTCGAAGGGTGCCATGCCGATGCTAGCTTGATAACTGTTGTTATAGGCAAACTCTACTAAAGGAAGATGCTCTTCCCAAGTCCCTCCGAAGTCTAGGATACATAGCCTTAAAAGATCTTCAAAAATTATGTTCACCCTCTTCTCTGTCCATTGGTCTGAGGATGATAAGCAGTGCTCAAACACAACTGTGTAGCTAATGCTTCTAGCAAGCTCCTCCAAAATTCACTGGTGAAGATGGGGTCACGATCGCTTATGATACTGGAAGGTACTCTATGAAGACAAAGTATCTCTCGGACATAAATTCCTGGCAACCATGGTGTCGTCTTCTTACTCTTAACTGGAATAAAGTGAGCACTCTTAGTGAGTCTATCTACCACAACCCAGATACTGGTATTGCCTTTCTTTGATCTAGGCAAACCATCTATGAAATCCATAGAGACGCTCTCTAATTTCCATTATGGAACCTCCAAAGGATGAAGTAAACCACCGGGCTTCTTTTGCTCAGCTTTGACTTGCTGGCAAACTAAACATTGAGAAACAAATTTGGCCACATCTTTCTTCATCCCAGCCCAAAAGAAAACCCTTTTCATGTCTCTGTACATCTTATCACCGCCTGGATGAATAGTCATCTTAGAATGGTGGGCTTCTTCTAGGACTGCCTTAATCAAGCTTCCAGTTTGAGGAACACAAAGCCTTCCATCTCGTCGCAACCACCCATTTTCATCTATGGTATATCGACTGAGGTGACTACCCATTTTTGGAGCTTATCCATGATGTCTAAAATCTGTGGGTCACCTTGTTGCGAAGCTCCTATCTGATCCATAAGAGTTGGTTGTATTTCTAATGATGCAAACAAGTCAGGCAAAATCTTGATGGAGGGTTTAAAATCAAAAGTTGAGACGAACTCCAAACTCTTCCTCTTCACAAACAGAGGACTTAAGGCCATCCTCTGCCTACTTAGTGCGTCAGCCACCACATTACCGCTGTCAGAGGTATAAGCGATCTCAAAATCATAAGAAGCTAAGAACTCCATCCACCTTTGTTGCCTTAAATTAAGATCCTTCTATGAGAATAGATACTTGAGAGATTTATCATCGGTGTATAACTCGAACTTCTCTCCAAGTAGATAATGACGCCACGTCTTTAGCGTGAATACTATGGCAGCTAGTTCTAGATCATGGGTGGGGTAGTTCTTCTCATGAACTCTCAACTATCTACTCCCATAACACACCACCTTTTCTTCTTGCATCAGAACCGCACCAACCCCTATACCACATGCACCAGTGTAAACTGTAAACACTTTGTTCCCATCGGGAAAAGTCAAGATGGGGCTGTTGTAAGAGCCCTCTTCAAATGTTGGAAAGCAACATCACAATCTATATCCCATGAAAATGCCAAGTTCTTCTTCGTCAGGCTGGTGAGTGGGGCTGATATCTTTGCGAAGTCCTTAATGAACTTTCTATAATAACCTGCCAACCCAAGAAAGCTTCTCACCTCTGTTGCATTTTAGGAATCTTCCCATCTTGCACCGTAACTACTTTCGCGGGATCCACAACTATCCCTTCTTTAGAGACTACATGCCCTAAGAATCTCACCTCCTTTCTCCAAAAATGGCATTTGGAGAACTTTGCCTTAAGCTGATGGTCACGGAGAGTTTCAAAACTTCTCTCAAATTCTGGGCATGCTCTTCTTCCTCTTGGAGAAGATCAAAATATCATCAACAAAGACTACAACAAATTTATTTAGGAACTCCCGAATCACCCTACTCATCAGATCGACAAATAGGCGGGTGCATTCGTCATCCCAAAAGGCATAACTAGCCATTCAAAGAAACCTTCCGGAGTCCTAAAAGCAGTCTTGTCTATACTGTCCTCAGCCACCATCAACTTATGAAACCCCATGGCCAAGTCTAACTGAGAAAATACCAAGGCCCCGACAAGCTGATCAAACAAGTCGTCTATCCTCGGGAGTAGGTGCCTACTCTTCTTTGTGAGTTTGTTCAATTCTCTATAGTCCACACACAAACGAAGCAAGCCATCTGCCTTAGTTGCGAATACAACTGGAACACCCCATTCAGATATGCTTCGTCTGATAAATCCTTTCTCAAGTAGCTCCCCTACTTGCTTACTCAGCTCCCTCCTTTCCCTTGGAGCCATATGGTGCACTGGCAATGCAATTGGCTTTGCATTGTCCACCATATATATATGAAAGTCGATCTCGTGCCTCGGAGGTAAGCCCCGAACCTCCTCAAAAACTTCAGAATAATCTCGAACTACCGGAACAGATTGCAAATCATTTATAGATGCATCAAGAGACTCTAGGAAGCTAAGCATAACAGACCCTTTAAGGGTCATAAGTATTCTCGAGGGTCCTCCCATGACAAATCAGAAGCCTAACGACCCTCCTCTCGCAATCCAGAATGGCACTATACATGGTAAGCCAATCCATTCCTAGAGTCAACCCATAGCCCATAAACCCAAGCACATATGTGTCGCATTCAAACTCGACGCCTAACACAGATATTTTCAAACCCCGACAAATCATAGATATATGAGCTGAACCACCAATGGAGTTTGAAACAACTACGAGATCCACTACCATACTAGTAATTAAGTGTAGAGATTCAACCACAGAACTAGATATAAATGAATGTGAAGCACCAGAATCAAAAAGTGTTTTAATAGGATAGTTTAAAAGAGAAATTAAACCTTCCAAAGAAATTTTTCTACCTCTATCAGGAGCACTGATCGCAAAAGCATGCACCTACCCTCCAGAAGTTCCTGCCCTTTGACCTTGTCCCTGTGATCCCCGTTTCTTTGGGCACTCTCTAGCAAAGTGTTCGACTTCTCCATAATTAAAGCAAGTGTTCTTCCTTCTTTTACAGTATTTGATCAAGTGACCCTCTTTCCCACAACTGTGACACTTCCTTTTCTCCTTACCCTGTCATTATTTCCTCCTTTCGTCTGTTGTTGTTGTTGTCCTCCCTTCTTGGGCCATATCTTCTTGTTTTGCGTTGTTTCCCCAGTTTTAACCTCCTTCTTTTTCCCTTTCTCTTCCTCATACAACAAGGCCATATCAACAAGTCTTTCAAAGGTGGCTCCTATTGGGATGTAGGACATGGCTAACCCATGAAGGGGTTCATTCAGCCTTTAGCAAGCTGCAAAGCCTTCTTATGCGGCGTGTCTACCAGTTCCAGTCCAAATCTTGCCAACTGTTTAAACTTGTTCACATACTCTTTAACCGTCAAGTTCCCTTGTTTGAGTGCTAAGAACCTCTCCATTTGCATGCTCTTCTCATCTTCGGAAAGGAATTTCATCTCAAACCTCTGTCTAAAGTCATCCCAAGTTTCCACAGAACGGCCTGCTTGGGTTACCTCCCACCAAAATGAATCTTCGTCCTTCATAGCCAAGCAGCTAACTGAATCTTTCTTCGATCCTCTACTTCAAAGATTACAAACAATTCCTCGGTCTCCTTGAGCCAGTTCCTAGCATCCACAAACGTCTTGGTTCCCTGGAATGGCTTCCCTCCCATAGCACGGAAATCTTTGCATAACTTTGAGAAGTTGTCTGCACGCAGAGGAGGAGGAGGAGGAACAACGTGTGCAGGTGGGGGAGGAACGTTTCCTTGGCCTTCAGCAGGCGTCGTGGCCTCCAGATACCTACGGAACCATCCTGGTATCGTAACGCCCTCTAGAATGTTGGGTTCCTCAGACATTCTACAAAGAAAACGAAAGAGATTTAGACAAGGGATCGAAAGATATTACTTATGGCTTTTAGGGGAATGTTTTTTAAAACATAATTTTCTTTTTGAAAATGCTTTTTTTTTTAAAAATAGCTTTAAAAAACTTTTATCTAATCTGGTAACCTTCAGCTCGGATACCAAGTGTGGCATCCCACGTCCGTTAATGTCACTCACAAAGGGAATGCATTAAGTTTCATGAAGCGTTATAGTAAACAGAACAGAAATATTACAAGATAGACATATATAATAACAGCGGAATAAAAACTTTATTTATCATAAGATATTGTGGTCCAAAAAAAAAACATTACATGTCTGAAACATAAAAGCCCATTATAACATAAATCCACTGCCTTGTACTTCAAAAATATCAGAGTACATATAAGAAATAAAATTCCCCAAAAACAAAATATAGTCATAACAGCAAGGATAGGAGCTTGAGCCATACATATCAGCAGCTCTAGCAAAAGTAAGTAGAATCACAGTCAAGCCTGAGTGTTTCTTCCCTGAGAACCTTGGGCCGGGCCGGGGGGGAGGGGGAATGGAAGAAAGAAGGAGAAACAAAAAGGGTCAGACATAAAGCCTAGCGAGTCTAGTTACTTTTAGCAAGTAAATAAATAAAAGTAGCATGACAGGCATATAAAGTGGATAGGAGAGATTACTACATAATAGACAGGTGTGACAAGATAGACATGATAAGGTGTATATGCTTCTAACGATTACTCTGCACTATTACTAGTATATCCAGAAAGAGATGATCCCTTCCACTATAAGGTGGTAGACTTAGGCATACGTCCAAGTGTACCCTAACTACTACCCTAATCGATCGGCTCCCTAATCCGCGTAGATACTTTGTATCGGCCCCACCGCAGGATGTATCACGTCCTAAAGTGGCAACCCTCGCTAATTTGCACATCCCCATATCTACAGGTGTCACGGGCGTCTTATCCCCCTCCGCCCGGCTCATGCACGCACATGGCCCGGTCGGTTTGCGTTCGCCCGTACCGTCCTCCACGTTTGGATCTCTTACAATCAGTCCAGTAAGCGTGCCCCTTCTCTGACCTAGTACGGAGTACATGTTTGATACCTACTCTGGGTTACTGGATGAAATGGGTCCCACGCAATATGATACAAGCTCTCCCTTTTGTCTTGTATCCCCCACTAGGTTTTCATTGGCTATGTATACCACTAGGTGTCTTTAATTACATAACCCTATCATTTCCACTAGTTATGTTTACCCTAAAAGGTGTCTTTAATTACATAACTTTATTTCTCCCACCGGTCATGTATACCACTAGGTGTCTTTAATTACGTAACCTTATCGGGTTAAGTTTGTGGGCCTATATGTAAATATTACCCACCACCTCCAGATTTTCTTAACCCATCCACTTTCCAATCAATTTTACTTAACCCTAACTTTAGTTCATATTCATACAATCCCTTATGGATTAGATTAGGTTAAGTAGTCCAATTTATTACCCTGTCCATTTATGGTTTCTAATGGGCTAGACCTCCCACATTAGGCCTACAACTTGTGGATGCTGGATATGCCGGTCGGGTCCGGGCAGTCTTATTCCACAAGTTGGGCCTAACCTTGTGTCTTAGCCCGATTCGTATTTGTGCACATAGACTTCTCACATTATGTTCAACATTAGTGGTTGCTAGATATACCGGTCGGGTCCGGGCAGACTTCCACCACTAATGCAACCTAACCTCGTGTCATAAGTGCAATTACAATTTCTAATTGTAATTATTAAACATTCCATTTTTATCCAATTTTTACCTATGTCTTTATAGGTGATTATGTCCACACTTCCCCGTTTTGAATTATGTGTCCAATTCATATAAACATTATTTAAATTATGCCAATTCTAACATTTTACCCCCGTTCCCTAACTGATGTATTCACATATATTTGGCGGCATCTAGCTAGAAAATAGCCTAGTCATGAACAATAAAAGGGAAAGGTGATGGGAAAAATGACAATAGTGATCATTCTAAAAGTGAAATAAGCATATATATATATATATTGGCATAGACAAGTAACAGGCATAATAAGATAGACATAAAAATGGATCTAGTAAAAAGGGTAATGATAAAACTAGATCCAATATACTTAGGATGAACAGATCCAAATAAGAATTCAAAATGTCCAATAATAGTAGATCTCAATTAATCACAATATGGTGATCTAGATCTAAACAAAGGTTTAACTGTCCAAAAAATGATAATCCCAAATTAACCACAAACTTAGAGAAAAGGTAAGATCCACATATGTGACATGATGAATTAACCACAAAAGGATTAGATCTAAAGAAAATGGATCTAACATAGTACAAGTTAAGATCCCAAATATGACGTCATAAGTGAATTAGATCTGTAGAAGTAGATCTAGCAATAGTACAAGTTAAGATCCCAAATATGACATCACAAGTGAATTAAATCTATAAAAGTAGATCTAGCATAGTACAAGTTAAGAACCAACGATGTCATAGATTCAAAATTTACAATAGATCTAATATGATAAATATTGAGATCCAAGCCATAGAATATTTAAGATTCACAAAATATAATAAATCCAAGATGATTTAATCACAGATGTATATCCAAATCATAGTCATAACATGTTTACTTTTAATCATTTAAACCTAAATTTAACTATACTCACAAGGATCGGCTCTATGAGAATAGAAGGAGAAAACTGAAATTTGAATCTCAGATCTATACTTGAGGCGCTTGATTTGTAGAAGAAGAAAGGGTTAGATTCAGTTCAAGCACTGACGGCATCTGGCCTCCATTGTTTTTAGTATGAGAAAACAAGAGAATTGAGGTATATTTATAGCTGCCAGCCTCCAGAATTTGAATGCCACCTTAGCCCTAGGGTGAATTAGGTCATGGGTCGCCACCACTTGAAAAAGGCACGGATACCCAAAAACCACTATGGGCACACTTGACAGGTGCGCCAGTGTAAAATTTCCCTGGCGCACTTGTCAAGTGCGCCAGTTATCCATGTTTTGATCGTCAAATTTCTACCGCTTATAACTTGTTCATACGTTATCCGTTTCACACAAACCAGGTGTCTATCTTGACCAGAATTTTGAGACGGACACAATGATATAGTCTGTTTCCCTTAATTCTTATTATTAAATTAATTATTCTTTAATTTATCCTCTTTAGTGTAGTTAAAAATATAGGGTATTACATCGTCCTTCCTCGAATCGAGATCGTTGGAGAGACGACAGTGGCGCCTTAGCCAAGACTCAGACGCCTTTGATTACTATGTAGAGACGGTCTAGGCACAGTAAGGCAAAGGCACAGTCTTGCCTTTGTCCTTATTGTGTGCGTTCTTCCATTCTATTGTGTAGCAATCTCTTACAGTTGCTTGGTCTCCTTTAACTGTACTGATCCCATTTTCTATTGGGAACTTCATAAGGAGGGACCACGGTGATATGCAGATTCGGAACTCTGTAATGAAGGGATGTTTAAAGAAGACATTATAGGGGGAAATGATGTCGATAAACATGAAAGTGAGGACTCCGACCTGGCTCCGATCCCCTTCACCAAGTTCAACAGGTAGATCGATCATGCCCACTGGGTGATTAGAGAATCCGTTGAAGGCGTGGATGGTGGCATAGCATGGTTTCAAGTCCTTGGTCTCCAACTTCATCTGGTCGTAGGCAGCTTTGAAGATGATGTTGACTGAACTCCCCGATTCGATCAATACCCTTCGAACGGAGGCAACACCGATCTGAGTTGTGATCACGAGAGGGTCTATGATTAGGATCTCAATTCTCATGGACTCTCTTTCGCGGAAGGCGTTGTCGTCCCGCATTGTTTTTTGGTGTTTGGCGAGGATGGATTCATCTATAGTGGAGCAAGCTTCATAGGTGGCATGCTTTATAGAGCTCACATATTCCTCCATTTTCCGAAAGCTTTCGTGCATGGGGTAAGGCTCGCTACATATAGTGTTGATCACGATACCTCACCTTTGGTTGGACGGACCAGGGGCCGCCTTGGCAGGTGTTGGAGGTGCTAGCATGGGAGGAGCCGAGTTTGCTTTGGGAGGAAAAGTTCTTGAATGTACTACTCAAGGCGCTTTTCACAGATAAGATTTCTGATTGCTTCCTTGAGTTGTCGATTGTCATTGGTCTTGTTCCCATACATGTCGTGGTATCAGCAGTACTTGTCGGTGTTCTTCTCGCTGTCAGTGGACTCCCTAGAGTGTGGTTTCTTATACTGGAGAGTGTTGCATGTTTTCTTTATAGATTGTCTCCATGTCTTTATTCAACAGAGTGTATGTCTCGTAGGCTTGGCAGTGGTCAGGCCTCTTGGGATTCCCTAGAGTGCGGCCACTCTACATGCCGTTAACCGACTTCGATTTATAGGAACCTGCCCCTTGTTCTTATCGAAAGGTCCTTTAACCTGTTTCCCATTGGTGCTATCATCGATGGTATCGGCATGTGGGTTGTTGGAAGAGTTGGTCCGGGAGATACGGTTACACCTTACCACTTCTTGACACAAGAACTGTCCGGCCATTTCGTAGAAAGTGTCGAGGCCCTTGGGTTGCTTTCTGTAGATCCAGGCGCCGAATTCGGAAGTGGGAAGGACACCTTTTGCAAGTTGAAAGAGCACGGTACGAGGCTTCGGGTTGTCTACCTCGGCCAGGGTGGTATTAAACCGCGAGAGGTAGCTCTTGAGTGACTTATCGGGTCCCTCGTATAGGTTAGACAGAGTGAGGGCGTTTTTCGGAGTTCAGACATGCATTCTGAATTGCTTAGCCAATTCGGTGGCCAATTGGCCGAAATTGTTGATAGAATAAGGCAGAAGTCGCAAGAACTAGAGTAAGGTTGTGCCTGACAATAAGACTGGGAAACACTTGCATTTGACCAGGCCGGTGGACCGACTAGAGTCCATTTGCCACTCATAGCGGTTCAGGAAGGCATAGGGATCGGTCATGCCATCATAAAGTGGCATTTGCAGCATGGTGAAGCATCGCGGCCATTCGGCTTCGTGCACATACCTCGGAAGGGATTATGCCTTATGTAGGTTTCCCATGAGTCATTGGTGTTCCCTCACATTTCTCTCATGATCCTTCGGACCATATCGGGGAGGTACGTTGGATGTGGGTCTGCTAGTGGAATCCATTGGTTTTAGCGAGCTTCGGGGGTTCTGTTCTGCGGTTGCCTTCCGTGATGCACATCCAGGTCATCCTCTTTCATGTCGTCAACCTTTGTAATCGGGTTTTGGTGTGGATGCCGAGGCCAATCAGGTTGATGCGCATCTTGATCTGGAAGACCTTGGGCCTGCTGAGCTACTGGGAGAGTAGGTCCATGGTTCTAAGCGGCGACAATTGGGTTCTATCGAGGAGGGGGTCGGTTGCTCGGACCTGGCTCGTCATTGATAATCAGTCGGGATTGGTCACGATACTGTGCCCCCTCGATGTAAGTGACGTTAGTTCGGTCGCCATTTCCATTGCCGTAGCCGTTGGCATTGCCGTTGGTGTGAGAGTTGGAGCGGAAGGCGACGTTGTTGATGAGGCTACCTCCTTCTCTGATGTTGGCCCCTGGACTCGAAAGAGGTAGTTTCTGATATGATATGCCGAGGTCGGGCGTTGTTCCGAGTAACTGAAGTCGGGCAACAACGCGTTGACTTTCTTAGAGTTGGCTCAGGAGGTCGATGTTATCTCTCAATACCTGATTGAGCTCGAGAGTTGCACTCTCATACTTCTTATTATGCGCGTGGATCTACGCTTGCGTTGCTGGAGCTTCGAGGTCCACAGGAGGAAGGGTCTCGGTCGCGGCCGGGATATCCACTGGTTGAGGTTATTGGGATGTTCTAGCTTTGGCTGCAGCAGAAGAGCCGATCATTTCATTCTTTGGTCGCTTTGCCATCGTAAGCGGACTTGGCGGCAGGTTAGTGAAGGAACCTGAAGCACGTCGGTGTCAATATGGTGATGTGCAATAAAGAAGCGAATCCGATTTTCTCGGTGAAAGCACCAAAATGTTGACGGCAAAATATGTCTTAAACACCCAAGATTCTTAGTTACTTAAGAATTATAGTTTCGCGTGGATATGTCAATGCGGAAAGTAGAAAATAACACAAGAGATTTATAGTGGTTCAGTCTCGTGAGAGGCCTACGTCCACTTTGGAAGAGTTGTTGGAATATTATTAATGACAAAGAGTTACAAAGTTGAGACTATCACATGACATCCTTTAACATACGTCTCCAAATTATAAGAGGTCATAATTATCATATGCAAATATTAGGAAAAAGACACTTTTGCCCTTCTTCTTTCTCAAAGCATAGATGCCATTATAGAGGCTACTTGGAGCTCTCAAGAGATGTCAAATCATTAAATTCCAACAACCTTTGATGTGTGAGCTTGAGGGGTATTTATAGTGGAGTTGTTAGGTGGGAGTAGGTAGGAGTAGGGGGCACTTCAGAAATCTCAAGTCCCGTAGTGCGGGCTAACCGAACCTCGGACCCCCCAGATACAAGTATCAGAAATTCATACCCATGAGGGGTATGGAGGACTCTGAAACGAGAGTCGGGGAGTCGAGGCTAGTGATACTCAAGACTTTCTAGAGTTCAGGATATTGTTTGGCGAGGCTTGGAGGAGTAGCGAGGTTCCTTTCGGCATTATTCCTCCTCGGCTCATTTCCTTTACTCCTTGGCGACACTCCAGGCTTTAACTTCACGCGATACATTGAGTCAATCGTGTCTTACGTACTTTTGGGAACTGGACCAAAAGACCAGTTGATAGGATCTATGTTGCCAAAGAAGTATACAGTATTAATTAGATCCACTCTATTGCTATTTTAATAAAATTATTTATTTTTTACTTTTTCCTTTGTTTTCATTGTTTAATATTAGATTAATTAAAGTGGGACACAAATAGGCTTGAATATATCAAGTCCTTAACTGTCTATCAAAATAGTAAAGTATGGTCAATTACCAACAGAGTATATACAAATAAACAAGCAAAAATTTGAGAAGATTATACAAGGGAAAAGAGTAAAAGATGAATATCTGATTGTTTCATTTTCACTCTTTATCAAAATTAATAAATGCAGCCTTTAATTGAAGTTTATTGGCTCCCGAATATTTCATTTTTTAAAGATTAACTTCAAGGTAGAGAAAAGTATTTTGAACCAGAAAGATGCGTCAAACAGAGAAAGGATGGCAGCAAATTAGGAGGATAGTGCTTCTAACGCTATAAGGTAGTTTCAAACTTAGATAAATGGCTTCACATCAAGAGGACTGTGCTTCAAATGCAAGAAGGAGGGCTCAAACCTTTGATCCATCTTTCATTCTAATACATAGGGCTAACATTTTTTGTGCAAGAAGGAGGGCTTGAACCTTTGATTTATCTTTCATTCTAATAAAAGTATTTACATTTTAGGACCAAAAATGGAAAAAGTACAGAAGGACGGTGCTCCAACCCCGGAAGTCATTTGGGAAGTTATACCTGAAGAGAATGTAACACCTTAGTTCGACATTAACAGTGTAAAAGAAAGACAAACCTCAAAGCCACGATACCCGTGTGCAAGCGAGGTGAAGATCAGAGATTTAACTCTACAACTAAGCGTCTGCTATTAAGAAAAGTAGTCTCCTAAAAATCTCCTAAGATTTCTACCAAAGAAGAGGCTCAGTTTCCTAAAAGATATGTTAATTTAACCATACCCTGGGGAAAGAATTCTCGAAACCAGGAAGCAAAAAATAACTATCATGGAAGAGTGGAAGATAAAACTCTTGAACAAGCCAATAGCTTAATTATAAGGATATACAAATATGATAGAGGGAATTGTGGTAACGAGGAAGCTTACCTTATGCAGAGAGGATTATAAAAGACATGCATGCTGAAACAGGGAAGATGATCTTTGGTGATGAAGCAGATGAACACCATAGGAATTCCTTTCAAGTAATAAATTATGGCGACTTGGATTCCTATTCATATTAAGATCCCAACTCTTCAATATAATGGAATGCCTGATCTAGATGATCATCAGATAGCCTTTGTAATGTCCCGTATTTTTGGCAGTCGAATATTTAAATTATTTTAAATATTTTATTTGGAATATAATGGATTTTAATGTAGAATTCATTTATTAAAACAAAGTTTGAACGTTAAATTTATATTTAATATAAATCGAGCTTGAAACGGCGCGGTAGTTCGTAATATTGAATTTTGAATTTCAATTGAATATACAGAATCCGTTTTATGTTGGAATTCTGTGAAACAAGAAATGTTGGAATCTTATTGATTATAATTTTCATATGAAAGAGAAAAATCTAGATTCGTGTTATAGATTGTTAGTTATGTCCAAATCAAATTCTAAAATGGTCGTTATGGAATTCGTTATTAAAATATAATGTTTATTAATTAATATAATAGGGTTTTAATATTATTTGAATATTGGTTAACCCAAAAATGTTGATATTAAGTTGTATAACTATACGATAATTTTATTTGGATAAGTATGATGATAATAATTTATTATTATTTTTATTTGGATTATTTTGGAATTTACTTAATATTTTATCGATATTTTAAAGGCCTTAGAAATAGCCAATTTTCAAACAACCTCCGTTCGCAATGAAACGAATTTTATTGGATCCGGAACATCGTAATATAGCGTGATGCAAATTTTGGGGCCAAACAGAGTTAATATGTGAGCGTACGAAATTTAATTGTAAACCGACAAATAATTTAAATTATAAAATATCGTCGTTTTCCAAACGGAGTCGGATTTCGACCAGATGAGTTTTATTGGATCCGTACTAGTAAGTTATTGTTATGTTTCAAATTTTGTAGCAATCCGATTGACTATGTGATTGTGGCAGCGTCAAACGCCCTTGTTTTTATTTAATCTTTTGATTTATTTTGGCCAATTTAGACAGCGGTAACTTTAAAGGAATAAATAACTTGCCAAACAAAATTCGATTTTAACGAAACAAATTTCATTGGATTCGTAAGGAAAAGGTCTAGTAGAATTTCAAATTTTCAGGTTGATTGGATTTATTTTGTGATCGTGGAAAATTTAAATGCGTGATTTTTAGCCAGTGATTTATAAAGGACTTTTTACAAACGACTTTGGAATTTGACGAAACCTGTCCCATCGGGTCCGGAATATTTTTTTATGCTAATATTAGGAGATTAGTCTCGAATGGAGATCGTATGTTGGATTTTCAACCTGTTACTTCACGGTGAAGCTATAAATAATAATATTATAATCTTATGCCCTAACTATAAATACAAACCATCAGCGTCCAAACCTAATTTTCTGGTCAACAAATGAATGTGTGGTCAACGCACGTAAGTGCCGCCACCCCTCATTTTAACGGTTGAAAGTTTCAATTGAATCCTCCACTTTTTCCTCTAATCAACGCACAAATCGAAGGTACTTCCTTCAGCAATCTTGTTCAACTTGATGAGCTCTTCCACCTGAACGGTTATGATCGTCCCTGGCAACCTATGGAGACCGTAATTTCGACGAACAGCGACGGCATTCGGAGGCCATTCGCTAGTGAATGGAGAACCTTGGTGACTCGACGCTTGCGGCGAAGGATAGGGGAGCTGAGGCGCTTCTTCTGGACGTCGCCGATCGACGTCAGGGTCTCGCTAGTGAAACACCCCACCTCCGTTAAGGTCACTCACAAAGGGAATGCCTTAACTTTGGTGGAGCATTTTAGGTAAAAGATGCAGATAAATTACAAGACAGACAAATAAAGCAGCAGAAAATAAAGTCATTTTATAAATAATATGGTTCAGTCAAGCTTTTACAACAATTTTCTCAAATCATGCTTAAAAGTAATACATAGAACTTATGTCTTGATTTAACAACTTCCAAGTGTAAAAGAAGCACAAAATAACAATGATATTCCCCAATAAAGCATGAACCAGCCATAGCAGTGGAAGAGAGAGTCCAAAGCAAAACATCGACCAACTTTGAGCTTGAAAAGAAAACTGCGCTAAGTGGTAACATTTCCTCCCTGTTAACCTGGGGGGGGGAACGGAAGAAAAGAGGCAAAACAAAACTAGGTCAGACATAAGTCTGATAAGTCCAGTGATTATTCAGCATATAAAATGGTAAGAGAACCATGACATGAATAAACTGGACGCAGGACAATAACAAAGAGATAAGGTAACATAGGATAAGAATAAGGTATGATAAGGCAAGATAAACTGAATGCGCTCCTACTCTTTCTCTGCTTCGCTACTACCTTGTTATTCTGATTTTTATATCTATCTCTGCACCACCTAACTAGTGTCCCAACTAGAAATCTGTATAAAATGATAGCGTGATCCCAATCTCCGTAATTATGGCAGCCCTCAGGTGTACATCTATCATGAGGATTCCACCTCAATCAGCCTAATTGCCATGAACATGTTAGATGTACCCTTACTACCCTATCGATCGGCTCCCTACTTGTATTAACGTTCCATGTGTCTGTGTCAATCGGCCCTCTCTTGCGTGTAGATACCCTGTGTTGGTCCCACCATAAGGTGTATCAATCCTTATGATAGCAACCCGACACGATTCAAGATGCACAGTGTATAACTACTGGTACCCAGTGCCTGCTTTTCCCAATTCAGAGTATGCGCACACCCGTAAACCGTCAGAACCTACACTGACGTACCCCCTGCCGCTGCTTTGACCGCTTAAAATCAGCCCAGTAATCATGCCCCACCCTGCCTAGTTTCAGGGTACCATGATACATCTATGTGAGTTACTGCTGAAATGGGTCCCCGTTACTAGGGTTTCCTGCTGGTTAAGTTTGTGGGCCTATATTTACTAATATTACCCACCAAACCGATATGTACTTAACCCTCCCACCGAATCAAGCATGTTTATTTAATGGTTAAGTTTTGTGGGACTATATGTACTAATATTACCCACCTACACGAGATGTACTTAACCCTCCCATTGATTCAAGCATGTTTATTAAACGGTTAAGTTTTGTGGGCCTATATGTACTAATATTACCCACCTACACAAGATGTACTTAACCCTCCCATCGATTCAAGCATGTTTATTAAACGATTAAGTTTTGTGGGCCTATATTTACTAATATTACCCACCAACTGGATATGTATTTAACCCTCCTGCACATTATCCCGTATTGGTTAAGTGTCGCCCGTTCATATTAACTTAACCCGTCCATTAATCATGTCATGTTGGTTAAGTGTTTCTTATTAACTTAACCCTCCTCGCTAATCATGTTGAATTGGTTAAGTGTTTCCTATTAACTTAACCCCGTTCGTCTATCAAGTTATGTTGGTCAAGTGTTCTTTGTTAACTCAACCCTACGTGTTCATCATGTTGTATCAATTCAAGTTAACTTAACACCACATGTTCATCATGTTGTATTGGTTAAGTGTCATCAATCAATTCAAGTTAACTTAACCCACCTACTTGTCATATTATTTTGGTTAAGTGTTGCCTTCTTGTGTTAACTTAACCCTACCACAAATCAAGTTATATTGGTTAAGTGTTAACTTAACCCTTTCCATTAATCATGCTATACTGGTTAAGTGTTCCCTATTAACTTAACCCTTTCCATTTATCATGCTATACCGGTTAAGTGTTTCCTATTAACTTAACCCTAGTCATTCATCTTGTTATATCGGTTAAGTATTACCTTAATTAACTTAACCCTACCATTCCTATCTTAGCTTTAATTCATTCATTAAAGCACCAACCACTCACATTACACATTTATTATTGTGGATACTGGATGTGCCGGGCGGTTCCGGGCAGTTTTACACCGCAACTCTGTCTAACCTCGGGTTCTTTTGGGCTTGATGCACTAACCTCTCACATTAGCTATATATTGTTACGGTTGCTGGATGTGCCAAGCAGTTCCGGGCAGTCTTACACCGTAACTCAATCTAACCTCGGGTTAGGCATATTTGTCTTTTCTAAATTTACATATTTAACTTCTATATTTATATGTAAATTATTGACATTAAAGTCTTGCCCAATTTCTCTCTAAATCATGTTCATAATTTTAGATATATAAATTATACCATTTCAATGCCACTAATCATTTAAAATATGCCAATAACATGTAACTTGATGTTTTTCCCGACGTTACCCCCGCTAAACGTTCACATAAATTTCATAGAATGTTAGGCTTCACAATTTAGCCTAACTCAAAATCAAGAGGGGAAAAGGAAGAGACACGTAGCATTCAAGACAAGCATAATATGGATCCAACATATGTCACATAAATTTGGCATAGAATAAATATATGTTTAATTATGAACTTGCAATTTTAAACCTAATCAACATGAACCATACGCATATGGATGGGAGTTTACATAGAACTACACAATTCCAATTAGTCATATAAAGGTGAACTTGCATTTTTGGATCTAATTAACATGGGTATTAAACATATGAAATTACCCAAATCCAACTAGGCATTTATATGCAAACTTTTATTTTGGGTCTAATAAACATAAACCTTAAGCATATAGAATTGCACAAGTTCAACTAGACATGTGAACGTAAACTTTAATTTGGATCCAATAATCATGAATCTTAAACATATGGAATTACACAGGTTTAACAAGGCATGTAAATATGAACTTTTATCTTGGATCCAACAAACATGAATCTTGAGCATATGGTTTTACACAAGTTTAACAAGGCATGTAAATATGAGCTTTAATTTTTGAATCCAATTTTCATAGATCTAAATGTGAATCTAAACATAATACATGTCTTAGCCTAACAACTTAAAAAGATTTCTAATGCTTTCGTGATCATATGCATAGTGTGTGCACATGTCCTTATCTAATGCAAAATCAGGCGGTCTACTGATTCAGTTGACCTCCTTAATGCGAATTATGTCAGTGCCATGAGTCCATCATGTATGCAATTATTCCTAATCATGATTTCTACATGAGTGCACAATCATTCATACAAATGCAACGTCCATATGATAACACATCAAGTTTCAATCATATACAAATAATTCACTCGTGCATATGCAATATGAAAGTGACTGAGCCGATCTAGTGCCTAATGTGTGTATATGCATCCACGAGCAACCACTAGCAACCACTTGCAACCATTTGCAACCATCAATCATAACATGTTTCAAACACATGTTTACATCCATTGGCTTCTACCTAAGGATCGAAGATATGACCTAGAGGATATACCTAAAAAGATGGAAACAAGTATGCATAGAATTCCTAGAAAAAGAGATCAAGGATATACCTTCAAGAAAAAGGGTATGATGCGTGTGTCTTATCTTCAGTCTCCCACGTCGCGTCTTCTTGAGCTTCACTATACTATACCTTATCTAATTTAACTTCACGATTGCGAAGCTTCTTCACCTCCATTTCCAAGACTCACTAGTAAAGATAGGACCTCGATCACTTACTGTGCTAGAGGGTATCCAATGTAGTCGAGCTATCTTTCCAAGATAAATAGGTGTTAACCATGATACCAAGTGTATATACTAAGATGATTAGAGGTCTCTCTTCTACTTAGCTTATCCATCATGTCACCAATCTGAGGGTCTAAAGCTAAAGGTTGCTATGTACTTTTTACCTCTCTTAAGGTCAGTCTTACTTAGGGCGCTTGCCACAACTATTTATCTCTCATGCAAACCATCCTAGTCGAACTTGACATCCCTCAAGTACAAGCCCCAAAGGCCTAAACCAATATCAGACAAGCACCCAAGGAATACCTCCTCCGAATTTGGACGATTTATGTGAGATGATACTAGAAAAACAACCAAACAATTGAGCACTTAACCGACTCTGGCTATCCTCGCCAATCTTGCTCCAAAACTATCGTTGATCGCATAACAGGCTTTGCATTGTCAACTAGATATATGCGGAAGTCTGTCTCGAGTTTTAGGGGGAAAACCCCTACCCTAATCAAAACATCTTGCGTACTCATGGACTACTCCAACGGATCGAAAATCGTCGATAGATACATAAAGTGATTCTAGGTAGCTAAGACAAATTGATCCCTTAGGATCGCATGCAATCTCGAGGGTATTCTCGAGGCAAGTCGAAAGTCTAACTACCCTCCTTTCACAATTACTAGCTAAACCATCCATGCCTAGAACCAACCCATAGCCCATGAAACCAAAAACATAAGTATATCCTTACAAACTAAAGATAAATGAGCCGAACCACACTTTGGACTTGAGACAATAATGGGATCCTCTACTATACAAGCTCTAGGGTGCAGAGACTCAACTATGGAAGCAGACATAAACGAATGTGAAGTGCTAAAATTAAAAGAGTACTAAAAGGATGATCAAAACAAAAACTAGACTTTTTCAACGGAAACTTTTCTACCACTCTCAGGTAGGCTAGCGGTGAGAGCATGCATTTGCCCTTCTGAAAATCCTGTCATTTGTTCTTGCCCTTGCCTTTAATTATATGACCCGTTATAATAAAGATACTTCCTCTCGTCTTAGATTTTACTATTCTTTCCTCCCCTCCTTTGTGAACCAAGTCTATATCCATGAGCCAAGCTCCCTCATTCTTATCTTTGCCATCCTTGTGTAACTTGTTGACAGGTCTCTTGAAAGTTGCCTCCATCGCACGGAAAATCCTACAAAGCTTGAAAGAAAATTAGCCGCAGGTGAAACTACAACGGCTATAGATGGAAGTTGGGCACTTCTCCGCCCTTTGACAAGTGTCGTAGTCTCATCAAGCCTATGGAACAATGCCACACTGAGGTTACCTCCCAGAAAGTCAGGAGCTCCGGAGACTCAGGAAACAAGGATTCAAACAGAGGATCAAAGATAGTGCATATGGCTTTTGGGGAATATGCATTTAAAACAAAACTTTTCTTTTGAAAATGCTTCTTTTGAAACCATTTTGAAAATAATTTTTCAAATCTTTTATCTGATCCGGTAACCTTCAGCTCTGATACCAAGTGAAACACTCCACCTCCGTTAAGGTCACTCACAAAGGAAATGCCTTAACTTTGGTGGAGCATTTTAGGTAAAAGATGCAGATAAATTACAAGACAGACAAATAAAGCAGAGGAAAATAAAGTCATTTATAAATAATATGGTTCAGTCAAGCTTTTACAACAATTTTCTCAAATCATGCTTAAAAATAATACATAGAACTTATGTCTAGATTTAATAACTTTCAAGTGTAAAAGAAGCACAAAATAACAATGATATTCCCCAATAAATCATGAACTAGCCATAGCAGTGGAAGAGAGAGTCCAAAGCAAAACATCGACCATCTTCGAGCTTGAAAAGAAAACTGAGCTAAGTGGTAACATTTCCTCCCTGTGAACCTGGGGGGGGGGGGACGGAAGAAAAGAGGCGAAACAAAACTAGGTCAGACATAAGTTTGGTAAGTCCAGTGATTATTCAGCATATAAACTGGTAAGAGAACCATGACATGAATAAACTGGACGCATGACAATAACAAAGGGATAAGGTAACATAGGATAAGCATAAGGTATGATAAGGCAAGATAAACTGAATGCGCTCCTACTCTTTCTCTGCTTCGCTACTACCTTGTTATTCTGATTTTTATATCTATCTCTGCACCACCTAACTAGTGTCCCAACTAGAAATCTGTATAAAATGATAGCGTGATCCCAATCCCCGTAATTGTGGTTGCCTTCAGGTGTACATCTATCATGAAGATTCCACCTCAATCAGCCTAATTTCCATGAACATGTTAGATGTACCCTTACTACCCTATCGATCGGCTCCCTACTTGTATTAACGTTCCATGTGGGTGTGTCAATCGGCCCTCTCTTGCATTTAGATACCCTGTGCTGGTCCCACCATAAGGTGTATCAATCCTTATGATAGCAACCCGACACGATTCAAGATGCACAATGTATAACTACTGGTACCCAATGCCTGCTTTTTCCCACTCCGGAGTACGTGCACGCCCGTAAACTGTCAGAACCTACACAGACGTACCCCCTTCCGCTGCTTTGACCGCTTACAATCAGCCCAGTAATCGTGCCCCACCCTGCCTAGTTTTAGGGTACCATGATACGTCTATGTGGGTTACTGCTGAAATGGTTCCCCGTTACTAGGGTTTCCTGCTGGTTAAGTTTGTGGGCCTATATTTACTAATATTACCCACTAACCCGATATGTACTTAACCCTCCCACCGATTCAAGCATGTTTATTTAACGGTTAAGTTTTGTGGGCCTATATGTACTAATATTACCCACCTACACAAGACGTACTTAACCATCCCATCGATTCAAGCATGTTTATTAAACGGTTAAGTTTTGTGGGCCTATATGTACTAATATTACCCACCTACACGAGATGTACTTAACCCTCCCATCGATTCAAGCATGTTTATTAAATGGTTAAGTTTTGTGGGCCTATATTTACTAATATTATCCACCAACCCGATATGTACTTAACCCTCCCGCACATTATGTCGTATTGGTTAAGTGTCGCCCGTTCATATTAACTTAACCCACCCATTAATCATGTCATGTTGGTTAAGTGTTTCTTATTAACTTAACCCTCCTCACTTATCAAGTTGAATTGGTTAAGTGTTTCCTATTAACTTAACCTCGTTCGTCCATCAAGTTATGTTGGTCAAGTGTTATTTGTTAACTCAACCCCACGTGTTCATCATGTTGTATCAATTCAAGTTAACTTAACCCCCATATGTTCATTATGTTGTATTGGTTAAGTGTCATCAATCAATTTAAGTTAACTTAACCCACCTACTTGTCATATTACTTTGTATAAGTGTTGCCTTCTTGTGTTAACTTAACCCTATCACAAATCAAGTTATATTGGTTAAGTATTAACTTAACCCTTTCCATTAATCATGCTATACTGGTTAAGTGTTTCCTATTAACTTAACCCTTTCCATTTATCATGCTATACTGGTTAAGTGTTTCCTATTAACTTAACCCTAGTCATTCATCTTGATATATTTGTTAAGTGTTACCTTAATTAACTTAACTCTACCATTCCTATCTTAGCTTTAATTCATTCATTAAAGCACCAACCACTCACATTAGACATGTATTGTTGCGGTTACTGGATGTGCCAGGCTGTTCCTGGCAGTTTTACACCGCCACTCAGTCTAACCTCGGGTTCTTTTGGGCTTGATGCACTAACCTCTCACATTAGATATATATTGTTACGGTTGCTGGATGTGTCGGACGGTTTCGAGCATTCTTACACCGTAACTCAATCTAACCTCGGGTTAGGCATATTTATCTTTTCTAAATTTACATATTTACCTTCTATATTTATATGTAAATTATTGGCATTCAAGTCTTGCCCAATTTCTCTCTAAATCATGTTCATAATTTTAGATATATAAATTATACCATTTCAATGCCACTAATCGTTTAAAATATGCCAATAACATGTAACTTCATGTTTTTCCCAACATTACCCCTGCTAAACGTTCGCAAAAATTTCATAGAATGTTAGGCTTCGCAATTTAGCCTAACTCAAAATCAAGAGGGGAAAAGGAAGAGACACGTAGCATTCAAGACAAGCATAATATGGATCCAACGTATGTCACATAAATTTGGCATAGAATAAATATATGTTTAATTGTGAACTTGCAATTTTGAACCTAATCAACATGAACCATACGCATATGGATGGGAATTTACATAGAACTACACAATTCCAATTAGTCATATAAAGGTGAATTTGCATTTTTGGATCTAATTAACATGGGTCTTAAACATACGAAATTACCCAAATCCAACTAGGCACGTATATGCAAACTTTTATTTTGGGTCCAATAAACATAAACCTTAAGCATATAGAATTGCACAAGTTCAACTAGACATGTGAATGTAAACTTTAATTTGGATCCAATAATCATGAATCTTAAACATATGGAATTACATAGGTTTAACAAGGCATGTAAATATGAACTTTTATCTTGGATCCAAGAAACATGAATCTTAAGCATATGGTTTTACACAAGTTTAACAAGGCATGTAAATATGAGCTTTAATTTTTGAATCCAATTTTCATATATCTAAATGTGAATCTAAACATAGTACATGTCTTAGCCTAACAACTTGCATAAACATAGCAAAATTCCCAAATTGACATACATCATATAGGTGTCATCATGATATGTCATCGCCAAAATTATACAACATGATATCCATCGCCAAATTATACAATATGGTATGTCATCGCCAAATTACACAATATGATATGCCATCGCCAAAATATAATATGTCATCACCAATTTATGTCATCGCCAAAATATACAACATAATATGTCATCGCTAAATTACACAACATATATGTCATTGCCAAATTATACCACATATGGATTCACTGCCAAGCATTTAACATTTATCATCAAATTACATACATCTTAGCATGATAAGAATCATAGTCTCAATCAATTCAGTTTTAACAAAAAGGATAGGCATAGATTTACATTAGGCGATGTTCTACATCCATTTATTTGGTCACGATTCTAATACCATTTAGGTCTAAATGATAACTGGACTTACAAAAAGGAGGCTAGTCTTGAGTTCTGGGATCTTTATTCTAAATTTGAATAGCTCTCCTTTGTTGTAGACGTTGAATTCTCTTAGTTGAATTAGATTTGATTTGCAATTCCTACTTGCTTTCTAGTTGAATGGGAATGGCGGCTACTCTAGGTTAAGTGTTGACAACATGCCGGTCTTAGGAATATTTTTGTGTGGCTTTAGGATTTAGATTTATGTTTCTTATATAGAAGTTTGATTTAATAGGAGCCGTCAGATTAACCTATAGCAAATCAAAGCCATTCAAACCTAAGAGAACCAACCAGAACGTGCCATGCAAGCCTTAATGACACAGAAATTTGTCACAGGAGAAAACACGTCATATTTTAGATTTGACCCGAGGGGGAGGTCGACCCCGAGGTTGACCTCTATATAGGGAGGTCGACCCCATGGTCGACCTGGCCTGGGGTAGGTCGACCCCCAGGTCGACCTGCCTTGGTATTTAATTTTCTGAATTGTTTTATATAATTTTCTGAAAGTTCTGAGGGCCATAACTTCTTCATATGAAGTCTGATTTTTGAAAACTTGGACTCTATTCCAAGCAGAATTTCGAGACGAACGCAATGGCGTAACCCGTTTCCCTAAATTATTACATTTGAAATTAATTATTCTTTAGTTTGTTATTTTAATATTTTCAGAAAATACGGGGTGTTACAGCTAGGGTGGTGGGGTGATGGATGGGTGAAGGCGGCTTGTAAAATCGAAGCTTTGAAATGAACGAAGGAATAGAAATCATAATCAAACCTAGTATATTTCAAACAAAGTCGGATGATATTATATATATACTTAAGTGTAATTAGTTTTTTTGATTAAAATGATGAATAAAATATGTTAATCGATGAAATCATGGTTCAGGAGATAAAAGGCGGACGTGTTTTGGACTAGCAGGAAGAATTAGGAAGCAACAGTATTCACTAGGGAAGCTAATCGGCCTAGTTTTAGTCGTAATGAAAGTAATTCAGTAAGCAGTAATTAAATTTATAATTAGTTGATTAATTAAAACATGTTTAAGGAATTGTTATAATTGAATCATGTTTGGATCATTGTAGGAAGTGTGCGAGGGTTCAAAGACTACGAACAGTATTCTAGAACAATGACAATGTAAAGGGAATGAACGATTCAAAGAAACATTGGACCTGATGATTGATTAATAATGTAACTAGAAACTGAGTAATTTCATTTAAATATATATAATTAAGGAATTAATTATTCAATTTGAATCATATTATTTATAAAATCTATAACTTATACATAGGTTAACAGAATGGAATCACATTGATGAACAAAACGTCATGGAATAGAATTAGACACTATTGGAATCAACCGTGATTTCCAGTTAAATTAAACTCTTGTTTAATTTAACTGAAATGAACTATTTAAACAGCGAATGAAATTAAGGTGAGTTCATTCAGTTCTTCCCACTTATATTTTGTACAAGTTGGGTTTTTATTTTGTGTGCTATGGTTGCTAATGGTTGACTGTTTGTTGTTTGTTAAATATATATTTGCATAGTGATTGAACCGATGAAATTAAACTTTGTTTAATTTCAGTGGAACACCAAATCGTTATTTTAACGGTTGGAACCAATTGAGGTAACTTACCTTGTTGGTCACATTTATAAAATAAACGTATTTTGTTTGAACTGTTTTGTTGTGTTAAATAAACATGTTTTTTTTAATAGTCGTTATTTACCATTATAGAAATTATTAGTTTAAAATTTAATAATTCTTATTGAATAATATTATTTGAGGTGACGTATTTGATGCAGAGAGAAGAACGGGTTGGAGGGATGCAACTGGATTCCTCAAATATATTAGATGTTATTATTTTTATATTATCATCATATGAACTATTCTGATTGGATGATTGATTTAATTGTTGATCATTGACATGGGATTCAACATTTATTGTTTAACCAATGGGTAATATTGGTTGAGTAATTGGCAGTATATGGCCTATAAATCTATTGCTTTTCCAAATATTGATTTTCCGTCAGGTGAATCGATAAAAGGGAAGTTATAAAATTTATTTTATAACTGAAGATAGTTTTTGAAATATGTTATTTAGAATAAAAGTTATGAAAAGGAAATAAACATTTATTATTTATTATTTAATTTTACAATTAATTATAAATTGATTTTATAAAATAAATTCCGATGTTATCAGATTTATTATTAATTATAAATTTGATAATTTTTTTCAAGAAACAACTAAATGAAATTATTTAAATTAATTATATTATTAATTAATTTAATGGAAGGACTATAATTGGAATTGGTTAACGAATTAATCGTTTTTGAGTTGACTAAGTCGACCATTGTAACTTGGATTGATTATTAAATTAGTTTGTGTTAATTATCCTAATGAAATAGTTTAACGAATATTGTTTTAATTTTTAATAAGATTTTAAAAAGGTAATTTACTATTTATTTTAGTTAATTAATAAATTAACTACTATTGTTGTAGTTAATGATTGAAGTAAATTATTATTTTTATTAATAATAATTTAGGAAATTACTTTTTATTTGAAATTCATTTAAAAACTGGTCGAAGTGGAAATGAAATTTATTTGAAGTGTGAACGGAGTTTATGAACGGGTTTGATATTAAAACCCAAGTTTTTATAACGAAGTTATAACAGGAATTTTAAACGAATAAGATAAATTAAATTAATGTTTACTTAATATTTGAATTAGGTAAAAGAAAATTGAGAATAAAAGGGTTTATATTAAACCAGAATTTTATAATCGAAGTTTATAAAAAAGATATGAGGTGTTAAAGCGTTAATTTTGAACTAACGTTACTTAATAATGGAATTAAGTAAAATTGGGAAAATTGAAATAGGATTTTCAAGCGGGAATGGTTTAATGGATCAGAAAGGGAGGTTAAAAGTGATTTTGGTAAAGAAGTGAGTAGCAGGATTTTGGAACAAAATCCGAGTTATGAAACAATTTTTTTAAAGAAAATTAAAAGGTGGTGTTTTAGTAAGTAATTTCTTAATCAATGAATTAATAAATAATATGCAGCGGCCCTCCCTCACGGTCGATCCAAATCGATCGTTAAACCGACTTAAATCGAACCAAAAAGACGGATACACTAACTTTGGGCACACAACACAACAGAACAAATGACAGAAGACTTTTATAGACATCATAATAATGTTACATCAGCGTACAAAATATAATATATAGCGGAAAACAAATTTATAATAAATGTAATACAATGCAGCGGAAACAAATAAACTAACACAGTGGAAGACTATCAATGCTCTGGACACAGCTTTAATCTTTGATCCAGAATCCTGCTAAATGAAATAATATGGAGAACTAAAACTACTGAGTGCCCGTATGGAAAATATGGGCACCCAGAGTTTAGGTAGAAACAATAAACTCCGAGTCGGTTATGGGACTGGTGTGAGAACTCAAAACAGTTATTAAATTTTACTTTAAAATAAGGTAAATCACGGGACCATGTCGGATGTCACAGAACGGGTTTACCCCCACGAATACCGGTGCATAAACAACAACTAATAAAATTCATATGGATCTACAATGCATCATACAACATGCAATTCCTCAATCTACCCATTTAAGCTCAATCCCAAATTTAGATTTTTCCAAATCCAATTCACTTTACAGAAATTATTTCTTTGGACTTTATTTCCCGATTCTTCTTTCAAATCATTCGAAATGCATATCTAGCTTTATATCAAAGTAGATTTCACTTTGGGATCTCAAACCAAAATCTTGGAAATATGAATTCCAAAACATCACAATGCATACAAACAAGTATGCAACCAAATATCGGGCTCCCTTTAGACAAGGCAAAGGGTACGTACCTTACCAACTCGATATATATAAATGTGCACCTCCCACTATAGAGCAGGCTACACTGACGACGAAACGACCCAAACTCTCCCTTTTGGAAAAGCCCGGATTGAGTTGAGAACACGACAAATCTGAATGCAAACAATAGAATATTTCATTGCTTACTACAACAATTACATTAGAGTACAAGAATATATCAGAGTATGAATAAATATTACACATTGGAAATACAATATCAGAGATTAAAATACATTACATAACAGCGGAAAAATAATACATAACACAACCGTAAGAAATACACGGATACAAAGCTTTCCGAATATAGCTAAAGCTATAAACTAGGATCCTAGAAAAAAAATATCTGCAAAACCCAAAACTACTAGCTGCCTGTGTGGAAAATATGGGCACCCGGAGTTTAGGTTAAAACAATAAACTCCAAGTCAGTCATGGGACTGGTGTGAGAACTAAAATAGTTATTAGCTTGATTTTAAAGTTAGATAAATCACGGGACCACGCCGTATAACACGGAATGGGTTTCCTCCCAAGAATACCAGTGCATAAAACAAACAACGCAATGCTTTTTGGAAAAATGAAGTTATTATAAGACTCAGGTCCCATCACACAATGCAACGCAAGCCGGATGATAGAGTTTTACCTTATAACAGCCAAACATGCTTGGTACATTTAAAACAAATCATTTTGATATTACTATAAGTGTATAGTGTCAAAATCAACTTCAAATATAAATGTATCAATCACAGATGGCATAGTATCCCATGCTACTATGTCGCCATACTAGGCTCTGCATTCAAAACCGAAATGTCACGTATTGGAAATTGGATTTCTGTCATGAGTCGAGGCAAGGGATGTACTCCTCGCCAGCTTCGAGACACTCTAGCAAACGCCTCAGGGTTCCTTGCAGTGAATCCTTGGATCCTCCAAGGCCGGTCCACACTTACGTTAGTGGATTGGTAATTCCTGAGCACACGTTTTGTAACGATCCACCATTTGACCATGCCGAATCGACAAAACATGTCAACTCGAAACATCTAAAACAACAGATTGTTATTAGCTTCTGAGGTAAATAGAATAAATCACATAATCACAGATCACAGACACAGATACAGAGAAATATAATATCTCGCAGCGGAAAATTTAAAATAAAATAGTAGTTCATGAAGCTACTAAATAAAAATTTACATCAGAGTTTACATAAATAATACAGCGGAAGTCTAATAAAATGAATAAATAATAACAGTTTGGAACAAAATGACAGACATAACTGGATGACTGGAACAACTGATCAACAGGTGAATATAGGTGAGAAAAATCCAATATAAGCTCCAAACTCCAAAGATAAATCTCGAACTGGAATACTCGATCTGACCCGAGCAATAATGCAAAACAACTCGGATCAGGAATAACATTCTCATGGAAGTAAGTCAACTCAAATGAAATGTTCGATGAAATGCAATTAGTAACTTAAAGGATGTTTGGGATTACCATCCTCTAAGGATCCGTCAAACTAATACTATATAGTATGATACTCTATATACAATAGTGTCTATCAGTAAAGTAAAAATATCAAAATAGCGTAAGCCGGATTACCATGATTACCCTTACACCGTTTATATATTCCCATAGTATATACAGTACCGTAATTCCTCCATAAACTGGAGGTTGATCAGAGGGCACTCCATATAAAACAGTACAAAACAAAATCGTAGTGGGCTCGTATAAGGCATGTTACAAGGCACGCAAGGAATGCCAGGGTGGATTCACTGTTTGCATAGCCGGACTGGTGGTAACGCATAGAAGCTACTACCACCCACCTCGATACACACTCCCATAATCAAAAGGGCCCAAATCGAATCTCAACAATAATAGAATAATATCGAAGAAGTGTGCTCGATAGGAGGTATGACCTCACTTGGTCTGTGCGTAGCTCCTGTTTTAGTCACATCAAGCTGACTCAAGGTAGTCAGGGTCTTGTAAATTATATGAAATAAAACAAAATGGAGTCGTTTTCCAAATCATCCCCTTCATTCTGGAACTCCACCGCATACACAGTTGTTAAAGTGGTTTTCGGTATTGGCAGAGAATATGACATTAGCCGATCCCGGTCTCTTCAACAACGAATCATTTACATTTTTCACACCATGGTCATTATTTTGTAAATCACTTTATAAAATAGTTTATACGAAATTTCAAATTTCAATTTTGAACTCAAAATTAAATATCTAACTTTGATTATAATTAAATTTGAAAATAACTCATTTATATCTCTTTAAAACAAATCAATTTAGAAACCGTATCGAAAAGATCCCAAAATATAGTATAAACCGCTATAACAATTTAACTTCGACCTTATATAAATTTCGAAAATCTTCGCATAACAATTTTCAAAATCAAATCAACTTAAAACATATTTCAAATACCCTTTAAATCAATACTAAAATATTTAACTTCAAGTATATTTTAATTCGATTTATTTTCATAAAAATTCAAGTTCAAATACTTAAGATGATTCAAATTTCCTCTTTACAGGAATCTCTTTAAGTCGATTCACTTAAATCCAATATTTTTAGTTCAAATTCAAAATATATGATTCATGCCGTAAACTCACATTTTGATTTAAACAAATCATATCGTGCTTTTGCAATTCAAGTAATACAATTTGAAACCATTATATATAAATACAAGCAATTCTTATAATCTAGTTTACCTTTTTAAAAGACTCATTTAAGTTGATTCAAAAGTCTAATCTCTTAGGTTCAAATTCAGTTTATATTAATCAAATCTTTTATTTCAATATCAACGAATCATATCAAAATTTATAACTCGCGTCGTTGAATTCGAATTTGTTACTATAAATCAAGTCAAAACCCTATATTTCAATTCATACAATTCATACAATTCTAAACCATTCTTATAAGTTCGATTTCACAAATATTCCAATTCAAACTATATGATTATAAAATCGATTTCATATATATAAAAATCTATATATTCAAATTCACATTCGGCTACTTAAAATCGAGTTCATATCATATCACTTATAAATTCAAATAAAATCAATTTACATAATTAACGTTCATTTCTTATAAAAGTTCATAATTTAAATCAATTCAAATTCAATTTCTTACTTTTACCCAATTCAAGTTCATTTCCACTAAAAAGTTCGTATCGATTCGAATTCATAACCTAATATGAGTTCATTCATTATTCAAATATCGTTATACAAATTTACATCTTTAAACTTCGAATTTAAATCGCAAAATCTAACTTATCCATCTAGACTTTATTATTAAAGTTCATAAAATATATATATAAGAAAATTAATTTTGAAAATAGATGTGTGTATATATATATATAAGTTTATAAAATTAATTAGAATATAGATTATAAATATATATATATAAGATTTAAATAATATAGAAAATAAGTTAAAAATAATTATTTATAATAATAAAGAAAAAAACTAAAAATACTTATATAATTTAAATTACATAGTTTAAAATAAGTAAATTATATGTAAAACTTAAATAATCATTCAAACATATAATTAAAAATTTACAAAATTTTAAATTTAAAAACTTTAAAAATATATATAAAATAAAAATAAATATTAAGTTAAGTTCAAATTCCAAATCATTTTACTACGAAAATATGACCAACGATGTCCATATATAGTTATCTACCCTATGGTCAAGTGATACGGATATTTATCATTTCAATCCGCGATTTATAAAATTCCTACGGGTCTATCATTTCAACCCGCGGTCCCAAATTTAGTAAAAATCATTCAGGTCTATCATTTCAACCCATAACGATTTTCCCTATTCTAATGCCCGTTCGGGTATGTATCATTTCAACCCTTATTGATTTTTCCTAAACTAGGGGTATCAACAATCACATAGCAATAATCACAACATATATATATCATCAGTGCAACTAAGTGTCATATGAATATATCGTGTTACATATGAAATGTGCATATATATCAAATCAAACAATTTCTATCAGCGGCCTCATACATTTCATATAACAGTTCATTATTGATCTAACATCCATGAAAAATGTAAGTCAGGTGTGAGATAAACTCACTATTCGTGGCATAGATTGGAGATGTAGACGGACTGACACCAAATCAACCAATAACTTTCAGGCACGATTTGAATGGCTCCAGCTCGATATCACTCACTATTTTATTTTGTAAGAGGAAGTCAGGAAAATTTCCAATGGATCGGCTCGGCTATTTGGTTTGAAATGGTACGGTTATTGGGTTTAGGAACGTTTTCAACTCAACACCACACTCGACACAAAATAGACAAATAAATTCTTTCATATAAATATTTTCTATACATATATACAAACGATAAAAACTACAATATATATGTACACATTTTTTTTAAAGATCATACACACCAAAACAAAAATTACACAACATAAAATATACGCGCATATAATAACATGCACACACATACATAGTAACACACTCAAACATATCACTCACTCAAACACAACACAGGTAACATACCAAAACCAAATAACAGAACCTAAAATATACACACACGACTTACACAAATACACACTCACACCATACACAAGTCACGCATGCACGAGAGGCACCACACAGGTGCGGTAGGCTTTGGGAAGAAGAGGGTCAGCACTGTTCCAAGGCAAGGAGGAGGCTGGTCTTGGGTCGGCACAGTTCATGGGTGAGGGGCTTCAAGTCTGGTCTTAGGGTGGGTCCAACGAGAAGAGGAGAGGTAAGGCGGGGAAGAAGAAGAGACAGAGGTGGGTTCGGATCAGCTGGGGAGTTCGGCGTCGGGTCTTGGAAGACTACTTGGTTGTTGATCGGAGCTAGTTGACTGGGCAAGGTGAGCTCAACTGGGTGGACGGAGGATAACCCGGAAATGTGACGGGGAGAAGATGGACGCAGAGGGGAGGTGCTGGGAAAAGGCGGAGAGTCGTCGGGTCTTCAAGCTAGCGGAGCAGGTTATCGGGTTCTCGATGGGAAGAAGGGGAGTGTGGTTTAGGGGTCAGCACTGTGGAGGCGGTGAGGAGAATCGAGGCGGATCGGGGAGGCCGATGGGAAGGAGGACTTGCGAAGGAGAGGTGGAAAAGAATGGAAATGGCGAAAGCAGATGGGAAGAAAATTGGACAGAAAAAGTTAGACAGAAATGAGGCAACAGTGCTTAATTTCTATTATATAATATAAGTAGTTATATACGAACAAGCTTTTCTCCTTTTCATTTCTTAACATATTCAATGCATCGCATTGAAGATTTAAACAGCACCGAGTCACGAAATGGTAGGAATTTAATTTGCATTGGAAAACCGTATAGATGGTTTCTAGATTTTGAAAATACACAAAGAACGTTTTTAATATACAGGAAATGAAAAGTGAACGGACGATGTCGGCAATATACATTTAATGAACGATTTTTGGCAATATATAATGAACAATTTAAAGAAAATATATATATAACAAACGGTTATAATCAGAACAGACAGATAACGGATTCAGATAGATAAAATAGAGCGATATTTACAACAACAACGGTCAGTACAAGCAACTGATCAAGAGAAATAATTAGAAATAAAATCAAAGATATAATTCTATAAATATCGAAGATAAATTATATAATTTTACAAGTTAATATTTAGATAAAATTCAAAATAAATTCAAATTCGAATGAATAACTCAATTAAATGTAAACACTAAATAATATTCGAAATTATAAATATTGATTTGTATCATTAAATAATATTTATAACAAAATCAAATTCACTTAAAGAAACAAAATAAATTTAGTTTTCAAATAAAAATCAAAATAGTTGCAAACAAATTTAGTTTTTAAATGAATAAAATAAAATAAAAAACAAAATTTAAATTAAATTATTAAATAAAAATTAACCAAAAATCTGGGTTGTTACAATCTCCCCTACTCAAAACTTTTCATCCCCGAAAAGGAACGAGGCAGGGAAATTGTAATTAAATAATAAATATATATCTAAACCAATAGTTCATATCTATTCTCATACATATATAATTTGAAATATATATATATATATTTAAATCAGAAGTCAAACTGTTTTCAAATATTTCAAAATAATTTTAAGTATTCGCTCGACATCTCGATTGGCAATATATATTTATCCCACTTCTAAAACCTGAAAATACATATCGATGATGTTGCAGTCATCACCAGAATCATTTTCAAGTGACTAGAGTGTGACTCTATATCAATCTAATACACATAGGATTTAACATATACGCTGATCATACGTATACCTAAATCACCAGGTATTCGATAGGCCAACTTTAACGTCAAGTAAATACTCAAAAATCTTTCTATATTTAAACAGAATATATGCAAAAAAATTCCCAAATTATATATTATAAATAACATATTTTAAATCATTAAAATTTAAAATAGGGAAATATATATTTCTCCCTCACTCATTTATTTATTAAAATTTAACCTAAATCCATAATAAATATACAAATAATATTATTAGTAAATCAAATACATAATAAAATTATCCTATGTTATACCAAAATATTTTCAAATTCATGTTATCAATATTCAATACTTATAAAACTAAGTACAATTCCATAAGTTAACATATATATACATCACAAATTAAAATCTTTATAAACCAATTTTAAATTTATAAATTCCTATATATATATATATGCATACATACATAAATACCATTATAGATTTCAACTACTATAAAATCATTTTCTTACAAAATCTATATATTTAAATCTTATATAAAATATAAACATCAAATCTTTCAAAATATTGGTATTACCAAAGAAAAATATTATTTTCAGATTTACATCTTCCAAAAATATATATCAGAATTTCAATATTATATCAAGAGAGTTATAATAACTATTTCAAACCTATTTTTAGATAGGAATGGACTCGCTAGAAGACTTATACTCTCCTTCTACTTCTTATCTTGTTGCGGACAAGGATAAGTTATAGAATTTGAGTTAAAAGATGAACGAACGAAAGAAGCAAATCAAAGAAGATCTACGAAGGAAGATGGATTCAAATGGAATGGGAAATTTCATAAAAGGATTCAAATATTAAACGAAATTTGTATTCGAAGATATTTGTTTTAAAACAATTAAAACCGTTTATACTTTAAATACGCTCTCTCAAAAAGGGTTATGCGACTGATTTTACTCATTCTAGGGTATCGCTACCCTATCTCTAATGAGTTTTTACCCCATAAGCTAAAGCTTTGATAAACCAAAGCTCTGATCATATTAGGCTCTATGTCGCCATACTAGGCTCTGCATTCAATACTGAAATGTCACGTATTGGAAATTGGATTTCTGTCATGAGTCGAGGCAAGGGATGTACTCCTCGTCGGCTTCGAGACACTCTAGCAAATGCCTCAGGGTTCCCCGCGGTGAACCTTTGGATCCTCCAAGGCCGGTCCACACTTACGTTAGTGGATTGGCAATTCCTGAGCACACATTTCCCGGTCCTATAGGACCTATCCATCGACTCCATAGTAACCGATATATCCGAGGCGCCTCGCAATCTATCATCCACATAGGTAAAAATAAATAAATGTTTGGGCTCCATACCATGACACCACCCATAGCTAGAAGGAAACGTCGTGCACTTCTTGGGTCCCTTATCCCGTTTTTGACTCATACTGAGGTGTGAGGCTCGCGAATTAATGCTATACACAAAGCTATGCTATTTAAAGCCGTGCTTTGATCATCAACCACAAGACTCTTCTTTTCAACAGAAGCCTTGATCACTTGCATCTCAGCATGCCACACTGACAATTCACGCCATGCAACTGATGTCTATCGATATATAACCTCTAAGCTCGTACGTCTCAGAGAAGGGTGTTAAGCAAGAGAACAAATTCTCCGCCACCAAACAGATATATACTTAATAGAAACCAATCAACACATAATAAAATCCAATGTCAGACACACATCCATTTACTAGTTCGTTCTGGGTCTGAACGAAACTGGAGTTCTGGGTCTGAACGAAACTGGAGGCACTTTATTCCTCATCCCATATATCCAATACAGGAGAGACGTCCTCACATACCTGGTCGATCTCCAAGTACGTTTGGACGATCACCACTTATTACCTTGTCTTGGGGGTACAACCCAATCAAGACTTCAGTAATCATCCAAACGATGTGAAGACCTCCGGTCTTCAATCACTGTCTTCATCGTCGACTTATCGTCGAATCAATTATTCAGAATGGGTATAAACCCGGCCTTTCCGAATAATTCACGTATCTTATAATCAAGTGCTATAAAAAAACAACATACGCCACATTCCAATTCAGAATATTCTTTTATTCAAATATTCTTATCATTAGGGAAAGGATCCCATTAATTTTATCAAAGATAAATTCTTTAAATTTATTCTTTATTCTTCCTTTGGATATTAATTCAAACCAAATTAAGGTTTATCCAAGCTAGCCGGGATTAGCGCACCTTATTAAAGAAATCATTTGTTTTATTTTCCAATCCCAACCTATTCATCCCATGGAATAAAACTGGTAATACTCCATATCTAACACCACAGTGTTATAGGTAAATTTAATTACCATTTCACGTTCAAATCAAATTAAAGATTTAACTATCGCCTGGAGTAAAACTGGTGGTACTCCATTCTCGATCACTTCCCGAATTTGATAATTCAAATTATCACATTCTCATTTCAATCTAATTAAAGATTCAATAAAACTCCACTTATTTTTAATATTCTAACAATCATTATTAATTATTATTTAACTTTGGGAAATCAAACATCCCGCATCGACAATCTACACCGTACCACTGATTTCTGCCGATATATAACCTCTAAGCTCGTACGTCTCAGAGAAGGGTGTTAAGCAAGAGAATAAATTATTCGCCACCAAACAGATATATAATTAGCAGAGATCAACAATATAGTTCAATATACAATGTTAGACATGAAATCCTGTCTTTAACTGGGTTAAAGAACCAATGTCATTTAAAACACAATTCACGATAAACCCAAAATCACATTCCACTAATTATGGAATTTTCACGAAAAAACAGATCAATATATAATCGATATCAATTTCCATATCCGACTAATAATATAAATGGAATAACGACAAAGCCTTTTAAATTCCATATATATTAATTGTCTTCCTCCACAGAAGCTCACTTTGATTATTACCAAACCGAATTCCATTCAATTCCAATTTATTTTATTAAATTGGAAAACTTTACTTTGGAAAATTTCCATTAAATCTTAATAGAAGGCTTTATAAATTCCAAATCACATTTCACTGTTTATCGAGTCAAAGAACGAATGTCATTAAAAACACAGTTCATAATAAACCAAATTCACATTCCATTTTTTCCAGTTACTAAATATAACTGGAAACTCTAATAATCTTAATTAAAAGATTTATTCTTTTCACAAGGGGTTTAAGGATAGTGTTATTGAAGACGCCATTTACGACAAACCCAAAATCCAATTCTTTTATTCAATTCCAATTTAATATTAATTAATTGGAAAACTACACTAAATCTTAATTAAAAGATTTATTTTTTTCTCAACTGGGTTTAAAAACAGTGTTATTTAAGACACCGTTCACGACAAATCCAAAATCCAATTTAATACTAAATACAAGGCTCGGAATAGAAATTATATCGGCTTACATTCAATATCAAATTCTGAAACTAACAGATATCATATTGAGAATAACGATATCTGTATCTTCCAAATTCCCATAACAATATCCGTATAACCACGGAATCCAATATCGAAATATTTCGAAGATTATTTCCATTCCAATTTATTTATTGGAAAATTCTGGTAATTTTTAAAATCATTTCCATATCTAATTTATTTATTTAAAACCATTGAATTATTTTTCTAGTTAATAACTAGTTCATCTTGATAAAAATATATTTTTATCTTTTCAAACGTGGAATTTTACCCCCAAATTCTTTCCAAATCATTTATTATGATTTTACACAAATTATTAATATTTTTAATAATTTTTTAAGGCCCTTTCAGTCGATTTCCATAAACGGTCATCGAACTGCATTTACTGCGACCTTTTCCAAATTTGATTTGGACATAATTCCAAATCCAACTGTTAGATTTCAAATCTCTTATATTCGTTGGAAAACTCTTTTCGATACAAACCCAATGGTTGTGATTTTAGGAGAATCCGATGGTCAGATGTCCCGTAACGTTAATTCGAAGTCAATGGTCGAAATTCGCGAGCGGTCACGGCGCGACGTGTTCTTTCAAGCCATATATATATTATTTGTTCAAAACATATTTTATAAATTCATTATAAAAACGATTCCCACTTTCATTTCAATTTTAAATCAAAATTGAATACTCCTTATCATTATAATATTTAAATGATAATATTTTCAAAATAACAGATTTTGAAATAATCTCCTTTTCGATATTCATTATAAAAATGAATAAAATCAATATAAATATCATTCATGTCAAAATGGCGCATAAATAATCAACACGGCTTCATATAATTCAATATTTTCATGTCCATCCCAAATTGGACATCAAAATCATATTTTAATCGTTTACAGAATATTATTTTAAAATATCCATTATTTTAAAATATTTTTTTATTTTAAAATATTTGTTATTCCTGAATTGGAATCAGACCCAATCAATTACCATATAATTTTATTTATATGTATTTCATACGCACATGTACACAACAATAATTATACATAGTCAACCATCATCTAGAGTGCATTACACAACTGCATAAGCATTAAATATAAATAATTAACGCTTACAACAGTCTGTCAACCAATCGACTGACATACAACTAAACAATTGGGATTAGTGTACGTCAAATATCATCCCAATGCAGATGTGGGGTTTCAACCAACAAATACTGAATATTATTTGTGCAGTTGGGCGATGTGTAAAATTATCGACCCAATCGATATCACAAAAATAGGCGAGCATAACCAAGTCGTTCGACTTGTATATGGATGTGTAAATTTATTTTTAACTATCCAATAATTATTTTATTTATCGCAGTTATAAGCTAAAAATGTTTTCACTAACTAAATTTTTCTAACACTTTTTAGAAAATTTCGGCAGCATAACAGCGCGATACTAGAACCAGAATAAGGTCTAGCCTTATCCCTCGCCTAATACTGGCTCGCGCCATACACAAACCAAATTCAATCAATTCCATTCACATCCCAAGCCAAATCCAAACGAATAAATAAATCAATATCCAAATTTCCACAATACAATCCGAACAAACAACCATTGTTTGTACAACAAAATAGTGTAGGGGGCTACTAAGCCCCGTCTGCATCCTAGTATATATTTAACTATAAATAAATTTGAGTGAGAAAGAGTTATCACCTTTGGTTTCCACTCCGCCATTCTTTAATTGAACGGTTTGGATTTGGATTTTCTCCAGTACGTTGTGTTCTTCACCGTGATTCCAACGCAATCTGTTTCACGCAGTTTGTATTAAAAATCACATTTTTATTGCAACGCAATATCTCTTAAAAACATATTTTTAAACCGTCCCATATATATAAAAATCACATTTTTATGTAACGCTATTTCATTTTAAATTTCACATTTTTAATTCAATGTTATATATATATAAATCATATTTTTATATTTTTAAAACCATGCTATTTTTATTTTAAAAATCCATGCTATTTATATAGTAAAAATCATATTTTTAATTCAAAACCATACATGTAAAAATCACATTTTTAATTCAAAATCATACATGTAAAAATCACATTTTTAATTCAAAATCATATGCGTAAAAATCACATTTTTATTCTGTTATTATATATAAAATAATCACATTTTTATTCTGCTATTATATATATAAAAATCACGTTTTTATTCTGCTATTATATATATATAAATCACATTTTTATTCTGCTATTATATATATAAAAATCACATTTTTATTCCATAACTATATATGTAAAAACCAAATTGTTTAAGCAATGCTATAATATATAAAAATGATTTTTATATTTTTAAAACTAATTACATTAAATGAAAAAAAATAAAAAAACTTACAGGCGGTTTTAGGGGTAGGGAATGGCGGCGCAGGGCACTGGAGGTCGGGAGTGGCGCAGCTGACGTTTCGGGGGGAGGGGGGCGGAGGGGGTGTAGTGGTAGCGGCCGGACCACAGTTGGTCGAAGGCACGGTTTTTGGGGAGAAAGGGGCTGTGGAGGTTTGGAGAAGGGGGCGGAGGTGCGGAGGAGGAGGGGATGGTCGGGGGGAGCGGCGCTGCAGCGGTGGCAGGCCGAAGGGGGACGGCGTCGACGTGCGATGGGAGGGGCCTAGCGGGTTTCAGTATAAAAAGGGGGGCGTGATTTGCCTAGGGAGATAATTTAGGGTTTACACCCATTTATATATATTTTATTCATTTAATTCCCAAAAAGTAACTTTTTATTTCGAACTCCAAATCGAACCCAACGACTGTCGCCTCTAGCAAAATACCCCCATTCCGGACACAATGGGATATGTCCTATTAACCAATTTGATTGTTACGATCAATTTCATCAAAATTAAAATATAAATTAAGTTAACATTCAAAATTGATTTTAACGTACATTTTAACTTACCGGGGCCACATATTGATCCCAAAAATCCCAGAAAAATAAATCTAGCTATGTTTTGACGATATGGTCCTAATAAAACTAATTTCGTCGAATTTGGAGGCCGTTTGAAAAATGGCCATTTTCCAGTCGATTAAATTCGAACTAAAATTACCAAATGCGTTTAAATTTAACACGCTCACATATTAACTCCAAAAATTATGAAAATTGGAATCTTGCAATAATTAGATATTCTGGATCCAACAAAAGTGGTTTCGTCGCAAAATGGCTATTTTTAAGGGCTATATATTATATTAAAATATATATAAATTCCATAGCGACTATTCTGAATTTTAAACTGGATATAACTTTTAATCGTCGTTATGAAATCTATATTTTTCACATTAGTTAGAAAGATATAATTAAACTAATTCAAATGTTTCTGGTTTTACTGAAATCCGATTTATTTTGAATCCTATACATTCATTTGAAATTTAAAATCGAATTTTCAAACTACCGCTCCATTCCAGGCTCGTTTTATAATTAAAATAAATTTATTCGTTTTAACTTCAATAAAAATAAATTTTTAGTCGTTATTATTTAAAATAAATCATTTTAAATATTCAAAATCCATTAAAATAGCCAAAATAAAAAATTTAAATTGGTTCTGAAAATCCGGGTTGTTACAATCTCTCCCGCTTAAAATCTTTTCGTCCTCGAAAAGGAATGGAGTTGAAAGTTGTTTAACTAACCAACTCAACTTTCATTCTGGCGTTCGTTCTTCAACTTTTCAGTTTCTAAGAATTTTCTAATTCTTCAAAAATTTGGCTAACACCCTAAATTTTCGAAAAATTTCGCCATAACCTCCTTTGTACGTGGAGACCTTTAAAACCGCAACTAGCCTCACAGGGCCCTCGCTAATCCAAAAGAAAAAGCCAAGCGGCTAGCCAATCGGCTTATAACATCATCAAAACCCAAGAAATACAATAAACATGTACCTATTTGTTGGGCATACAATTTTATTCCTCTTCTTAGCTTCCTTGCTATGACCTGTTCGCACATTTACATGTACATGTATGCAATTTCAAACAATTTTCAATTCAGTTCAATACTTGTTCAATTTGACTAAATTTACCTTACATTTTCTTATTGGTTAAATTAATTATCATTCCAATATTTTTATTAGTTAAACTAATAATCAAACATCACAACCGACAATCAATTAGTTGATTAAATTTTCAAATTCATAATTTTTATATATACTCAATAATCTATTTTTGATGCCAAATCACAACAATATATTCTAACTATGTTTTGGTTTTCACATCAGTCAATTGGAAATATACAGATATCCCACTTTCGAAACTCGGAAATGAATACTAATGATGAGGCCTCATCATCAGGTTCATTTCCAGGCGACTAAAGTGTGATTCTATATCTATCCAGTATATTTAGGACTTCGAATACACGTTAATTACGCGTATATTAAAAATCTTCATATACTCGATTGTCCAAATCAATTTAAAATAAAATATTCAAATACGTTTAATAGAGTTTAAATTTTCCAAAACAAAATTTGTTTTCACTTTTATTTTAAAAAAATAACTCTTTATACTCGTTCTAGGATACTATTGATCCTATCTCTAACGAGTCATTCTCATTGGATATTACTAATCCAATCTCTGATGAATTCTTTCGTTCAGTCCTAATGTGTCTTGTTCTTGAGCTCTGTAAACCAAAGCTCTGATACCAAAGTGAAACGACCAAAACTCTCCCTTTCGGGAAAGCCCGGATTTAGTTGAGAACACGACAAATCCGAACACAAACAATAGAACATTGCATTGCTTATTACAACAATAACATCAGAGTACAAGAATATATTAGGGTATGAAAAAATATTACACATTGGAAATACAATATCAGAGAATAAAATACATTACATAGCAGTGGAAAAATAATACATAACACAACTGTAAGAAATACACGGATACAAAGCTTTCTGAATATAGCTCCAGCTGCAAACCAGGATCCTGGAAAAGAAATATCTGCAAAACCCAAAACTACTAGCTTCCCTTGTGGAAAATATAGGCACCCAGAGTTAAGGTTAAAACAATAAACTCCAGGTCAGTCATGAGACTAGTGTGAGAACTAAAATAGTTATTAGCTTGATTTTAAAGTTAGGAAAATCATGGGACCACGCCGTATAACACGGAATGGGTTTCCGCCCAAGAATACTAGTGCATAAAACAAACAACACAAAGCTTTTTGGGAAAATGAAGCTAGTATGAGACTCAGGCCCCATCACACAATGCAACGCAAGCCGGAGGATAGAGTTTTACCTTATAATAGCCAAACATGCTTGGTACGTTTAAAACAAATCATTTTGATATTACTATAAGTGTATATTGTCAAAATCAACTTCAAATATAAATGTATCAATCATAGACGGCATAGTATCCCATGCTACTATGTCGCCATACTAGGCTCTACAATCAAAACCGAAATGTCACGTATTGAAAATTTGATTTCCGCCATGAGTCGAGGCAAGGGATGTACTCCTCGCCGACTTCGAGACACTCTAGCAAATGCCTCAGGGTTCCCCGTAGTGAACCCTTGGATCCTCCAAGGCTGGTCCACACTTACGTTTGTGGATTGGAAATTCCTGAACACGCGTTTCACGGTCCTATAGGACCAATCCATCGGCTCCGTAGTAACCGATATATCTGAGGCGCCTCGCAATCCATCATCCACATAGGTAAAAATAAATAAATGTCCGGGCTCCATACCATTACACCACCCATAGCTAGAAGGAAACTTCATGCACTCCTTGGGTCCCATATTCGTTTTTGACTCACACCGAGGTGTGAGGCTTGCGAATTAACGCTATACACAAAGCTATGCTATTTAAAGTTGTGCTTTGATCATCAACCACAAGACTCTGCTTTTCAACAGAGGCCTTGATCACTTGCATCTCAGCATGCCACACCGACAATTCACGCCATGCAACTGATGTCTATCGATATATAACCTCTAAGATCGTACGTCTCAAAGAAGGGTGTTAAGCAAGAGAATAAATTCGCCACCAAAAAGATATATATATATATATATATATATATATTAGAAACCAATCAACATAGAATAAAATCCAATGTCAGACACACGTCTATTTACTAGTTCGTTCTGGGTCTGAACAAAACCGGAGGCACCTTATTCCTCACCCCATATGTCCAATACAGGAGAGACGTCCTCGCATATCCGGTCGATCTCCAAGTACGTCTGGACGATCTCCACTTATTACCTTGTCTTGGGTGTACAGCCCAATTAACACATCAGTAATAATCCAAACGATGTGAAGACCTCCGGTCTTCAATCACCGTCTTCTTCGTCGACTTATCGTCGAATCAAATATTCAGAATGGGTATAAACCCGGCCTTTCCGAATAATTCACATATCTTATAATCAAGTACTACAAAAACACAACATACGTCTCAGTCCAATTCAGAATATTCATATCATTAGGGAAAGGTTCCCATTAATTTTATCAAAGATAAATTCTTTAAATTTATTCTTTAATCTTCCTTTGGATATCAATTCAAACCAAATTAAGGTTTATTCAAACTAGTCGGGATTAGCGCAAGTAATCATTTTTTTTATTTTCCAATCCCAACATATTCATCCCATGGAACAAAACTGGTAATACTCCATATCTAACACCATGGTATTATCGGTAAATTTAATTACCATTTCACGTTCAAATCAAATTAAACATTTAACTATCGCCTGGAGTAAAACTGGTGGTACTCCATTCTCGATCACTTCCCGAATTTGATAATTCAAATTATCACATTCCCATTTCAATCTAATTAAGGATTCAATAAAACTCCACTTATTTTTAATCTTCTAACAATCATTATTAATTATTATTTAACTTTGGGAAATCAAACATGCCGCATCGACAATCTACACTGTACCATTGATTTCTGCCGATATATAACCTTTAAGCTCACACGTCTCACAGAAGGGTGTTAAGCAAGAGAATGAATTTTCCGCCACCAAACAGATATATATTTAGCAGAGATCAACAATACAGTTTGAAATACAATGTTAGACATGAAATCCTGTCTTTAACTGGGTTAAAGAACCAATGTCATTTAAAACACAATTCACGATAAACCCAAAATCACATTCCACTAATTATGGAATTTTCACGGAAAAACAGATCAATATATAATCGATATCAATTTCCGTATCCGGCTAATAATATAAATGGAATAACAACAAAGCCTTTTAAATTCCATATATATTAACAGCCTTCCTCCACAGCAGCTTACTTCGATTATTACCAAATCGAATTCCATTCAATCCTAATTTATTTTATTAAATAGGAAAAGTTTACTTTGGAAAATTTCCATTAAATCTTAATAATAGGATTTATAAATTCCAAATCACATTCCACTGTTAATCGAGTTAAAGAACAAATGTCATTAAAAACACAGTTCACAATAAACCCAATTCACATTCCATTTTATCCCAATTACAAAATATAACTAGAAGCTCTAATAATCTTAATTAAAAGATTTATTCTTTTCACGACAAACCCAAAATCCAATTCTTTTATTCAATTCCAATTTCTAATTGATTAATTGAAAAACTTCACTAAATCTTAATTAAAAGATTTATTCTTTTCTCAACTGGATTTAAGAGTAGTGTTATTAAGACACCGTTCTCGACAAACCCAAAATCCAATTTAAAGTCAAGTACAAGGCTCGGAATAGAAATTATATCGGCTTATATTCAATATCAAATTCTGAAACTAACGGATATTGTATTGGGAATAACGATATCTGTATCTTCCAAATTCCCATAACAATATCCGTATAACCACGGAATTCAATATCAAAATATTTCGAAGATTATTTCCATTCCAATCCATTCCAATTTATTTAGTGGAAAATTTTGGTTATTTATAAAACCATTTCCCTATCCAATTTATTTATTTAAAACCATTGGATTATTTTTCTAGTTAATAACTAGTTCATTTTGATAATATTATATTTTATCTTTTCAAACGTGGAATTTTTCCTCCAAATTCTTTCCAAATCGTTTACTATGATTTTACACAAATTATTAATATTTTTAATAATTTTATTAAGGCCCTTTCAGTTGATTTCCATAAAAGGACATCGAACTGCATTTACATCGACTTTTTCCAAATTTGATTTGGACAAAATTCCAAATCCGACGGTTAGATTTCAAATCTCTTATATTCATTGGAAAGATCTTTTCGATACGAACCCAACGGTTCCGGTTTTAGGAGAATCTGATGGTCGGATCTCCCATATTGTTAGTTCAAAGTCAATGGTCGAAATTCGAGAACGGTCGCCGCGCGACGCGTTCTATTCAAGCCATTAATATATATATAATATATAATATATATTTCGTTCAAAACGTATTTTATAAATTCGTTTTAAAAACGATTCCCACTTTCATTTCAATTTTAAATCAAAATTGAATACTCTTTATCATTATAATATTTAAATGATAATATTTTCAAAATAACATATTTTGAAATAATCTCCTTTTCGATATTCATTATAAAAATGAATATAATCGTATAAATATCGTTCGTGTCAAAATGGTGCATAACCAATCAACACGGCTTCATATATTTCAATATTTTCGTGTCCATCCCAAATCGGACATCAAAATCATATTTTAATCCTTTATAGAACATTATATTAATATATTCATTATTTCATAATATTTATTTATTTTAAAATATTTGTTATTCCTGAACTGGAATCAGACCCAATCAATTACCATATAATTTTATTTATATGGATTTCATACACACATGTACACAATAATAATTATACGCAGTCAACCTGTAATAACCCGGAAATCTGAGCTAATTTAAATTTTTTATTTTGGCAATTTTAGCGAATTTTGATATTTAAAATGAATTATTTTAAATAATAATGACGAGAAATTTATTTTGAATATAATTCGAACGTATATTTTTATATAGATCGTCGTTAGAATATAATTATTTATTTTAAATTATAAAAGGAATTGAAAATGGCGCGGTAGTTCGATAATTCGATTTCAAAATTCAAATGAATGTATCGGGTGCAAAATAAACCAGATTTTAGTGAAACCAAAAATATTTGAATCTAATTGAGAATATCTTTCCAACGAATCAGAAAAATTGAAATTTCATAGCGGGAATCAAAAGATATGCCCAGTTGAAAATTCAGAATAGTCGCTATGGAATTCAGGCCCTTAAAAATAGCCATTTTGCAAACGACCTCGGATTTTGACGAAACCACTTTTGTTGGATCCGTGATGTCAAGTTATTGCTAGGTTTAAAATTTCATAATTTTTCGATTCAATATGTGAGCGTGGCAAAGGAAAATGCGTTTGACCAGTTTAAGTTGATTTTAATCGACTGGAAAATGGCCATTTTACAAACGGTCTCAGAATTCGACGAAATTAGCTTTGTTAGGACCATATCGTCAATATGAAGATAGAAAATATTTTTTGGGAATTTGTAGAGTTCGTATGTGGGCCCGGTAAATTGAAATGTGCGTTCAAATTCAATATATAGAGTTATATGTTGATTTTGACGAAAACTGGTCGAAACGATCGAATTAGCTTTCGATACATATCCCATTGTGTTCGGAATGGGCGTAATTAGCTGGGGGCGACAGTCGTTGGGTCTCGTTTCGAGGTCAGATAAAAAAGTCAACCTTTTTGAATAATAAAATAATTAAATAATATAATATATATTATATAACCTCACCTACCCTCCTCTCTCTCTTCATTTTAAATCAAAAAAAAACCTACTGCTAAACCGCGTCCCCCCCATCCGCTACCGCCGCTCCTCTGACAGCCCCCCCCCCCTCTTCATCGCCTCCTTCCTCTTCATCTCCTCCCCCAGTCGCCCCCTTCTCCGATGAGATCCATCCCCCCCTAAATCGAGACACCCGTTCGACGCAGCCCCCTCCCCCCCTGAAGCTCGACGCACCCACGACCTCCGCCTGACCTCTGCGCCACCTTCCAGACCCGCCACCACCAACGCGAGCGACCGTGAGCATCCCCTCCTCCAATCGATTACGGTGAGTTTTTATATTATTTTATTTAGTTTTATTAATTTAAAACCTGATTATATATATATATAACACTTTAAAAATATGATTTTTAATATGAAATCGTTTAGAAGTAAAAGTATGGTTTTTAACGCTTTAAAATTTTGATTTTTATTACTATGAAATGCGAACAATGATTTGATCTTTATATGTATAGCGAAGAGGGGAAGGTGATATTTTTAACTAGAGAAAGGCGATATTTTTATATGATAGAAAGGTTAAAAATATAATTTTTATATGATAGGAAGAATAAAAATATGATTTTTATATTATATAGATAATAAAAAAAATCGATCTTTATTATGTAGGAGATATAAAAATTAATTTTTATTATGTAGAAGAAGCAAAAATATGATTTTTATATAGAAAATGGCGAGATAAAAATATGATCTTTATTATATGAACACCAGTATAAAAATAAAATTTCTATCCATATAGAGTGATTATAAAAATGTGATTTTTATATATGTAGTGCCTACGGGCAATGAAATTGACAAAAGGCGAGCACGGCGAGGATTTCTACAAGAAGAGTCGTGGCGTTTGGAATAGCTAGTCGGTGAGAACTCCTCACTTTTATTTTAATTTATTTCTAGTTTGAAATATATACTAGGATGCAGACGGTGTTTAGTAGCACCCGACACCCGTCGTCCACAGACTATGGACGACTTGTATGCTTGTTTGTTTGATTTTGATGTGTAGTTGATTGTGTGATGTGATGTGAAATGAAATAAAATATTTATAGAGTTAAAAATATTTTATAGTTGAAAATAGAATTTTTAACGTGTATATGAAATGAAATAAATTAATATAAACAAATCGAACGATTTGTTTATATACACACATTTGACTGATATTGATTGGGACGATAAATTTTACACATCGCCCAACTGCACAAATAAAATATGTGTTTGATTGTTTGAAACCCCACACGGGTATTGGGATGATATATGACATACACTAATCCCAATAATTAGTTGTATGTCGATCGATTGATGGACAGACTGTTATAAGCGTTAAATATTTATATTTGATGCTTATACAGTGTAGAATGCACTTTGGATGATGGTTGATTATTCGTCATTGTTGATATATACATGCGTTGTATGGAAATCCATAGAAATAAAATCTATGGTAATTGATTGAGCTTCATTCCAGTTTTGAATAGAAATATTTGAAATAGAAATATTTGAAATAGAAATATTTGAAATAGAAATATTTGAAATTGAAATATTTGAAAATAAAAGAAATATTGGAAATAGAATATTCGAAAATGGAAATATATGGAGCCGTGTTGATTAGATTGACGCCATTTTGACGTGAACGATATTTATATCGATTTTATTCATTTTATAATGAATATCGAAAGTGATTTCAAAATCTGATATTTTGAAAAGAATTAGAATTCGAATTCGAATTGAAATTGAATAGAAATGAATTCGAATTGAAACTGAATGGAATTGAAAACGAACTGAAATTGAATTAAAAATCGATTTGAATTGAAATCAATTTGAAATGAATTTAAATCGAATTTATAAGGAAAAATTCAATTTTGATTTGAATTTAAAAAGAAGTTGAAATCGTTTTGAAAACGAATTTAAAACGATTTATAAAATACGTTTTAAAAGGAAATCGACGAAGTATATATATTATATATATAATATAATGGCCTGAATAGAACGCGCCGCGCTGCGGCAGTTCGTGAATTTCGACCATTGACTTCTAATGGACATTGCGGGAGATCCGACCGTCGGATTCTCCTAAAACCGAAACCGTTGGGTTCGTATCGAAAAGAGCTTTCTAACGAATGTGAGAAATTAGAAATCTAACGGTTGGATTTGGAATTATGTCCAAATCAAATTTGAAAAAGGTCGTTGTAAGTGCAGTTCGATGGCCGTTGATGGAAATCGACTGTACGGGCCTTGATAAAATTATTAAAAATATTAATAATTAGTGTAAAATCACGAGAAATTATTTGTGAAGAATTAGGATGAAAAACTCCATATTTGAAAAGATAAAAATAGATTTTTATCGAGAAGAACTAGTTTTGAACTAGAATAATAATTTATTTATTTTTAAAAATAAATAAATTGGATTTGAAATGGTTTTGAAAATAACCAGAATTTCCAATAATTGAATTGGAATGGATTTGAATCGAAATTGTCTTTGGAATATTTCGATGTTGGATTTCGTGATTATACAGGTATTGTTATGGAAATTTGAAAGATATATATATATATATATATATATCATTATTTCCAATACGATATTTGTTGGTCGTAGAATTTGATATTGAATATAAGCCGATATATTTTCTATTCAGAGCCTTGTATTTAATATCAAATGTGATTTGGGTTTGTCGTGAATGGTGTCTTCATTAACACTGTTCTTAAGCCCAGTTGAGAAAAAGATTAATTCTTTTTATTTAGATTTAATGAAGTGTGCCAATTAAATAATATTTAATTGGAATTGATTTTTGGGTTTATCGTGAACAGTGTTTTAAATAACACTTGTTCTTTAACCCGATAATTAATGGAATGTGATTTTGGGTTTATCGTGAACCGTGTTTTAAATGACACTGATTCTTTAACCCAGTTAAAGATTAAAACTAAGTGGAGTTTTAATGAATCTTTAATTAGATTGAAAAGATCGAGAATGAAGTATCGCCAGTTTTGCTCCAGGCGATAGTTAAATCTTTAATTAGATTTGAACGTGAAATGGTAATTGAATTTACCGATAACACTGTGGTGTTAGATATGAAGTATGACCAATTTTACTTCATGGGATGAATATGTGGGGATTGGGAAATAAAATAAATGATTACTCCGGTGTGGTTCGCTAATCCCGACTAGTTTGAATTGATATTCAAAGAAGATTAAAGAATAAATTTAAAGAATTTATCTTTGATAAAATTAATGGGAACCTTTCCCAAAGTGGAAGAATATTTGAATAAACGAATTTTCTGAATTGGAATGAGGCATATGTTGTGTTTGTGTAACACTTGTTTATTATATACGCGAGTTATTCAGAAAGACCGGGTTTATTCCATTCTGAATAACTGATTCGACGTGGTGTCGAAGATGAAGACGGTTGTCGAAGACCGGAGGTCTTCACGTCGTTTGGATAATTACTGATGATCTTGATTGGGTCGTACACCCAAGAGGAGGGAATCAGTTGTTGATCGTCCAGACGTACTTGGAGATCGATGGAGATGCGGGGTACTAGGTGCCTCCGGTTTCGTTCAGACCTAGAACGAACATGTAAATGGATTGTGTGTCTGACATTGGATTTTAGTCTGTGTGGTTGATTTCTATTAAATATATATCTGTTTGGCGGCGGAGAATTTATTCTCTTGGTTAACGCCCTTCTCTGAGACGTATGAGCTAAGAGGTTATATATTGATGGATGTCAAACGCATGGAGTGAATTGCCTGTGTGGCATGCCTAAGTGGCAATAGATCGAGGCTTCTGTTGAAAAGAAAAGTCTTGTGGTTGATGATCAAAGTACCGCCTGTGTGGCATAGCTTTGTGTAACGTGAATTCGCGAGCCTCACACCCAGGTTGTGAACCAGAAACGGGAGAGGACTTCAGGGAGGACATGCGTTTCTTTCTAGCTAGAAGTGGCGTCAGTGGTTTTACACGCCCTGTCGAGTTTGACTTATGTGGTTGTTGCTGTTGCGAGGCGCCTCGGTTTGATCGTACGATCCGGGTCCGATGGAGTCATTCGTTGGCTCATTTGCGCCCCATAGGGCGAGGAAATGCAGTGTTCAGGCATAATAATCCACATCGGTGGACCGGCCCTGACGATCCATAGGGCAGTTGCGGCTGTTCCTGAGACATGGTAGGCTAGATTGTCTCGAATCGGTAGAGGACGATCCCTGGCCTCGGTTCATAGATGGAAACCCAATTTCCAAATACGTGACTTTGCGATTTTGATTGTATAACCTATATATGGCGACATAGTGGTATGGGGCATTCATGCCGCCTATGATTGATACTTATGATTTGAAATTGATTTCTTCACTTATAGCAATAATAAAAGAACTGTTTTAACGTATCAAGCATTCTTTGGCTATTATAAGGTAAAACCCTATCCTCTGGTTTGTGTTGCATTGTGTGATGGGACCTGGGTCTTATAATAGCTTCATTTTTCTTTATTTAGCATTGCGCTGTTTGTTTTATGCACCGGTATCCTTGGGAGGAAACCCGTTCCGTGTTTTACGGCGTGGTCCCTTGATTTACCTAACTTTAAGTTAAAGATTAATAACTATTTTAGTTCTCACACCAGTCCCATGACTGACCTGGAGTTTATTGTTTTTAACCTAAACTCTGGGTGCCCTTATTTTGACACGGGCAACTAGTAGTTTTGGTTTTGCAGATTTATATTCACAGGATCCTGATCTACAACTGGAACGATATCCGGAAAGCTTTGTATCCGTATATTTCCTTCAGTTGTGTGTTGTATTATTTTCTGCTGCTATGTAATATATTGTAATCTCTGATTTTTCTGTGTAATATTTATTCATTTATACTCTGTATATTCTTGTATCTGATGGAATTGTTGTAATATACAATGAAATGTTCTTCTGTCTGCGTTCTAATTTGTCGTGTTCTCAAAACAATCAGGCATTTCGAACGGTCTTGATCGGTTTAGCGACTGATTCGGATCGAGCGGAATTCCCGGTCGTTACATCGTGGTATCAGAGCTTTGGTTTACAAAGCTCAGAGAACAACACACGTTAGAACCATACGAAAGAATTCATCAGAATTTGGATTAGTGATATCCAATGGGAATGACTCGTTAGAGATAGGATCAGTAGTATCCTAGAACGAGTGTGAAGAGTAGTGTTTTAGATAAATAAAAGTGAAAACAATATTTGTTTTGAAAATTTAAATCAATTATACGTATTTGAATATTTATTCGTATTGATTTGGACAGTCCAGTATATATAGACTTTGCGTATACGTCTGATCCACGTGTATTTGAAGTTTTAATATACTGGATAGATATAGAATTACACTCTAGTCGCCCAGAGATGGTACTGATGATTGTCATGACATCATCAGTATTTATGTTCGAGTTTCGAAGGTGGAATTTCTATATATTTCCTATTGACTGGTGTGAGAACCAAAATTATATAGGGCCTATTGTTGTGATTTGGCATCAAAAATGTGATTTTTGACTATATATCAAAATTATGAATTTGAAAAGCTAATCAACTAATTGACTGCTGGTTGTGTTGTTTGATTATAGTTTGATTAATTAAAACGTTGAACCTTTAGCCAAATTGTATCAAATAGCGAGTGTATTGAAAATTGGTTGCATTTGCATATATGTACATGTGCTTACATTGAACAGGTCATAGCAAGGAGGCTAGAGCAGAGGAATAAAATTGTTTGCCCGACAAATAGGTACATATTTATTGTATTTCTTTGGGTTTGGATGATTTTATGAGCCGATTGGCTAGCAGCTTGGCTTTTTCTTTTTCTTTTGGATTGAAGAAGGCCATGGGAGGCTATATGAAATATCCCGAAGTCCCCGGTGCAGGAGAGGTTATGGCGAAATTTTTTGAAAATTTAGGGTGTTAGCCACATTTTTGAAAATTTTGAAAAGTTCTTAGAAACTGAAAAGTTGAAGAACTTAAGCCGTAAAGAAAATAATGAAAGTTGAGTTGATTTGTTAAACAACTTTCGGCTTCGTTCCTTTTCGGGGACGAAAAGTTTTAAGTGGGGGAGATTGTAATAACCCGGAAATCCGAGCCAATTTAAATTTTTTATTTTGGCAATTTTAGCGAATTTTGATATTTAAAATGAATTATTTTAAATAATAATGACGAGAAATTTATTTTGAATATAATTCGAACGTATATTTTTATATAGATCGTCGTTAGAATATAATTATTTATTTTAAATTATAAAAGGAATTGAAAATGGCGCGGTAGTTCGATAATTCGATTTCAAAATTCAAATGAATGTATCGGGTGCAAAATAAACCAGATTTTAGTGAAACCAAAAATATTTGAATCTAATTGAGAATATCTTTCCAACGAATCAGAAAAATTGAAATTTCATAGCGGGAATCAAAAGATATGCCCAGTTGAAAATTCAGAATAGTCGCTATGGAATTCAGGCCCTTAAAAATAGCCATTTTGCAAACGACCTCGGATTTCGACGAAACCACTTTTGTTGGATCCGTGATGTCAAGTTATTGCTAGGTTTAAAATTTCATAATTTTTCGATTCAATATGTGAGCGTGGCAAAGGAAAATGCGTTTGACCAGTTTCAGTTGATTTTAATCGACTGGAAAATGGCCATTTTACAAACGGTCTCAGAATTCGACGAAATTAGTTTTGTTAGGACCGTATCGTCAATATGAAGCTAGAAAAAAAAATCGGGAATTTGTAGAGTTCGTATGTGGGCCCGGTAAATTGAAATGTGCGTTCAAATTCGATATATAGAGTTATATGTTGATTTTGACAAAAACTGATCGAAACGATCGAATTAGCTTTCAATACATATCCCATTGTGTTCGGAATGGGGGTAATTAGCTAGGGGCGACAGTCGTTGGGTCTCGTTTCGAGGTCAAATAAAAAAGTCAACCTTTTTGAATAATAAAATAATTAAATAATATAATATATATTATATAACCTCACCTACCCTCCTCTCTCTCTTCATTTTAAATCAAAAAAAAACCTATTGCTAAACCGCGTCCCCCCCCCCATCCGCTACCGCCGCCGCCGCTCCTCTGACAGCCCCCCCCCCCTCTTCATCGCTTCCTTCCTCTTCATCTCCTCCCCCAGTCGCCCCCTTCTCCGATGAGATCCATCCCCCCCTAAATCGAGACACCCGTTCGACGCAGCCCCCTCCCCCCTGAAGCTCGACGCACCCGCGACCTCCGCGCCACCTTCCAGACCCGACACCACCAACGCGAGTGACCGCGAGCATCCCCTCCTCCAATCGATTACGGTGAGTTTTTATATTATTTTATTTAGTTTTAGTAATTTAAAACCTGATTTTATATATATATATAACACTTTAAAAATATGATTTTTAATATGAAATCGTTTAGAAGTAAAAGTATGGTTTTTAACGCTTTAAAAATTCTATTTTTATTACTATGAAATGCGAACAAAGATTTGATCTTTATATGTATAACGAAGAGGGGAAGGTGATATTTTTAACTAGAGAAAGGCGATATTTTTATATGATAGAAAGGTTAAAAATATAATTTTTATATGATAGGAAGAATAAAAATATGATTTTTATATTATATAGATAATAAAAAAAATCGATCTTTATTATGTAGGAGATATAAAAATATAATTTTTATTATGTAGAAGAAGCAAAAATATGATTTTTATATAGAAAATGACGAGATAAAAATATGATCTTTATTATATGAACACCAGAATAAAAATAAAATTTCTATCCATATTTATAAAAATGTGATTTTTATATATGTAGTGGCTACGGGCAACGAAATTGACAAAAGGCGAGCACGGCGAAGATTTCTACAAGAAGAGTCGTGGCGTTTGGATTAGCTAGTCGGTGAGAACTCCTCACTTTTATTTTAATTTATTTCTAGTTTGAAATATATACTAGGATGCAGACGGTGTTTAATAGCACCCGACACCCGTCGTCCACAGACCATGGACGGCTTGTATGCTTGTTTGTTTGATTTTGATGTGTAGTTGATTGTGAAATGTGATGTGAAATGAAATAAAATATTTATAGAGTTAAAAATATTTTATAGTTGAAAATAGAATTTTTAACGTGTATATGAAATGAAATAAATTAATATAAACAAATCGAACGATTTGTTTATATACACACATTTGACTGATATTGATTGGGACGATAAATTTTACACATCGCCCAACTGCACAAATAAAATATGTGTTTGATTGTTTGAAACCCCACACGGGTATTGGGATGATATATGACATACACTAATCCCAATAATTAGTTGTATGTCGATCGATTGATGGACAGACTGTTATAAGCGTTAAATATTTATATTTGATGTTTATACAGTGTAGAATGCACTTTGGATGATGGTTGATTATTCGTCATTGTTGATATATACATGCGTTGTATGGAAATCCATAGAAATAAAATCTATGGTAATTGATTGGGCTTCATTCCAGTTTTGAATAGAAATGTTTGAAATAGAAATATTTGAAATAGAAATATTTGAAATAGAAATATTTGAAGTTGAAATATTTGAAAATAAAAGAAATATTGGAAATAGAATATTCGAAAATGGAAATATATGGAGCCATGTGGATTAGATTGACGCCATTTTGACGTGAACGATATTTATATCGATTTTATTCATTTTATAATGAATATCGAAAGTGATTTCAAAATCTGATATTTTGAAAAGAATTAGAATTCGAATTGAAATTGAATAGAAATGAATTCGAATTGAAATTGATTGGAATTGAAAACGAACTGAAATTGAATTAAAAATCGATTTGAATTGAAATCAATTTGAAATGAATTTAAATCGAATTTATAAGGAAAAAATCAATTTTGATTTGAATTTGAAAAGAAGTTGAAATCGTTTTGAAAACGAATTTAAAACGATTTATAAAATACGTTTTAAAAGGAAATCGACGAAGTATATATATTATATATATAATATAATGGCCTGAATAGAACGCGCTGCGCTGCGGCAGTTCGTGAATTTCGACCATTGACTTCGAATGGACATTGCGGGAGATCCGACCGTCGGATTCTCCTAAAACCGGAACCGTTGGGTTCGTATTGAAAAGAGCTTTCTAACGAATGTGAGAAATTATAAATCAAACGGTTGGATTTGGAATTATGTCCAAATCAAATTTGAAAACGGTTGTTGTAAGTGCAGTTCGATGGCCGTTGATGGAAATCGACTGTACGGGCCTTGATAAAATTATTAAAAATATTAATAATTAGTGTAAAATCATGAGAAATGATTTGTGAAGAATTGGGATGAAAAACTACATATTTGAAAAGATAAAAATAGATTTTTATCGAGATGAACTAGTTTTGAACTAGAATAATTATTTATTTATTTTTAAAAATAAATAAATTGGATTTGAAATGGTTTTGAAAATAACCAGAATTTCCAATAATTGAATTGGAATGGATTTGAATCGAAATTGTCTTTGGAATATTTCGATGTTGGATTTCGTGATTATACAGATATTGTTATGGAAATTTGAGATATATATATATATATATATATATCGTTATTTCCAATACGATATTTGTTGGTCGTAGAATTTGATATTGAATATAAGCCGATATATTTTCTATTCAGAGCCTTGTATTTTATATCAAATGTGATTTGGGTTTGTCGTGAATGGTGTCTTCATTAACACTGTTCTTAAGCCCAGTTGAGAAAAAGATTAAATCTTTTTATTTAGATTTAATGAAGTGTGCCAATTAAATAATATTTAATTGGAATTGATTTTTGGGTTTATCGTGAACAGTGTTTTAAATAACACTTGTTCTTTAACCCGATAATTAATGGAATGTGATTTTGGGTTTATCGTGAACCGTGTTTTAAATGACACTGATTCTTTAACCCAGTTAAAGATTAAAACTAAGTGGAGTTTTAATGAATCTTTAATTAGATTGAAAAGATCGAGAATGGAGTATCACCAGTTTTGCTCCAGGCGATAGTTAAATCTTTAATTAGATTTGAACGTGAAATGGTAATTGAATTTACCGATAACACTGTGGTGTTAGATATGAAGTATGACCAGTTTTACTTCATGGGATGAATAGGTGGGGATTGGGAAATAAAATAAATGATTACTCCGGTGTGGTTCGCTAATCCCGACTAGTTTGAATTGATATTCAAAGAAGATTAAAGAATAAATTTAAAGAATTTATCTTTGATAAAATTAATGGGAACCTTTCCCAAAGTGGAAGAATATTTGAATAAACGAATATTCTGAATTGGAATGAGGCGTATGTTGTGTTTGTGTAACACTTGTTTATTATATACGCGAGTTATTCAGAAATACCGGGTTTATCCCATTCTGAATAACTGATTCGACGTGGTGTCGAAGATGAAGATGGTGGTCGAAGACCGGAGGTCTTCACGTCGTTTGGATAATTACTGATGATCTTGATTGGGCCGTACACCCAAGAGGAGGGAATCAGTTGGTGATCGTCCAGACGTACTTGGAGATCGATGGAGATGCGGGGTACTAGGTGCCTCCGGTTTCGTTCAGACCCAGAACGAACTTGTAAATGGACTGTGTGTCTGACATTGGATTTTAGTCTGTGTGGTTGATTTCTATTAAATATATATCTGTTTGGCAGCGGAGAATTTATTCTCTTGCTTAACGCCCTTCTCTGAGACGTATGAGCTCAGAGGTTATATATTGATGGATGTCAAACGCATGGAGTGAATTGCCTGTGTGGCATGCCTAAGTGGCAATAGATCGAGGCTTCTGTTGAAAAGCAAAGTCTTTTGGTTGATGATCAAAGCACCACCTGTGTGGCATAGCTTTGTGTAACGTGAATTCGCGAGCCTCACACCCAGGTTATGAACCAGAAACGGGAGAGGACTTCAGGGAGGACATGCGTTTCTTTCTAGCTAGAAGTGGCGTCAGTGGTTTTACACGCCCTGATGAGTTTGACTTATGTGGTTGTTGCTGTTGCGAGGCGCCTCGGTTTGATCGGACGATCCGGGTCCGATGGAGTCATTCGTTGGCTCATTTGCGCCCCATAGGGCGGGGAAACGCAGTGTTCAGGCATAATAATCCACATCGGTGGACCGGCCCTGACGATCCATAGGGCAGTTGCGGCTGTTCCTGAGACATGGTAGGCTAGATTGTCTCGAATCGGTAGAGGACGATCCCTGGCCTCGGTTCATAGATGGAAACCCAATTTCCAAATACGTGACTTTGCGATTTTGATTGTATAACCTATATATGGCGACATAGTGGTATGGGGCATTCATGCCGCCTATGATTGATACTTATGATTTGAAATTGATTTCTTTACTTATAGCAATAATAAAAGAATTGTTTTAACGTATCAAGCATTCTTTGGCTATTATAAGGTAAAACCCTATCCTCTGGTTTGTGTTGCATTGTGTGATGGGACCTGGGTCTTATAATAGCTTCATTTTTCTTTATTTAGCATTGCGCTGTTTGTTTTATGCACTGGTATTCTTGGGAGGAAACCCGTTCCGTGTTTTACGGCGTGGTCCCTTGATTTACCTAACTTTAAGTTAAAGATTAATAACTGTTTTAGTTCTCACACCAGTCCCATGACTGACCTGGAGTTTATTGTTTTAACCTAAACTCTGGGTGCCCTTATTTTGACACGGGCAGCTAGTAGTTTTGGTTTTGCAGATTTATATTCACAGGATCCTGATCTACAACTGGAACGATATCCGGAAAGCTTTGTATCTGTATATCTCCTTCAGTTGTGTGTTGTATTATTTTCCGCTGCTATGTAATATATTGTAATCTCTGATATTTTCTGTGTAATATTTATTCATTTATACTCTGTATATTCTTGTATCTGATGGAATTGTTGTAATATACAATGAAATGTTCTTCTGTCTGCGTTCTAATTTGTCGTGTTCTCAAAACAATCAGGCGTTTCGAACGGTCTTGATCGGTTTAGCGACTGATTCGGATCGAGCGGAATTCCCGGTCGTTACACAACCATCATCTAGAGTGCATTACACATCTGCATAAGCAATAAATATAAGTAATTAACGCTTAGAACAGTCTGTCAACTAATCGATTCACATACAACTAAACAATTGGGATTAATGTATGCCAAATATCATCACAATACCCGTGTGGGGTTTCAACCAACAAATACTGAATATTGTTAGTGCAGTTGGGCGATGTGTAAAATTATCGACCCAATCGATATTACTAAAATAGGCAAGCATAAACAAGTCGTCCGACTTGCAAATAGATGTGTAAAATTATTTTTAACTATCCTATAATTATTTTATTTTCCGCAGTTATAAGCTAAAAATAATATTTTCACTAATTAAATTTTTCTAACACTTTTTAGAAAGTTTCGGCAGCATAACGGCACGATGCTAGAACCGGAATAAGGTCTAGCCCTATCCCTCGCCTAATACTGGCTCGCGCCATACACAAACCAAATTCAATCAATTCCATTCACATCCCAAACCAAATCCAAACAAATAAATCAATCAATATCCAAATTTCCATAATACAATCCAAACAAACAACCATGGCTTGTACAATAAAATAGTGTCGGGGGCTACTAAGCCCCGTCTGCATCCTAGTATATATTTAACTATAAATAAATTTGAGTGAGAAAGAGTTCTCACCTTTGGTTTCCACTCCGCCATTCTTTAATTGAACGGTTTTGATTTGGATTTGCTCCAGTACGTTGTGTTATTCACCGTGATTCCAACGCAATCTGTTTCATGCAGTTTATATTAAAAATCACATTTTTATTGCAACGCAATATCTCTTAAAAATCATATTTTTAAACCGTCCCATATATATAAAATTCACATTTTAATGTAATGTTATTTCATTTTAAATTTCGCATTTTTAATTCAATGATATATATATATAAATCATATTTTTATATTTTTAAAACCATGTTATTTTTATTTTAAAAATCCATGCTATTTATATAGTAAAAATCATATTTTTAATTCAAAACCATATGTGTAAAAGTCACATTTTTAATTCAAAATCATATGTGTAAAAATCACATTTTTATTCTGCTATTATATATATAAAAATCACATTTTTATTCTTCTTATATATATATATATATCACATTTTTATTCTGCTATTATATATATATATATAAAAATCATATTTTTATTCCATAAGTATATATGTAAAAATCCATTTTTTTAAGCAATGCTATAATATATAAAAACTGGTTTTTATCTTTTTAAAACTAATTACATTAAATAAATAAAAAACTTACAGGCGGTTTTGGGGGTGGGGAATGGCACTGCAGGGCGCTGGAGGTCGAGAGTGGCGTGGGTGACGTCTAGGTGGCAAGCGGAGAGGGTGTAGTGGAGGCGACGGGCCCATAATTGGTTGGAGGCGCGGTTTTTGGGGAGAAAGGTGCTGTGGAGGTTTGGAGAAGGGGATGGAGGTATGGAGGAGGAGGGGATGGCCAGGGGGAGCGGCGGCGCGGCGTTGGCAGGCCGGAGGGGGAAGGCATCGACGTGCGGTTGCGATGGGAGGGGGCAGCAGGTTTACGGGTTTCAATTTAAAAAGGGTGGCGCGATTTGTCTGGGGAGATAATTTAAGGTTTACACCCTTTTATATATATTTAATTATTTAATTCCCGAAAAGTAACTTTTTATTTCGAACTTCAAATCAAACCCAACGACTGTCGCCCTAGCCAAATACCCCCATTCCGGACACAGTGAGATATGTCCAATAAGCCAATTCGACTGTTACGATCAGTTTTCATCAAAATTAAAATATAAATTAATTTAACGTTCAAAATTGATTTTAACGTACATTTTAATTTACCAGGGTCACATACTAATCCAAAAAATAGTAGAAAAATAAATCTAGATATGTTTTGACGATACGGTCCTAATAAAACTAATTTCATGGAATTTGAGGGCCGTTTGAAAAATGGTCATTTTCCAGTCGATTAAATTCAAACTGAAATTACCAAACACGTTTAAATTTACCACGCTTACATAGTAATTCCAAAAATTATGAAAATTGGAATCTAGCAATAATTAGACATTCAAGATCCAACAAAAGTGGTTTCGTCGAAAACGGAGATCGTTTGCCAAGTGGCTATTTTTAAGGGCTATATGTTATATTAAAATATATATAAATTCCATAGCGACTAGTCTGAATTTTAAATTGGACATAACTTTTAATCCTTGTTATGAAATCTATATTTTTAACATTTGTTCGAAAGATATAATGAAACAGATTCAAATATTTCTAGTTTTACTGAAATCCGATTTATTTTGAATTCAGTACATTCATTTGAAATTTAAAATCGAATTTTCAAACTACCATGCCATTTCAGGCTCGTTTTATAATTAAAATAAATTTATTCGTTTTAACTTCGGTAAAAATAATTTTTTAGTCGTTATTATTTAAAATAAATCAATTTAAATATTCAAAATCCATTAAAATAGACAAAATAAATTTTTTAAATTAGTTCTGAAAATCCGGGTTGTTACAGACGATGCACAATCCCACGCCTCATGGACTACACTGCCATCTCACCCATACTTTTAGTCATCCGAGTTACCAGAATCTTTAGCCATATACTAAATCATTTTTATATCCCGAAGTAGGGAAAATCATTTCACAACATAATAATCAAAAGTACTTTTAAACTATAGTACTTCACGTCAGCAATTCACATATATGATCAGTCACTATTAATCACATAACCTTTGAGCTCGTACGTCTCAAAGAAAGGTGTTAAGCAAAAGAATAAATTCTCCGCCACCAAATAGATACATCATCAATAGCAACTAATCGATTATGTGATGAACTACAATGTAACAAATAATACATTTCTAAATCATTTCTCAACATCGGATTAGCCCTCAAAATCCTTTCTGTTTTATAAAACATTTTTATAGAACATTTCCTGTCCAAAATCGGGAATACATTTCTTTTCACTTAAGAAAAATATCATTTCAAATTCATTCATTAAATTTGAAATGAACTCAACATCGCTAAAATCTCATAGTCAAATCGTGAAGTGTTTCACAAGGCGTTAGCATACAAAAATTTCTACCCAACCCAATGCTAAATGTAAAAGCATACTTGCTCATAAACTGGTGAGCACAATCCAAACAGTCAACCAATCACAATCAATATCAACAACCCAGAATATTTGGTTTATATCACATCTCATGTTCTGGGTAAATTTAATCACCATCTATTCATTCAAATCTAATTAAAGATTTATTAAAACTCTTCTTCGTTTTAATCTCTAAAATCATTACTTAATGATTGTTCAACTTTCTGAAAATTAATCCTGTCATTAACTAGGTTAAAGAACCAATGACACTTAAAACACAGTCCACGATAAACCCAAAATCATCTTCCATCAAAATGGAATCTTTACGGAAATCATAACAGTATGTAATCGATATAAATTTCCGTATCAAATTAACACTATAAGTGGAATAGCGGCAAGGCCTTTTAAATTCCATAAATAGTAAAGGTCTTCCTTCACAGAAGCTCATCTCGATTATTACCAAATCGAATTCCATTCAATTCCAATTTAATATATTAAATTGGAAAACTTTACTTTGGGAAATTCCATTAATCTTATTTAAAAGATTATAATTTCCAAATCATATCTTCACTGTTAATTGGGTTAAAGAACGACTGTTATTTAAAACATTGTTCATTATAAAACCCATTATCCAATTTGACATTAAATACAAGGCTCTGAATAGAAATAATATCGGCTTACATTCAACATCAAATTCTGAAACCAAAAGGTACTGTATTGGGAATAACGATATCCGTATAATCACGGAATCCAATATTGAAATATTCCGAAGATTATTTCCATTCCAATTTATAAGTTGGAAAATTCTGGTTATATTAAAACCATTTTCAATCCAATTTATTTATTTATGAACATTGGATCATTATTCTAGTTAATAACTAGCTCATTTTGATAAAAACATATTTCTATCTTTTCAAACTTGGATTTTTTTTTTCATCCAAAATCTTTCCAAATCATTTATTGTAACAACCTGTATTTTGAATAAACAAGTTATAACATAAATCAAGGCAGAATTAAATGATAAAATCTGAATCAAGGGAAACGGGCTGTGCCATTGCGTTCGTCTCGGAAAAATACGCGAAATAGAGTCCGAGTTTTCGAAAATCGGAGTCCGTATGACCCAGTTATGGCCCATAGAAGTTTTCAGAAAATTCAAGTTTAAAAACAAATTCGAATTCAAATTCAGCTGGGCAGGATAGGCGGGAAAAGATCCCGCCACTCCCCAAGTCGACTGGGGAGTCGACTTGGGAGTCGACACACCCCAGGCTGTGTCGACTGCCCAGTCGACACCCCTGTCGACTTGGGTGGTCGGCCAGTCTGGCCTGGGTGCACCTGACTTGTTCCTCAAGACATGTTTGGAGGCTAGTGACGTGAATTGATGGTCCAGATCTGAATTAGGGTTAATCCTATGGCCTAAACTAACCTAATCATCTATAAAAAGACCCTAATACCTAGCCTAAATCAACATAAATCATTCCTACAACTAAACTATGCCAAAATGTTTAATCATGGCCTCCACCCTCTTGTCATAGCCTCCATCTTCATTCATATGAGAGTTCCTAAGCTTGTTTGAGAGCTTCTAAGTTTGATTCAAGGCCAAAGTTCAATCTTTCTTCATACAAATCAAAGGAGCTTCTTGGAGCTTGTATTCATTTGGGGTTTTTAGAGTTGCTAGTGGCTTCGTCTCAATCTTATTTTATTTTATAAGTCTTCATAGCATTGTAAGCCCTATTCTACTCTTAGATTCTAACTATGAAGTTAAATATGACATGTTGCAAGTTTGAGTTTGGGCCTAAGTATGATTTGTGCTTTGATTCTATCATGTTATGCATAGATTTATTCTATGCATGTTTGTAAAGCTATCACCTTGACTTTGTGCATAGAAAACTATGAGCTTTGATCCTATCATGTTATGCATAGATTTATTCTATGCATGTTTGTAAAGCTATCACCTTGACTTTGTGCATAGAAAGCTATGAGCTTTGATTTGAAATGTTGCATAAAGCAACATAGAAACTCTCATAAACCTTATGTTAACTTGCATATGATGTTATATGTGAATCACTTGCTATCATCCCATGTCATTTATGACCATGTTTCATCTATTTTGCTAAAGTTGATATCATGCATGTTTTGAGGCCTATAATGTAATATGCAAGTTTATGAACACATTTGCCTTATATGCCACCATGTTTAACTTGTGGCCCAAACCTTATTAATTATGTCATGCTTCTAAGTTCCCTCTTTGAGATCTATTTTCGTTCATGCGAACTTACATGCGATGGGGTTACGTTATGGGTAAACTAAAATGACATAAAGACATGACTTGAAAAGATGACATGAAATATGACATGTGATTATGCTTGAAACATGAACATGAACTTGGACATGACTTCTAGAAAACATGGGAATGGCCAACTCGAGGTTGGGTTGAGTTTGTAGCATAAATCTACCCGAAACCGACCGGCTTAACTAGTGGCTACAAGCAATAGGACCCAATGTGAGTAGTTGATCATGTCGCACTTGAAACCCGAGGTTAGACTAAGTTGTGGTCTAAAGCTACCCGGACCCGCCCGGCTTAACTAGTAACCACAACAAGGTCTAATGTGAGAGGTTGGGTGCATTAAATTAATTAATGCCACATGATAGGGTTAAGTCATGGACCACTTGAATACTTAACCAATTAAACACGATGGGTTGGTAGGGTTAAGTCATGAACTACTTGAATACTTAACCAATTAAACACGATGTATTGATAGGGTTAAGTCATGAACTACTTGGGTACACTTGACCGACTCAATTCATGGTTAGGATAGGGTTAACCACACTTAACCCGCTTGAAATCCTAGTTACGAGGTCCTTTTCAGCCGTAACCCACTTGGGAGTATCTGGATACCCTGGACTAGGCTAGGGTGGGGCACGATTACTGGACTGATTATAAGAGATCAAAAGAGACGGCTGAATGGTGCACCGATTGTTCAGGCGGACCATGGTCGTGCACATTAAGTCCGGAGTTGAACATGGGCACCAGTAGGTTTAGACTGTGCGTGCTTGAATTGTGTCTGTGGTTTACACCTTAGGGCTGGATACACCCTGGGGTGGACCTTGCACAGTTAACTACATTCCATGATTAAGCCGTATGACACCGATACACGACGAGTTAGGCTTATAGGGAGCCGATCGACTAGACCGAGTAGTTGGACCTTGATTTAGGTCATCTCATGATATTGGGCCAGCTTTGGGCCAAGGGATCATTTCTTGTTTATACTTGACATGGATTGGAATACTAGTACACACTTGGTGCAACTTAACCTTGTATATGCGATGCCACACTTGATCTATCTTGTTAACTTTTCACCATGCCAGTTATCACCCTATGTTTCATCTCTGCTTTACATGTCCAGTTAACTTTATTAGTTTTTATACTAATAGTAGGTAGGACTTACCAGTCTTTTTGACTGACCTGTTTTCTTTCGCCTCTTTTCTTCCGTTCCCCCCCCCCCCAGGTTTACAAGGTGGGAACACTGGTACCTAGCTCGGGTCTTTAGCTGCTTTTCTGGATAGCTCATGTACGGTTTGGACGTGAGCATGCTATGGCTTTATTCTACTTTGGTGATAGTTACTTTATGTTATTTCCAGTTTTCAGTTTATGTTTCTAGACTTTGTTTTGTGGGGAAATAATGACCAAGTACTTTGATGTAACTTGACTATGGTTTTGAAATGTTAGTTTTATCCGCTGCTTTACTTACTCTGTTTTACTTATATGTTCTGTCTTGTGATATCTGCATGCATGTTTACCTTGTTTAACGATCCTCCAAAGCTAGTGTGCTTGCAAGAGTGGCATTGGCGGAGGTGGGGTGTTACATTTGGTATCAGAGCATAAGGTTTACAAGATCTGAGCAAAAGGTTTTTAAAACTTACCTTTTGGAAAACTATTTTCAAAACTAATTAAGTATTTTCCAAGAAAAAGTCTAGTTTATTTTAAAAGGCTATTCCCCAAAAGCCATTAGCACTATCCTTCGTTTCCTCGTTCGTAATCTATCTTTTCCCTTTTTTCAGCATGGCCGATCTTAATCTTCCCGAGGGAGTAACCATTCCCGGATGGTTCCGGAGATACTTAGAAGCTAGGGCCGACGATGTGGGCCCAGCAAACACTCCCACTGTAACTGAGGTTCCTCCTCCTCCTCAGCATCCACCAGCAGATTTCGCAAAGGTTTGCAAAGACTTTAAGGCGATGGGTGGCAAGAATTTTATTGGGACGGAGACTTTTGTTGAGGCAAGAAATTGGTTGAAAGAAACTGAAGATCTCTTCGCCATCTTTGATGTGGAAGACCATAGAAAAGTTCTGTTGGCAATATGGCTATTGAAAGAGGAAGCTGCTTATTGGTGGGAGGTCACCAATGCTACTAGGCCTATAGAGACTTGGGCCGACTTTAGGACAAGGTTTGGGCTTAAGTTTCTATCATCTGCTGAGGCGAATCTGCAATTGGAGAAGTTTATATCTTTGAAGCAAGGGGACATGACAGTGAGGGAGTATGTGAATAAGTTTATCCAGCTTGCTCGATTCGGTTTGGACATGGTTAATACTCCCCAGAAGAAGGCTTTACGCTTTGCACGAGGGTTGAATGAGCCATTACAAGGTTTAGCCATGTCTCATATACCCATGGGGGCCACTTTTGAAAGCCTAGTAGACATGGCATTGCTTCAGGGAGATGATAAGAATGGCAAGAAAGAAGTCAAGCCTAATGAGACTCAAACCAAGAGGACGGATTCCAAGTGGGGAGGCAATCAGAGCAACCAGAACAATGAGAACAACAAGAACAACAAGGGTAACAAGGCCAAGGCAAGGGACACAAGGAAGTGCAACTACTGTGGGATCGTTGGGCACATAGTCAAAGATTGCAGGAAGAAGAAGAGGAAGTTGGGCGAATGCTTTCATTGTGGAGAGACTGGACACTTTAGCAAGGATTGCCCCAAGAAGCAAGGACAAGGGCAAGGGCAGACTCAGCGTGCAGGACCTTCTGGAGGGCAAGTGCATGCTCTCAACACTGCTCTAGTTCCGGACCGAGGTAGTATTTCTGTAGAAAGTCTTGTTTACATTTCTGATTTTCCTGTTCGCACCTTATTTGATTCTGGTGCATCGCATAGTTTTATTTCTTCGGATCTTGTTGAAAGTTTGCACCTAAGTACTAGTCTTGTTGAGAATCCCGTTAGTGTTTCAAATCCAATTGGAGGTTCCGCCCATTTATCTATGATTTGTATGGATTTGAGGATTTCTATCTTGACCGTAGAATTCACGTGTAATGCTTATGTTCTCGGGTTCACGGGATACGGGTTGATTTTGGGCATGGATTGGTTGTCCAGTTATGGAGCCATTCTCGATTGTGAGCATAGGGTGGTGAGGCTCATGACTCGCCTCGGTAATACCCTAAAGATTTCTTGCAACCCGCTAGATCCCGTCATGTTATGTTATCTTGAATCTCTTGACTCGTCCATCGATGATCTGCAATCTGTAAGGGTGGTTCGAGAATATCCTGATGCCTTTGAAGAGGTTAAGGGGTTACCCCCTAAACGAGAGATAGATTTCCGCATTTATCTTGTTGATAATGCCAAGCCAGTTTCATTGCCCGTTAGGCACATGGCCCCGCGAGAAAGAAGAGAGCTCAGTAAGCAAATCAAGGAGTTGCTTGAGAAGAATTTTATTAGGCGAAGCATTTCTGAATGGGGTGCTCCTGTGGTATTCGCTACTAAGGCGGATGGTTCGCTTCGTCTATGTGTTGATTATCGAGAGTTGAACAAGCTGACAAAGAAGAATAGGCACCCGTTACCGAGGATAGATGACCTCTTTGACCAGCTTGTTGGTGCTTCTGTTTTCTCTCAGCTCGATCCAGCCACCGGATTCCATCAGCTTAGAGTGGCTGAGGATAGTATCGATAAAACTGCGTTTAGGACTCCAGATGGATTCTTTGAATGGCTTGTCATGCCATTCGGTTTGACTAATGCACCCGCCTACTTCGTAGATTTGATGAGTAGGGTGTTCAGGGAGTTCCTTAACAAGTTTGTGGTTGTCTTCGTGGATGATATTCTGATCTTCTCAAAGGATGAGGAAGAACATGTTAGACACCTCAAGGAAGTGATGGATACGCTTAGAGCTCATCAGTTGAAAGCCAAGTTCTCCAAATGCCATTTCTGGAGAAGGGAAGTTCGGTTTCTTGGACATACAGTTTCTAAGCAAGGCATAGCGGTGGATCCCGCGAAAGTGGTTGCAGTTCAAGACTGGAAGACTCCTAGGAATGCAACCGAAGTAAGAAGCTTTCTCGGTCTGGTGGGCTACTATAGGAAGTTCATCAGGGACTTCGCTAAGATTTCAGCCCCTCTTACTAAGTTGACGAAGAAGAACTTAGTCTTTGCATGGGACTTAGAGTGTGAGCTTGCTTTTCAAAGGCTCAAGAGGGCCCTTACTACAGCTCCAGTTTTGGCATTACCCGATGGTGGTAAGATGTTTACCGTATACACCGATGCATGTGGCACGGGGTTAGGTGATGTTCTGATGCAAGAAGGAAGAGTGATATGTTATGGGGGTAGGCAACTTAAAGTTCATGAGAAGAACTATCCCACTCATGATTTGGAGTTGGCGGCGATCGTCTTTGCACTTAAATCCTAGCGCCACTATCTTCTAGGCGAAAGGTTTGAGTTATATACTGATCACAAGTCGCTCAAGTACCTCTTCTCGCAGAAAGATCTGAATCTAAGGCAGCAAAGGTGGATGGAATTCTTAGCATCTTATGACTTCGAGATAGCTTATACCCCTGGCAAGGGTAATGTTGTGGCAGATGCATTAAGCAGAAGTAGGTTGACTTTGAGTCCCTTGTTTGTTGAGATGAGGAGCCTAGAGTTCTTGGCAACCTTTGATTTCACAACAGCCGTTGAGTCGATGACGGGTTCGTTAGCATCCCTTGAGCTTAGACCTATACTTCTTGATCAAGTTGGGGCTTTGCAGAAGGAAGACCCGCAGATAGTCGAGGTCATGGACAAGTTGATTCGTGGTGAGACGTCTAGTCACCTTGCTAGATATACTATTGATGACAAGGGTTGGCTAAGGCGTGATGGAAGGCTATGCGTTCCACAAGTAGGAGACTTGGTGCATAAAGTTCTCGAAGAAGCGCATCATTCGAAGATGACTATACATCCTGGAGGAGATAAGATGTATAGGGATATGAAGCGCATTTTCTTTTGGGCTGGAATGAAGAAGGATGTGGCAGAGTATGTTTCAAAGTGCATAATGTGCCAACAAGTGAAAGCCGAGTCGAAGAAACCCGGTGGGCTATTACATCCATTAGAGGTCCCGCAATGGAAGTGGGAAAGTATTTCTATGGATTTTGTGGATGGATTGCCTAGGTCAAGGAAAGGGAATACGAGCATATGGGTCATAGTTGACAGACTTACGAAGAGTGCTCATTTCATTCCAGTGAAGAGCAAGAGGACTGCATCATGGCTAGCATCTGTTTATCTTCGAGAGATAGTGCGATTGCATGGAGTTCCTTCTAGCATAGTTAGCGATCGTGACCCAATCTTCACTAGCCAGTTCTGGAATAGTTTGCAAGAAGCGATGGTACGCGATTGAATCTAAGTACAGCCTATCACCCCCATACGGATGGCCAAACCGAAAGGGTGAATAGAGTGCTAGAAGATCTCTTGAGGCTTTGTGTTCTTGACTTTGGTGGTACTTGGGAAGACCACCTCCCTCTTGTAGAGTTTGCTTATAATAATAGCTATCAAGCTAGCATAGGGATGGCACCATTTGAAGCTTTGTATGGGAGGCCGTGTAGGTCACCATCTTGTTGGTGGGAGACAACGGATAGGCTTATACTTGGGCCCGATATGATACGGAACACATCCGAGAAAGTTGAATTGGTGAGAAGACGGATGAAAGCGGCCCAAGACAGACAGAAATCCTATGCTGACAAGCGAAGGACAGATTTGGAATTCGAAGTTGGAGATATGGTTTTCGTGAAGGTTTCTCCTTTGCGTAATGTGGTTCGTTTTGGAGCAGTTGGGAAGCTGGCACCAAGGTTCGTAGGACCCTTCCCTATCATAGAAAGAATTGGGAAGATGGCTTATAAGGTGGAATTGCCCGAGAAGCTGGCCGGAGTGCATAATGTCTTTCATGTCTCGCATCTCCGAAAGTGCCTACATGAGTCCGCTGAGGTGGTTGAACCTAGCATTCTTGAAGACGTGGAGGTAGAGAAAGAGGCAACCCTGAGGAGAGCCCCGATTCGTATCTTGGGAACGGAGATCAGGAAGCTAAGGAATCGAGAAGTCAAATTGGTGAAAGTTCAGTGGAGTGAAGCCGAAGAGGATGCAACTTGGGAAACCGAGGAGAAGATGCGTGGGCTTTATCCATTTCTTTTTGAGGGTACATTCTCGATCTCTCTTCATTTTTAGCATATCTTCCTTTTTGCTATCCATGTTTATCCTGTTTATCTTGTAACTTCGTTAACCTTGTCATGAGAACCTTAGGTAGAAACCCTTTGGATGAAACATGTACTTGAAACATGTTATGCTTGATGTTTGCAAGTGGTTGCAAGTGTTTGCAAGTGGATACTCGTGGATGCATGATACACATTAGGCACTAAGATCGGCTCACGCACTTTCATATTGCATATGCATGAGTGCTTATACTTATTCATGGATGAAACTTGTTATGCTATCATGTGGATGCTGCATATGGATGAATGTTATGTGCACTCATATAGAGATTATAAATTATGTTAGGAATTTGCATACATATGGACGCATTTCACTAACATACTTTGCATTAAGGAGGTTTACTGAATCAGTAACTGCCTGATTTTCGCATTAGATAAGTACACATACACACACCTTTGCATATAATCATACAGCGTTTAGAAATTGTTAAGGATATTGACTGCACGTGGATGATGTTTTGAGTAGATGGATGATGGATGGTAGGATACGTTCTTCCTAACTTAGAGATTTCGGGGACGAAATCCTTTAAGGTGGGGAGGATGTAACAACCCGTATATTGAATAAACAAGTTATAACATAAATCAAGTCAGAATTAAATGATAAAATCTGAATCAAGGGAAACGAGCTGTGCCATTGCGTTTGTCTCGGAAAAATACGCGAAATAGAGTCCGAGTTTTCGAAAATCGGAGTCCGTATGACCCAGTTATGGCCCATAGAAGTTTTCAGAAAATTCAAGTTTAAAAACAAATTCGAATTCAAATTCAGCTGGGCAGGATAGGCGGGAAAAGATCCCGCCACTCCCCAAGTCGACTGGGGAGTCGACTTGGGAGTCGACTTGGGAGTCGACACACCCCAGGCTGTGTCGACTGCCCAGTCGACACCCCTGTCGACTTGGGTGGTCGGCCAGTCTGGCCTGGGTGCACCTGACTTGTTCCTCAAGACATGTTTGGAGGCTAGTGACATGAATTGATGGCCCAAATCTGAATTAGGGTTAATCCTATGGCCTAAACTAACCTAATCATCTATAAAAAGACCCTAATACCTAGCCTAAATCAACATAAATCATTCCTACAACTAAACTATGCCAAAATGTTTAATCATGGCCTCCACCCTCTTGTCATAGCCTCCATCTTCATTCATATGAGAGTTCCTAAGCTTGTTTGAGAGCTTCTAAGTTTGATTCAAGGCCAAAGTTCAATCTTTCTTCATACAAATCAAAGGAGCTTCTTGGAGCTTGTATTCATTTGGGGTTTTTAGAGTTGTTAGTGGCTTCGACTCAATCTTATTTTATTTTATAAGTCTTCATAGCATTGTAAGCCCTATTCTACTCTTAGATTCTAACTATGAAGTTAAATATGACATGTTGCAAGTTTTAGTTTGGGCCTAAGTATGATTTGTGCTTTGATTCTATCATGTTATGCATAGATTTATTCTATGCATGTTTGTAAAGCTATCACCTTGACTTTGTGCATAGAAAACTATGAGCTTTGATCCTATCATGTTATGCATAGATTTATTCTATGCATGTTTGTAAAGCTATCACCTTGACTTTGTGCATAGAAAGCTATGAGCTTTGATTTGAAATGTTGCATAAAGCAACATAGAAACTCTCATAAACCTTATGTTAACTTGCATATGATGTTATATGCGAATCACTTGCTATCATCCCATGTCATTTATGATCATGTTTCATCTATTTTGCTAAAGTTGATATCATGCATGTTTTGAGGCCTATAATGTAATATGCAAGTTTATGAACACATTTGCCTCATAATCCACCATGTTTAACTTGTGGCCCAAACCTTATTAATTATGTCATGCTTCTAAGTTCCCTCTTTGAGATCTATTTTCGTTCATGCAAACTTACATGCGATGGGGTTACGTTATGGGTAAACTAAAATGACATAAAGACATGACTTGAAAAGATGACATGAAATATGACATGTGATTATGCTTGAAACATGAACATGAACATGACTTCTAGAAAACATGGGAATGGCCAACTCGAGGTTGGGTTGAGTTTGTAGCATAAATCTACCCGGAACCGACCGGCTTAACTAGTGGCTACAAGCAATAGGACCCAATGTGAGTAGTTGGTCATGTCGCACTTGAAACCCGAGGTTAGACTAAGTTGTGGTGTAAAGCTACCCGGACCCGCACGGCTTAACTAGTAACCACAACAAGGTCTAATGTGAGAGGTTGGGTGCATTAAATTAATTAATGCCACATGATAGGGTTAAGTCATGGACCACTTGAATACTTAACCAATTAAACACGATGGGTTGGTAGGGTTAAGTCATGAACTACTTGAATACTTAACCAATTAAATACGATGTATTGATAGGGTTAAGTCATGAACTGCTTGGGTACACTTGACCGACTCAATACATGGTTAGGATAGGGTTAACCACACTTAACCCGCTTGAAATCCTAGTTACGAGGTCCTTTTCAGCCGTAACCCACTTGGGAGTATCTGGATACCCTGGACTAGGCTAGGGTGGGGCACGATTACTGGACTGATTATAAGAGACCAAAAGAGACGGCTGAATGGTGCACCGATTGTTCAGGCGGACCATGGTCGTGCACATTAAGTCCGGAGTTGAACATGGGCACCAGTAGGTTTAGACTGTGCGTGCTTTAATTGTGTCTGTGGTTTACACCTTAGGGCTGGATACACCCTGGGGTGGACCTTGCACAGTTAACTACATTCCATGATTAAGCCGTATGACACCGATACACGACGAGTTAGGCTTATAGGGAGCCGATCGACTAGACCGAGTAGTTGGACCTTGATTTAGGTCATCTCATGATATTGGGCCAGCTTTGGGCCAAGGGATCATTTCTTGTTTATACTTGACATGGATTGGAATACTAGTACACACTTGGTGCAACTTAACCTTGTATATGCGATGCCACACTTGATCTATCTTGTTAACTTTTCACCATGCCAGTTATCACCCTATGTTTCATCTCTGCTTTACATGTCCAGTTAACTTTATTAGTTTTTATACTAATAGTAGGTAGGACTTACCAGTCTTTTTGACTGACCTGTTTTCTTTCGCCTCTTTTCTTCCGTTCCCCCCCCCCCCTAGGTTTACAGGGTGGGAACACTGGTACCTAGCTCGGGTCTTTAGCTGCTTTTCTGGATAGCTCATGTACGGTTTGGACGTGAGCATGCTATGGCTTTATTCTACTTTGGGGATAGTTACTTTATGTTATTTCCAGTTTTCAGTTTATGTTTCTAGACTTTGTTTTGTGGGGAAATAATGACCAAGTACTTTGATGTAACTTGACTATGGTTTTGAAATGTTAGTTTTATCCGCTGCTTTACTTACTCTGTTTTACTTATATGTTCTGTCTTGTGATATCTGCATGCATGTTTACCTTGTTTAACGCCCCTACAAAGCTAGTGTGCTTGCAAGAGTGGCATTGGCGGAGGTGGGGTGTTACATTTATTATGATTTTACACAATTTTTTCATATTTTTAATAATTTTTTTAAGGCTTGTACAGTCGGTTTCCAATAACGGCCACCGAACTACATCCATAGCGACCTTTTCTGAAATTGATTTGGATATATCTTAAAATCTAACCATTCAAATTTAAATCACTTATATTCATTGGAAAGCTCTTTCCGATACGATCCCAAGCAAAATCTGACGGTCGAATCTACTGCTACATCAATTTGAAGTCAATGGTCGAAATTCGCGAACAGTCGCTGCGCGGCGCGTTCTATTCAGGCCATTAAATATATATAATATATATATCATCGATTTCTATTTAAAACGTATTTTATAAATTCGTTTTAAAAACGATTCCAACTTGCATTTCAATTTTAAATAAAATTGAATATTCCATATCATGACAATTTTATACATGACATATATATGTTAAAAATTATATTTTTAATGACCCAATAATTATTCTATATCATGACAATTTTATACATCTCATATATAAGCTAAAAATAATATTTTTAGCCAACCAATATCTATTTCAATACATAACCATTTTATTCATCGTATATATACGTTAAAAATTATAATTTTAACGAACAAATATTTATTCCATTTCATGACCATTTTATATATCTCATATATAAGCTAAAAATAATATTTTTAGCGAACAAATCATTATTTCAATACATGACCATTTTTCCAAACCATACAATCAATCTTATCGCATTTCAATTCTATACAACGCATATATACTTTATACAACGCATATATATTTTATGCAATGCATATATATTTTATACAACGCATACATATTTTATACAAAGTATATATATTTTATTTAAGCCATTTGTGTTTTTTTATTCACATCGCATATATATATATATATATATATATATATATATATTATTCACATTTCATATATATATTTTATTCACATTTCATATATATTTTTTATTCACATCGCATATATATATATATATATTATTCACATCGCATATATATATATTGTTTACTTCATTTCACATCACAATCACAACACAGTACAGTCAATTAAATCGTCCATAGTCCGTGGATGAGGGAGGTGAGCTAACAGACACCGTATACATTTTATAGTGATTAAAACTGATAAAAATCTACACTGGCAATTCTATATATTTTTATACATGAATACTATAACATGATAAAATATAATTTAGTGAGAAGGAGTTCTCGCATTGGTTTCAACTTCGTCATTCTTTAATTTGAATTTCCGAATTGTTTTGATTTAAATTCGCCTCAAATCCTAATTTGCTCCAAATCTCTTCTAGTCAGTTCCATGTTGTAGAGCTCTTCAACACGATTCCAACGCAACTAGAATCACTGCATTTGGACTGCGTATGACAAAGTTTTGGATTTTATTACATTGATTACATAATTAACTAAATAAACATTTAATTAATAAATTAAATTTCCTTAACCATCTTCGTTCACTTTTGAAAACTTGACCGAACTTGCTCCTTCCCTCGACGTGATTCATACCACCACCACCAGTGATCGGACAACGATCAACGCCCCCTATGCCATGCGCCGCCATGAGAGACACCACCACCGTCAAGAACCCTCAAATTGCATGTGCCTACTGATCAGAAAAGTAGTTCGAACGACTCATGTTGGAGCTCCGATTTTGGCCAATCCAAGATGAAATTTCAGATCGTGGCCATTGAATTTATAAAACTCGAAATGCTCTTCAATTTTTGTTTTGTAATTTTTGAAATTCAATGAATAGATTTGGAGAATTGGAGGAGCGAATTTAGGATGAGCAGCTCCCGGGAGCTTTAAGCATGCGCTAGGAGCTTTAGGGTTTGACCAGCCCTTTTATAAAAAAAACCTATTTATTTAATTATTATAATTTTAATTCCAAAAATGAGATTTCTGCATCCGAACTCCAAATCAATTCCAACGAATGTCATTTCTAGCTAAATACCCCCATTCCGAACACAATGGGATATGTTTCATAAGCCAATTTGACTGTTTCGATCAGTTTTTATCAAAATTAAAATATAAATCAATATATATTGAATTTGAACGCACATTTTAATTTACCGGGGCCACATACTGACTCCAAAAACTACAGAAAAATAAATCTAGTTATGTTTTGACGATACAGTCCTAACAAAACTAATTTCGTAGAATTTAGAGACCATTTGAAAAATGGCCATTTTCCAGTCGATTAAATTCAAACTGAATTTACCAAACACGTTTAAATGCACCATGCTCACATATTAATTCCAAAAATTATAAAATTTGGAACCTAGCAATAGTTTGACATTCCAGATCCAACAAAAGTGGTTTCATCGAAAAACGAGTTCGTTTGCAAAATGGCTATTTTTAAGGGCTATATATTATGCTAAAATATGTATATAAATTCCATAGCGACTATTTTGAATTTTAAACTGGGCATAACTTTCAATTAATATTAAGAAATCTCAGTTTCTTACATTCGTTAGAAAGATATTGTTAAAAAGATTCAAATGTTTCTGGTTTTACTAAAATCTGATTTATTTTGAATTATGTACATTCAATTGAAATTTGAAATTGAATTTTCAAACTACCACGCCGTTTCAGAATCGTTTTATAATTAAAATAAACTTATACGTTCTAACTTCAATTTAAATAAATTTTTAGTCATTATTATTTAAAATAATTCATTTTAAATATTCAAAATCCATTAAAATAGCAAAAGTAAAAAATTTTAAATTGGTTCCGAAATTCCGGGTTGTTACAATCTCCCCCACTTAAAATCTTTTCGTCCTTGAAAAGGAACGTAGCTGAAAGTTGGTTAACTAACCGACTCAACTTTCATTCTGGCTTTCATTCTTCAACTGTTCAGTTTCTAAGAATTTTCTAATTTCTCAAAAATTTGGCTAACACCCTAAATTTTCGAAAAAAATCGCCATAACCTCCTTTGTACGGGCTGATCGGTAAAACCGCAACATGCCTTATAGGGCCCTCATCAATCCAAAAGAAAAAGAAAAAGCCAAGCAGCTAGCGAATTGGCTCATAAAATCATCAAAACCCAAGAAAATAGCAAACATGTACCTATTTGTTGAGCATACAATTTTATTCCTCTTCTTAGCTTCCATGATGTGACCACTTCAATTATATGCATGTACACATATGCGATTCCAATCAATTTTCAATTCAGTCCAATATTTGATTCAATTTGGCTAAATTTGCTTTTAATTTACATATTGGTTTCAAAAAATTTATTAGTTAAACTAATAATCAAACAACATAACCAGCAATCAATTAGTGGATTAGCTATTCAAATTTATAACTTTATATACCCAAAAATCATATTTTTAGTGCCAAATCACAACAATAAACTCTAACTAAGTTTTGATTCTCACACCAGTCAATTGGAATCATATAGACATTCCACTTTCGAAACTCGAACATTGATACTGATGTTGGCATGTTAATCTACCCAGTATACACGTTTGCAAGGCGTATATCCAAAATCTTCTTATACCCGATAGTCCAAAATCAATCTAAAATAAAATACTCAAATACGGTCCTGATAAAACTAGCTATGTTTTGACGATACGGTCCTGATAAAACTAATTTCGTCGAATTTGGAGACCGTTTGAAAAATGGTCATTTTCCAGTCGATTAAATTGGAACTGAATTTACCAAACACGTTTAAATGCATCACGCTCGCATATTTATTCCGAAAATTATAAAATTTGGAATCTAGCAATAATTTGACATTCCGGATCCAACAAAAGTGGTTTCATCGAAAATGGAGGTCGTTTACAAAATTGCTTTTTTAAGGGCTATATATTATATTAAAATATATATATAAATTCCATAGCGACTATTTTGAATTTTAAACTGGGCATAACTTTCAATTTATATATGAAATCTCAGTTTCTTACATTCGTTAAAAAGATATTGTTAAACAGATTCAAATGTTTATGGTTTTACTGAAATCTGATTTATTTTGAATTATGTACATTTAATTGAAATTTAAAATTGAATTTTCAAACTACTTCGCCATTTCAGGTTCGTTTTATAATTAAAATAAATTTATACGTTCTAACTTCGATTTAAATAAATTTTTAGTCGTTATTATTTAAAATAAATCATTTTAAATATTCAAAATCCATTAAAATAGCTAAAATAAAAAAAATTAAATTGGTTCTGAAATTCCGGGTTGTTACATAATGGTTATACTCGAGAAGGAGATTTTCAAAAGTAAGAAGTTTTATAAAACATTATGAATAAAATAGTTAAATGGGATGTGTTTGGTATTAGAATAAATATCGGTTATTGAATTACAACTCATGTCTATCTAAAGATAAGAACGTTGTTGATTAAGGTCTAAGAGGTAAATACGTACCCCAACTTGAAAGACTTCAGGATTATCTGAGGATGATATTAGCTTGTAATGGGAAAGAGGTTAAGAAGAATTTATTATTTTCATACGAGAAATGATAATGCAATGTAAATAAAAGAGTCGAGAATATATAATGAGATTTCCTAAGTGACGGAAATGGAAAGATTTGAGAATATGTATATATATATACATATATATATATATAATGATATTTCCGTAGTAAAGGAAATAAAAGGAGATTATGTGAAACAAAATGGTATTTTCGAGGTAAAAGGAAATTGAAAGGTTAAGTTTTGGAATGGATTTATTCTAAAGGAGTAAGGATGGGTTAATATATTCAAGTAATGAAACAAAAAGAGATTTCGTAACATTATTTTACGAATGATAAGTTGAGTTGATTTTCCCAGTATAGATAATGAGCAGATGATGTAGTAAATGTTTTGAAATTGATAATAGAATATAGATTTGGATACGATTATAGAATATGTCCCTAAGTATGAAAATAAAATAGTTTGAAATAACCTTACGTTAAATAAGAAATGAAAAGCTATATTCAGAATGTTGAAATATTTAAGAGTTTAAAATTAACTATCGTAATCATTTTAATTAAAGAGGCCATGTAATGCTGGTACTGAACTAGTGAACTCATTTTATTCTCATGATTATTTATTTTATATTTAAATAACCGACTATCAATTCTGGCCAATACGATTGTTCGTACGAAAAGACCGGGATCGAAATTATATTCGAAAACCATTCCGACCAGCAAATACGTGGAAGATGTTGATTGAAGATAGAGCATTGATGACCGTGGATATTCATAAACGGAAGAACCACTTGTTGAATTTCTCTGGTTTAGAGGCCAGAGATACTTCGGCAGTGATTCTATCGTGAGTGAAATCTTCGGATTGCAAGGACTACTCGCTACTGATCCTTAGGCTAATACCTATATAGGATGTGGTAGGAGGGTGCCTTCAGTTCATCCTATTCCTAGATGACTTGTATGGACGAATGTCTGACAGAGTATCTCCAAAGGGATCACGTACGTTGATTTCTTCAAACGTATTTATTTTAGTGGCAGAGAATAGCCATTCTCTTAGCTTAACCACTTAAATATTTTTGTGAACATCAATTAGTAATATCCAGCGGATCTGACGATGTGGCATTTAAAGTGAATGGTGGCCAGATATTATAAAAATAATAATAAAGGTAAATGAGTAAATAAATAAATTATGATCTCAAACCTCATCAACTGGGAAATGGCAAAAAATCGGGTAGGTCGCATGGCTATGTGGGTCACACCCATCAAAAGGATATATCATTACCTGATCTGGAGAAATCAAACGCCTTCGGTTGTCCCTTTTAATTTTTTTATATATGTTATTGGTTCGGTTGGCTGGCCCTCAACCGTGGTGATGATATATTCGGTACTCTCAAGCGAAGTGAGGGGTCGGTCATGTTTAGCCTGGGTTGCAAGATGTTCTTGTTGAACCCCAATGTATTCATCTTTGGAGATACATTGTCGGAAAGGTGGCTGCCCATACCTTGCCATGGAAATCCATTCTCCAATAAGTACCCGCAGTTTTGATTGTATACGATGTATGTAGAGCGTGAGATGCAAGCGTTCTGCTAGATTGATATTTATATGTATTTAGACACTATTATAATATCAGAAAAGATATTGATTTCAAAAATGTTTTAGGTTATCGTAAGGTAAAAACCGTCCGCATTTATGTGTGGATTTGGTCTTACGGTTATCCTTTTCTTTTGGAAAGATTTTGACTTTAAAATCAAGTTGTGTGATACCTTTAAATTTAATGTGTTTTTCTCACCCTGGTTCACTAGATTGATTCGGCGTTTGTAATGCTCGGGTTATATTGGGTTTTAACAGGGTCAGGTTATCAGATGTTGCAAAGTCCAGAGGTGTTCAAACATATGATATCTAGTATTTATTCTGATGTGTGTTGTATATGAGGATAGATTAATATAACTATCCAGTTGTGTTGATGTACTCTGATGCTTGTAAGTTCTTATTTAAAGTTCTCTACGAAGATTCATTTCTATATTATATTTTGTTCCGCTGCGATGTGAGATTTTGTGTTGTCTTGGTTCTTCTTCTTCTTCTATTCTAATATTTCTTTCTTTCTTATCTCATCCTCTAATTTCTTTCTAATAACGTTCCGGTGTTTCCAAAGCTTGGATGGTGCATATTGTGTTTTTCTGTTGATTTCCAAGGTCAAAAAACCTTGTTCATTATAGCTTTTGAGAGCCAAATTGATTTATATGACGTAAGCGTTAATGTTCGGTTTCATCATTACCCGACCACCTTCCAGGCAGCCATTGCAAAATAATACATCCGATATAAAGGAAATACCATTCACTTATGGAATCGGTTCACATATGAGTCTGCGTCTTAATTCTGCATATTTAAGAATCCCTCCATCGATTATATTAACCTGGTACGAGTTAAATAGAGCACAAGGGAAATTCTTGGTGATTACTTAAAAAGATTTCAATGATTATGAAAATGGAATCGTATTTATAGTAAGAGTTCTCATCTTCTACCTTTCACGATTCTTTATAGATCACAACTGGTGCAAATAGTAACTTGTTGATAGCGTGTGCTTTTGTCGCCTCTTACTCTTCTCAGTCAATTTCTACTTCTTCCTTATCTTCTCTAAGTCCAAGGCCATGGATTGTTGGTAAGAATATTGGAGATTAGTGTTTTAGATGCAGTGATCGTGCTCATGTAATAATGAATTGTAGACAACCGATTAGTTGTTTATTTTATTGTTTTTACAATTATAAAATTTTCACTGCCCTACTCCATTTGCTTCTTCATCTCAAGATGATTCTGTTTTGAACAACCATTGCATAAACTTTTGATGTGAGAACGATGCTTTTATTATTTCACAAATGAATGTTACAAACAAAAAGTTGTGCTGGATGTAATATATATACAACGAACAGTTACATGGGATATGATCCAAATGTTGTGGTCCATGTAATGTGCGGTGATAATAGTGCTACTAAGGAAACCGATATCATAATACTCCCCCCTCAAATAAAACTAGGGTTTTCTACCTTGTTCGATTTCTATTGCTCCGCCATCGTTAACCCTTAATTCGCTTCTTAGTATATTGAAATTCTTTGAAGAGAGGGCTTTGGTGAGGATATTCGCTCTCTAGTAGTATGCCGGTACATGATTTACTACCAATTTGCCTCCTCACGTCCTTTCTTGAACGAAATGTAAATCAACCTCTATGTGCTTCGTCCTCGAATGTTGAATTTGGCTGACTGATAGGGATATGGCGCTGGAGTTGTCACACCATATCATCGGTGTCTTCGGTAGAACAAACCCTAATTCCTTGATTAGGGTTTCAATCCAAATTAACTCGGCTATGGTCCTTTATACGATCTATATTCGGCTTTAGTACTGGATCTGGAGATGGTTGATTACTTTTTGGTGCACCATGAAACTGGATTTGACCCAATGTAGATGCAGTAACCCGATATCGATCTTCGGTCATCTGGGTCATTTGCCCAATCAACATCATTGTAAGCCTCTATATTTATGCTTTTGCTATGTTTAAGTGATAAGCCATAATGTTGTGTTCCTTTTAAGTAGCAAAGAACGTGTTTGACAGCTTTCCAACGCTCACTTAGTTGGTTTTGCATATGTTGACATACTTTGTTTACACTATAGCATATTTCGGGTCTTGTGGTTGTCACGTGTTGTAATGCTCCCACTATACTCCTACATTTCTTTTTGTTGTTAATATCTTCTCCTTTGTGCCTAGACAATTGTAAATTGCTGACCATGGATGTATTTAGTGGCCTTGCTTGATCCGTCTTTGCTCTTAGTAGTATTTTATTTATGTATTTATTCTGGGGCAAAAGTAGTTCGCTGTCAGACTTTCTTTTGATTTTATCCCCAGAAAATAGTCTAATTCACCTAAGTCTTTGATGGCAAAGTTTTGGTCTAGGCATTTGACAACTTTAGTGATTTCATTGTCGTGATCTCCTGTAATTAAGATGTCATCCACATAGACTAGTATGTATTTAGTGGACTGTTTATTGAGTTTCACATAAAGTGAATTGTCTTCTTTAATGGCATGAAATCCCATTCTGACAAGAGTCACTTTAAGTTTGTCATACCATGCTTAAAAGCTTGTTTTAGCATATATATTGTAACACCCCGTGTATTCTATAACAGTGAAATTCACAAATTAAAGAATAAATAATTTGAAAACAAAGAATTAAGGGAAACGGGATACGCCATTGCGTTCGTCTCGAAATTCTGCTTGAGATAGAGTCTGAGTTTGCGTAAAACGGATATCGTATGAAGAAGTTATGGACAAACGAAGTTGGGCGAAAAACCGGAAAACGGGTCAGAATGCACTGGCGCACTTGGGAAGTGCGTCAGAACAAAAATGCACTGGCGCACCTGTGAAGTGCGCCAGTACATTTTTGACCTGGCGCACCTGCCAAGTGCGCCCAGGTCAAAAATGACCTGTTGGTCAGGTCTGGTCAAGCCCTGGCTGGCCAGGTCTGTGTTTGGTCGATTTTCAGAAGCCTGCTTTGTCATTAGGGCTAGGTGGCAGGCTCTAATTGGTCTCTCTTTCGAATGAATGGCTACGATCAATCCAAGCAACATCAATGGTCCTAATCAATTCATAACCTCTATAAAAATGACCCTAGACTCAACCCTAATCTATTCATTCAAAAATAAGAACAAAGCCGTCATGTTGCTGAGGAACGACTAAGAGTAGCCGCCAATTGGAGAGAGGATTAGGAGGGCAAATTCTAAAGCATAAAGCAACCTAAACAAATCAAATCAACAAGGAATCGCATCTCCAAATCCCTAAATTGGAGAATTCGCCACACCATTGTAAGTAGAGTATTATTTTGGTATGAACAAATAATTGTGTTGGTTTGTATACTTGAATTGTGGCGATAAAGTAATTCATATTTGTGCGTTACTATGATTCTTATCGATTTGGGATATTGTATACGTTTGGATATTCTCGAATTATGTTATTCAATTATGAAAAACTACATGCGGTAGTTTTATGCAAGTATACGTTTTGGAATATTCGTGAATTATGTAATCTATGTTGAAGCTACATGTATGTAGTTGATTAATTGAAATTCATGCAAGTTTGGGGTTTTGCTACTATGCCATCATAATGTGTATTTTTATACAAACATCATTTTTGTGAAGTAATTGGAATAAGTTTGGGTTATCATAGTCCATATGAAATTATGTTGAGAATTTGGCATCATGATCTATGTACTAAGTCATGCTTTTGTACTAGAAAATCTATTTGCAAACTTATGAATATGACTAGGCTATGATTGATATTTTGCATAATTGAAATCCATATTTTTAACAAGAATTATATGATGACATATGTGGTACATAGCTAGGTTAGGTTCAAAAAATCCCTTTGCAAGTTTGCATGACTAAAGTAAAAATCATGATTTCATGTTAGAAATATTTATGCCATGTGAATAGATTTAAAATCATGATTAAGTTGAACTATACTTTTGTGTTAGTAACAAAAGTAAACACCTTTGTAAACATGTAGTAATCTTATGAACATGATTTGCTTATGTTTGATATTATGCCTGAATAAAAATATAGATTTATGTTGTAGTTAAGCCTATGTGTCGATAGTGATATTCTTAAACTTAACTACAAGTTTACATGGTTTGATTCATGTCACTTATGCTTTATGACCAAAGTATATGTCACTACTATGCAAGTACACCAGTTTCTATTTTGTATTTCCAACGTCATATTGCAAGTTCATGCGTTCACATTCCCCTTTTTGTGTATGTAATCACGCTTTAAGCCTCCCCTTTTCGCATGGCTAAGTTGGGCTTAAAAAGGCTAAGCCCAACATATATATAATAAACGGACGTGTTAAACGGGGGAAAATAACGTTGGGTTAAATTAATTAATAAATGAAAACATAAAGTAGAAGGGCCCAAATTCAAGTATGGGTTGGGCCCATGATTGGTGTAACCTTTACACCATTAACCTAATAATGGGCCGCAAATATTTACATATAAGAAAATAAAGAAGAAAGACAAAATATGTAAATGTAGAACATACGATGTGTTTAACCCGAGGTTGGATTGAGTTGTGATGTAAACCTGCCCGAAACCGCCCGGCTGTCCAGTAGTCACAACAATACCTATCCAATGTGGGAGGTTAAACATGGAGCCCAATAAGGACCCGAGGTTAGACTGAGTTGTGGCGTAAGACTGCCCGGAACCAACCGGCAACAGGCAGCCACAACAATACCTGTCTAATGTGAGAGGTCAAGGCTTTAATAAGACAATTAAGGCTGAGTCAGGATTGTTAGGATTAAGTGAACTAAAGACTTAATCAAAATGGAACATGCTAAACTAAACTGGCTGGTGGGGGTTAGGTTAGAAAACACTTAACCAACTTAGCATGTTGGCTAGAGATAGAAAACCTAGTAACGGGGGACCCTTTTCAGCAGTAACCCTAGAAGGTGTATCAGAATACCCTGAAACTAGGCAGGGTGGGGCACGATTACTGGGCTGATTGTAAGAGGTCAAATCGACGGCGGTGGTGTAGCAGTGTAGGTTCTAATGGGGTGCGGGCGTGCACACACTCCGGCGCAGAAAAATAAGGCACTGGACACCAGTAGCATACCTGTGCATTCTAGGATTGTGTCGGGCCGCCACCATGGGACTTGATACACCCCATGGTGGGACCAACATAGGTAACTACAACATCGGGGGCCGTAAGACACATGTAACTATGCGAGTAGGAGCCGATCATCATAGAATGGATCACATCACCCTGATTATGGGGTGCCAGTTGGAAACTAGTTTATATGGGTTCAGAGATTAACATGGGGTACGATAGTATATTCGACCCTAGACAACTTAACCAAGTTATAGTGCTTTCCCACTTCTTGTTTATACTTATCATACCCAGCTCTTTATTCATAGACAGAATAGTACTAGACTTACTCAGGCTTTATGTCTGACTCTACTTTTCTTTCGTCTTCTTTTCTTCCGTTTCCCCCCCCCCCCCAGGTCCACAGGGAGGGAACACTGCAGCTTGACCAGCCTTAACATCCAGCTTGAAGAAGAGAAATGTATTGCTTGGACTCTTTCGTTTTGAACTATGGCTTTGGACAACCACTATGGGGCTTTTGCAGTTTATCTATGTTTTATTTATGCTTCTTTAAATAATGTAATCAAGACAGATTATGAAAGTGTTATGTTATGTTTTTGGAAAAGATGTAAGACAATTATGGTGATGTTGTTGTAGCACGTATTTGCTTTTATGAAATAAAAGTTGTTGTTTTTCCGCTGTTTACAAATATGTGTTCTTATATCTGTCTTGTATATCTGTGACTTATACTTATAAACCTCCACCAAAATTAGGGCATTCCCTTTGAGAGTGACCCTAACGGAGGTGGGGTGTTTCACTTGGTATCAGAGCATAGGTTTACCAGATAAGATAAAAAGTTCTAAAAATCTATTTTCAAAAAGGAAATTTAAAGAAGCATTTTTAAAAGAAAAATATTATTTTATTTTAAAAAGGTAAAGTCCACTCCCCAAAGCCATAGGTACTATCTCTTATCCTTCGTTTTGAACCTATCCTTTTTGTTTCAGCATGTCCGAAGACCTTAACTTGCCGGAAGGGGTGCCAATACCTGGTTGGTTTAGACGGTTCTTAGAAGCAAGGGCCACTCAGCCAGGTCCTACCGTTCCTCCTCCCCCAGCTGCCGGAAATCATCCAGCTGCAGCGGCACCTTTTCCTCCACCTCCTCCACGGGGAAACTCGTTTGCTAAGATATGTAAAGATTTTAAAGCTATGGGAGGAAAGGATTTCCATGGAACTGAGTCCTTCGTGGCAGCTAGAAATTGGCTGAAAGAAACGGAGGACCTATTTATCATCTTTGAGGTAGAGGATAGACAAAAAGTACAATTGGCAGTGTGGCTATTGAAGGGCGAGGCTTCCTACTGGTGGGAAGTCACTAATGCTGAAAGACCAGTGGAGACATGGGAGGACTTTAGGGCAAGATTTGAGACTAAATTTCTCTCAGATGCGGAAAGAAGTTTGCAGTTGGAAAAATTCTTATTTCTTAAACAAGGGGACAAGACAGTCAGAGAGTATGTGAATCAGTTCGATGAGCTGGCTAGGTTTGGGCTTGACCTAGTCAACACCCCGCACAAGAAGGCTCTCCGTTTCGTCAAAGGGTTGAATGAGCCATTACACAGTTTGGCCATGACCCATATACCCATGGGAGCCACGTATGAAAGATTGGTGCAAATGGCATTGCTGAATGAAGAGGATAAGGGCAAGAAGGAGACAAAGGCAGGAAGCTCTCAAGGGAAGAAAGAGGGTTTGCAGCCTAAGAAGACAGACTTTAAGAAGGGCGGGAAAGGCAACAAAGAGAAGAGGAAGTGCAATTTCTGTGGCAAAGTGGGGCACTTAGTAAAGGACTGCCGGAAAAAGAAGGCCAAGGAGAATGGTGGGTGCTTTTCTTGCGGTGAGACAGGCCACAGGGCTAAGGACTGTCCAAAGAAACGAGGACAGGGGCAAAGGGCTGGATCAACCCCAGGGGCACAGGTTCATGTGCTGGAAGCGCCACCTCTGCAACAACGAGGTATAAATACTTCTGTAGAAAGTGTAGTTTATCTTTATGATCACCCCGTTCGCACTTTATTTGACTCTGGCGCATCACACTCCTTTATCTCGTCTGCTTTAGTAGAATCTCTGCACCTAAAAACTAGTATGGTAGAGGACCCCTTAATTGTTTCAAACCCAATTGGGGGCCCAGCTCATTTGTCTATGATCTGTTTGGGATTGAAAATTTCTATTCTAAGCATAGAATTTCAATGTAGTGCTTTTGTTTTGGGCTTTTCGGGTTATGGTTTGATTTTGGGTATGGATTGGCTATCCAGTAATGGGGCCATCCTTGATTGTGAGAAAAGGGTTGTTAGGCTCCTAACCCAGCTCGGTAATACTTTGGAAATTTCTTGTAATCCCTCGTATGCGGTTATGCTTAGTTATCTTGAATCGCTAGATGCCTCTGTTGAAAATTTGCAATCAGTTAGAGTAGTCCGGGAATATCCGGATGTCTTCGAAGAAGTGAAGGGCTTGCCTCCAAAGCGGGAGATAGACTTCCGCATATATCTTGTAGATAATGCAAAGCCCGTCGCGTTGCCCGTTAGACACATGGCTCCACGGGAAAGGAAAGAGCTCAGTAAACAGATTAAAGAGCTTCTAGAAAAGGGGTTCATTAGGAGGAGCATTTCAGAATGGGGCGCTCCGGTGGTGTTCGCTACAAAGGCGGATGGTTCACTCCGTCTATGTGTTGACTATAGGGAGCTCAACAAGCTAACGAAAAAGAATAGGCACCCTCTCCCTAGAATTGACGATTTGTTTGACCAGCTTGTAGGAGCGTCTGTTTTCTCCCAACTCGATTTAGCAACCGGTTTTCATCAGCTAAGGGTGGCTGAAGATAGCATCGATAAAACGGCATTCAGAACCCCAGACGGCTTCTTTGAATGGCTTGTCATGCCTTTCGGCTTGACAAATGCACCTGCTTACTTCGTGGACCTGATGAGTAGGGTATTTAGAGATTTCCTCAACAAATTCGTAGTGGTCTTCGTAGATGATATCCTTATCTTCTCAAAGAGTGAAGAGGAACATGCTCAGCACTTAAGGGCAATCATGGAAACTTTGCGAGTCCATCAACTAAAAGCCAAATTCTCCAAATGCCACTTTTGGAGAGAAGAGGTGAGGTTCCTTGGGCACATAGTATCCAAACAAGGGTTAGCAGTGGACCCTGCTAAAGTAGTGGCGGTACAGGATTGGAAGACACCAAGGAATGCAACTGAGGTCCGAAGCTTTCTAGGACTAGCAGGTTTCTATCGAAAGTTTATAAGGGATTTTGCGAAAATCTCAGCTCCACTCACGAAATTGACTAAGAAGAATCTAGTGTTCAATTGGGATTTGGATTGCGAGTTTGCTTTCCAACGACTGAAAAGGGCTCTTACAACAGCCCCAGTTTTGACGCTGCCGGATGGGAGCAAGATGTTCACTGTTTATACGGATGCATATGGGACAGGGCTAGGCGCCGTCTTAATGCAAGAAGGAAGGGTAGTAGCTTATGGCGGGAGGCAGTTGAAAGTGCACGAAAAGAACTACCCAACCCACGATCTTGAGTTAGTCGCCATCGTCTTTGCACTCAAGTCTTGGCGACACTATCTCCTAGGTGAGAAGTTCGAACTTTACACTGACCATAAATCGTTGAAATATCTTTTCTCGCAGAAGGATCTTAATTTGAGGCAACAAAGATGGATGGAGTTTCTTGCCTCGTACGATTTCGAAATCTCCTACACTCCGGGCAAAGGCAACGTAGTGGCAGACGCGTTGAGCCGAAAGAAATTGACCCTAAGCCCGTTGTTTGTTGAAAGACAAAGCCTAGAGTTTATAGCCAGCTTCGACTTTAGGCCTTCCTCCGATTTCGTACCAGGCTTGCTAGCATCTCTCGAAGTACGACCAACTTTAGTGGATTCAGTAGGGACAGCACAACGCGAAGACCCTCAGCTTGTGGAAACAATTGATAGGCTAATTAGGGGTGAGACTTCAAGTCACCTCAATAGATACTCCATCGACGATAAGGGTTTGCTAAGGCGAGACGGAAGACTATGCGTCCCACAAACAAAAGATTTAGTAAAGAAGGTTCTCGAGGAAGCACATCACTCCAAGATGACGATACACCCAGGCGGAGATAAAATGTACAAAGACATAAAAAGGACTTTCTTCTGGAACGGCATGAAAAAGGACGTGGCAGAATTCGTTTCTAAGTGTATGGTGTGCCAACAGGTTAAGGCGGAACAGAAAAAGCCTGGCGGACTGCTACATCCTCTGGAGGTCCCGCAGTGGAAGTGGGATAGCATCTCAATAGACTTCATCGATGGGCTGCCTAGGTCTAGGAGAGGCAACACTAGCATTTGGGTAATAGTGGATAGGCTTACTAAAAGCGCCCACTTTTTACTTGTCAAAAGTAAAAGAACTGCCTCATCCCTAGCATCACTTTACCTCAAGGAGATAGTTCGACTCCATGGAATACCATCTAGCATTGTTAATGACCGAGACCCCATCTTCACCAGTGAATTTTGGCGGAGTCTGCAAGAAGCAGTAGGAACGCAGTTATGCTTGAGCACAGCCTATCATCCCCAAACCGACGGCCAAACAGAGAGAGTGAACAGAGTTTTGGAAGACCTTCTAAGACTATGCGTCCTTGACTTCGGAGGGACATGGGAAGACCACCTTCCTTTGGTGGAATTTGCCTACAACAACAGCTATCAAGCAACCATCGGAATGGCGCCCTTCGAAGCTTTATATGGAAGACCGTGCCGATCGCCCACTTGTTGGTGGGAGTCTACTGATAAGCTCATTCTTGAACCAGATATGATCCGAGAGACTTCAGAGAAAGTAGACTTAATACGAAGAAGGATGAAGACGGCCCAAGACAGACAAAAGTCCTATGCCGACAAGAGAAGGACCGACCTTGAATTTGAGGTTGGAGACAGAGTTTTTCTCAAGGTATCACCGCTAAGAAACGTTGTTCGTTTTGGAACCACAGGAAAGCTAGCGCCAAGGTTCGTAGGGCCATTCCCTATTATCGAGAAAATTGGGAAAATGGCCTATAGATTAGAGCTACCCGAGAAGTTGGCCGGAGTTCACAACGTTTTTCACGTTTCACATCTCCGAAAATGTCTACATGAGTCTGCTGAAGTGGTAGAGCCAAATATCCTCGAAGAGGCCGAAGTGGAACGCGAAGCAACCATAAGAAAAGTTCCAACCCGCATATTAGGAACGGAAGTGAAGAAGCTACGCAACCGCGAAGTCAAGCTCGTCAAAGTTCAGTGGAGCGACGCCGAGGGAGACGCGACTTGGGAAACTGAAGCTAGAATACGCACTGCCTACCCTTTTCTTTTCGAGGGTACATCCTTGATCTTTCTTTTTCCTTAAGTTGCGCTTTTATCTATCTTTTTAGGTATATTTCCTCGACCTTATCTTTTAGGTAGAAACCCTTTGGATGGAAACATGTAGTTGAAACATGTTATGGATGATGGTTGCAAGTGGTTGCAAGTGATTGCTAGTGGTTGCTCGTGGTTGCATATACACACACAATCTAGGTTTTAGATCGGCTCAGTCACTTCATATTGCATATGCATATATGTTTGCATTCGTATATGGTTGAACTTTAATGTGTTGTCATGTGGATGTTGCATTTGTATTGAATGATTGTGCACTCATGTAGAATCATGAATAGGAAAATTTGCATACATAATGGATTCATGGCACTTACATAATTCGCATTAAGGAGGTCAACTGAATCAGTAGACCGCCTGATTTTGCATTAGATAAGTACATGTACACACACACCTCGCATATGATCATGAAGCATTAGAAGTCTTTTAAGGACAATGGATGCTCGTGTTTGATGGATGAGTAGATGGATGTTTGGACGTTAGGATGTACATTCCTCCTAACTTGAAGATTTCGGGGACGAAATCCTTTTAAGTGGGGGAGAATGTAACACCCCGTGTATTCTATAACAGTGAAATTCACAAATTAAAGAATAAATAATTTGAAAACAAAGAATTAAGGGAAACGGGATACGCCATTGCGTTCGTCTCGAAATTCTGCTTGAGATAGAGTCTGAGTTTGCGTAAAACGGATATCGTATGAAGAAGTTATGGACGAACGAAGTTGGGCGAAAAACCGGAAAACGGGTCAGAATGCACTGGCGCACTTGGGAAGTGCGCCAGAACAAAAATGCACTGGCGCACCTGTGAAGTGCGCCAGTACATTTTTGACCTGGCGCACCTGCCAAGTGCGCCCAGGTCAAAAATGACCTGTTGGTCAGGTCTGGTCAAGCCCTGGCTGGCCAGGTCTGTGTTTGGTCGATTTTCAGAAGCCTGCTTTGTCATTAGGGCTAGGTGGCAGGCTCTAATTGGTCTCTCTTTCGAATGAATGGCTACGATCAATCCAAGCAACATCAATGGTCCTAATCAATTCATAACCTCTATAAAAATGACCCTAGACTCAACCCTAATCTATTCATTCAAAAATAAGAACAAAGCCGTCATGTTGCTGAGGAACGACTAAGAGTAGCCGCCAATTGGAGAGAGGATTAGGAGGGCAAATTCTAAAGCATAAAGCAACCTAAACAAATCAAATCAACAAGGAATCGCATCTCCAAATCCCTAAATTGGAGAATTCGCCACACCATTGTAAGTAGAGTATTATTTTGGTATGAACAAATAATTGTGTTGGTTTGTATACTTGAATTGTGGCGATAAAGTAATTCATATTTGTGCGTTACTATGATTCTTATCGATTTGGGATATTGTATACGTTTGGATATTCTCGAATTATGTTATTCAATTATGAAAAACTACATGCGGTAGTTTTATGCAAGTATACGTTTTGGAATATTCGCGAATTATGTAATCTATGTTGAAGCTACATGTATGTAGTTGATTAATTGAAATTCATGCAAGTTTGGGGTTTTGCCACTATGCCATCATAATGTGTATTTTTATACAAACATCATTTTTGTGAAGTAATTGGAATAAGTTTGGGTTATCATAGTCCATATGAAATTATGTTGAGAATTTGGCATCATGATCTATGTACTAAGTCATGCTTTTGTACTAGAAAATCTATTTGCAAACTTATGAATATGACTAGGCTATGATTGATATTTTGCATAATTGAAATCCATATTTTTAACAAGAATTATATGATGACATATGTGGTACATAGCTAGGTTAGGTTCAAAAAATCCCTTTGCAAGTTTGCATGACTAAAGTAAAAATCATGATTTCATGTTAGAAATATTTATGCCATGTGAATAGATTTAAAATCATGATTAAGTTGAACTATACTTTTGTGTTAGTAACAAAAGTAAACACCTTTGTAAACATGTAGTAATCTTATGAACATGATTTGCTTATGTTTGATATTATGCCTGAATAAAAATATAGATTTATGTTGTAGTTAAGCCTATGTGTCGATAGTGATATTCTTAAACTTAACTACAAGTTTACATGGTTTGATTCATGTCACTTATGCTTTATGACCAAAGTATATGTCACTACTATGCAAGTACACCAGTTTCTATTTTGTATTTCCAACGTCATATTGCAAGTTCATGCGTTCACATTCCCCTTTTTGTGTATGTAATCATGCTTTAAGCCTCCCCTTTTCGCATGGCTAAGTTGGGCTTAAAAAGGCTAAGCCCAACATATATATAATAAACGGACGTGTTAAACGGGGGAAAATAACGTTGGGTTAAATTAATTAATAAATGAAAACATAAAGTAGAAGGGCCCAAATTCAAGTATGGGTTGGGCCCATGATTGGTGTAACCTTTACACCATTAACCTAATAATGGGCCGCAAATATTTACATATAAGAAAATAAAGAAGAAAGACAAAATATGTAAATGTAGAACATACGATGTGTTTAACCCGAGGTTGGATTGAGTTGTGATGTAAACCTGCCCGGAACCGCCCGGCTGTCCAGTAGTCACAACAATACCTATCCAATGTGGGAGGTTAAACATGGAGCCCAATAAGGACCCGAGGTTAGACTGAGTTGTGGCGTAAGACTGCCCGGAACCAACCGGCAACAGGCAGCCACAACAATACCTGTCTAATGTGAGAGGTCAAGGCTTTAATAAGACAATTAAGGCTGAGTCAGGATTGTTAGGATTAAGTGAACTAAAGACTTAATCAAAATGGAACATGCTAAACTAAACGGGCTGGTGGGGGTTAGGTTAGAAAACACTTAACCAACTTAGCATGTTGGCTAGAGATAGAAAACCTAGTAACGGGGGACCCTTTTCAGCAGTAACCCTAGAAGGTGTATCAGGATACCCTGAAACTAGGCAGGGTGGGGCACGATTACTGGGCTGATTGTAAGAGGTCAAATCGATGGCGGTGGTGTAGCAGTGTAGGTTCTAACGGGGTGCGGGCGTGCACACACTCCGGCGCAGAAAAATAAGGCACTGGACACCAGTAGCATACCTGTGCATTCTAGGATTGTGTCGGGCCGCCACCATGGGACTTGATACACCCCATGGTGGGACCAGCATAGGTAACTACAACATCGGGGGCCGTAAGACACATGTAACTATGCGAGTAGGAGCCGATCATCATAGAATGGATCACATCACCCTGATTATGGGGTGCCAGTTGGAAACTAGTTTATATGGGTTCAGAGATTAACATGGGGTACGATAGTATATTCGACCCTAGACAACTTAACCAAGTTATAGTGCTTTCCCACTTCTTGTTTATACTTATCATACCCAGCTCTTTATTCATAGACAGAATAGTACTAGACTTACTCAGGCTTTATGTCTGACTCTACTTTTCTTTCGTCTTCTTTTCTTCCGTTCCTCCCCCCCCCCAGGTCCACAGGGAGGGAACACTGCAGCTTGACCAGCCTTAACATCCAGCTTGAAGAAGAGAAATGTATTGCTTGGACTCTTTCGTTTTGAACTATGGCTTTGGACAACCACTATGGGGCTTTTGCAGTTTATCTATGTTTTATTTATGCTTCTTTAAATAATGTAATCAAGACAGATTATGAAAGTGTTATGTTATGTTTTTGGAAAAGATGTAAGACAATTATGGTGATGTTGTTGTAGCACGTATTTGCTTTTATGAAATAAAAGTTGTTGTTTTTCCGCTGTTTACAAATATGTGTTCTTATATCTGTCTTGTATATCTGTGACTTATACTTATAAACCTCCACCAAAATTAGGGCATTCCCTTTGAGAGTGACCCTAACGGAGGTGGGGTGTTTCATATATGGCTTTATGGAGTCTACATACTTGATTTTTGTTGCCTTCATAACCCTTGTTTGTTGCATATATACTTCCTCTTGCAATTGCCCATTCAAAAATGCATTATTTACATTGAGTTATCTTATTCTTCAGTGTTTATGTAGGGCAATGCATAATATGATTCGAATTGTGGTGGGTTTCACCACTAATGATAAAGTCTAGTTAAAATAAAAACCATACCATTGTGAGTATCCCTTTGTTACGAGCCTAGCCTTATATTTTGATTTTTCCCATTAGCATCTCCTTTAATCTTGTAGGTCCACTCACAACCAACAATATTTTTATGTCTTCGTGGGTCCACTAGGCTCCATGTTTCATTTTTAATCAATGCAAAGTACTCTTCATTCATATTCGTTTTCCATCTTCCACATGTTATAACATGTTCATATATGGATGGTTATGAATTTTCTGCAGTGGCTGTGTGCACCTTTGGTTTGAAGATATCATGCTTTTCCTTGGTGATCATGTGTTGTTTAGTTTGAGCAGCTTCATGTTGTTCCTTCCCTTGATCATCAGGTGTAGCATTGGTTGGTGTGTGTTTACTGTCATCATTGTCTGGTTACATGGCTTCATAACTTGAGTCTTGATTTTCTTGAGTGTTGGAGTTGTAGCCAGATCTTCTACTTGGCACACTTGTTCGTAGTTTTGAATTGTCTTTATGTGCTTCATTTGAACACTATTAGTCCAGCTCTCTAATATTGGTATGGCTATCACAGTGACCTTTAAGTGTTAACATCTTTGCTCTTCATTGCTCATTTTTTTTGCAAAAGGAAACTTGGTTTCATTAAACATCACATGTCTAGAAATGGTAAATTTGCATTTTTCATCCATGCACTTATATCCTTTTTGTTGTGAGCATACCTTATCAATGTACATGGACTTGACCTTAGGCTCAGCTTGTGTTTACTAAATGGTCTAAGCTAGGGAAAACATAAGCACCCAAAAGTTTTTATGCATTTGTAGTCTGGTTTAACTTCAATCATTTTTTCATGTTGGCATTTTCCTTTCAAAATTTTAGTAGGTAGATTATTTATAAGATAAGCAGCTATGCTAAAAGCTTCATTCCAATATTCCATTAGTAATGATGCTCGAGACAGTAGTGTGATGCATGTTTCTATTATGTGTCTACGTTTTTCTCTACCAGGCCATTTTGTTTAAATGTTTGTGCACTTGTCAGCCTGTGTAAAATTCCCTTTTTATGGAAAAAGTCTTTCAGTGGTTTGAATTCAGTGCCACCATCAGTTTGAAATATCTTGACACTGCAGTTAATTTTTTTCCAATGAGAATTATGAAATGTATACTTGCACTGCAAGTTTCTGATTTTGTTTTGAGGAAATATATCCAAATGTGCCTATAATAAGAGTCTATAAGAGAAAGATAGTACATGTGCACTAGTGTTCAATCAATGAGTGATGGATTCCACAAATCTACATCTATCAATTCAAGAAGTTGCTTGTAGACAATTGTAGAATGCCCAAAAGGCATTTTATGACTTTTGCTAAGTTGGCAATGTGTACAAACATATAATTCAGGTAAATTGCTTAAAGTAATATTGCATTCATTTAAATTTTCCTTTACAATGTTCATATTGAGGTGTCCAAGTCTACAATGTCACTTTTTTAGCTCAATATCAGTTTCAACATTAATAGTACTAGTATATTCATCATTACAGTCATCATTAGGATCATTATTCTTAGTATTTCATTGGTATTGGCTGTATTAGTGGAATTGCACCAAACAACATTGTCATGAGTATTTCTTGGCATTCCAGAAGCGAACTTGTATAAACTATTGTCCATCTTACCCCGTAGTAATATGTCCCTACTTAGTAAGTCTTTTACAAGACATAGTTTAGGGTGAAACTCAAAGTATACATTGTTGTCATTGGCAAATTGTGATATACTAATTAAGTTTTTCTTAATATTGGGGACTTTTAGCAATTATTTAGATAAAGTTCCCTTTTTTCCTTTTATACAGCCAACACCAACATGTGATATACTAATAGTTTCACCATTACCCATATGAATAACTTGCATATCTGAGTAGTTCTTGTTGCCAAGTTTGACATTTTGCAATTGATTAGTGAGATGATTAGTAGCTCTAGAGTCGGGGTACCACTGATATATGTTGATGTCTTGTTGTTATGTTGCATCCTTACTTTCATTTGCTTGCCCAAACTTTGGTTGTGCTGGATTTGTTCTGATTGTTAGTCGCACAATATTTGCACTCTGACTTCTTTGGTTTACGTTGCTTTGCTAACCCGCATTGTATTCAAAATTAAAACGAAAGTAGCATCTGTTAGCTACATGTCCAACCTTTTCATAGATTTGGCATTTTACTCTATTGTAGTTATTCCATCTACCTCTACCCCTTTCTCTTTGTGTTGTATTGCCTCTCTGATTAGGAGTTTCTTGTTTAATCTGATTGGGTGTGTTTCTTTACCAATTTCTATTTCTTGAATTAGCAACATAATTGACTGAAATTTCATTTTGCATGGCTTTTCATTGCTCCACTATCCTTTCATGTGCCAACATGGCAGAGTGCACGAACTGTAGATTAGGTAATGTCTTTTGTGTTGCAATATATGTGACAAGTGATCGTATTCTTGATCTAACCCATTGGTAGTGACAAGAATATGCTCACTTTCTGATATTTTGTGTCCAGCCGCATTCAATTTATCACATGTGGACTTGATTTGGTTAAGTACTCTTTCGTAGGCATTTCATCTTTTCTAGTATTTCGTAATTCTCTCATATAGTGCATTATTCTTGCTAACGATTGAGAATTATAAATCTCTTCTATAGTTTACCATATCTCATAAGAACTATTGCACCCTACAATTTGTGAAATAAGGTTGGTACTAATCGATGATTGTAACCAAGATGCCAACAAATTATCTTGATTTTAATATAGTGCATATGATGGGTTATTAATTTTATTGCCTTCTATGCTAATGATCATTGCAGGTGGGATGGCCATGGTGACTTTCACATAATCTTGCAGTTCATTGCCTTTAAGTGCTATCTCAATCTGATATTCCCATAAGATGAAATCATCTTCATCTAGTGGAATAGTGTGACTTGACTTTCATGCTTGATGAGGGCATTGATTGAGGTAGTGGGCTCGTTGGTATCAATTCTCGATGTTGCAAATGTTGCACCTTTGTTGTCTCTGGCCATATTTGATCGGAAATGGGTTAAGTCATGAGAAAAGTCAAGTGAGAATGGTTTCTTGAATAAATAAAAGAAAGAAGCAGAAAAATACAGGGGAGGTAGTACTCAACTATAGCCTTAACGATGGTGGGAACTAAGTCAGAGGGTGGTCAGATGTTAAGTTGGGGAAGTTGAACTTTGATGACCATGAATTCGATGCAGCTAAGAGAAAGGCAATGAAGTTTATCTAATTTCTCTTCGGCGAGGCACGATTCAACACAAAACTGACGAACGGTAAGCTTTTTGATCGAACAGAGAGTGGTATAGGCTCTCCGATGATGAGATCGTTCTGAGGAGACAAAGCTGCACCAAAATCTCTCTATACATGATAGCTTAACGCTACTGGTTGCTCATGGTGATGGCCAGATGATTGGGATCAAGCTGCAATGGCAGTTAGGCTATTCTGCTCTGATATCATAACAGACTTGCGACGTGAGAACAAAACTTTTATTATTTCACAAACAACTTTGCTACAATACCCGAAGTAGTTTCAGGTGTTTCAGCGGATCAAGAGAGAAAAATATGGGATCCTACATCCTAATTTTAAGGTTAAATTCAAATAATTCATAGGTGGTCCCTACATTTTTATCTTACATTTGGTATTTCAGCCGATTTTCATTCGGGTAAAATAGCATTTTTGTTTCACAAATGAATGTTACAAACGAAAAGTCTGGATGTAATATATACATACAAAGAATATTTACATGGGCTTTGGCCCAAATGTTGTGGTCCATGTAATGTGCGGTGATATAATACTGCTACTAAGGAAATCAATATCATAATACATTTTTATTTTTTTTCTTTCCCTCAATTTTTTTCTACTTATACTGATTCAGTAATCAAGAGGATTGTTTTTATCTGTGTAGCAAGTTTTTTTGGCATCTTGAAATTTTGCAAAATGTCAATATTTTAGATCTGTTTTATAATTCAAAATCTAGTATTTTGAGTGTATTTTCTTTGTTTCCTAATCATAGTTCTTTAAAGGATCATGAATTTCAATTCTGTTTAACTTTTTTAATTTTGAGAAATAGTTCTTTAGATAATTTTTTGATGAGGTTTTTTATGTGCTCAAATTGTTCGATGATATTCTTTTACGCTTTGATGTTCTAAATGATGTTGTTAATTTCAAACTGGTTCTCTCTCCTTGGATAACTCAATGAGTTATTTGGTTATGGTGTCTTCTTCTATTGATGGTGAGGATGATTCTTTTCATTCTGGGGATTGTTCTTGTGGTCCTCTGAGTGGCGTTGAGAAATCTTTGTTGATAGGTGATTGGGTAGACGACGTTTTTAATAGTATTTTGCTAGAATCCGTTATATCTTCTTTATAAGGCATATCATATTTCGGTCTCGAGTTATATCCCTGATGTTGGCTCGAATGGCTTCACTTTTTAAGAATCACTTATAATCTAAAATTCGTCATGCCCCAGTTTTTAATATGGATGTTTTCGATCGTTTTGAGACTCTGTCTACTAATGTTGAACCTGGTTCTATTAGTTCTACTGAACCCACTTCGACTTTTTATAGTGATAGTGAAGGGCTCAACCCAGAGATCATGGTTGATGTTGATTTGAAAGATGTTTTTAGAGCATGGTTTATTGGTGCTTCAGAGTTTAAGGATGTAAGTGGTAGTTTGAGGTCTTCGGTTGATTATGTTCTTTGAATTTCGGATTCTCCACTGGATGGGTGGCAAAATAAGGAGTTGGTGGTTGATGAGTTTGAAGATAGTTTGTCCTCTGGTTTGGTTGTTGCTATTAATACAGGTATGGTTGTCGATATTGTTCTATTGAACGTTCCTATAAGTGATTTGGTTCTTTGGCAATCGGTTAAAAAAATTGAGTATTGGGTAAATAATGTTGGGTTAGTCGATATTTTGGAGGGTTTAGATTGCTCGGTTCATTTGGAGACTATGCATGTTTTTTTGCGTACATGCGCTAGGTTAAACAACCAAAGTTCAATTTTTCTCTCTATTTGTGTTGAAATGGTTATGTCCTTATTATTTGTCTGAGGGTAGCTTGCTTAATTGGTCTTCCTCAAATCGGCTTTTTGAACAGAAGTTGGATAATTTTAACAAGTTGTTTAAGGGTAAGGTCACTGTAGATGGTTGCAGTTCTGATATTATTTTGGGTGTCTTAGGATGCATTCTTAACGAACTATAACGTGGTATATGAGCGGAAAATTTGAACGTGGTACTGTAGCGAACAAGGAACGTATATTTTGCTGTGAATGAGGTATTTAAACGAGGTATTTAATTGTTAAATTAATTATTATGAATTAATTAAATACTATTTTTAATTGGACCGTTAAATCTAATTAGCGAATGTGTTTTTACCATGTTAAACAACAATATAGTCGATGCAAATACATTAACAGCATTAAGCATTAACAGTCTACAACAATGTTTTTTTTTAAATGACACTAAGCATTAACAAATAGTATACAGTAGGCATTAAGCATTAATGAACAATGTACAACAAAACAATAAAAAATGAGGTGATGGTGGGACTTGATCCTTGGTCACTCTCCAACAAACAATGTGCATTTACTAACTAATCTATGTATACTTTCATTACTTAGTAGGATTAGATAAATTAATGAACTTACACCAGACGCGTCTAATGCGTCCGACACCAGCACCATAATTTCCATCAACGAGCAAATGTTCCATTTGGCCGGTTGGAGTCGTTGCTGGCTTCTGACTCGTCGAACGCGAACCCAACGGTAAAACGCTAAAATTTAACTACGAACGGGCCCTTATCTGATGTTCGGTTGAAAAAGATACTCTGATTAATTTTAAAAAATGGTTTAGAGTTTTTGGAAGAGATTATCAGTTCTTCCTTGGTTGCTGATTCTTTTTTTTTTTTTTTGAACAAACTGGGTACTTACATTACAAAAGAAATGATACATAACAAATGAGTTGGCCAAAAATACAAACAACATAACAACAAATACTATACAAACAAGAAAAGAAAATCCGACTCAAATGCAATCCAACGCGACAACATACCACACCAAAGACAACACAGACAACAGTAATAAGAAGCTAAAACTACAACATTAAAACCTAGAAAATACAGAGCTGAGAAGGCTCGTTGTATCACCAAAGCCCATCAACATAGAAGAAGTTTAGCTGCTCCACAATTAGCCACATAGATCAAGTTCAAATCTCCTTCACAACAAAAAGAAACCACCTGAGAAACCTTCATATATATAGTACTCCATGTAAAACCCAGAACCATAAGCTGAAGCATATCAAACAAACTTATCAGGGAGACCATTGTTGTAACACCCCGCATTTTTAATGACAATTAAAAAGATGCATATATGTATATATTGTATGCATAGACATATTTAAAGGAAAAAATAAATAATGAATATAATTGCATGTAATAAGTTCATGCGGTGAAATGAAGAAAAAGATTAATAAAAGAAATTACATGCAATATATGAAATGAGAAGAAATGCAATGTAATGCAATTAAAATTGCATGCGAACATTTAAAAAGAAATAAAAAGGAAAATTTGAAAAGCTTCCGGAGTTTGGTCACGAAATTAGCGTCATTGCATTCGTGGCGATTTTCTAGTCGAGTTAGATCTATGGTTTGTAGAAAACCGATTTAAAATGAAAGAGATATCTTTAATTTAAATAATGTAACAAAACATAAAAAAAGTGGAATGAGAAAAAGGATAATATCTAGCATTGTTATAAGTCTTGTTAACAAAAGACTTAGTAGCTCAGTTGGTCAGAACATGTGACCTGTATATAAGAGGTTGAGAGTTTGATTCCCACCAGTACCATATGTATTTTTTAAAAGGGAATGACTAAAAAGTGGCTTAGTATGAAAGCGGTTAAAAAGTGGCTTAGTATGAAAAGGGTTAAAGGGGGGTTTAATTGAGAGAATGTTTCAAAAGAGGAAAAATTTATATTAATTGGTTTGAAATTTGAAATTGTTCTCATATAAAAGATTAGCATATGCGCAAGAGTTGAATACATATGAACATAATTCAGAATAAGGGTTGCGCGCGAACAAGAGAGGATATTTGAAATTTGATTATTGATAAATCAAATTTCAAATAAATAAAAAATATGACGTGTAGGGGGTGTCGACACATGTGTCGACACCCAAGCAGGGGTGTCGACACCCCCTGCAGCTGCGCATCATGTTGCACACATGGCGCGTTTTATTGGTTAGTGTTTTTTTTTGCAAGGCGGCCATTTCTTATTGGTCGGATGACATGGTTAGTTTTGATGGAGTTTTAGATTAAATCTAAAGGACTAGATTAGTTTAGCATGACTATAAATATGGTGGCTAGGGTTACTTCATCCTCACAATTTCTTAGGCGACGCCAAAACTCTGCCTCCAAACCTATTCCTTTTCCTCTTCTTCTTCAACTAGAGAAGGCTCTGCCCTTTTCTCTTCTCCAAAACATATTCAAAATAAAAAAAATGAAGATTAAATCTATGCTTCTTCTTCTTCTTCAAAGTTAGAGAAAAGAATTCAGATTTGCGACAAAAGCGCCTAGATTTATGCTGCGTATGAGGTGAGTAGATATGGATTAGATTTAAGATTATTCAGGGTTGGAAAGCAAATCAAGGTGAGTGGGTTTAAATTACAATTTTGAATAATAGCATAGATATATTTTGGCATTCCCCAGTAATGAACATAATAAACATGTTATAATTGCAGTCTTATTTATACGATCTTTCTGTTCTTCTCCCTTCTTCCCTTTTTATTTTTATAGTCAGGCTACCTTTGAGCCTAGGCCAAACGCTGAAATATGCGAACGCGCAAAATTGGGAATCATTTGGGAAAGATTAATTTGGGCATAATTGAAATAAATATGAAAAATTGGAAAGGTTTGGGGAACATGTAAATAAAAGTAATTGGCATAAGATTGATGATAATTATGAAATTGGTTTGGGCATAATTTGGTATAACTTGTATACATGGAAATATAGGCATAACATGGATTAGAATTGTAAGCATAATTTGAATTAGAAATTATGGGTAATTGGAATATATTATAATCCAAGACTGAAATTGGGCATGAATTAAGACAAATATATTGAACGCCTAAGACACAAGGTTAGATTTGGTTTGTGGTAGAAGTCTGCCCGGAACCGCCCATCATATCCACCAACCGCAAACGATAATCTGATATGAGAGGTCTTAGGTGGAAATTGGACCCGTAATGGTGTCAAGATACGAGGTTAGATTCGGATGCGGTAGAAGTCTGCCCGGAACCGCCCGGCATATCCAGCAACCGCAAACGACAATCTAATGTGAGAGGTCTTGCGCGTTTACGGACATAATAAATAATAATGAACACTTAACCAAGATGACACATGTAAGGTTGACATGAAAATAATAAAGGGGTTTAAGTGGGTAACATAGGTAGCATGGATAATTTGTTAAATTGGAATACTTAACCTAATTAAATTTGTAGTGGTGTTACGAACCAACTGAATTGAGTAGGGGTTAAGTAAACTAGTTAAAGAAGTCGTAAGGGTTAAGTTAATCTTAATTAATGCCAAAATGGGAATGACAATAACCTATTATAAATTAACTTGAATAAGTAAAGGAAAGATAATAGGTAGGCTTGTCCTAGGGACAAGTAGGAATTATAACTTATGGAATAAGGTAAGTTATAAGGAATGGTAGGGGAAAATGAAATAACTTATGTAATAAGGTAAGATGTACTTAATTGTAAATTAATTAATTTGTAAAGGCGAGAATAAATCTAAAAATAAAGATAACATAAGTTATATGAATGGAAAGGGATTAAGACATAACAGGAGATTGGTTGAGTTAAGTAATTCTCTGAGTGTCAATCTGATGTTGACTTCGGTCTTCGGGGTTGATACTTAGGGAGTTATTCTCTTACCAATGTATATGTGAATTAAGATGTACTTAATTGTAAATTAAGTAGAACATGTTATGGTAACCATAAGATGGAATAATGAATAGATTATGAGGATAACATGTTGTAGGCTTATAAATAAAATTAAATGGGGTAAGTTATAAATTGAATTAATAAGCAAGGGTAACTTGGTAAACTTCAAAAGGAAGTTAATGTGAATGAGAATAACCAAGTTAAATGAGAAAACCGAAGAGGTAGCGCAAGCGAGTAATTAATGATTAGATGTAGGGTCTAATGACACATTAAACTGAGGCGCTTGGAGCAGTCTGTATGTTATAGGATGAATAGCCCAACGAGGTAGATCATCACGGTGTCATAAGGAACGAGGGGAGCGCACGTTCATCTGATTTTCTGGCGGCTCCAACGGACTGGAAGGGGAAGCACACGGCTTCCTAAGACGTTAAAGGTGCTCCTAGTAGTCCTCTGTGTGGTGGCAGATGTTTAAGCCTGCGTCCGCGGAGGTTGGGTCTGCGCGTAACTACTAGGTGGGTGGGCCTTGACTGCAAGGATAATTTGGTAGTCAGAATGTTGTACGCGGTGACGGAAAAGGTGACTCAGCGGCTGCCCCAACGGAGGCGGAGGGTCAGGACCAACAAGGATAGTAGGTTGTCGAGTGCCTGTCATCGACAACCAGGAGGATGCGGAAAGACATAGCTAGACCCAAGATACCATTAACCATTCACTATCGTGGGACGGTAGTTGAGGGGAGACGCCACATGGATGTTTAGATTGTTTGCTTAGGGGCTTGTCGCTTAGCTCTTGTATTCTTTACTAGTTGAGGGAGGGGCTGAGGTGGGGCCATAGCCACCATGGAAAACAGACCCTAGGGATATTGTGTGAGAGGCTCTTAAAGGCGGGCCTGCACAGAAATGAGGAAAGCTCCCGACCGAGTTCCGGGTTTCTTGTGTAGCCCTGCCATGGAACTTGGGCACACACACGATAGGTGTGCGGGTTAGGCATCGAATATGTTTGGCGATACGTACGTGGGAAAGTCTAGATACATGCATGTCTGCTCTGGGTGGTGTATCGCAGACTCTGGGGCATTACTCGATGAAGGAATCTAACTCAATGAAAAAGTTCGAGGATAGAAGTCGGTACGCTTACGTAGTACAGCGATAGTGGTTCTATGCAGATGTAGCGTTGTCATATATGTAAAGAGATATGTACGTTACTATGACATAGGATGAGGGACTGCGCACATAAATGTGGTGTTACGGAGGAGACCGTGCGAGTGGGGTACCATGGGGTCTACCTTAGTTTGGGGGTAGCTACATATACATTATATTAGGTTAATCTACTAGGGAGTAGATGGGTGCGACGTGTGTGTGTAAGCCTTGAGCGCTAATAACACAGATAACCTAATAAATAAGAAATGTGATTGAACGGTATATGTAGGATTATCCAGAAGTGTAATTTAAGTCCAGTCACCAGAACTTGTATTCTGACCCCCCCCCCCCCCCCCACTCATAACATTCGCAGGTTAGGTTCATGACAGAGACTGTATAGTTTTGGATACTGGTTTAGCAGTATTGTTATTAAGGTAAAGCTATGTTTTAATTACATTATATTTTATTCCTTCCGCTGTGAGATATTTTCCGAACTCTGACAAGTTTTATGTCTCTGGCTTTTCTGCAGGATACCAGAGCAAACCAACTCGGGTTTCGATGGATTGGATTTTTGAAAAAAAAATATGTCCGTCGGAATTCTGGTTGTTACAATTGTTGAATTTCAAACCTGAACAAAATGCATGAGACAATATAGAACAGACAACATAATAGTTGATCATTTCTTGGAGATTCCTCCACACATGACACCACTATTAATACCTCCTTCATCCATCTTTTTCTTAGATCTTGTCCTTTTCTGAAACTGTGAGATTAGTTTAGTCCATTCAGGGTTATCCTCGAACAGTGGTTCGTCAAAATCTATCTGCCCTTTTCCTTTGATTTTCCCTATCTTGAATTTACCTTTTCTCTTTTTGAAACTACTTGAGGAACCATCGGATTCTTCCATAAGAGAATCATTGTCAATAGCTATATTTGAAATATGATAATTACTGCATTTGCCCAAATTAATATCATCTATAGCCTTATCTTCATAGCTTATATACTCCTTTTTGCACCTATTACTCTGAGTATTCGCTTCATGCTTAGAAACATTGTTTACAATTAGCTCTTTAGTATGACCATCAACTTTCTCCTCACTATACTTATCTATACACATTCCTGGCCCTACATTATTCTGAGACTTATTGTGTAACACAGAACCACCTTCATCCTTATCTTCAACACCACCACTCTGATTTGAATTTTTATCTAATGAGCTTTTCTTTCCAAAATTATCCAAATATTCATATTATGAGGGATATCATGCTCATCTAATTCCGTGACATTCATGACATTTGAATTAAATTTAGGAGCCCAAATTTTTAGAAAGTTACACACGACTTTTGTATGACCAAACACTTCACAGTCAGAACATATGTCAGGTATCCATTCATACTCCACTTTTTGCCATACAATATCACCGTTATAACACTGAATAGGAATAGAATCGGGAAATTAAAAATTAACATTCACTTCTACTAAAGTACTAGCATACGAAATTCGATCTACATTTTCTGTAGAATTATCTAGTTTTAAAGGCAAGCCCATTAAAGATGCCATTCTACTAATACCCTCGACAATCCAAAAATCTAAATCTAGATTAGGAAGACGAATCCAAATAGGCAATGCATGCAGAAAATCTCTATTTAACTTTAATCTTGGAACCCATTTTTTCATGATAATTAATCTCTTATTATAGTAATAGGGTCAATTAACTAAAACTCTATCAACATCCTCTCCATTCTCACATTTAACAATGTAGAAACCGTTATCCTTGAAGAATAATCGAAACCTATCTTTCAAATCCCAAGTTCTGTCTGTATAGTTCTTAAGATAATGATAATATTAGAATTAACCCACCTTTATCTCGCTGCATATGTTATTTCTTTGTTTATTACATTGATTTTTATATCATCCTTGGTAGAGGGTTCATAAAAACTTAACTTAATCAAAGATTGATGAAAATTGTTTTCCTTGAGAATATCAATCCAAGCTTTCAACTGTTTATAATTAATCGAATTTGAAAGATTTACACCTTTAGAAAATAAATCCAGGAAATCAGTAATAGAATTTTGTAACAACCCGGAAAATCCGAACCAATTCAATAAATTTATTTTGGCAATTTTAACGAATTTTGAATATTTAAAATGAATTATTTTAAATAATAACGACAAGAAATTTATTTTTAATGGAATTAGAATGTATATATTTATTTGAATCGACGTTAGAATATAAATATTTATTTTTAATTATAAAAGGAATTAGAAATGACACGGTAGTTTGAAAATTCAATTTCAAATTTCAAATGAATGTACAAGATTCAAAATAAACCGGATTTTAGCGAAACCAAAAATATTAGAATCTATTTGGAAATATCTTTCCAACGAATCTGAAAAATCAAAATTTCATAGCGGGAATAAAAAGTTGTGCCCAGTTAAAAATTCAGATTAGTCGCTATGGAAACATAGCTCTTAAAAAAGGAAATTTTGCAAACGACCTCCGTTTTTGACGAAACCACTTTTGCTGGATCCGGGATGTCAAGTTATTTCTAGATTCCAATTTTCATAATTTTTGAAATCAATATGTGAATGTGGCAAAAGAAAACGTGTTTTGACAGTTTCAGTCAATTTGCATCAACCAGAAAATGACCATTTTTCAAACGGTCTCCAGATTCGATGAAATTAGTTTTGTTAGGAGCATATTGTCAAAACATAACCAGAAATATTTTTTTGGAATTTTTGGGGTCCGTATGTGGCCCCGGTAAATTGAAATGTGCGTTCAAATTCAATATATAGATTTATATTTTGATTTTGACGGAAACTGATCGAAACAGTCGAATTTGTTTACGAGACATATCCCATTGCATTTGGAATGGGAGTAATTAGTTATGGACGACAGTCGGTGTGTTTCGTTTGGAGGTCGAAATAAAAGTCAACTTTATGGAATAGATTAATTAAAAAAATTAAATAATATATATATATATTGGCCCTCCCTTTCTTTTCTCTTTCCCCTTCAGAAATCAGATCGAACCCGGTATAAAAAAAGAACGAAGACGCGATCGAGGAACAGCCCCAGCCACTGCCGGCGATCGACGCCCCCTCCTCCTCGCGACGGCGGCCCCATCCTCCTCCCTCTCCAGTCCCGTTCTACCTCCCCCCCCTGAACCCTAGTTTCCCCCAAAACCCGCCGCCACTGCCACCATATCCCACCGCCTCACCCCCCCCCCCCCCCCCGCCCTGCGCCACCCCACGCCCCTCCTCCGACGCCATCTCCGCTGTAGCCCCCTCCCCCCCGGTGAGCTTTTGTGTTTATTTTATTCATTTATATTAATAAAAATGTGGTTTTTCATATGTAGTACCTTTAAAATTAAAATGTGTGTTTATTATATATATGATATATATAAAAATGAGATTATGTTTATAGAAAAAGATACGATTTTTGAACACAGAAAATATTAGATTTTTATAAAGAAAAAGATTTGATTTTTAACTTTAGAAAGATGTGATTTTTAGTTTTAAAAAGGTTTGATTTTATATAAACAAAAAGGTTTGAATTGTCATGAGAGAAAGATACGATTTTTAGCATAATAAAAATATGATTTTTATATATGTATGGTAATAAGAAATATGATTTTTATATTATAGAGATAATAAAAATATGATTTTTATATGATAGAGAATATAAAAATGCGATTTTTACATAGGTAGCAGAGATATAAAAGTACGATTTTTATATATAAAAATGTGATTTCTTATATAGAGAATAGCGAGATAAAAATATGAGTTTTATATATGTATGATAATAAAAAAAATATGATTTTTATATTATAGAGATAATAAAAATATGATTTTTATATGATAGAGAATATAAAAATGCGATTTTTACATAGGTAGTAGAGATATAAACGTACGATTTTTATATATAAAAATGTGATTTCTTATATAGAGAATGGCGAGATAAAAATATGATTTTTATATATGTATGGTAATAAAAAACTTAATTTTTATATAGAAAGAAGCGTTGTAAAAAAATATGAATTTTATTATATGAAGCGCCATTATAGAAATGTGATTTTTAAAATAAACATCATATTAAAAATGAGATTTTTATTGTGAACAGTGGGAAAAGGTCGCATTGGAATTTTGGGCAAATCCAAACCGTTCAGAGATAGAGAATGGAGGAGTGGAACCCACGGTGAGAACTTCTCACTTTTATTTTATTTTCTGGTTAAAATATATACTAGGATGCAGACGGTGCTTAGCAGCACCCGACACTCGTCGTCCACAGACCATGGACAACTTGTTTGTTTGTTTGATTGTGTTGTGAAAATTGATTGTGTGATGTGGAATGGAATAAATATTTTACAGTTAGAAATATAATTTTTAACGTGTATATGAATAAAATAAATATTTATAAACAAATCATACGATTTGTTTATGTATGCACATTTGACGATATTGATTGGGACGATAAATTTTACACATCGCCCAACTGCACAAATAAAATTCATTATTTGTTGATTGAAACCCCACACGGGTATTGGGATTGGACATACACTAATCCCAATATTTAGTTGTATGTCAATCGATTGGTTGACAAGCTGTGTAAGCGTTGAATACTTATATTTAATGCTTATGAAGTGTAGAATGCACTCTGGATGATGGTTGATTGTTTATCATTGTTTTTCTATACATGTATTTATGAAATCCATATAATAACATTATATGGTAATTGACTGTGTCTGATTCCAATTCAGAAGAAAAGAATATTTTAAAATAACGAATATTTTAAAATAGTATTCAGTAAAAGATCAAAAATCTGATTTTGATGTCCGATTTTGGATGGACATGAATATTTTCAAATATATAAAGCCGTGTTGATTAGATTGACGCCATTTTGACGTGAACGATATTTATATCGATTTTATTCATTTTTATAATGAATATCGAAAAGGAAATGATTTCGAAATCTAATGTTTTGAAAATATTATCATTTATATATCGATGATATAGAATATTCAATTTTGATTTGAAATTGAATATGAAGTTGAAATCGTTTTGAAAACGAATTTAAAATGATTTATAAAATACGTTTCAAATGGAAATTGACGAAATATATATATAGCATATAATATAATATATATATATATATAAATATATAATGGCCTGAATAGAACGCGCCGCGCCGCGGCAGTTCGCGAATTTCGACCATTGACTTCGAACGGACATTACGGGAGATCCGACCGTTGGATTCTCCTAAAACCAGAACCGTTGGATTCGTATCGAAAAGAGCTTTCTAAAGAATATGAGAGATTTGAAATCTAATGGTTGGATTTGGAATTATGTCCAAATCAAATTTGGAAAAGATCGCTGTAAGTGCAGTTCGATGGCCGTTTATGGAAATCGACTGTACGGGCCTTGATAAAATTATTAAAAATATCAATAATTTGTGTAAAATCATAATAAATGATTTGGAAAGAATTGGGATGAAAAATTCCATATTTGAAAAGGTAAAAAAAAAATATTGAAATGAACTAGTTTTGAACTAGAATTATAATCCAATATTTCTAAATAAATAAATTGGATTTGAAATGGTTTTAAAACTAACCGGAATTTCCAATATATGAATTGGGAGGGATTTGAATCAAAATTATCTTCGGAATATTTCGATATTGGATTCCGTGATTATACGGATATTGTGGAGGAATTTGGAAGATATATATATCATTATTCCAATACGATATTTGTTGGTTTCAGAATTTGATACTAAATATAAGCTGATATATTTTCTATTCAGAGTCTTGTATTCAATATCAAATTGGATTTTGGGTTTGTCGTGAATGGTATCTTTAATAATACTGTTCTTAAACCTAATGGAGTTAAGAAAACTAGAATCTGGCTCGAGATTAGCTAAGTTGAATGGTTTCCTGGGTATTGATTTGATGTTGGTTTCGGCCTTCGGGGTTAATACTTCGGGAATTGTTCTCTTACTAATTTACGGTTAGAGACTGATGGGATTTTGGGTTTGTCGTGAACTGTGTTTTAAAGGGCACTGTTCTTAAACCCAGTGTGAAAAGAATAAATCTTATAATTAAGATTTAAAGAAGAATTACCAATTAATATATTAAATTGAAATTGAATGGAATTCGATTTGATAATAATCGAAGTGAGCTTCTGTGGAGGAAGACTGTTAATACATATGGAATTTAAAAGGCTTTGCCGTTATTCCATTTACATTATTAGTCGGATACGGAAACTGATATCGATTATATATTGATTTGTTTTTCCGTGAAGATTCCATGATTAATGGAATGTGATTTGGGTTTATCGTGAACTGTGTTTTAAATAACATTAGTTCTTTAACCCAGTAAAAGGCAGGATTACATGTCTGTCATTGTATTTCGAAATATATGGATGATCTCTGCTAAATATATATCTGTTTGGTGGCGGAGAATTTATTCTCTTGCTTAACATCCTTCTCTGAGACGTACGAGCTTAGTGGTTATATATCGGCAGAAATCAATAGTACGGTGTAGATTGTCGATGCAGCATGTTTGTGTTTCCAAAGTTAAATAATCATTAATATTGATTTTTTGGAAAGATTAAAACTAAGTGGATTTTTAATGAATCTTTAATTAGATTGAAATGGGGATTGATAATTTAAATTATCAAATTTGGAAAATGATCGAGAATGGAGTATCGCCAGTTTTGCTCCTAGCAATAGTTAAATCTTTAATTAGAATTCAACGTGAAATGGTAATTAAATTTACCGATAACACCGTGGTGTTAGTTATGGGGTAATACTAGTTTTGCTCCATGGGATGGATAGGTTGGAATTGGGAAATAAAATAAATGATTACTTCGGTGTAGTTCGCTAATCCCGACTAGTTTGGAAAACCTTAATATGGTTTGAAATGATATCCAAAGGAAGATTAAAGAATAAATTTAAAAGAATTTATTTTTGATAAAATTAATGGGAACAAATCCCTAAAGATGTGAATATATTTAAATAAAAGAATATTCAGAACTGGAATGTGGCGTATGTTGTGTTTTTATAGCACTTGTTTATTATATACGCGAGTTATTCGGAAAGGCCGGGTTTATACCCATTCTGAATAACTGATTCAACGATAAGTCGATGATGAAGACAGTGGTTGAAGACCAGAGGTCTTCACATCGTTTGGATGATTACTGATGTCTTGATTGGGCTGTACACCCAAGACGAGGTAATAAGTGGTGATCGTTCAGACGTACTTGGAGATCAACGGATATGCGAGGACCTCTCTCCTGTATTGGACATACGGGATGAGGAATAAGGTGCCTCTGATTTCGTTCAGACCCAGAACGAACTTGTAAATGGATTGTGTGTCTGACATTGGATTTTATTCTATGTTGATTGATTTCTATTAAATATATATCTATTAAGCGGCGGAGAATTTATTCTCTTGCTTAACGCCCTTCTCTGAGACGTACGAGCTCAGTGGTTATATATCAATAGATATCAGTCGCATGGCATGAATTGCCAGTGTGGCATGCTGAGATGCAGATGATCAAGGCTTCTATTGAAAAGCAGAGTCTTGTGGTTGATGATCAAAGCACGGCCTTAATACAACGTAGCTTTGTGTATAGCGTTAATTCGCGAGCCTCACACCTCGGTATGAGTTAAAAATGGGATCGGACCGTTGGGAGAACACGACGTTTCTTTCTAGCTATGGATGGTGTCAGCGTTTTACATGCCCTGACATTTATATCATTTTTACCTATGTGGTTGTTGGATTGCGAGGCGCCTCGGTTATATCGGTCTTTACGGAGCCGATTGATAGGTCCGATAGGACCGGGAAACGTGTGTTCAGGAATTGTCAATCCTCAAACGTAACGGAGGACTGGCCCAACCGATCCAGGGTTACCCAGAGTGTGTAGTCCTTAGACATTTGCTAGAGTGTCTCAAAGCGGTGAGGAGCCATCTCTGTCCTCAACTCATGACGGAAATCCAATTTCCAATACGTGACATTTCGGTTTTATTTGTAGAGCCTAGTATGGCGGCATAGTGGGATAGGGAACTATGTCGTCTATGATTGATACATTTATATTTGAAGTTGTTTTCATACACTTGACATTATAATAGTATCAAAATGATTTGTTTTAAACGTACCAAGCATGTTTGGCATTATAAGGTAAAACTCTATCCTCCGGCTTGCGTTGCATTGTGTGATGGGACCCGAGTCTTATAATAGCTTCATTTTTTCAAAAATGCATTGCGCTGTTTATTCTATGCACTAGTATTCTTGGGAGGAAACCCGTTCCGTGTTATACGGCGTGGTCTCTTGATTTACTCTCTTTTAAAGTAAAGTTTTAAATAATTGTTTTAGTTATCACACCAGTCACATGACTGACCTGGAGTTTATTGTTTTAACCTAAACTCTGGGTGCCCCTATTTTCCACACGGGCAGCTAGCAGTTTTGGTTTTGCCGATTTGTATTCACAGGATCCTGATTTACAGCTGGAACGATATTCGAAAAGCTCTGTATCCGTTTATCTCTTACAGTTGTGTATTGTATTATTTTTCCGCTGCTATGTAATGTAATTTAAATCTCTGATATTTCTCTGATGTATAATATTTATTCATACTCTGTATATTCTTGTATTCTGATGGGATTGTTGTAATAAGCAATGAAATGTTCTTCTGTTTGTGTTCTGAGTCGTCTTTTTCTCAGACAATCCGTTCTTTCTCTTCTCTTCGGAGATCGGGGAAGTTCGGGTTGTTACATTTGGTATCAGAGCTTTGGTTTACAGAGCTCGAGAACAAGATACATTAGAACCGAACGAAAGAATTCATCAGAGAATGGATTAGTAATATCCAATGAGAATGACTCGTTAGAGATAGGATCAGTAGTATCCTAGAATGAGTCCGAAGAGTGTTATTTTTAAAGAAAAATTGAAAACAAACTTTGTTTTGAAAATTTAAAACATTGTCATATGTATTTGAATATTTTATTTGTATTGAATTTGGACAATCCAATATATAAAGATTTTGCATATATGCCTTGCAAACGTGCATTCGAAGTTTTAATATACTGGATAGATATAGAATCACACTCTAGTCGCCCGAAGATGATACTGATGATAGCACGTGCATCATCAGTATTTATGTTCGAGTTTCGAAAGTGAGATATCTGTATATTTCCAATTGACTGGTGTGAGAACCAAAATTAGGTAGGATTTCTTTGTTGTGAATTGGCATCAAAAACATGATTTTCTATATTTGTATCAAAATTATGAATTTGAAACGTTAATTCACTAACTGATTGATGGTTGAGTTGTGTGGTTATTTTTTTAAACCAACATGTGAAAGAAAGGTAAATTTAGGCCAAATTGAACCAAATATTGAACTGTATTAAAAATTGTTTGGAATTGCATGCATATACATGCATATATATAGAACAGGTTATAGCAAGGAGGCTAGAGCAGAGGAATAAAATTGTATGCCCGACAAATAGGTACATGTTTACTAATTTCTTGGGTTTAAATGATTTTATGAGCCGATTGGCTAGCCGCTTGGCTTTTTCTTTTTCTTTTTGAGATGAGAGGGTCTGTGTGGCGGTTTGGGGATTTTCCCGATGCTCCCGTACAAAGGAGGTTATGGAGAAATTTTTCAAAAATTTAGGGTGTTAGCCAAATTTTTGAAGAATTGGAAAATTCTTAGAAACTGAAAAGTTAAAGAATGAAAGCCAAACTGAAAGTTGAGTTGGTTAGTTAAACAACTTTCAGCTCTGTTCCTTTTCGAGGATGAAAAGATTTTAAATAGGGGAGATTGTAAAAACCCGAAAAATCCGAACCAATTTAAAAATTTTATTTTGGCAATTTAAATGAATTTTGAATATTTAAAATGAATTATTTTAAATAATAATGACAAGAAATTTATTTTGAATGGAATCAGAACGTATATATTTATTTGAATCGACGTTAGAATATAAATATTTATTTCTAATTATAAAAGGAATTAGAAATGGCGCGGTAGTTTGAAAATTCAATTTCAAATTTCAAATGAATGTACAGGACTCAAAATAAACCGGATTTTAGCGAAACCAAAAATATTAGAATCTATTTTAAAATATATTTCCAACAAATCCGAAAAATCAAAATTTCATAGCGGGAATAAAAAGTTGTTCCCAGTTGAAAATTCAGAATAGTCGCTATGGAAATATAGCCCTTAAAAATGGAAATTTTGCAAACGACCTCCGTTTTCGACAAAACCACTTTTGTTGGATCCGGGATGTCAAGTTATTGCTAGATTCCAATTTTCATAATTTTTGAAATCAATATGTGAGAGTGGCAAAAGAAAACGTGTTTTGACAATTTCAGTCAATTTGGATCGACCAGAAAATGACCATTTTTCAAACGGCCTCCAAATTCGACGAAATTAGTTTTGTTAGGACCATATCGTCAAAACATAAACAGATTTATTTTTTTGGAATTTTTGGGGTCCGTATGTGGCCCTGGTAAATTGAAATGTGCGTTCAAATTCAATTTATAGATTTATATTTTGATTTTGACGGAAACTGATCGAAACAGCCGAATTGGCTTACGGGACATATACCATTGCGTTCGGAATGGGGGTAATTAGTTATGGATAACAGTCGGTGGGTTTCGTTTGGAGGTCGAAATAAAAGTCAACTTTATGGAATAGATTAATTAAATAAATTAAATAATATATATATTGGCCCTCCCTTTCTTTTCTCTTTCAGAAATCAGATCGAACCCGATAGAAAAAAAAGGAACGAAGACGTGATCGAGGAACAGCCCCAGCCACCGCCGGCGATCGACGCCTCCTCCTCCTCGCGACGGCGGCCCCATCCCCCCTCCTTAACAATATCAATCCAAGCTTTCAACTATTTATAATTAATCAAATTTGAAAGATTTACACCATTAGAAACAAAATCCAGAAAATCAGCAATAGAATTTAGATAAGGAGAAGATACTTTACCGCAAGCTTGAGATTTACTAAGAGAAACTCATAGCCCAGAAGGTCGCAGATTAAGAGGCACCGCCGATCTTTGATCGAAATCCGAATAATTGGTGATTTTTGATTGAAGATTTGAGAATTTTGGAGAACCAGAAGTTGCCATTTTTATCTAGAGAGCTCTCAACTTTGTTATGTTTTGTATATGTCTGGTTGTTGATTCTTTGGAATGCAATATTATTATTAATGGTTCTAATGACTGCCCGTTATTTGTCGGCATGGTTGTGGCTAAGAATGATGTTTCACTAGCAGTTTGTTCTTCTGATCAAGTGGATAGCTATGTTGGCACTTCAGCATTGAATTCTTTCTTTGTTGCTCTTCACGCAAGTCCAAGAATAGGAGGAATACTACTAGCTCTACTTCCATGTTTAATCGCTTTATCGATTCTTTTTTGTGAGACGTAGCGATAGACTTAGTAGTAGAGCTTTTGGAGATTCATCTAGCTCTTTTTCAGGTATGGATTCCCATACTAATGGTGTTTATGGTCCCTGTGCTTTGTGTGATACTTCTTGATGATTTACAATTACTAGCTAAAAGTATTGGTTTTATTTTATCTGATTCTAAGACTGATTTTAATTATACTAGTATAACCGCATAACGGTGGGAAAATTGACCGTTTGATTATATAATTTTTAAAAAATATATTATATTTTTAAATTAATCGATAATATCATGATCGCTTGAAGAATTTATTTTATTTTTAAAATTTGTTGCATTTTAAATTAATCTATTTAGATCACTCAATGGATGTTGTAGTATAAATAAGATATAATAGTATATCAGAAATAAATTTGAAATGTGATGGATATTTTGAAGAAATTTTGAGCTGCTATAAACATTAAAGAAAACAATTCCAAAAAAGAAGCATTATTCTAGCTTCGGATAAATTAATTTCGGGGATTATTATTGATACTCCAAATATTGTTAGGGGGAGTCAATTTTTTTTAAACAAAATTTGTTAAGGGGAGAACCAATGCAGAGAGCACCCCCTTAACAAACAATGTTTATTTTACTAAATTAGCCTTCTTTACAATTATCTCTTTTTTAGTTGTTAATAAAAAAAATTATATGGTACATTAGTCGAACTACATCAGATTTTTATACAAAGTCGTCAATAATCTCATTTGTTGATATGTATCAGATCAGATGAAAATATATCATTTATAGGAAATTAATATACATATATCGAACAATTATTTCTTAATACGGTATCACATTCTTCGTTCACACCATTATTTCTCCTCAAACAATCGCTTCTTTTTTGTTTTCAAATAATTTAGGGATTTGGTTTCTCTGCATTTGAAACCGATTGAGATTTGGGATGGTAACTGATGTTATTACCAGATGTTGTTACGAGGGTAAAAACGGAACGTAAAAAATTAAGTATGAGACCCCCTTAACATTATTTTTGTGATTGGAGTGTTTTTAAAATTTGACCCATCTTAACAACATTTGGAGTGTCAATAACAATGCCCTTAATTTTAAGCAATGACAATAAAAAAACATCTCTAGAAGTCGGTTTAACAATGACTAATATAACCACAAAACGGTGGGAAATGGGTCATTACGTTATATAATATCAAATGAAATGTAACAACCCGCATTTTACGTATCGGAAGATCGTAAAATATATTTATTTTATTCTATGAGGATTGTATCATTCTCATCTTTTAATATGTTGTTTATGGGGATGTGAGACATGTCAATAATTTTTACTGATTTTGTCTGTGACAATTTTGCCCCTGTCAGCCTTGTATAGGGCATAACTTTTGACTCGGGTCGAATCAGAGGGTGAGACCTGTGCCATTGGAAAGGAATTGATGATTGTCTTTCCGTAGAGTCATTACATTAAGGATTTGGCTCAGCGGTTTGGGAGAAATCGTTGTTTTAAGGTTTTAAGGTTTTTCAGTTGGCTATTCAGGTTTTGGAGCCTTTGTGGAATCCTATAAATAGGGGGTGAGAGTGGAGGGAAAAAGTTTACCTTTTCCCATTCTCTCATTTGAGGGCATTTGATCTCCTTCTTCCTCCTACACCTTTCCACCATTAAAAACGCAAATCTAAGGGAGGAAATCGAATATCTACACCATTTAAGGCTAGATCTACATCATCTTAAAGGAAAATTCATCGGATCGAGGGGTTTGATTCGGAGTGCTTGCTGTCCGGATTCTTATTTCTATTGTTTTAGATTGTTTCGGCAAATCGGTGAGTGATTTACATCTCTCACATGAATGCAATGAAGTATATGAGTGTTTGTGCATGTTTCTCATCAAATTGGGATGTTTTACCATAGATTTACACCATTACAAGTTCATTTTCATATGCATCACCCTATGATCTAATCTACCAAGTTTTACTTGTTAATTTCATGTCATTTTATATGTTTATGTTAGTTAGATCTCTCATTTTGATCATATGTTCATTTAAATGGTTTTTGGTGAGATTTACATCATTTTTGTGGCAATCGCCATATTCATGTGGTTAGTAATGTTATGATATGTTTATGATTGTGTTTGGTGATTTTGGTAGTGTCGGTTTCGTCGGATTCGTCGTTCGGCGAAGTTTTGGTCAAAATCGAAGTTGAATTGCAATATGCAAAAATTGACTCGGCCATAGGTTGAATCGGCCAGATATTGACACGGCCACAGGTTGAATCGGTCAAAAGTCGGATTGAAACGAAGTTGAATCGGACGGAAGTGGATCGGATCGGGTCATATTCGGATCGGGTCATATTTGGACCGGGTCATATTTGGATCGGGTCGGTCATATAGGTGATTGGATCAGGTCGGTCGCGTTTGTTGGATCGGTCGAGTTTAAAGCCAGAAGGGAGCTGGATCGGGTCGGCCTAGTTTGGATCGGGTCGATCTGAAAGAGGGCGGATCGGTCATGTTTTTTACAGCGGTTTTAAACGCTGTGGTTGGTAGTGATGATGCTATGGTTTGTTTCCAACAGAGTCATTTTCTGAAAAAGTACATTTTTCGGGTACGACTCAGGTTTGGAGAAAAGGTCTGGAAAAAAAAATATTTTCCGGGGGCAAACCCTAGCCGCAGCGCAGTGATGTAATTAGTTCAGTGATGGTGTGACTTCGAAGTAAATTTAAGTAGGAAGGTTCGAGGTATTGAATGTGTTCGTTGATCAAGGCGGAACAACGAATGAGGTGGCAACTCAAAGGTTATGAGTTGGTGGATAATGATTTCTCAAGAAGGTTGCTTGAGCTATGAAATGTCATCAAGGTTGGATGACTAGAGATGCGAAGGCCGAGAAGTCATCGTTGTCGTAAGTTCTAGCAGGCTCAAAGCAGGGGTACAATGGGGGCACCCAATAGACTGGAAGGTTGCTGGTCGAGTACCTTGGGTATCGTTGAAAGGCCTAGTTGTCAAGGTTGGACATATGGAGTATATGCTAGAACTGGGGTTACCAATAGCCCATTACATATGGCAAGGTTGGCCGTCATACGATTAACGGTGGTTTCAAAGCAGGATTGGCGGTGATAGCTAGAATCAATCATGGATGATTGGTTGTTCTTTTTGTGCTATCTTACATAGATTATCCAAGTCGAGGGAGATGTTCTCTGAGTACTTAACTGATATTGGTTTAGGCCTCTGGGGAGAGTACTTGGGGAATGTTAAACTCGATTAGGGTTGTCTGTGTGAGACTTATATAATCTGGATGTTATGAGTGTTTTCCATGATTGAATGAGTGTTCTAGTTTCTATGGATGAATGGTTGAATTGTTTATAGTAAAGGCTATCACTGTCTGATGTGGGGAAGATAAGGTTGAGTTCTTCTCTAGTGTTAGTATGTTTATCTATCCTTTCTCATACACTTTATTATTGAAGTTTGTTAGCTGTTTTATCGCTCACTAAGACTGTTGTCTGACTCAAGGTTTTATGTTTCCTCTTATTACCTTGGGATGTTCATCCGGTTGTGGATGGGTAGACTAAGTAGCAGGTGACAAGTGATGCTTTAGTGAGGACGATGGTGCTGATCGGTGGCGAGCAGGAGGCTCACGTACCAGTTTTACTACTATCTAATAATTGGGTTTCTGTTGTTTGCTTTTCTGAATAATGTAGTGAGGCAACTTTGTATAAACACTATTTCGAAGTTGTGGATATTACTTTCTGGTTGTATGAAAGTCTTGTGTTTCTGCTTCACTATTACTACCTGTGTATATGTTCTATTATATTTTATCCTTGCGCTGTGAGTTTACGATAAGTTCCGCTTGTGTTTACCTAACCTGATGATCGTCCATGACTTCCTTGCACACCTTTCAGCACATTATTTATTTTGTATAGTGCGGGGTTATGGGTGGTCGTCACATGAAAAAAAATCTTTATTAATATTTTTTTTTCTTAATTGGAAAACTGTAAATGTAGTTACATTAAGCTTTAGCCATAAGGATCAATTATCAAGTATTGATACTAGACTCAGGACTCCATTTATTTTCTGCATATTTTGTAGAATGTCTTTAGCTATCTTACCAAAGTTCTTAAAAACCTAAATCGCGAATTAAAATAATTAGGTCCTCGTAATCTTGGGAACATATGAATGAAGCTAGAAAGGTTTATAAGTTACAACTCCTTGTAGATGTAGTATTGTATTCGTGGAATCAATGTGTCTCCAGGATGCAATAGAAGATGTTGGAAATTTTTCAACAAATAACTTCCCAAATTCTTAAACGTGATACTTTATATAACATTATACCGTAGTAATGTTTGTGAGCCTGTTTGGTTTATCTTTTTCCAAGTATAGACATGTCCTCCTTCTTTGTCTACTCCATGATATCCCTATGTATAATAGCATAATACTTCCTCCAGCTCCATGAGCTCAAAATCCTTTATTGGTCACTAAAGTGTATTAATTTTCGGTTTGTATAAACCTAATAATATTCAAATTAAATCAAGGATTTTAAATAAACATAAAATGGAAACAGAGATAATAAATGTATAAAACTATATCAATTACAAGTAACACAATTTGTGTAATGCACATAATATAATAACAAAATCAATGCATGAAAATCATTGATGCTATGTTAAATTGTTGATTTAGAACATATATTTTCCGTGTATATGAAAATACATAGAAAATATATGTAGATCACACTTCTAATATTCTATTTATTCCAAATTTATATCTCCAGTAAAGCATCTCATCCCATATTTGAATTCCTCTCTCGACGACAAATTTCCTAGCTTTCAAAAATCTACAATCCAAGAAGCAAAGTTTAGTTTATGCTTCATATGTAAATGGAACATAAACTTAAAAAGAAATCAAAATTATTTCAATCCAAAACAACTATTATATCCATAGTGATAATTATGCATAGGTAAGTCGCATCAGCTTTGAAAAATAAAAAGGGCATTCCATAACATCAAATAAATAAAAAGCTTCCATCAATTATGGTAAGCAATAAACAAATTAAAAATGTATTGCCGTAATGGCAAAAAAAAGACATTATATTACATTTTCCTATGGTAATTCAAATTGACGTAAGCAAATCATTGGAAGTTATTTGTTTGGGATGGTGTTTAGCTATTTGATTCGAAGCTTATAGTTTGTGGTTATTACTTTAAAGAATATTGAAATGGTCAAGCTAGAATGATTCCATGACATGATATAAGTTAATTGTTTGAGATTTGCAGTCCATTTTATTCCTTTACAAATATTAGCATGTTTATGTGTAATAACCCGGAAATCCGAGCCAATTAAAAAATTTTAAATTGGCAATTTTAGAGAATTTTGATTATTTAAAATGAATTATTTTAAATAATAACGATGAAAATTTTATTTCGAATAGAATTAGAACGTATATATTTATATAGATCGTCGTTAGAATATAAATATTTATTTTAAATTATAAAAGGAATTGAAAATGGCGCGGTAGTTCGATAATTCGATTTCAAAATTCAAATGAATGTACCGGGTGCAAAATAAACCGGATTTTAGTGAAACCAAAAATATTAGAATCTATTTGTGAATATCTTTCCAGCGAATCCGAAAAATTGAAATTTCATAGCGGGAATCAAAAGATATGTCCAGTTGAATTTTCAGAATAGTCGCTATGGAATTCTAGCCCTTAAAAATGGAAATTTTGCAAACGACCTCGGAATTCGACGAAACCACTTTTTTTGGATCCGTGATGCCAAATTATTGCTAAGTTTCAAATTTCATAATTTTTCGATTCAATATGTGAGCGTGGCAAAGGAAAACGCGTTTGACCAGTTTCAGTTGATTTTAATCGACTGGAAAATGGCCATTTTTCAAACGGTCTCGGAATTTGACGAAATTAGTTTTGTTAGGACCGTATCGTCAATACGAAGCTAGAAAATGTTTTTCGAGAATTTTTAGAGTTCGTATGTGGGCCCGGTAAATTGAATTGCACGTTCAAATTCAATATATAGAGTTATATGTTGATTTTGACGAAAACCCATCGAAATGATCGGATCAGCCTGTGATACATATCCCATTGTGTTCGGAATGGGGGTAATTAGCTATGGACAACAGTCGGTGGGCCTCGTTTTGAGTTTGAAATAGAAAGTTGCTTTAATGAATAAATTAAATAAAAATATATATTCCTTTAACTCCCTCCTCCCTCTCTCTCTTCACACTTGAAGTCAACGGGCGGAAATAAAACAAAACCGATTGAAACTGTCGCTACCCCTAAACCCTCCCTCGCCGATCTCGAGCACCGCCCTCCCTGGCGCCAGCACGACGGCACCGCACTCCCCTGGTCTCGCAGCACCACCCCTCCTCTCCTTCTTACCACTCGCGCTGTCAACCCTCGAACCCCACAACCCCGAACCCTAGCAAAGAAGACCGCGCCACCTGAAGACCGACGCCCCACCTCTGGACGCAACACCCTCCCATCTCCGATCGACCTCCAACGACCCTCCGGCGAAGCAACGACCAGCCCTAGCCTTAGACCTTAGTTCGACGCCACTGCAGTGTTGTTCAGAATGAAATGGTAATTAATTTACTTAATTAATTAGTTGTTAATTAGTTTAAATTTCAGTTTTTTTTATATATCAATAACATTAGTAATGTTTTAACAATAAAATGAGTATTGTTTTTGAAATTAGAAATATACAAATGTTTTTGCTGAATAAAAATATGTTTTATTTTATTTTATTTAGTAAAGGTATGATCTTTTTGAAAGGAATGATTTCTTTTTTTTGGTTTTTATTTTATTTAAAGTTACGGTTTTTATTTTATTAAAGCTATGATTTTTATTTATAAAATAGCGAAGTAAGAATATGATTTTGCTTAAGAGAAAAGTATGATTTTTTTAATGAAATGGTAGGATAAAAATCCGATTTTTAATATGAAGTTGAAGTTATAAAAATTCGATTTTTAGTATGAAATTGAAGCTATAGAAATGTGATTTTTATATATATGAAGTAGCGATAAAAATTTGATTTTTATTATATATATATTGAAATAAAAATGTGATTTTTATAGTTATGATAATAAAAATTCGATCTTTATGTAAGAAGTAGAAATATAAAAATATAATTTTTATTATAAACAGCGTGAAAAGAACTCCATTGGAATTTCAGACGGATTCAGGTGGTTCAGCAATTCAAAAGCAAAGCACGGCGGAGTGGAACCCTCTGTGAGAACTTCTCACCTTTTAATTTTGTTTTCTAGTTAAAATATATACTAGGATGCAGACGGTGTTTAGTAGCACCCGACACCCGTCGTCCACAGACCATGGACGGCTTGTATGCTTGTTTGTTTGGTTTTGATGTGTAGTTGATTGTGTGATGTGATGTGAAATGAAATAAAAATATTTATATAGTTAAAAATACTTTTATAGTTAAAAATAGAATTTTTAACGTGTATATGAAATGAAATAGATTAATATAAACAAATCGAACGATTTGTTTATATACACACATTTGATTGATATTGATTGGGACGATAAATTTTACACATCGCCCAACTGCACAAATACAATCTGTGTTTGATTGTTTGAAAACCCCACATGGGTATTGGGATGATATATGACATACACTAGTCCCAGTGATTAGCTGTACGTCGATCGATTGATTGACAGGCTGTTATAAGCGTTAAATATTTATATTTGATGCTTATACAGTGTAGGACGCACTCTGGATGATAGTTGATTATTTATCGTTGTTATTTTATACATGTGTTGTAGAAAATCCATATAATTAACATTTTATTGTAATTGATTGGGCCTCATTCCAGTTTTGAAAAAGAAATATTTGAAATAGAATATTTGAAAAAGAAATATTTGAAAAAGAAAATATTTGAAATAGAATATTTGAAAAAGAAATATTTGAAAAAGAAATATTTGAAATAGAAATATTTGAAAAAGAAATATTTGAAAAAGAAATATTTGAAATAGAATATTTGAAATAGAAATATTTGAAAAAGAAATATTTGAAATAGAAGCCGTGTTGATTAGATTGACGCCATTTTGACGTGAACGATATTTATATCGATTTTATTCATTTTACAATGAATATCGAAAGTGATTTCAAAATCCGATATTTTGAAATGAATTGAAATTCGAATTAAATTGAATTGAAATGAATTAGAATTCGAATTGAATTGAAATTGAATAGAAGTGAATTCTAATTGAAATTGAATAGAAATGAATTCGAATTGAAATTGAATAGAAATAAATTCGAATTGAAATTAAATAGAAATGAATTCGGATTGAAATTGAATTAAAAATCGATTTGAATTAAAATCAATTTGAAATGAATTTAAAACGAATTTATAAGGAAAGATTCAATTTGGATTTGAATTTGAAAAGAAGTTGAAATCGTTTCGAAAACGAATTTAAAACGATTTATATAATACGTTTTAAAAGGAAACCGACGAAGTATATATTATATATATATAATATAATGGCCTGAATAGAACGCGCCGTGCCGCAGTAGTTCGTGAACTTCGACCATTGACTTCGAATGGATATTACGGGAGATCCGACCGTCGGATTCTCCTAAAACCAGAACCGTTGGGTTCTTATCGAAAAGAGCTTTCTAACGAATTTTTGAAATTAGAAATCTAACGGTTGGATTTGGAATTATGTCCAAATCAAATTTAGAAAAGGTCGCTGTAAGTGCAGTTCGATGGCCGTTGATGGAAATCGATTGTACGGGCCTTGATAAAATTATTAAAAATATTAATAATTAGTGTAAAATCATAAGAAATGATTTGTGAAGAATTGGGATGAAAAACTCCATATTTGAAAAGATAAAAGTATATTTTTATCGAAATGAACTAGTTTGGAACTAGAGTAAAAATTTATTTATTTTTAAAAATAAATAAATTGGATTTGAAATGGTTTTGAAAATAACCAGAATTTCCAATAATTGCATTGGAATGGATTTGAATCGAAATTGTCTTCGGAATATTTCGATGTTGGATTACGTGATGATACATATATTGTTATGGAAATTTGAAAGATATATTTATATCGTTATTTCCAATACGATATTTGTTGGTCGTAGAATTTGATATTGAATATAAGCCGGTATATTTTCTATTCAGAGCCTTATATTTAATATCAAGTGTGATTTGGGTTTGTCGTGAATGGTGTCTTCATTAACACTGTTCTTAAGCCCAGTGGGGAAAAAGATTAAATCTTTTTATTTAGATTTAATGAAGTGTACCAATTAAATAATATTTAATTGGAATTGAATTGGTATTGATTTTTGGGTTTATCATGAACAGTGTTTTAAATAACACTTGTTCTTTAACCCGATAATTAATGGAATGTGATTTTGGGTTTATCGTGAACCGTGTTTTAAATGACACTGATTCTTTAACCCAGTTAAAGATTAAAACTAAGTGGAGTTTTAATGAATCTTTAATTAGATTGAAAAGATCGAGAAGGGAGTATCACCAGTTTTGCTCCAGGCGATAGCTGAATCTTTAATTAGATTTGAACGTGAAATGGTAATTGAATTTACTGATAACACCGTGGTGTTAGATATGAAGTATTACTAGTTTTACTTCATGGGATGAATAGGTTGGGATTGGGAAATAAATGATTACTTCGGTGTGGTTCGCTAATCCCGTCTAGTTTGAATTGATATTCAAAGAAGATTAAAGAATAAATTTAAAGAATTTATCTTTGATAAAATTAATGGGAATCTTTCCCAAAGTGTATGAATATTTGAATAAAAGAATATTCTGAATTGGAATGAGGCGTATGTTGTGTTTGTGTAACACTTGTTTATTATATACGCGAGTTATTCAGAAAGACCGGGTTTGTCCCATTCTGAATAACTGATTCGACGTGGTGTCGAGGATGAAGACGGTGGTTGAAGACCGGAGGTCTTCACGTCGTTTGTATAATTACTGATGATCTTGATTGGGCCGTACACCCAAGAGGAGGGAATCAATTAGTGGTCGTCCAGACGTACTTGGAGATCGATGGATATGCGGGGTACTAGGTGCCTCCGGTTTCGTTCAGACCCAGAACGAACTTGTAAATGGACTGTGTGTCTGACATTGGATTTTAGTCTGTGTGATTGATTTCTATTAAATATATATCTGTTTGGCGGTGGAGAATTTATTCTCTTGCTTAACGCCCTTCTCTGAGACGTACGAGCTCAGAGGTTATATATTGATGGATATCAAACGCATGGAGTGAATTGCCGGTGTGGCATGCCTAAGTGGCAAAATGATCAAGGCTTCTGTTGAAAAGCAGAGTCTTGTGGTGGATGATCAAAGCACGGCCTGTGTGGCATAGCTTTGTGTAACGTTGATTCGCGAGCCTCACACCCTGGTTGTGAACCAAAAACGGGAGAAGGATCCAGGGAGGGCATGCGTTTCCTTCTAGCTAGAAGTGGCGTCAGTGGTTTTACACGCCCTGACGAGTTTGACTTATGTGGTTGTTACTGTTGCGAGGCGCCTCGGATATATCGGTCGATCCTGGACCGATGGAGTCGTTGGACTCATTGACACCCCAAAGGGTGGGGAAACACAGTGTTCAGGCATTTTAATCCACATCGGTGGACCGGCCCTGTGGCTCCTAAGGTTCACTCGAGCTCTGATCCTGAGACACGGGCTAGAGCGTCTCGAATCGGTAGAGGACTATCTTTTGCCTCGGTTCATAGATGGAAACCCAATTTCCAAATACGTGACTTTGCGATTTTGATTGTATAACCTATATATGGCGACATAGTGGTATGGGGCATTTATGCCGCCTATGATTGATACTTATGATTTGAAATTGATTTCTTCACTTATAGCAATAATGAAAGATTCGTTTTAACGTATCAAGCATTCTTTGGCTATTATAAGGTAAAACCCTATCCTCTGGTTTGTGTTGCATTGTGTGATGGGACCTGGGTCTTATAATAGCTTCATTTTTCTTTATTTAGCATTGCGCTGTTGTTTTATGCACTGGTATTCTTGGGAGGAAACCCGTTCCCTGTTATACGGCGTGGTCCCTTGATTTACCTAACTCTAAAATAAAGATTAATAACTGTTTTAGTTCTCACACCAGTCCCATGACTGACTTGGAGTTTATTGTTTTAACCTAAACTCTGGGTGCCCTTATTTTCGACACGGGCAGCTAGTAGTTTCGGTTTTGCAGATTTATATTCACAAGAACCTGGTTTACAGCTGGAACGATATCCGGAAAGCTTTGTATCCGTGTATCTTCTTCAGTGGTATTTTGTATTATTTTCCGCTGCTATGTAAATTATTGTAATCTATGATATTTATAATCTATGTAATATTTATTTATACTATGTATATTCTTGTATTCTGATGGAATTGTTGTAATTAGCAATGAAATGTTCTTCCGTCTGCGTTCTATTTTGTCGTGTTCTCAAAACAATCAGGCGTTTCGAAAGGTCTGGGTCGGTTTAGCGACTGATTCGGATCGAGCGAAATTCCCGGTCGTTACATTATGTGAAACACCAGATAATATATTGCTTAAGAATATATACTAAAAGACCATACCAAAAAGTTCTTTGTTAGAGATCAGAGGTCATTGTTTTAGAAAAATTTCTTTGATGATCCTATTTTCCAAGTTCATATATCAATCCAGGATCATTTAGTTGCATCTAGGAGTGGCAATTAGACCCGACCCAGCGGCTCTCGGTTTTAGACGGGTCGGGTTTTGTAGGGTCTAAACTATACATTTCTAAAATCTGGACCCGACCGACCTGAGCTTCGGTTTGGGTCGGGTCGGGTTCGGTTGAATGGTAACACTAAAAGTACATACATGTCAATGTTTTTTGGTCGGGTCTTTCGGGTCAGGTCAATTTGGGTTGGGTTTGATTGGGTCTAAATTGTATTTTTCATCACCTAGACCCGACCGTAGACCCATCGGGTTTGGGTTCAGGCCTTGTCGGGTCGGTTCGGCTTGGGTTTTTGGTTCTCGGTTCTAATTGCCAGCCCAAATTGCATCATGGACGCAGTCCTTTAACCTAATAGTTATTCGAATGATTCTTTCTTTTGAATCGTGTATTCAGTCGAACATAAACAACTTCAAAAACACTTTGGCACCTGATTCTGTCTGCTTCAAAGTTACAACATATCTACTAGTGTACGTCGACTTACATCATGTTGTTAAGTCACTAGGACCGATCTTATCTGATGATGCAAGCATATCCCCAGATGATCCAAGCTCTGGGCGTTCTTCCCATTCACTCATCCCTTTTGTTAACTATGTTGCTTTTCTTACTCTATTTGTTCCGACAATGTATAATGAGCACATTACTATATTTGCTGTGGATGATAGTGCACTCGCTAACTCACCTGGACTCTTAACCTCATAATTTATCATTCCATTTACAATATATCTGCATTCACAACATTAAGAAGTAAAACCGTATTAGGTAGTTGTAGCTGGGCAAATAATAATTTAGAATGTAGAATGTACAAGTATTTCTATCTGCTTAACTGCATGAAAAATAATCAAGCATATTTAGTATATAACTCATAATTTCATGCTTACCATAATGGAATATTCATACAGTAGGTACGATAAAAATGGAACAACCAATATTATCATGTCTACACAAAGCGAATTATATTGCCTTGGTATGAATACACAAAAGAAATACTAGAAGGAAAAACATAAAGTTGTCAATCGTCATTACATACACTAACTAAATAAAAATAAACTTTGGTTAGAGAAAAGTTTCGCACATTCATGCTGAACCCAAGCCACAAATTAATACAAATCCAACACCATTTATTGGATGAAAGTTTAGGTAGCTTACAATGCTCAAACAATTAAACAAAAATGTCAAGCAATACGGTTGATGGAAAAAAATAGAGAGAAATTATATTAAGGTTTGTACCTCCTAAATTTAGGAAAACTTTTGAAGTCTTTCGCTAATTTGAAGCAATTCCCGTCGTTCTAGTCTTTTAAAACCTAACTAAATTCCAACAGCTACAAGGCTTGTTAGATTATATACACGAAGATTATGTGTTAGGAAAATTCATGGATGGACTCAAAGAAGAAATTAGAATTGATGTTGAGGATGCACAACCCAGTAATGTAACGAACCAGAAAATTTGATGCTCGAATTTTCGACACAAATATATCCCGTGTCCAAATTCGAGTACCAAAAATCCAGAATGTTAAAAAAAGAAGTTAGAGGGTGAGATAAGAAACAAAGAAATATTAGAATAGAAGAAAAAGGAGAAGAACTAAACACCATACACACAGTCTCACATCGCAACGGAATAAAATATAATATAGAAATAAATCTTTATTTAAAAACTAGAAATAGTACTTACAATTCATCAGAATACAATGCCCATCCAATTCATCTAGACAATTCTAACAGTCTATCCTCATTTACAACACACAGCGGAAAAATATCTAAATATATATCATACGTCTGAATTTCTCCAGCTCGTGAAATCCGTATCATTTTACTTTGAACCTGTACAACTCGGTCAGACCCAACTGGGTCTGACCCGAGCATTACAAATGCCACAGGTTAGTCTGGTGAACCAGCATGAGAAAAACCCATTAAATTATTGGAATCATCCAACTTGTTAAAATTCATTTTGAAAGAAAAAGATAATCGTAAGACCAATCCATACGTAAACACGGACGGTTTTTACCTTACGATAACCCGAACCATTTTTGAAATCAATATCTTGTTGTGATATTATAATAGTGTATAAATACAAATAAATAGAATCTAGCTAAACACTTGCATCTCACGCTCCACATAAATAGTATACAATCAAAACCGCGGGCGCTTATTGGAGATTGGATTTCCAACTATGATAAGGTATGGGACCACCTGCCGATAGTTTATCTCTAGAGGAGAATACATTGGGTTAAACAAGAACGTCTTGCAACTCGGCCCACACATGACCGACCACTCATTCCTCTTTAGTGTATCGAATATATTGTCACCTATGGTTGCTAGCAACATAACCGTTCCCAGGAGATACAGAAGTGAAAAGATCTAACAAATATGAATATTCTCTAGATGGTGATAATACACCCTAATGAGGGCGACCCACATAGCCATGTTGCCTGCCCGATTTTTTTCATTTTCCGGGTGTGAGGCTTGAGGTTTAAATTACCATTTTTAGAATATTTGGCCATCATTCACTTTGAATGCCACGTTGTCAGATCCCTCAAATCACTAATTGAGGTCCACAAATATATTATGGGTGTTTAAAAGAAGTGCCCCTCTTTGTCACTAACCTGTATATTTGTAAAAATCAACGTACGTAATTTTTAGGAAATACTCTGTCGGACATTTGTCCATACAAGTTGTCCTGGGAATGGACAAACCGAAGGCACTCTCCCACCACACCCTAGGAATCACCCTATGGATCGGTAGCAAGTAGTTCTTGCAATCCGTCGATTTCAACCACGACATGATCACCATCAAAATATCTCTAGGTGCGACTCCAGAGGATTCGACAAGTAGTCCTTCCGCTTATGAAGATTCACGGTCTTCCTTGTTCCATCTTCAATTCGTATTTTCTACGTTTTCGTATTTGTTGGTTCGGAATGGTTTTCGAATATAAATTCGATCCTGGTCTTTTCGTACCAACAAGCGTATAGGCCAGATTTGATAGTCAGTTATTTGACTATCAAATAAAACAACCATTCATCCATAAAAGAAAATTTAATTCATTGATTTCATATTATCCATCATTTTAGCCTCTTTTAATTAACCATTCGTTAATTCGAAACTTCTCTATTTTTCCAATAATTGGAATACTCATTTATGCTTCTTATATTTATATATAAGAATATTCAAAAGCCCCTTTCATTTTTAAATCCTTTTAAGCGCGTATTTCTCATCTCATCATTAGTCCCTAACTGTAAACTAGAAAGAGAAAAATTCCCTAAGCATCAACCTCGAAGGCCGAAACCAACATCAGATCAATACTCAGAAAATCATTCAACTCACAAATTCCCAGTTAGTTTCTAATTTCCTTAAATCCCTTTCTTCTTCTTCTAACGAATAAAAGTTCCAGTTATTCATTATCACTTTAAACGAGATATTTATCTCAACCTATTACCATTCCAAATAATTTTCATAAATATGACTTTCAAACCGTATGCTACAACTATTATTGGATATATAATTTTCGAAATATTTACTTATTCCTAATTTAGAATAAAGTACTTCTTATATAATATAATTTCATTTGCCAATTCGATTCCATTTACCAATTCAATTTCATTTACTAATTCGATTTCATTTTAAACTTCATAAAATAAAGTCTTGATTTCATAAACAATTTCCATAAACATCTCTATATATTAATCACAACCCAATTCAGCTTTATTTCAATAAAACTGCATTCCATATCTAAAATATATGTATATAAATAGCATTCGTAAATTCCTTACTATTTAGATTTATTATATTAAATCTTATATATTAATTCAACTTAAATTCAATTAGAAATCATAAATTTAAAACCCTTTCTAATTTACTTTCAACAAAAATTACATTTGTCATATTTGCGTTAGCCCCTATTTACCTTACCCGAAAATAATATCCATTCTCGACTTATTTAGCGAACCTGATTTCATATTTGCAATTTCGAGTTCCAAATTTCAATTATAACTTCTAATTGTATATTTATTTCAAATAATCCCTTTTATAATTTTCCTTGCCATTGGAAAATTCCAAACCATTAAAAATATAAACTCAATTTCCAACTTTCCTCCAAATTCTCACTCAAACCTTATTTTTTTCCAAATCCTCAAATGGTAATCGTTTCATTTGTTTATAAATGTTTGTTTATAAAATCGCCTCATTAACGCATTTGTTTAAACAAATCTTTTCCTTTAAATCGTATTTATAATTCGGATTTCAAATGAACATTTCTATTTAAAAATAAATATTTTCCCTTGAGGAAAATTTCAATTTATTTTAAAATAACGGTTTATTTTTCGATTTCCCTTTCTTTCCCAAATTCATACATACTTCTAATTTTTCTCAACTTTCCTAAATAAAAGTTCCACTTCTTATAATGTCGTTTATAAAAATCACTTCTTCACGATATTTATTTAAACAAATATCTGCTTTTAAATTCTACTTAATTTGGATTCTTACCATTTTCATTTGAAATAAATATTTTAAAATTCTTTTTATATTCCAATTTCTGTTTAGAAATCCATATATTGTTATTTAGGATAATTAAAATATCCAAAATCAACAATCAGCGTTACTTACACAACCAAACATATCATAAGCTATCTAAGGCTATCATATATCAACATATATGTAAAACAAATAATATAAGTGTGATGAATCCATTTGGATCCCTCCAACTTGTTTTCCTGCATCCACAGATGTTAGTCAACAATAATAATACCCATCCTACTTCGGGACAGGATATCGCGGTATAGAAGGTCATCCACTATATATATTGTGGGGCGCATAGGGAAATCATCTGCTAATGGTACTGCAGGCATCCGCTAATGGTACTGCGGGAAATATAAAGTCACCAGTCATCTATATTATTATTATATTATTGCATATTATTATCACTTTATATCAATCAAGTTATCATCCATCAAGCAATAAAAAAATTTGAACTATTAAAAATACTTCCCAACAATTTAACTGAGTGAGATTAACTCACCTCGATTTCCTTTTGCCGAATATCCATTTTAAAATCCCATATCGTCTTAGCTACGCGTCTACTTCATTGTCTCGAATATTTTTATCACCTACGATTATTTTATTTGTTGATTAAATATTTATTTATTATAAATAAATTACTAACAAATGAATAAATTAATTAATCCTATGTATTTTATTTTACGTAAAGACGGTATACCTTGTTGCCTTGCAGTCTCGATAAATTCCTGAAACAAATCCTGAATCGGTTCTAAATTTACCATCATCCCATCAGCAAATCATCGAGCTCGTCACCGTCAACTATTAGAATTCGAACCACACCAATTCAGTTACCAGTTCAATCCAGTTCAGATTCTGGTCCACGTTCATCCCTAGTTCGACATAAGACACTTCACAATCTACCGAACATCTTACTTGTGAACTCCTAATTCATTTACAGTCCTTATCTCCACCATGTTATATTCCAATATCCACATATTTGCACCATACAGGTAACTCAGACATCGCACCCCAACATTCCACTGTCAAACACCAAGTTCCTGCAACACTCCAATGAATCCCCAAACAATCATCGGCCTACCCAATATCCCATTGCCAAATTCCATCATCTCTTTCAGTATATCACACCCCTATTTGAATTGCTCTAATCACCATCGCTGCATTCAAACCCTGTCCATCCATCTCATCGAGTACCACAACTACACCCACGACCCTTGAAAATGTCATAATGGACAACTCGAACTTCCAGAAATCGAAGTTCCCCCAACCGCTCCCTTCTGCAAATCCCATTGGTACACCCCCTCGCTTAATCGCGAAGGACTCCAAGCATTATCGAACTCCAGGGAAGAAGTGGTTTTGAATCGCGATGACTGAAAATCGCGATTCCCTTTTGGCTATTGATTTTCGATTTCTTTTTTTTTTCTTCGATGGAAGGAAGATTACTGGAGAAAAGAAATCGAATGGAAATAATGGGTTGAAAAGCTTCGTTTGGTTGAATGGGGAATAAATGAAGACGTCGGTTATTATATAGGCGGACGGTATGGGGATAGAAACGACGTCGTTTCAAGTAGGCTTAGGGATAGACAAGAGAGAAGGTAGGTCTGCAGTGTATTGGAAAAAATCAAGGAGAAGAAAGCAAATCGTAAGTGAAAGGAAAGAAAAGAAAATACACTGAAGATAGGTAGCTTTTAGGTGTAGAATAGATCTGCAGTGTACCTGATTGTGAGGTTTCAGGAAGAAGAAGTAATTTTGATGTGAAGTAACAATGAAGGTTGTACCTTAGGTCGCCCCTTATATATATTCTTATATTTTTGTTTTTATTTTAACGGATGTGAATTCAACCCCTTTAATTCCAAAATATCCAATGATTCCAAACACCTATTTGAGTGCAACGAACGACATTCCTGGGGTTCTACCACTATTCCGAACACACTGGAACGTGTTTCGTAGTCGAACTCGACCATATAAAGAAGATATTAAATTAAATTTATAATTTAACCTTAAATTCGATTTAATATAAATTGATCCAAAAATAAACAAATCTACTGCTTTATTATCAACATATATATATATTCTTAAAATTCCAGAATAAATTGACTTGAAATTTAAACCCGATATTTCATTTTCCCATTAAATCAATATTAAATTGAATTAAAATATATTTATTAAATTTAATAAATTGTTACGGTTTATATACAATTCCACAGCGATTATTTTAAAATTTGATTTGGCCATAACTGATAATATAGAATACGAAATCTTGATTTTTCTCTTTTATTACAAAATTATAGTTCGACGGATTACAATATTTCTTGTTTCAGCGAATTCCAACTTTAAACGAATTTTGTATACTTAATTGAAGTTTAGAACTCAATATTATGAACTGTCGTGCCATTACGAGCTCGTTTATATTTAATATATATATATTTATACGTTCAACTTCCTTTAATTTAATATAAAAATCCATTTATATTACGAATTCAATATATAAACAAATTTAAATATTCAAAACTTAAGTGTTAAAAATACGGGACGTTACATTCCTTCTCCCTATAAAGAATTTCGTCCCCGAAATTACTAGGTAGGAAAATAGTTGTGCCTTATTAACTCCTCATAATCCACTCATGCAGCTCGACACTTACTTCAATATCCTTTCTTTCGACCAACTTGCTAGTTTTCAATTCCATTCAAAAATTCTTAACTTCAATTAACTTTTTGTTAACAAAAAATTTCAAAACTGTTGAAAAAATTTCTAACTCCTTAAAGTTTCGATAAATTTTGCCGGCACCTCCTTTGTATGGGCTGATCCGTACAACTACAAAATGTCTCTCTAGGCTTTCTCCACTCAAAAAGAAAATTAAAGAGCCAAGCAGCTCGCCAAATAGGCTCATAAAATCCCATATTGAATTAAACACGTGCCTTTTTGTCGGGCATCTCATATTTATTCTTCACACTTTCTTCTATCCAATAAACCTATATAATCACATACACATCCATTCCTATTTGATCACAATCAATTTAACTTCTTACTTTCAATTCGCCAATCTATTCATTAATTGGTTTTCTTGCTTCACTTGTGACAATTTAAACAACCATGTTCGCATATATATTTTTGCTTACAAACAAGTCGAGCTTCAATTATAACTCAAGGTTCTAAGTTTAATTTCTAATTTACAATTCAAATTAAATTTACACTTGAGTTCCAAGTACAATTAAGCTTAATTGATTCATGGTTCATACAATCTGAGTTAATTTATTACAACTCAATGAACACTTATCCACTTCAATGAAGATTTTAAATTCATAGCCCAACTCAAATGAATAACAATCTAAGTCATATTAAATTATTATTACTCAAATTGGATTTATTGCAATTCACATCTTATTTCACTCGATACATTCAAATTGTATTTGTCGAGTTCTATTTAGGTTATCAGCATTCAATTTATTAGTATCCAACTTGAATTCAAGAATTCCTATTTCATATCGATTCAATAATTCGTTTTAGTATAATATGGTTTCAATTTCAATCCAAATCTGCTTAACTTACTTTTCAGCCAAGTTTCAATCCATTCAATTCATTACACTGGAATTTGTTTTACTTAGCTTCCCATTCTGATTTTTATTTCAAAAATCAGTTACTTTATCTTTTGGTTATATTTAACCATTTCAATTCCATAATTCCATTCATATTACATTTGAATTATATTCAAACAATCAAATATTAATAATAGTTTACTAGAATTATTTCTTTTCTATAAACATATAATTAGGGCAAAATTATTTCATTTACCCGCTTTATCAAATATCAATATCTTGTTGTGATATTATAAACAAATAAATAGAATCTAGCAGAACGCCTGCATCTCATGCTCCACATAAATAGTATACAATCAAAACCGCGGGCGCTTATTGGAGATTGGATTTCCAACTGTGACAAGGAATGGGACCACCTGCCGATAGTGTATCTCTAGAGGGAAATACACTGGGTTCAACAAGAACGTCTTGCAACCCGGCCCACACATGAACAACCACTCATTTCTCTTGAGTGTATCGAATATATTGTCACCTACGGTTGCTAGCAACATAACCATTCCCGGGAGATACAAAAGCAAAAAGAAGTAACAAATATAAATATTCTCTGGATGGTGACAATACACCCTAATGGGGGCAACCCACATAGCCATGATGCCTTCCGATTTTTTTCATTTTCCGGGTGTGAGGCTTGAGGTTTAAATTACCCTTTTTAGAATATCTGGCCATCATTCACATTGAATGCCACATTGTCAGACCCGTCAAATCACTAACTGAGGTCCACAAATATAATCTGGGTGTTTAAAAGAAGTGCCCCTCTTTGTCACCAACTCGATATATTTGTTAAAATCAACGTACGTAATTTTTAGGAAATACTCTGTCAGACATTCGTCCATACAAGTTGTCCTAGGACTGGACAAACTGAAGGCACTTTCCCACCACACCCTAGGAATCACCCTATTGATCGGTAGCGAGTAGTCCTTGCAATCCTTCGATTTCAACCACGATAGGATCACCATCAAAATATCTCCGGGCGCGACTCTAGAGAATTCAACAAGTAGTCCTTCCGCTTATAAAGATCCATGGTCTTCCTTGCTCCATCTTCAATTTGTATTATCCAAGTTTTCGTATTTGTTGGTTCGGAATGGTTTTCGAATATAAATTCGATCTCGATCTTTCCATACCAATAAGCGTATAGGCCTGATTTGATAGTCGGTTATTTAACTATCAAATAAAACAACCATTCATCCATAAAAGAAAATTTAATTCACTAATTTCATATTCTCCATCATGTTAGCCTCTTTTGATTAACCATTCGTTAATTCGAAACTTCTCTATTTTTCCAATAATTGGAACACTCATTTATGCTTCTTATATTTATATATAAGAATATTCAAAAGCCCCTTTCATTTTTTAAATCTTTTAAGCATGTATTTCTCATCTCAGTCATTAGTCCCTAACTGTAAGCTAGTAAGAGAAAAATTCCCTAAGCATCAACCCCGAAGGCCGAAACCAACATCAGATCTATACTCAAAAAATCGTTTAACTCACAAACTCCCAGTCAGTTTCTAAATTCCTTAACTCCCTTTCTTCTTCTAACGAATAATAGTTCCAGTTATTCATTGTCACTTTAAACGAGATATTTATCTCAACCGATTACCATTCCAAATATTTTCCATAAATATGACTTTCAAACCGTATGCAACAACTATTATCAGATATATGATTTTCGAAATATTTACTTATTCCTAAACTGGAATAAAGTACTTCTTATATAATATAATTTCATTTGCCAATTCGATTCCATTTACCAATTCAATTTCATTTACCAATATGATTTCATTTTAAACTTCATAAAATAATGTCTTGATTTCATAAACAATTTCCATAAACATCTCTGTATATTAATCACAACCCAATTCAGCTTTATTTCAATAAAACTGCATTCCATATCTAAAATATATGTATGTAAACAACATTCTTAAATTCCTCACTATTTAGATTTATTATCTAAAATATTATATATTAATTCGACTTAAATTCAATAAGAAATTATAAATTTAAAAACCTTTCAAATTTAATTTCAACAAAAATTACATTTGTAATATTTGCATTAGCCCCTATTTACCTCACCCGAAAATAATATCCATTCTCGACTTATTTAGCGAACCTGATTTCATATTTGCAATTTCAAGTTCCAAATTTCAATTATAACTTCTAATTGTATATTTATTTCAAATAATTCCTTTTATAATTTTCCTTGCCATTGGAAAATTCCAAACCATTAAAAATATAAACTCGATTTCCAAGTTTCCTCCAAATTCTAACTCAAACCTTATTTTCCCAAATCCTCAAATGGTAATCGTTTCATTTGTTTATAAAATCGCCACATTTACACATTTGTTTAAACAAATCTTTTCCTTTAAATCGTATTTATAATTCGGATTTCAAATGAACATTTCTATTTAAAAATAAATATTTTCCTTTGAGACAAATTCCAATTTATTTTAAAATAACGATTTATTTTTTGATTTCCCTTTCTTTCCCAAATTCATGCATACTTCACATTTTTCTCAACTTTCCTAAATAAAAGTTCCACTTCTTATAATGTCGTTTATAAAAATCACTTCTTCACGATATTTATTTAAACAAATATCTGCTTTTAAATTCTATTTAATTTGGATTCTAACCATTTTCATTTGAAATAAATATTTTAAAATTCTTTTTATATTCCAATTTCTGTTTTGAAATCCGTATATTATTATTTAGGATATTTAGAATATCCAAAATCAACAATCAGTGTTACTTACACAACCGAACATATCATAAGCTATCATAGGTTATCATATATCAACATATATGTAAAACAAATAATATAAGTGTGAGGAATCCATTTGGATCCCTCCAACCTATTTTCCTGCATCCACAAATGTTAGTCAACAATAATAATACCCATCCTGCTTCGGGACAGGATATCGCGGTACAGAAGGTCATCCACTATATATATTGTTGGGCGCATAGGGAAATCATCCGCTAATGGTACTGCGGGCATCTGCTAATAATACTGCAGGAAATATTAAGTCACCAATCACCAATATTATTATTATATTATTATTATTATATATTTTTATCACTTTATATCAATCAAGTTATCATCCATCAAGCAATAAATAAAATTTGAACTATTAAAAATACTTCCCAATAATTTAACTGAGTGAGATTAACTCACCTCGATTTCCTTTTGCTGAATATCCGTTTTAAAATCCCATATCGTCGTAGCTACGCGTCTACTTCATGTCTCGAATATTTTTATCACCTACGATTATTTCATTTGTCGATTAAATGTTTATTTGTTATAAATAAATTACTAACAAATGAACAAATTAATTTATTCTGTGTAATTTCTTTTTCATAAAGACGGTATACCTTATTGCCTTGCAGTCTCGATAAATTCCTGAAACAAATCCTGAATCGGTTCACAATTTGCCACCATCCCTTCAGCAAGTCATCGAACTCGTCACCGTCAACTATTAGAATTCGCACCACACCAATTCAATTCCCAGTTTAACCCAGTTCGGATTCTGGTCCACGTTCATCCCTAGTTCGACATCAGACACTTCACAATCTACCGAACATCTCACTCGTGAACACCTCATTCATTTACAGTCCTCATCTCCACCATGTTATATCCCAATATCCACATATTTGCACCATATAGGTAACTCAGACATCGCTCCCCAACATTCCACTGTCAAACACCAAGTTCCCGCAACAATCCAATGAATCCCCAAACAATCACAGGCCTACCCAATATCGGATTGTCGAATTCCATCATCTCTTTCAGTATATCATACCCCTATTTAAACTTCTCTAATCACCATCGCTGCATTTAAACCCTGTCCATCCATCTCATCGAGTACCACAACTACACCCACTACCCTTAAAAATGTCATAATGGACAACTCGAACTTCCAGAAATTGAAGTTCCCCCAACCGCTCCCTTCAGCAAATCCCAGTGGTACACTCCTTTGCTGAATCGCGAAGGACTCCAAGTGTTGCCGAACTCCAGGGAAGCAGTGGTTTTGAATCACGATGACTGAAAATCGCGATTCCCTTTTGGCTATCGATTTTCTATTTCTTTTTTTTCTTTGGTGGAAGGATGATTACTGGAGAAAAGAAATCGAATGGAAATAATGGGTTGAAAAGCTTCATTGGGTTGAATGCAGGGCTGTCAATGGGTCGTGTCGGGTTCGGGTCGGGTCAAGTCGAGTTCGGGTCAACTCGTTTAATAAACGGGTCATATTATGCCAACCCGAACCCGACCCGTTTATAAACGGGTCGGGTCGGGTTGACCCGTTTTGACCTAAACATCTCTATATAATAATCTCTATATATTAATCACAACCCAATTCAGCTTTATTTCAATAAAAGCACATTACTTATCCAAAATATATGAATATAAATAGCATTCCTAAATTCCTTGCTATTTAGATTTATTGTCTAAAATCTTATATAAATACTTTAATATAATCTATATTATATTGTTCAATTTAATTCGACTTAAATTCAATTAGAAATTATAAATTTAAAACCCTTTCTAGTTTACTTTCAACAAAAGTTACATTTGTAATATTTGCATTAGCGCCTATTTACCTTACCCAAAAATAATATCCATTCTCGACTTATTTAGCGAACCTGATTTCATATTTGCAATTTCAAGTTCCAAATTTCAATTATAACTTCTAATTGTATATTTATTTCAAATAATCCCTTTTATAATTTTTCCTTTCTATTGGAAAATTCCAATCCATTAGGAATATAAACTCGATTTCCAACTTTCCTCCAAATTCTCACTCAAACCTTATTTTTCCCAAATCCTCAAATGGTAATCATTTCATTTGTTATTAAATGTTTGTTTATAAAATCGCCTTATTAACACATTTATTTTAATAAATTTTTCCTTTAAATTGCACTTGTAATTCGGATTTCAAATGAACATTTCTATTTAAAAATAAATATTTTCCCTTGAGACAAATTTCAATTTACTTTAAAATAATGGTTTATTTTTCGATTTCCATTTCTTTCCGAAATCCATACATGCTTCACATTTTTCTCAAATTTCCTAAATAAAAGTTCCACTTCTTATAATGTCGTTTATAAAAATCTCTTCTTCACGATATTTATTTAAACAAATATCTGCTTTTAAATTCTATTTAATTTGTATTCTAACTAACCATTTTCATTTGAAATAAATATTTTAAAGTTCTTTCTATATTCCAGTTTCTGTTTTGAAATCCATATATTATTATTTAGGATATTTAAAATATCCAAAATCAACAACCAGTGTTACTTACACAACCAAACATATCATAGGTTATCATATATCAGAATATATGTAAAACAAATAATATGAGTGTGAGGAATCCACTTGGATCCCTTCAACCTGTTTTTCCTGCATCCACAGATGTTAGTCAACAATAATAATACCCATCCTGCTTCGAGACAGGATATCGCGGTATAGAAGGTCATCCACTATATATATTGTGGGACGTATAGGGAAATCGTCCACTAATGGTACTGTGGGCATCCGTTAATAATACTGCGGGAAATATCCAATCACCAATCACCATTATTATTATTATTATAAATTATTATCACTTTATATCAATCAAGTTATCATCCATCAAGCAATAAATAAATTTTAAACTATTAAAAATACTTTCTAATAATTTAACTGAGTGAGATTAACTCACCTCGATTTCCTTTTGCCGAATATCCATTTTAAAATCCCATATCGTCTTAGCTACGCGTCTACTTCATTGTCTCGAATATTTTTATCACCAAATATTATTTTATTTCTTGATTAAATATTTATTTATTATAAATAAATTACTAACAAATGAATAAATAAATAAATTCTATATAATTTATTTTCCGTAAAGACGGTATACCTTCTTGCCCGGCAGTCTCGATAAATTCCTGAAACAAATTCTGAATCGGTTCTAAATTTGCCATCATCCCTTTAGCAAATCATCGAGCTCGTCACCGTCAACTATTAGAATTCTCACCACACCAATTCAGTTTTCAGTTCAACCCAGTTCGGATTCTGGTCCACGTTCATCCCTAGTTCGACATCAGACACTTCACAATCTACCGAACATCTCACTGGTGAACACCTCATTCATTTACAGTCTTCATCTCCACCATGTTATATCCACATATTTGCACCATACAGGTAACTCAGACATTGCACCCAACATTCCACTGTCAAACACCAAGTTCCCGCAACACTCCAATGAATCCCCAAACAATCATCGGCCTACCCAGTATCCCATTGTCGAATTCCATCATCTCTTTTAGTATATCACACCCCTATTTGTATTTCTCTAATTACCATCGCTGCATTCAAACCCTGTCCATCCATCTCATCGAATACCATAACTACACCCACGACCCTTGAAAATGTCATAATGGACAACTCAAACTTCCAGAAATCGAAGTTCCCCCAATCGCTCCCTTTTGCAAATCCCAGTGGTACACCCCCTCGCTGAATCGTGGAGGACTACAAGCGTTGTCGAACTCCAGGGAAGCAGTGGTTTTGAATCGCGATGACTGAAAATCACGATTCCCTTTTGGCTATTGATTTTCGATTTCTTTTTTTTTTCTTCGGTGGAAGGATGATTACTGGAGAAAAGAAATAGAATGGAAATAATGGGTTGAAAGGCTTTTTTGGGTTGAATAGGGAATAAACGAAGGCGTCGGTTATTATATAGTCGGATGGTATGGGGATAGAAACGACGTCGTTTCAAGTAGGCTTAGGGATAGACACGAGAGAAGGTAGGTCTGCAGTGTATTGGCAAAAATCAGGGAGAAGAAAGCAAATCGTAAGTGAAAGGAAAGAAAAGAAAATACACTAAAGATAGGTATCTTTTAGGTTTAGAATAGATCTGTAGTGTACCTGATTGTGAGGTTTCGGGGAGAAGAAGTAATTTTGACGTGAAGTAACAATGAAGGTTGTAGCTTAGGTCTCCCCCTATATATATTCTTATATATATATATTTAACGGATGTGAATTCAACCCTTTTAATTCCAAAATATCCAATGATTCCAAACATCTATTTTAGTGCAACGAACAACATTCTAGGGTTCTACCACTATTCCGAACACACTGGAACGTGTTTCGTAGTCGAATTCGACCATATAAAGAAGATATTAAATTAAATTAATGATTTAACCTTAAATTCGATTTAATATAAACTGATCCAAAAATAAACAAATCTACTGCTTTATTATCAGTATATATATATATATATTCATAAAATTCAAGAATAAATTGACCTGGAATTTAAACCCGAAATTTCATTTTTCCGTTAAATCAATACTAAATTGAATTAAAATCAATTTATTAATTAAATAAATCGTTACGGTTTATATACGATTCCACAGCGACTATTTTAAAATTTTATTTGGCCATAACTCACAATATAAAATACGAATTCTTGATTTTTCTCTTTTATTACAAAATTATAGTTCAACAGATTCCAATATTTCTTGTTTCAGGGAATTCCGAGTTTAAAAGAATTCTGTATACTTAATTGAAGTTCAGAACTCGAAATTATGAACTACCGCGCCATTACGAGCTCGTTTATATTTAATATATATATTTATACGTTCAACTTCATTTAATTTAATATAAAAACCCATTTATATTATGAATTCAATATATAAACAAATTTAAATATTCCAAACTTAAGTGTTAAAAATACGGGATGTTACAAGTAATTTCAAAGAAGTTGTAGCACTAGCAAATATTATTATTATTATTATTATTGTTAAAAATAGACGGTTCAATCCTGAAAGTCTAGACAAATTCACTTTCCTCTGACAAACATCCAAGGTCAAGAATATTCCTTCAAAGACCTGTAAACCCAACCACTTATGACCATTAAATAACAATAATGACGTTGTTTCATGTTTTGGTAAGAGCAAGGGATTGATCCGGATAAACTGTTGGAGAAAAGAAAGAACATTTATTATGGCTATAATGAAAATAATGATGAACTTATTAGTAATGAGTCTCCGGAAGAAGAATAAACTGTATCTATTACTTTTCATGCCATGTATGGTATCCTCGCTTTCTTTGCATACTTTTAAGGCTCGGTCCAAGGAAATCCAATTAGGTGCTTGTAGACTCTAGGTCAACTCATAATTTCATTAACAGCGACGTGGCCAAGAAAATGAATTTAAATTTGAAGAAGTCAAAAAAGTTTGAAGTAATGGTTGCTAACTTAGAGAGATTGCCGGGAATTAGGATGTGCGTTCAAATCTTATTGAAATGTCAGAAGCATAGCATGCCTAATACATTCTTCCTTATTCAAAGAGGGAAAGAAAGCAATACATAATATACAAAAAATTAATAAAGGTACATTTTGTGCATAATATGTTTGCTATAAAAAAGCGGAGGGAAACTTGTAAAATTCCAAGTTGGTTAAGATTTGTCATTGTATTCAAGATTTTTGATCAACTTTTTAATTAGAAGAAGCGTTTTCTCAGGTGACTCATTTTTTAAATATAATCTTAAATGTTGCAGCAAAAGAAAACAGGATTTCTAAACACGCTCAGAACAAAAAATTCGGAAGGAATCCGCAGTAAACATAAGGAATCTATAATAGGTAAAATGCTAACCTTCCCCATTAGCATCTCAAAAAGAAAAATATCAATGCTTCACCAATCAGCAAACTGATTAAGTCTTTTCCCTTTAATTATTTCTAGTGTCATGTACTTAACTACTACATGTAACATCTCACACTTTTCTAAGCCCAAATTTCGACAAAAATTGAAACCAGAACACATCCAAGCATCGAGTGTGTAAATGTGGTACTTGCAAATTGAGTACGAGCATAATCAGAGTATGATAAGATAACTAATAGCGGACGCAAAATAGGAAAATCTAGTATTAACCCACGTAACTACCCTTTTAAAAGTGAGTCACCGTGTTAATACATAACATCAGAGAGAACGATAACCGTGAGCCAAACTTAGACACCTATGAATTCTTTGCTTCCATAAAAATATATTATAATAGAATGTTTACGCATACGTTTATGAAGCCTTTATAGCATCATTTGACTAATTATTAAATCAAGAAGTGAACTCCTAACTATAGAGTATAGTTACTTATGTGTATATACTTAGCCACTTACCGCCTCACTATCAAGTGATAGATAAGGGTGGATTCTCTCGATCAATTAAGACCCTAGGCGGATCTAGCTGTCATTTAATACCTTTCAATGATTTACTCAATGTTATTATAAACTAGATGACACTGGCTACAGGTCCTACTAATTAAGGCTTTCATCATTCACACATATAAACTCATGCCCCGCAAAAGGCGAGAGATAGTAAGCAACCACTTAAGACCAGTCGATGGAGGGTCGTTACTATCTAGCTGGCCTTAGTGGATAATCTCCTAGACGCTTAATATTTCCCATAGGATTGGCAGCCCTATGGAATGACCGTACCAGACATTTTTAACTCTAGGTTTAGGTAGGATTCATACACCATTTAAGATCCCGAACTGGAGAATTTATTCCCAGGTGGACTTCTCGACCCAAGTCACTTAAGATCTAAGGAAGCGGACTGTTCGCGAAGATTATCAAGCTCGTACCCAGTTAGCCTTTAATGCTTCCATTTTTGGTAGGTGGGCTACGCGATCGCTTAATACCTTTTTATAGGTGGATCGAACCACTTAAGACCTTAATCCCAAAGAAGGCTACATTATTGGGTTATTCCCATTTAGTTTCTCTAAACGGAAACACCATATGTATAGAAACTAATTATCGTCACGGGTTCCTATGATTAATGATATATTACATCAGTTAGACGTATATTTGATTGCTGGAAAGTGCAGACTTTTGTCAAATAAGGTAACTGACCATGCATCATTAACCTACTAAGTCCAATTCTAACTTTTTATTGTATGATTTAGATTAATTGGTATAAATAAGAAAAGTTATGTCCTTCTTAGCCTAGGATATTTATTTAATTATATTCCTAATTGTACTTGGTATTTAAAACGACAATCAATACCCATCTATCCCCTTTTTATTTCATTTTTTCTGTTTCATAGGGTTATTACCATTTTTGACTATAACAGTCATATTTTCTTAAGGCAACAATTAATCTTTAAATACCATTTATTCCCATTGATTATAATTAATGTCACTTACAAAAATGTCTGGTATGGTCATTCCATAGTGCTACCTATCCTACGAGAAGTATTAAGCATCTAAGAGATAATCCAATAAGGTCAGCTAGATAGTAACGGTGCTCAACCGAGTGGTCTTAAGTGGCTGCTTACAATATTTGCTTCTAAATTTGTAACATCTGCTTCTAAATCTTAAATTAGATAGCCTAAATCTTATATTTTCTATTTTTGAAGAATTGGATGAGAAAGGGAATGGCAGGGTTTCCACATATAATAAGAAAAACATGAGTTTGATTGCTACCCTTGTTTGGTTTATTTATAGATGTCCAAATAAACCACGTTCGTTCAATATAAATTAATAATATCTTGGTCATTAAAACCAAACAAAATACGTCAATACCGGGGGTGATGGGTCGACCCATCACTTGATTGGGTAGACACATGGGTCGACCCTATCTCCTTGATTGAATCATGTTTTCTATTGTGTTTCATGCACGTTTAATCGTTTCAAACATAGTTTTTAATGTTATTTTTATTTCCAGTTTTATTTGATTTACTTCCTTTTTGACACATATATAATTTCAAATTCAAACGGGTATTATTCTGGAAATAATACGCACATATATTTTTGAGATAAATATATTTATGCATATTTACACTTATAAATATTTTTTGATATAAGACTTTGAACGTTATTAACTTTTTGATATGAACTCTGTTTGGAACACATTATATATGTAAATTAATCAGAAAATTTGATACGAATGCAATGGTAAGCATTTCATAGCCAAATTATGACAGTTTCAAAAATGTATGTATTCCATTATTAATTATTTCTATAATTATTTTGATTATTTTATTCTTAAAAAAGTGGGGTGTTACAACAACCCTACAGATGTTGTAGTCGTCTCTAGTGTTGACTTTCGATGATAGAAAATGAGATGCTAATAAACTATTACATCAGAAAACATGGAAGTATAAACAACTACACATAACATTCACTAATAATCATTTCATTCATACATACCTTTCATATAACCTGTTCAGAGAAAATATAAGTTATCACTTAATAAACACCGAGACAACATATGACGATGCCCGCTCAGTTGATCAAAGTTTAAATATATTGGCAGTTACAACTTTTGCCGGTACATACAACAAAAGATAAAACAAAACAACGGATCTCCTAAATAGCTATAGCATTCTGCTAGCCTTCAGAAGCATATTCGAAGAGGGTATCTGAAAGACCCTAATCCTCAGCCTATTCAAATGAGCACCCAAGAGTTAAAGGAGAAATCAAAACTTCGGGTCATTCGAAAGACTGGTGTGAATAATATTCCTTTATACATGACAAAAAGATGTCTAGAGGGACCACGCCGCATCATGGAACATGTTTCCCTTTGCTAGTATCAATTTATAACCGGAATCAACTTTGTGCTCATAAACTCTAATGGTTAGTACGAAAGCCACATAAATGGGGACATAAATGTGTAAGATGCAACCCACAATGGATTCTCCATCCTCTTATTCTTGATTTCTCATATTAACGGTTTCTCATGATTACCCATCATTTTCATTTATTTTTTCGGTTCCCCTACCATGTATCCCAAGGTACCCCCTTTCCCTGTAAACGTTTGAAACTAAAGCACCTCCCATACTTCGCAAAGCAATGAATCCACATGCAAAATTGCTAACTCCAACTTACTCCTTTCTTTTGATATCCGCACTTCGCGACTCAAAGTAACCCCTTGTTAGGCAATCCCTTTTGATCCCCCTCTCACGCTTCGCAAGTAACCCCCTACTAATGACGGGACTGAAATCCCTTTCATTTAACATTTAAATTAATTGGTATCCCCAATGTGTTCCACCCATTGCTTCCCCCATGTTCGCACAAATGCAAATGTCGTGTCCCTGGTTACCCATCAAATAACATGTGTGACTTTCAGTGGCGTCCTACCAAGTTTAATAGTCAATCATTTTCGATAGGTAACCCCTTCCAGATTCTTAAGACAAACAATCATTTACTCTGAAGGTAACCCCTCCGGTACCATACAATTTCCTCTAGAATGTACCTCTTTTGGATCCTTGCAGTTAAGAAATCAATCAAGACATGACATCCAAGGGCGGATCTAGCCCTGGGCATAACTGGGCTGCAGCCCAGGGTAAACCCAAAAAAAATCTGGAAAATTTCCAAGCATAATCTCGCCTAGCCCCAAAAATTGAGGAAGATTTATTTTAAGTGCTTCCTGTTCTTTTTCTTAGTTTCTCACGTTGTGAATTACCCATAAAGGAAGAAAGTAACGTCTCCTTCCAATGCCGACTGCTGAGTCTCAACATAAAAGATCAATTCAGTAACCATTCAGGTGATTTTTCATTTTCTTACAAATTATTAGATAGTATATTAGTAATTTGAATGAAAAACTAGTTGTTGAATTTCTCATGTCTCAGATCTCTCTCCCTTTCTCGATCTCTTTTCTATGGCAATTCCCATTATTGCAAACATGTCCATTAGACTGTAGGCTAATTGATTTCTATTCTATTGCAATTAGCTAGTTTAACTCATTATGTTTTGCCCATATTGTAATACGAAGACATTTTATTTAATTTATTTGGTTGTTTTCTCTAAATAATAGTTAAATTGACTAATTTTTGATTGAAAATTAAAACAATAGGTAAATTGGGTTTTTGTTAAAGAGGTTTGTGTAAAAGGCTGGAAATGATTTACAGTTTCTAAAAAATAAGAAAATAAATACCATATTGTTGTGATTCATTTATTTTTAGAGGAGAATATTATATTAGTAAACTAATTTGATTGTTGTTTTGTTGAATTTGATAACATCTAGTTTTGCTAGTTACATGGCATAATATATAATAGCATATTAAAACGTAGAACAAGCCAAAACTCTTCTATCTTTTAAAATAATCAATGATACTGTCAGTTGGTGCGTTATCAATTTGATGCTAAAAGTGGTCCTTGATTTGAAAATATAAGTACAATTGGTTATTTATGTCAACTGCTACTTGTAACAAGAAAGTTTGTGATCAATTATTTGATTGATAAATTGATCTGTTGTGTGTCGACTCTTCGTACAGCAACCGCGACTGGTAAAAGAGCATTTTTAAGATATAAAGCACTTCAAAATGGTGATTCACAATGCTACAAGTGGATTTCTTTTTAATTGCATGTCTCTTTATTTAAAGTGTAATTCTGCTTGGAAGGTTGATTGGATTATGTAGGTAAGATATTTAATCTTGTTGATGGTCATTAAGCACAATTAAGCTAATGTTATGTATTGGAAGTGAATATGAATTTGCTTATTATTAAGAATTTATTCCTTTGATTATTGTGTTTTAGTAGTAGCCGGGATTTCATTGTAACTTGAAAAAAATTAGCGTTAAAATTAGCCCACCTTTGTGTTAATTCCTCGGTCCGCCCTTGATGACATCACAACAGTTAGGACTCCCTTTGAGTTCCTCCAAAAGGCGTAAATTCTTTATTCAAAATAGTTATTTCTTATAGAAGACACCTTTCGTCCATTCCGAAAGAGTGGAGGCGAAAGCCTCTTTGGATAACAGTTACTTTCAAAATATATAAGTAAAAGGATCAAAACTCATCCTTAAGGGAAGAGGCGAAAGCCTGAATACTTCCTATACCATACTTGTGATATTTCTATTATCCAATGCTACCAAAAGGCAGCTTTTAAAAGTATCGAAACGTTGTTTCCGAATAAAGCTATGTATGGGTGAAACCAACTTATTTCCATACAAAGTAATATTTTATAGCCGTTCCATCATATCTGTTAAATTCTTATTGGCTTATAATATGAAATGTCGTCTTCACTCTTTCGGAATGACTAATACATCCGTAAATTCTTTATTCAAAATAGTTATTTCTTATAGAAGATATCTTTCGTCCATTCGGAAAGAGTGAAACCAACTTATTTCCATGCATAATATGTCCTCTTACCTAGTTTTAATGGTCTGCTACCTTAGTCTCTTTAGACATTTAGACAATAAATGAAAGTGAAACAGAAATGGTAAAATGAAACTGAAACAAAAATGTTATAGGTAAAAAAATTCTCCGACAAAATTTTAACGTGTTCAAGGCTTTCCTTTGAATTCTAGTTGTACTTTCTACGGGCCCCTTTCCAAAAAAAAACCGATCTGGCATATGGCGATATTTTATTTTATGGGCTCGGCCCATGTGGAATTATTTTATTGAATTTTGTTAGGAGCGAGGCCCTTTTAGTATAATTTAGAAACTAGAAGTGGCAGTAGCAGTTTGGGACCAATCATCCATTCACGTTTTAAATAGAGTTCACCTCAGAAGACTTAACATTTACAGTTAATTGGTGCACGTAAAATTCGAATATTCTTATGTAACAAATTTAATAAAAATTCTAACTCCCTAAACGTGCAAACTGTTCTACTGTAAAGATTTGACAAATAGACAAAGGGTAATGCTAGAACGATCGGGTTTATAACCTGATTTTCAACCGGCGAGTAATATTGTTTGAGGTGGAAGAAACGGAATTCACGGTGGGCTCCATCAATTTTACTCTACGTCGGTTGTTTTCACTGTTTTTAAAAGCGGTCGTTCTAGCATTTTTGATAGACAAAAATGAAGAAGATGAAAAACCGAGATCACGAAGAAAAGTAATGAAATAAAATATACTGAAAAAATTAAGCAGCAAAAATGTATATGAGAAACTGAGGAAGATTAACCAAATGTTGATTGATTATGTAGTATAATTGAAATGCAAATGATGAATAAGAGTAAAATCTTCAGAGCAATCTGTAAGTTTTCAAAATGTCAAGGCGGTAAAAAGTACGGTGATGCAAAATTATAAAATGTTGACTTTTAGTTTAATCAAGGAAAAGTCTACTTATACACAAAATATTGACACAAATTTAAACACAAGCAATTTCAACCGTTAGATCTTTCTCTAAATTCCACCTTATACATAAAGACAAACAAATTCTACGGTTCAGATTTTGTGTCTATGATTCTGTGTTTAATTTTGTGTTCCAATAGCCATTCTTTTTAAATTAATTTAAAACTAGTTATTTAATAATTTTATTATGTAGTATGGAGTTGATTAAAATGAAATAAAAGTAAAAAGTTAGAGATAGACTAAAATGTGTTGTCCTTTTACTACGTTAAAATTCTACTTTCATGCGCTGTATCTTGCCTAATGGTCATAATATAACAAGTGAATAGTTATTCAAATGAGTATGCTGCTATAAGATATTCTATGTAACAATACTTTTTCGTTCAATATATAAAATAATTCGGTCAACCGTTACCAATACGCAAAAACTGTTACCACACCGATACTACTGGTAAGCCAAAAATGAATACCGATAATTTACCGTTACCGCTGGTAAAATGTTTGTTGGGATACCGATAAACTGGTAAACCGTTGACTAGTAATGGTAAATTTACCGATACATAAAGCTATTAAACAATAACACATTAAAATTTTGACAATTATAAAAAGTAATTTTTTTTTTTTACTAATGTTAACCCCATTAATGTTTATATAAATATTTATACTTATGTTAATTGGCATAGAAAATTTACTTAGCTTATCACAAGATATTTATTATAATATGAAATAATAATTTTTTTAATTTTAAACTTTGAAGTTTATAAAGCCAAAAAGAATTATCATGCTAAATAAATCTATAAGCATCTGCATAAAATATGATAAATTTTCAAAAAATAAAGGCTGAAATTCATTATAATAGTGAAAAAACAAAATTAATATGACCGATAAATTCACCGTTACCACTGGTATTGACATTTCTTTACCACTATTTTACCGTTGATAATAATAAAATTTATCGTTACCATACCGATAACATTGGTATATCGAGGCAGCTCGATTTTGATTACCACTGGTTTGGTATTGGTATGGTAATGGTAAATTTACCATTACCATAACAGCCCTAATTACGTGTATACCGTTTATAGTATCAACACAGATTCTAAAATAAGAAAAGCACAGGTTTGAAATTCAAATATGCTCTGAAACTGTATTAAATTGAAGATTATCAAGTTTCACAATATTTTTAGCAAGCAATTATATGATTTGTAGAATAATATAAAAATAATTTGGAATAGTGCTACTTGACATTTAAAATCTTTTGTTGATTTGAGAGCACCGCATGAGGAGGGTATACAAAAATATGACAATCTAATACTACCATGTTCTGATGAAGGCATATCATCATATATTTTTCTAGCCTCTTACACAACGGGATAAAATACAGTATTTACAATTTTCATTCGAACATCCCCTTGCTAATGTTCTTGACTCTCGTTTAATAGCCCGTTCATTTTAAAATTGATATGGCTTACATATGAATTCAAACAATATTCTTTTAATGTGTATATATGATAATATAATGACTAAATTTTCTACATCGTCATAATTAAAGTTTGTATTGCAATAAACAGTTCTAAGTAGAGTGGAACAAAACAGAAGAGGGGAGAAAAGAGAGACACAATCTAGCCATATTCATACATAAACATATGTATGTCACTTTTGCAGGAAAAAAAAAAAATCTTGTAGCGTATGATTTTGAAAGTCCGAGTTTGTTCATATTTTTTAAGAAAGATGAACATAACTCTCGGTCTTGATTGGTGGAAACCAGAAGATTTATATGGGTCTCCCTTGTTTCCACCAATTAGGAAAAAGTGTTATGTTCACTTAGTGTGATTTTGGTAGGACATTTCACCGATGATGGCATGGAATTATATTGGTGTGAAGGGGACATCGGGCGACACATGTGAACGGAGAGCCAAAATGGTGTGGTGGGTGGGGTTAGAATGTCCAAAAACTGAGTGCTATCTAGTTTGCTTGACATGCTAATATATATGCGTTATCCAACATTTGTTTATTTAAAGAAGTGGATCATGCTTATCCATTTGCCAATGCACGTCCTTCTCCGCTACAGCCAATTATGTGGCATGATGGTGGCCTATTTGGTTGATATCACATGAAGATTATTGGACAAATATAGCACTGGCGATGATGAGCATACGTTGTAGACTTGTAGTAAAACACTTTGGAATCTCCGCGTCTCAAAACCACTACATCATGCATGAACAGTAACACGTACGATTCTTTATTGTTTCTTAATTTGCAGCTAGCTGTAGCTTGGTCTTGTCGTTCAGTGTTAAGACTTTATGGTCATTTATGAAAAGTTTACAGATAAGGTTTGGTTTAGTTATATTTTAGAGGATGATTTTTGTGACAATTATTAGTTTTCTTTGTCCTTTTCACGCAAACAATGGTCGACTACGTTTTAAAGATCACTTCGTGTAACGTATATTATTCATTTTTCCGATACACTGTTCTCTCCTACGTACATGCCCCTACCGTGTTCATTTTTGACACGACTCTTTAGTTTGCTTCAAATCCATGTCATTTAGAATCCTTTATGAAGACTAAAACACAACTGTCCTAATAGGTTGTGATTCCGGATCCGTATCTAATTTTACTTTAGATAATCCTGTGAGATCTAATTTCACGTTAGGAATAGGTACGGCTATAGCGTGGTTGTGGTAGTTTTTCTAGAGGTGGACAAAAACCGCAATGCGAAAACCGCCCAGACCGAACCGCATAAACGGTACGGAAAAACGCACCAGATTCTTTTTTTAAAGCTAACAACCCAAGCCGAACCAACACGCAACGATACAGTTCGATTGCGGTTTAAACTGTTACCAAATCATATTAAACCGAACCGAACCGCACAGCTACACCGGTAATATTACGAAAAAAAATTAAAAAAATTCCTATCTAACTTTTTATTTTAACTATATATATATATATATATATATATATATATATATATATATATATATATATAAAATATTTTCAGTGTATGTTGTTGTTATATGAATTCAAGATAACACTATGTGCTTAACCTTCAGGTGACACAACGTCATACAATCATAAATTGATTGCTGATGGAAGTATTTCTTTTGTTACATATTTAATACGGGTTCAAACCGAACCGAACCAAAACTGGACCGTATTGCACCAAAACAGAAACGAAACCGAACCGTTTGAACGGTTAGTATAATGGTTTGTATTTTTGATTAACCGTTTGATGCGGTGCGGAAGCGGTTTGAGCACCAAACGACACCGAACCGAACCGCGCCCACCCTTAGGTTTTTCTTTACTTTCGTAGACTCGATGCATAGTTACACTTTGCTCTTCTTAACTCTATCGTTTTACAAGGTTCTTACACTCTAGACATAAATAAACAAATCACATGACCATCGAGGCAAACAGCCAGGAGAGATAGTCGGATGACTCAAAAATTGAGCATAGATAATAGTAAGGAATTGTGGATACCTGGATTTACTTGGAAGAAGAATCAAAATTGGACCAACATGAGCATATGTAGAGCTGTTATGTTAATGATATATTTATCATACCATTATTAGTCGATCAGTAACCATTTTTTGATTGAAATCGGTATATCAATTAAAACAGTATAATGATGGTAAATTTACCAATTTTAACAGTAAATTATCGACAATATTTTCTCAATACTAGCTGTAATGACAATTTTACCAGTTAATTTAAAATATGTATGTATATATGTGCGTGTATGTACGTATATACTTACACGCGCGCGGACACACACACACACATACATATATATATGTGTGTGTATATACATATGTAAGTATATATATACACACACACATATATGTATGTATGTATGTATGTATATATATATATATATATATATATATATATGTGTGTGTGTGGGTGTGTGTGTATATATATATATATTTACACATATACATATATACACACACATACACTATTCATCTGATATTATGGACAATGGTGCAGGGCTGATTCGCACTAATGCTTATTGGAATAAGCAACCTCATCATGGGTCCAGTTTTCTTTATTTCATAATATATTTTATGTCAAGTATCTATGTTTAATCATGTTTGTTTTTAAATGTACTCGGGTTAGTATGTTAAGCTTGTTATGTACTATTTTTAGTAACTAATGAAATCGTACCAGTTTTCAAAAAAATAAAATAAAAAAGGAAATCATCTGATATGCTTTGTTACATGCATTTAAAACCAATTAAATGAATATATTTAATTCAATAATCAAGAGAAGTAATTCCAAGTACACTTATTTTCTTTCTTATTTATGTTTTTTATAAACTAACACTGCATATAGTATAATAAAGATGCATTGTGTACAAAAAACATATCAAGATATAAAATTTAATGGACAAACGATAATTTTCCATTACCAATGTAAGGGTTATCGGACTATCGTTGTACCAGTTGTCGGTATACTGGTCGATTGGTAACGGTAACAGTAAGCCATTTTGTCTTACCAATAAAAACGGTACGGTAACGATATTTGTCAAAAGTTGACAGTAACCATTACCATAGCAGCCCTAGATGTATTTAGGTTAGATACTTGGATCGATACGACTCCCTCGTATTGGATCAAATTGGCCAGATTTTGATATTCATGATCTAAACTAACCCTAGAAATGGGAAGAGCTTAATAAAGTTTATTGTAGGTTTTCACAAAATAACAATTAATAAAAAAATATAAGAAGATGTAATAATCTTAGTAAATGCAGAAAGAAAATATCACATAAAATACCCAGCTTCGCCAAAACCCTACTGTTGCCCTAAGATTTCTACTAAGAAAGACAATAGCTACGCTTACAATCCGTGTAAACTCGCGACACTCGCTTCCAATTGTCCCAATCTTAGACTCAAAACTATGCCACAACTCGATCTCCTGAGTTATGAATTACCAAACTACAAACCCATAGTCGGCTGTCTAGTTAAAAAATAGAGTTCAACAAAAATAAAAAACAATAATAAAATAAACTAAACCTAAAATTTAAAACCCTAATTTCAAATTAACAAGGCACTTAAAATGTTATAGCCAGCCCATTTATCTATTAAGCTTGATCGCTTTGTTTCATTTGGTCGGCCTCTCCTTTTCTTATTTAATGTCTGCCCTCTGATTGAAAAACTAGGATTTCCTGTAGAATTTAATTTTCCACTATTCGATCGATTGAACCCTCGTTGTCCTCCGATTGCTCTAATGATCTTCGATTCTTATGTGGTGATTTGAGATGAAATTTGGCTTTGAAAACAGTATGTGATTTTACCTTTTTACTTTATTATTGCTTGATTATTTGTTTTAAATTTCCACACCACTACCTGTGATGGTGCTTGGTTTTATATAGGTTTTTGAAACCCTAAATTCTCTGATTTTGGATACTTCGTGCGATCTAAATTGATCTAGCTTGTTGAAAATATTAGGCTGTGATTTCTGGAGATTTCTTCAATTTGAATTTTCTGAAAATAATACTTCTTGCTGAATATAAGCACTTGCGTATAAGAGTGATTTCCGGAATTTTTGAATTGTTCTTCTTGCCAAAAATATTCGGTTGACTTCTGGAATAAATTTGCTTGCCAAAAACAAAAGTTCAATTTCGATGTTTTCTGGAAATTTACAGTGGCTTGAGTTTGTTGACACTTTCAACATGATTTTAAATTTAATACTTTCCTTATATTTTAGCACCTTATTTTTTTTCTTTAAACTTGTAAAAACAATTCGACCTTGCTGAATGCTTCATTTCAGTGCAGTTTTGTTTACCTGCCATTGTCTTGATATGCGTATGCCATATGCATAGCACTACTTCTGTAACAATCCAAAATTCTGACGGACCGATTTTTTTTCTTTAAAATATTGCATTTATATAGAATTAACACTATATTTAGGATGTGATCATCATGTTTTTAAAGGGACTTTTGAAAAATTTGCATACATATAGGAGGTATCGCTTAGGCATACATGTATTACTACATTGTATTACACTTTGCACAAGTACACAATGCTTGCAAAGAAATCGGATGAACAGATGGATGTATATTGTGTGAGGGATTACTGAATTTTACCATTATCAAATTCCGGGGACGAAATTTCCTAAGGGTGGGAGAATGTAACACCCCACATTTTTAATTAAGTTATTCTCATTTTATTATCTTTAATTAAAAATGCGGGGTGTTACATTCTCCCACCATTAGGAAATTTCGTCCATGAAATTTGATAAAGGTAAAATTCAGTAATCCCTCACATAATAGATATTCATCATGTGTGCATCCAATTTCTTTGCAAACATTGTGTACTTGTGCAAAATATAATACAATGTAGTAATACGTGTATGCCTAAGCGGTACCTCCTATATATATGCAAAATTTTCGAAAATCCCTTTAAAAACATGATGCTCACATCCTTAATATACTGTCAATTCTACATGAATGCAATATTTTGAAAATAAAATTCATTTTCATCCAAATTTTCCCATACTCTTGCATAGCAAGAGCGTAGTTCATCCAATTGTTGCATCCAAAATCCTACCAGTCAACTTTATTTTTCGAATTCCAGAAAAAAAATTAATTTTCTAAATTCAATTTCTTGTGTTACAAAAGGTGGAAAACGAAAAATTTCACATCTTATGTTTTTTTTAATCTTTTCCAACCGTACTTGGATTTTATGAAACTATTTATAAAGATTCCCTATTTTCCTATCCAAGCACAACCCACATAAGAAAATTTTCTTTGTTACTGATTTTCCTTTTCATATTATCTTGGAAATTTTTATTCTTATCCATCTTTTCTTAGAATTTTCCATCTTTCTTTAACTGTCAAGTTTATTGCTTTATTGAATTTGTTGTTTCCTTTTTAGTTATGAACTTAATCCTCTGATCTAAGTTTACTTTTAAATAAGCCTTCTAGTCCTTTAACTAAAACAGGAAAACAAACATGATATACAACTACTACTAAGGGTCAAGAATCTCAAGACTATGTCCCCCTCAAACAGAAAAGTTTAAGCCACAGGATCAACGACAGGTTTAGGTGTTACCCTAACTACCCAACAAGAACAAAATAGCAGAACGATCCAACCAGAAATGCAATAACGAGTTTTACCCTAACAGGATCTAAACACTTACTTGCGCTTCACTATTTATTAATCACCACTAGTCCTAGTTGTGTACCAATAGTCATTTCAAGCAACACCCAAGGCTTTTCAATGCTTACGCATTTTACGGGAACTTACCATTATTTCAAGACAAGACAATTCTTGCTATCTACTTTATAGCCTCAAAATTTTTCCAGTCTTCCCTAGGCACTAATCCTTACTTGCTCCACACTTTTATAACACGGTTTGGCTTTTTCATTTCTCTTTTCTTTCAAAAGTTAAAAATATCAAAACTTTATTTTCCTCACTAAAACTTACTTTTGCCAAACCATAAAACATGTCATTTTATATATAAAAAATGTAAATCGTTTTTTTTTCAAATCACAAAAACAGGAGTGGATAAGGACAACTGTTTCTCAATCAGGTTTATAACTTGTTCTTACCTATAAGGCCGGTTCAGTTACTTACTACAAAGTGCAAACATCTACTCTATTCTTAATTTCTACAACTTATTTTGTCCACCCAACAAAATTTGCTCCTTTGAAACAATTTATGATTGTCAAAAGAATAGAGATTTCAAAACTTTCTTTACTGAGAATTTTAACAAAATGCAATATTTTCTAAGTTTTGCTTTTCTAATCCTTTCATGTAATATAACAATAAAACTAGCGAGCTATACATGCTCTATAATGTGCAACTTTTTCTGAGAGAATTTTAACTTAGAAAAAAATTTCACAAGAAATCACCGTTTCCACAATATAATCCATTTAAAATTAAAACTCAGTATGTACTTTGTAAATATTCCCTTTACATATTTTAAAACTATAACTTTTAAGATTAAAACTTAAAAACAACATAAACCATTTTCCCGGAACTTTTACAATTTCAATTTCTTAAAAGGTTAACAATGGGGATAGACTCAGAGTCGGTTTCCAATCTTAACTAGGCTTTTCCTAGACACTCCCACAAGGTCAATTGTCTCAACTATATAAATTCCTAATCCATTTTTCTCTTTATAGCCTTTTCCAATTTATAAGGTTTCACTGCCAAACCCACTAACCTGAAATACTATCATATGGGATTTACTTTTCTTCCATACAAAATATATTGTACACTTCCCACCCAAATTGCCTAATGGTCTCAGATTTCCATGTTCATTCTTTTAGTGTACAAATAGATATCCCAATTTTTACCATATTACGTTCTTTCTATTTAGTGGGTTCCTCTATGGAACTAGGTATATATATATATAATATTTATATTTTTAAAAATACAAATATGTTCAATGACTATCTATACGGGAATCCTAAACCTAAGCTCTGGTAGCAGATGTAACAACCCAAAATTCCAGCAGACCGAATTTTTTCTTGAAATTCTAATCCATCGAAACTCATGTTGGTTGCTCTAGTATCCTGCAGAAAAGACAGAGATATAAACTATATCAGAGCTCAAAAAATATCTCATAGCCGAATGAATAAAACATAATATAACCAAAATATAACATACCATAGTAATGATACTGCCTAACCAGTACCAAAACTATCATATTTGTGCCACAAATCTAACATGTGAGTATTTTATGAGGAGGGGGTCAGAACACAAGTACGGGTGACTGAATTAAAACTACACATCTTGGATAATCCTACATATACCATTCAGTTACATTTTCTTATTTATTAGGTTACTTGGGTTAACAACACTCAAGGATTACACACCCGTCGCACTGTAACACCCCGAATTTTCTGTTAACTGTAACTTAACAAATTAAAGTAAAATTAATTCTAAATGATGGAATTAAGGGAAATGGGTTATGCCATTGCGTTCGTCTCGGAATTCTGCTTGAGATAGAGTCCAAGTTTGCATAAAACGGATATTGTATGAAGAAGATATGGACGAACGAAGTTGGGCAGAAAAACCAGAAACGGGTCAGAATGCACTGGCGCACTTGGGAAGTGCGCCAGAAGAAAATTGCACTGGCGCACTTGGGAAGTGCGCCAGTACAAATTTGCACTGGCGCACCTGCCAAGTGCGCCCAGGCCAGAAACCTACTTGGTCAGGCCCTGGCTGGCCTGATCGGGTTCTGGTCGATTTCTGAGGCTTGGCTGTGTCACTAGGGCTTACATGTCGCTTTCTGATTGGTTTCTCTTGAGATGGATGGTCTGGATTCACTCTAGCTTCATCGACGGCTCTAATCAGTTTAAAATTCTATAAATATAACTCAAGTCTAAACCTAAATTCACACAAATAATATAGTACTAGAGCCGCCATGCTGCTGGAAAGAAACTAGGAGTGGCCGTCAGTTAGAAAGCTTAGAGACAAGCCAATACTAAAGTAAAACACGAATCAAAACAACGTTAGTCTACCCAATGGAAAGAATATCAAATTCAGAACTCAGAATCCAGAATTCAAGTTCGTCGTTCATTGTAAGTATAGTGATTTTTTCGATGAGAATAAAACTAAGACTTGATTTGATGTAAATTGGAAGTGGAATTGTGCTATTATGTAACGACGATGTTAATTCATATCTATGTATTGAAATGATTGTGTTGTGAATGGAATTGGGATGGTTGTGGTATAATTAAGATTGATCGTGATCCTATTGTACTTTTAGAATGACAACAACATCACAAGCAAGTTGTATAGTTCATGTTTATGTGATTATATAGGTTGTTTGTGATTAGATACTCATGTATATACTTTATGCTAGAACCTTTATGCCTAAATGGTTATGTTCATATACATGCTCCTATGTTTATACAAAAGTTTCAAGTTCCTAATTGGATCCATGTCAAGATCCACTTTAGTACATGTTTCATGTTGTAATTAGATATATGATTGGATCTAGTTCACACCCTTGTCATAAAGTTATACATACTTATGAAAATGTCATATTTTTGTCATATGCTAGTGATGTTCGATGTTATGCCTACATCCTAAACATGTTTAGACTTATGTTATCTAAATCATATGCTAATTTATGTGACACCTATTTGGTTAGATCCCTGTTTCAATGCAAGTACACATATATGTAAGTTGAATTAGGCTATATTGCAAATTCACATGTATGTTGATTTAGTCTAAGTTGCAAGTTCACCCCTATGACATTCATGTTGACTATTTTGCAAGTTCACACCTATGATGTTCATATTGACTTTGCCAAAAATGCCAAGTTTACACCTATGTCATGTTTATGTTTATGAATTCCCTTATACCAATTTTGTGTGCGCTAAATTAGGCTAAGTTTTTAGCCCAATATAATATGTTAAAAACCATGCGAACGAAAATTAGGCTAAGGTTGTTAGCCTAATATTTAAACGGGGTAACGTTGGGTATATTGGTAAAACTTGACATAAAAATATATGAAATTGGCATGTTTGTCACATGCCAAAATTAGTGGCATTTAAACGGTATAATTTCTTATACCAAAAACGTTAAACTAGGAAAAGTAGGCCATGACATTTAATTTACATATAACTAGTAATAAAGAAAATATGTAAATTTAGAAAATACGAATATGCTTAACACGAGGTTGGATTGAGTTGTGATGTAAACATGCCCGGACCCGCCGGGCTGTCCAGTAGTCACAACAATACCTATCCAATGTGGGTGGTTAAGCATTGAGCCCAATAAGGACCCAAGGTTAGGCTATGTTACGGTGTAAATCTGCCCGGAACAGACTGGCACATCCAGTAACCGTAACAATATCTGTCTAATGTAAGTGGTCGGTGCTTTAAAAAGCTAAGGACAGACAAGTCAGGATGGTAGGGTTAAGTTAACTAAAACACTTAACCAATTCAATATGTTAATTAAATTGATGGGTGGGGTTAGGTAAATATAGACACTTAACCACTTAACATGTTTGACTAGAAAACCCTAGTGACGGGGACCCATTTCAGCAGTAACCCAATTAGGTATCATGGTACCCTGAAACTAGGCAGGGTGGGGCACGATTACTAGGCTGATTGTAAGCAGTCAAAGCGATGGCGGTGGGTGCAACAGTGTGGGTTCTAACGGAGTGCGGGCGTGCACACACTTCGGAGCAGACAAACAGGGCACTGGGGGCACCAGTAGTATAACCTATGCATTCTAGTATTGTGTCGGGCCGCCACCATGGGACTTGATACACCCCATGGTGGGACCAGCATAGGTATCTACAATCTTTGGGGGCCGTAAGACACATGTAATTATGCGAGTAGGAGCCGATCTTTAGAATAAGGGGATCACTTCACCTTCATCATGGGGTGCCAGTTTAGAACTAATGCATGTAGGTGCAGAGATATAGTGTAGGGTGCGATAGTATATTCGTTTCAAAACTACTTTATCTTAGTTCATGATACTTTCCTGTTTCTAGTTTATACCTATCATGCCCTTATTCTTATTCTCATACTGAAGAGTCACTAGACTTACCAGGATTTATGTCTGACCCTATTTTCTTTCGTCTTCTTTTCTTCCGTTCCCCCCAGGTCCACAGGGAGGAAACAACCCAGCTTAGTCAGACTCTTTGCAAGCTTCAAGATGGTAGATGTACAGTTTGGACTCTCTTGCTTTGGCTATGGCTGTGGGACACAATCATGGGGATTTATGCAGTTTTAATTATGTTTTATGCTTCTTTATTTAATAACCAAGACAGAAATGATGATGTAATGTTTTGGGAGTTATTATGTGACAGTTATGGAAATGTTTTGTATGAACACGTATTTATGAAATAAAAAGTCTATTGTTTTCCACTGCTTATATATATGTGTCTATATCTGTCTTGTGTTTTATCTGTGACTTTTACTTACAAACCTCCACCAAAGTTAAGGCATTCCCTTTGTGAGTGACCTTAATGAAGGGTGGGGTGTTTCACTTGGTATCAGAGCATAGATTTAGTAGACTAGATAAAAAAAATTTGAAACTATTTTCAAAAAGAAGTTTAAAGAAGCATCTTTTTCAAGAAAAAGTGTTGTTTTTAGAAGGCATAATTCCCCAGATTGAATACTTTCCTTTTTGTTCCAGCATGTCTGGAGATCTTAACCTTCCAGAAGGAGTACCGATCCCTGGCTGGTTCTGAAGGTACCTAGAGGCTAGGGCCAACGGTGCGGGCCCAGCAGACATTCCTCCTCCTACGGTGGCAGCGGTTCCTCCTCCCCCTCCTCCTCCTCGTGGGAACACTTTCGCTAAGACGTGTAGAGACTTCAAGGCTATGGGAGGAAAGGACTTTTATGGAACTGAATCATTTGTGGTACCAAGGAACTGGCTGAAGGAGACTGAAGATTTATTCGTTATATTCGAAGTTGATGACATGCAAAAGATACAGCTAGCGGTGTGGTTGCTCAAAGATGAAGCTTCCTATTGGTGGGAAGTTACGCATGCGGAGAGGCCAGTGGAAACATGGGAAGATTTCAGGATGAGGTTTGAGATGAAATTCCTCTCCCAAGCTGAAAGAAGCCTGCAGATGGAGAAGTTCCTAACTCTTAAGCAAGGGAGTATGACGATCAGGGAGTACGTCAATCAGTTTAATCAGCTGGCCAGATTTGGGCTGGGTTTAGTAAACACCCAACACAAGAAGGCCCTTCGCTTCGTCAAAGGCCTGAATGAACCTCTACACAGCCTTGCTATGACCCATATACCCATGGGGGCGACCTATGAAAGCTTGGTGGACATGGCGCTGCAACACGAGGAAGATAAAGGCAAGAAAGAGGCAAAGGCGGAAGTGCCTCAAGAAAAGAAGAAGGGTTTACAGGCTAAGAAAACAGACTTCAAGAAAGGCGGGAAGAACAACAAATCCCGTGAAAAGAGAAAGTGCAATTTTTGTGGCATTGTGGGACATATAGCAAAAGACTGCAGAAAGAAGAAGGCAAAGATGAATGGTGGTTGCTTCAGTTGTGGCGAGACTGGACACTTGGCTAAGGACTGCCCAAAGAAGCGGGGGCAGGGATAGAGGACTGGATCCACCTCAGGCGGACAAGTTCACGCGCTGGTGGCACCTCCACCGGAACGAGGTAGAAATATTTCTGTAGAAAGCTTAGTTTATCTGTATGATCATCCAGTTCGCACTCTCTTTGATTCTGGTGCATCACACTCCTTTATTTCATCTGCTTTAGTAGAATCTCTGCACCTAGACACTAGTATGGTAGAAGATCCCTTGGTTGTTTCAAATCCGATTGGGGGCTCGGCTTATTTGTCGATGGTTTGCTTGGATTTGAAAATCTCTATTCTAAGTGTTGAATTTAGATGTAGTGCCTTTGTTTTGGGCTTCTCAGGATATGGACTGATCTTAGGCATGGACTGGTTATCCAGTAATGGTGCCACTCTTGATTGTGAGAAAAGAGTGGTTAGGCTCTTGACTCGGCTCGGTAACACTCTATAAATTTCTTGTAATCCCTTGAATGCTGTTATGCTTAGTTATCTAGAGTCGCTTGACGCTTCTGTTGAGAATTTGCAATCGGTTAGAGTAGTCCGGGAATATCCGAATGTCTTTGAAGAGGTGAAAGGCTTACCTCCGAAGCGGGAAATAGACTTCCGCATATATCTTATTGATAATGCAAAGCCCGTAGCTTTGACTGTTAGGCACATGGCCCCAAAGGAGAGAAAGGAGCTCAGTAAGCAAGTTAAGGAGCTTCTCGAGAAGGGGTTTATAAGGAGAAGTATTTCGGAATGGGGTGCTCCAGTGGTGTTCGCCACCAAAGCAGATGGTTCACTACGTCTTTGTGTGGATTATAGGGAGCTAAACAAGCTGACCAAAAAGAATAGACACCCGCTTCCCAGAATAGACGATTTGTTTGATTAGCTTGTAGGTGCGTCGGTCTTCTCCCAACTTGATCTAGCTACTGGGTTCCATCAGCTAAGGGTAGCTGAAGATAGTATTGATAAAACGGCGTTTAGAACCCCATATGATTTCTTCGAGTGGCTTGTCATGCCTTTCGGTTTGACAAACGCACCCGCTTATTTCGTAGACCTAATGAGCAGGGTGTTCAGAGAATTCCTCAATAAGTTCGTGGTGGTCTTCGTAGACGATATTTTGATCTTCTCAAAGAATGAGGAAGAACATGCTCAACATGTGAAAGAGATCATGGATACTCTCCGTGCACATCAGCTAAAAGCCAAATTCTCCAAGTGCCACTTTTGGAGAGAAGAAGTAAGATTTCTTGGACATATAGTGTCCAAAGAGGGGTTAGCTATGGACCCCGCGAAAGTGGTGGCAGTGCAAGATTGGAAGACACCAAGAAATGCAACTGAAGTTCGAAGCTTTCTTGGGCTAGCTGGTTTTTACCGAAAGTTCATTAGGGATTTCGCGAAAATCTCAGCTCCACTTACAAGGCTAACAAAGAAGAATCTGGCATTCACTTAGGATTTGGATTGCGAGTTTTCTTTCCAACGATTAAAAAGGGCTCTCACAACAGCCCTAGTTCTGACTTTGCCGGATGGAAGCAAAATGTTCACAGTATATACAGATGCTTGTGGTACGGGACTAGGCGCTGTTCTGATGCAAGAAGGGAGGGTAGTAGCTTATGGTGGAAGACAATTGAAAGTGCATGAAAAGAACTACCCAACCCACGATCTTGAGTTGGTTGCCATCGTCTTTGCGCTTAAGTCTTGGCGCCATTATCTCCTAGGTGAGAAGTTCGAATTATATACTGACCATAAATCATTGAAGTATCTTTTCTCGCAGAAAGATCTTAACTTGAGGCAGCAAAGGTGGATGGAGTTCCATGCCTCGTATGACTTTGAAATTTCCTATACTCTTGGCAAAGGCAACGTAGTAGCAGACGTGTTGAGCAGAAAGAAGCTGACCCTAAGCCCTCTCTTTGTAGAAAGGCAAAGCTTGGAGTATATAGCCAGTTTTGACTTTAGGCCCTCCTCAGATTTTATACCTAGTTTATTGGCATCCCTAGAAGTACGGCCCACTCTTTTAGACTCGATAGGGGCTGCACAACGTGAAGACCCGCAGCTGGTAGATGTGATTGATAAACTAATTAAGGGTGAAACTTCCAGTCACCTCAATAGGTACTCCATCGATGATAAGGGTTGGCTGAGACAGGATGGAAGGCTATGCGTCCCACAAGCTAGGGATTTAGTAAAGAATGTTCTCGAGGAGACCCATCATTCCAAGATGACAATACACCCAGGTGGAGATAAGATGTACAAGGGCATAAAGAGAGTTTTCTATTGGAGAGGCATGAAGAAGGACGTGGCAGATTTCGTTTCGAAGTGCGTGACATGCCAACAGGTCAAGGCGGAACAAAAGAAGCCTGGAGAGCTGCTTCATCCTCTAGAAATCCCGCAATGGAAGTGGGATAGCATTTCGATGGACTTCATTAACGGGTTGCCTAGGTCAAGAAGAGGCAATACTAGCATTTGGGTGATAGTGGACAGGCTTACTAAAAGCGCCCACTTTATACCTATCAAGAGTAGAAGAACTGCCTCGTCTCTAGCATCTCTTTATCTCAAGGAAATAGTTCGACTCCATGGAATACCCTCCAGCATAGTGAGTGACAGAGACCCCATCTTCACGAGCGAATTTTAGCGGAGTCTGCCAAAAGCTATCGGCACACAGTTATGCTTGAGCACGGCCTATCACCCTCAAACTGATGGTCAGACAGAAAGGGTGAATAGAGTACTAAAAGATCTTCTAAGACTGTGCGTTCTTGACTTCGGAGGGACTTGGGAGGATCACCTTCCTTTAGTGGAATTCGCCTATAACAACAGTTACCAAGCCCCATCGGTATGGCGCACTTCGAAGCTTTATATGGAAGACCGTGCCGATCACCAACTTGTTGGTGGGAGTCCACTGACAAGATTATACTTGGGCCAGACATGATTATAGAGACTTCAGAAAAAGTGGACTTGATACGAAGGAGAATGAAGACTGCCCAAGACAGACAGAAATCCTACGCCGATAAAAGACCGACCTTGAGTTTGAGGTTGGGGACAGGGTTTTCCTTAAGGTATCCCCTTTAAGGAACGTCGTTCGCTTTGGATCCGCAGGAAAGCTAGCACCAAGATTTGTAGGACTGTTCCCTATCATCGAGAAGATTGGGGAAATGGATTATAGAGTAGAGCTGCCTGAAAGACTGGCGGGAATTCACAACATCTTTCACGTTTCTCACCTCCGGAAATGTCTACATGAATCTGCGGAAGTGGTGGAGCCAAGCATTCTAGAAGAAGCCGAAGTGGAACGTGAAGCAACTATGAGGAGAGTTCCAACTCGAATCGTAGGAACTGAAGTGAAAAAGCTACGCAACCGCGAAGTCAAGCTCGTTAAGGTTCAGTGGAGCGACGCCGATGACGACGCGACTTGGGAAACTGAGGACATAATACTCGTGGCCTACCCTTTTCTTTTTGAGGGTACATCTTTGACCTCTCTTTTTCCTTAAGTTTTTCTTGTATCTATCTTTTTAGGAATATCTCCTCGATATGATCTTTTATCCTTAGGTAGAAACCCCTTTGGATGTAAACATGTATTTGAAACATGTTATGGTTGATGGCTGCAAGTGGTTGCTAATGGTTGCTTGTGGATGCATATACACACACAACCTAGGTTTTAGATCGGCTCAGTCACTTCATACTGCATATGCATATATGTATTCATATTTGTATGTGGTTGAAACTTGATATGTCGTCATACGGATGTTGCATTTGTATAAATGGTTGCGCACTCATGTAGAATTATGAGTAAGGAAAAATTTGCATACATAATGGACTCATGACACTTACATGATTTGCATTAAGGAGGTCAACTGGATCAGTAGACCGCCTGATTTTGCATTAGTTAAGGACATATACACACACTGTGCATATAATCATAAAGCATTAGAAGTCTTTTAAGGACAATGGACGCCTGTGTTTGTTGGTTGAGTAGATGGACGATTGGAGGTTAGGACTTACGTTCTCCTAGACTTGAAGATTTCAGGGACGAAATCCTTTAAGGAGGGGAGAATGTAACACCCTGAATTTTCTGTTAACTGTAACTTAACAAATTAAAGTAAAATTATGTAACGACCCAGCGGTTTTCGGCCCCGAAAATCGATATAAATACCTTTACCGTATCTTATACCGATCCTCCAAACACCGAAACACTGGACGTTATTAGAAAGAATTTAGAGGGTGAGATAAGAAAGAAAGAATATTAGAATAGAAGAGTAAGAAGAGGAATCAACACTACACAGAGTCTCACCTCGCAGCGGAACAAAATATAATATAGAAATAAATCTTTATTGAGAGCTTTAAATAAAACTTACAATCATCAGAGTACAAGAACACATCTGGACAGTTATGATAATCTGCCCTTATACAACACAGCGGAAAACCTTAAATATGTCTGGACTTCTCCAGCACGTTTTTTTGTAGTGTTTAATAACCTGGACCTGCAAACCGGGCTAACCCGAGCATTTACAAAACACCGGGTCAGTCTGGTAAACCAGAGTGAGATAAACTCGCACAGTTTAAGGGTAAATCATCCAATCATGATTTTAAAGTTCAAAATCATTTCAAAAGAAAAGGATAATCGTAAGACCAAATCCACACATAAACACGGACGGTTTTTACCTTACGATAACCCAAAACAGTTTTGAAACCAATATTTTTTCTGATATTATAATAATGTCTAAATACAAGTAAATAACAATCTAGTGGAACGCTTGCATCTCACGCTCCACATATATAGTATACAATCAAAACCGCGGGCGCTTATTGGAGATTGGATTCCGACCATGACAAGGTATGGGACCACCTGCCGATAGTGTATCTCTAGAGGCGAATACACTGGGTTCAACAAGAACATCTTGCAACCCGGCCCTCACATGACCGACCACTCATTTCTCTTGAGTGTATCGAATGTATATCACCAACGGTTGGACTCAAACCACCGTTCCCGAATGGGCAGAATCGATAGAACAAGAGACAAAAGGAATTTCTCTAGATAGGTGATTATACACCCTAATGGGAGCGACCCACATAGCCATGCTGCCTGCCCGATTTTTGTCATCTCCCGGTTGATGAGGCTTGAGGCTATAACTCATCTCTTCGAACATCTGGTCATCATTCACTTTGAATGCCACATCGTCAGATCCGTCAAATCACTAATTGACGTCCACAAAAATATTCTGCAGCTGACAGAAGTATGTTTGTAAAAATCAATGTACGTGATTCTTAGGAAATACTCTGTCAGACACTCGTCCATACAAGTCATCCAGGAATAGGATGAACCGAAGGCACCCTCCTACTGCATCCTAGGAATCACCCCACAGATCAGTAGCGAGAAGTCCTTGCAATCCGTAGATTCCAACCACGACAGAATCACTGTTGAAATATCTCCGGCCGCTAAACCAGAGAAATCCAATCAGTAGTTCTTCCGCTTAGGAAGATCAACGGTCTTCCATTGCTCCATCTTCAACAATCTTCTTTCACGTGTTCGCTGGTCGGAATGGTTTTCGAACATATGTTCGATCCCGGCCTTTCCGAACCAACGAATCGTATGGGTCACGCTTGATAGTCGGTGTTTTAACTATCAACTAAATAATTGTGTGAATGACATGAGTCTACCAGTTCAGCATCAACACCACATGGCCTCTTTAATTCAGAACGGTTAACGATAGTTAATCTCTAACCCTTAAACATTTCAAATATACTTATTTGAAGTGAGGTTCTTATCTTAACCATTTCAATTTCACGTTTATGGAACTATTCTATAATCATATTCAATCCTTTCTTCGACTATCGTTTCAAACCCATTTACCTTTTTATTAACCTCATTTGGGAAACGGCTTACCTTTCTTCAAGTGGAAACAACGTTATAACATCCTTTTTATCACTTGAAAAATGACCAGCTATTATTCTTTTAAATTCCTCACAAAACTTTATTTTGTAAATTTCCTTTAACATTGGAAATGCCAATTTAACTTTCCCATTACATACTAATATCATCCTCAGATAATCCTGAGGTCGTTCAAGTTGGGGTATTTATTTACCTCTCAGACCTTGATCAACAACAGTCTTACCTTTAGATAACATCAGTTGTAACTCCAACCAGATATTTATTCTAATCTCCTTAGTTCTTTTGTTGATAAAAACTTATTATCTTTTGAATCCTCCTTTTCGAATATAACCATAAGTTCTTAATCCATCGATAAAAAAACTATTTTTATAAACCATCACATTTCTCTTTTACCTTTCTAACCGATACTTCTCATCACTTGGATTTTGTTAAAATCCTATTTCTTACCACATCACTTTTAAGCCTTTCTCTTAAAGTCTTCTTTCATAAATTTCCCTTAATTTCCTTATTAAGAAACATTTGTAAACCCTTTATACCTCAATTCTTTTTTATAAATTTTGTTTATAAAACCATGGTTCTGTATAACCCTTTCATTTATCACTTTCCTTTATAAAATCATTTAAACCCTAATTATAAACTCAAATAAATAAATAATAAATATTTATTTGTTTTTACAGACTTTTATTCAAAAATACAGGTTTAAAATCTGTCTTCAGTTATAAAAATATATTTTATAACTTCAATTTGTCGATTTACCTGACGGTATAACCATATTTATGAACGGTCAATCCATAGGCCATGCACTGCCAATCACTCAACCAATCGTACCCATTGGTTAAACCAAACAAAAATTGGATTTCAGGTTAATATTCAATAACTAGATGAACCATCCAATCAAACAATTCAAAATAAATAATGGTCTCATAACGGTCAATACCAAAGTTATTTCACACATCCATGACCGTTCAATCAATCCATGAAATCACGTTTATTTTATAAATGTGGTTAGTAAGGTGAATTACCTTAACTGGGACCCGTCGTTAAAAATAACGATATGGGTTTCACTGAAATTAAACGACGTTAATTTCGTCGGTTCAAAACAATATCTGAATATCTATCAGCAATCAGTCAATCACTAGCAACCATAGCACACAAAAATAAAAACCCAACTTATAAAATATAAGCGGGAAATAACTGAGTGAGTTTAACTCACCTTCGATTGTTACTGTCTTCAGCCTTGTCCCGATTTTTGTTCTGGTTGTAACACGAGTCGTTCTGCCCCATTTCTGTCCATATATGAACATTTGAATATTATTGCCTTAATTAAATTAATTAACCCTTATAAAATAAATAAATAAATCCTATTTAATTAAACTAAATATCTCGTTATACATACCCTAATTAATTCTCTTTAATCCCTATATTCTAATTAAATTAATCACGTTAATTAAAACAATAAACACTAATCACATTTGTTAACAACTAAATTAGATTAAATAAATAATTAATTACGTTTTTAAAATTGATCAACGTAAGGAACATGACCAATTAAACTCGCAAAGTAATGGTATGAAATGGTATTAAATCTCATTAATTTTGTTAATTAAAATCCCTTAATAATACACTATATTAAACCTTCTTTTATAACATAAACTAACCAATATATATACCTAAAGTAATTTGGGCCTTACTTGCCTTTACCCAGCCCGTCACCCAAATGAACCCGCATCCCTTCTTAATCCATCGGACCCCTTTCATTTCCTCAAAGTTGTAGCCGCCACCAAAATTTCCAGAGAAAAAGGAAAACCCTAGAAATGACTGAAACCATCTGCTCCTCCAACAAGAATCGAACGCCTCCCTCTGTGTTGCTATCGCTTCACCACCTACTGCTGCCCACGACGACGAGACCGAGGCTCCAAGACCGAACCCTAGTCCTATTGCAAAAGCTAAGTTTTTTCGTGATTTAATTTCTATTTTCTTTCGGTTTTGGTTGTGAATTGGTTCACTTCGTTCATGGTTTGTTCTAGGAAATTTGTGCTGTGCGACCTATATTTATACAAGAAGTGATTACTGTAATTTGGATTGTAACATCCTACTTTTAGCCTTAGTTGTTCCTAGATCTTTAGGCGTGTACGTTTTCCATCTCAGTTGTTTTATCACTGTTGTACCTTGACGGATCCCTTTGATGGTTGCGAGTTGTCTTATAACCGTGATGTGAGGATTTGTTTGGATTTCTATGTACTAACTGTGTTCAGAACACACATGGATGAGCTGTTCCTATATAAATTTGTATGCATTGTCATTTCGGATTTGTCAATTCAGCCATTAAATTGTTAGTTCATTTTCTTTGCGGGTTTGTGCTATGATATATATGTGGTATGGTCAGAAAATCTTATGGATTTGTACTTGCAATTAGCTGCTCCTATCTGTTAACCTATATAACTATGGCTACTGTTTGTTCACATGGTCTGTTTGAGTTGTCCATTTGTTCATTTAATTTTTTTCATATTTTGACTGTGCCATGGTATGTGTTCAGAATATGGTTTTTGGTACCGATCTAGCATAAAACATTTTATTGTTTCGATGGTATGAAAAATCTAGATTTTCTTGTCTTTAATTTGTACCTCATCCTTGGGAACTCAGCTTCATGTACATGTACATTGGTTGTTCGAATAGTATGTATACTGTTCTTGGTTGATTTTCTTGTGCATTTATTTGATCCCATGTGGTATTTTTATTCTTTCCTTTTCTTTTCAAATCTTTCAAATATATATTTATATACCTATACATTATAGCTACTCATAGCTGTTCTCCTTTTTTTCTTTTCAGGTTGATGTTTTATTGGGAAGAATCATACTGTTCTGATACATACATATGGGTACAAATTTGAATTTGACTGTTGGTTTCCTTTGTTGTCATATTTTCTGTGTTGTAAAATCTTATAACTATTTTCTCATGTGCTGTCTATAGGTTAGGTCGACTATAGCTGCCTGCATACAAATTTTCATTGGAATTCTTGGTGTTGAAGGTGACAGAACGAAGATACCAAGGCAGTATTAGGCAGCACTTGTACTTCATACATTGTCTGTGTTCATGAAGTTTTTCATTTGTTTATTCCTTTAGCAGATATGAACCATGACTGGTATATGTTATAGCAGAAAAGGGATTGTACATAAGAAAATGTATTCTGAAAAATTAATGGTATAAATTCATACAGTTTTAGCTGTTCGTCCTTATGGATTTGATGGAGAAATATGTACATATATCAGTTTTTTTTTTTTTTTCTTTTTTTTTTCTTTTGTCGTTCCATTTACCGTTTTCAACTTTGGTTATATGTTCCCCTTCTTATGTTCATGTAGTAAGATTATTGGACATTGTCTGTTGAACATTATGCTGAAAATATATAATCTGGGTTTCATTTGATTTGTGAAAACGTTGATGCCATATTGTGCCCAAGCTTTTGGTTGGCTACTTATAAAACTTGTGAAATACCGATGCAATATGAATCAAATCCCAAAACAGTTGAAATAAAAACAAACCGATAATGCCGAATATACTCAAATGAGATACGAGTAACTTCAAATAAGACCAAGGGGAATCCCGACTTGACCTTTAGAAATTTTGGGTTAATAATATTCGAATATATATAATTAAATATTGCTTAAATATTCAAATTAAAAGGGTCAAATCCCATTAAAATATTTCGAATAAACGGTTAGAAAAATACGGGACATTACATTCTTCCCCCCTTAAAATAATTTCGTCCTCGAAATTGTTAAATTAGGAGAAATGCTACAGACCGATTTATTTCCTATTTATTATAAATCGAAAGTCAATTCATTTACTTACAAATGAAATTTATTTAATCTGTCCAACCAAATCAATTATAATGAACCCCCAACATACCCTAATCAATTTAAATTAATATTCAAATAATATTTACTTGGGTTAACATACCTTGATTATCAATCGTTCTATATCCAATTGATTTTGATTCAGTTATCATTAATTTGCTTCCAAATTCCACATTAATTTAATTTCAGCCTCCATTCTTAATTTCCCTTAACCGAGTTAAGTTTCAACCTTATACTCAATTTCTAATTGAACTCCAATTTTCCAAATCGATCCTATTAAATTTTCAAATCCAAATCTTAATTTTGAGATCCATTCTTAACTTGACCAAGTTAAGTTTTCAACTCCATATCAATTAAGTAATTAATTATCTAATTAGTTTATTTCCATTTCAAATCCAATTCTTATTTTAAGGAATCATTTAGCCTGTTTTTTTTTTTTTTTTTTTTTTTTTTTAACTTGTCCTTAAGTTAAATTCTCACTCATTATGTTTCACAAATCATATATGTGAATTCTACTCGTTATTAAACCATCCCGATTTTAATCAAAATTTGAATTCTATTCAAATTAACCAAGCCAACCAATATCTCAATAATACAAAACATTTGTATATAAAATTTACAAATACGCTCTCATATATATACACTCAAACTCAATCTAGGGTGTTACTAACCCCATCTCTATCGAGTTACGCCACAGAGCCAAGGTTATCTCTAAACCATTGCTCTGATACCACTGTAACGACCCAGCGGTTTTCGGCCCCGAAAATCGATATAAATACCTTTACCGTATCTTATACCGATCCTCCAAACACCGAAACACTGGACGTTATTAGAAAGAATTTAGAGGGTGAGATAAGAAAGAAAGAATATTAGAATAGAAGAGTAAGAAGAGGAATCAACACTACACAGAGTCTCACCTCGCAGCGGAACAAAATATAATATAGAAATAAATCTTTATTGAGAGCTTTAAATAAAACTTACAATCATCAGAGTACAAGAACACATCTGGACAGTTATGATAATCTGCCCTTATACAACACAGCGGAAAACCTTAAATATGTCTGGACTTCTCCAGCACGTTTTTTTGTAGTGTTTAATAACCTGGACCTGCAAACCGGGCTAACCCGAGCATTTACAAAACACCGGGTCAGTCTGGTAAACCAGAGTGAGATAAACTCGCACAGTTTAAGGGTAAATCATCCAATCATGATTTTAAAGTTCAAAATCATTTCAAAAGAAAAGGATAATCGTAAGACCAAATCCACACATAAACACGGACGGTTTTTACCTTACGATAACCCAAAACAGTTTTGAAACCAATATTTTTTCTGATATTATAATAATGTCTAAATACAAGTAAATAACAATCTAGTGGAACGCTTGCATCTCACGCTCCACATATATAGTATACAATCAAAACCGCGGGCGCTTATTGGAGATTGGATTCCGACCATGACAAGGTATGGGACCACCTGCCGATAGTGTATCTCTAGAGGCGAATACACTGGGTTCAACAAGAACATCTTGCAACCCGGCCCTCACATGACCGACCACTCATTTCTCTTGAGTGTATCGAATGTATATCACCAACGGTTGGACTCAAACCACCGTTCCCGAATGGGCAGAATCGATAGAACAAGAGACAAAAGGAATTTCTCTAGATAGGTGATTATACACCCTAATGGGAGCGACCCACATAGCCATGCTGCCTGCCCGATTTTTGTCATCTCCCGGTTGATGAGGCTTGAGGCTATAACTCATCTCTTCGAACATCTGGTCATCATTCACTTTGAATGCCACATCGTCAGATCCGTCAAATCACTAATTGACGTCCACAAAAATATTCTGCAGCTGACAGAAGTATGTTTGTAAAAATCAATGTACGTGATTCTTAGGAAATACTCTGTCAGACACTCGTCCATACAAGTCATCCAGGAATAGGATGAACCGAAGGCACCCTCCTACTGCATCCTAGGAATCACCCCACAGATCAGTAGCGAGAAGTCCTTGCAATCCGTAGATTCCAACCACGACAGAATCACTATTGAAATATCTCCGGCCGCTAAACCAGAGAAATCCAATCAGTAGTTCTTCCGCTTAGGAAGATCAACGGTCTTCCATTGCTCCATCTTCAACAATCTTCTTTCACGTGTTCGCTGGTCGGAATGGTTTTCGAACATATGTTCGATCCCGGCCTTTCCGAACCAACGAATCGTATGGGTCACGCTTGATAGTCGGTGTTTTAACTATCAACTAAATAATTGTGTGAATGACATGAGTCTACCAGTTCAGCATCAACACCACATGGCCTCTTTAATTCAGAACGGTTAACGATAGTTAATCTCTAACCCTTAAACATTTCAAATATACTTATTTGAAGTGAGGTTCTTATCTTAACCATTTCAATTTCACGTTTATGGAACTATTCTATAATCATATTCAATCCTTTCTTCGACTATCGTTTCAAACCCATTTACCTTTTTATTAACCTCATTTGGGAAACGGCTTACCTTTCTTCAAGTGGAAACAACGTTATAACATCCTTTTTATCACTTGAAAAATGACCAGCTATTATTCTTTTAAATTCCTCACAAAACTTTATTTTGTAAATTTCCTTTAACATTGGAAATGCCAATTTAACTTTCCCATTACATACTAATATCATCCTCAGATAATCCTGAGGTCGTTCAAGTTGGGGTATTTATTTACCTCTCAGACCTTGATCAACAACAGTCTTACCTTTAGATAACATCAGTTGTAACTCCAACCAGATATTTATTCTAATCTCCTTAGTTCTTTTGTTGATAAAAACTTATTATCTTTTGAATCCTCCTTTTCGAATATAACCATAAGTTCTTAATCCATCGATAAAAAAACTATTTTTATAAACCATCACATTTCTCTTTTACCTTTCTAACCGATACTTCTCATCACTTGGATTTTGTTAAAATCCTATTTCTTACCACATCACTTTTAAGCCTTTCTCTTAAAGTCTTCTTTCATAAATTTCCCTTAATTTCCTTATTAAGAAACATTTGTAAACCCTTTATACCTCAATTCTTTTTTATAAATTTTGTTTATAAAACCATGGTTCTGTATAACCCTTTCATTTATCACTTTCCTTTATAAAATCATTTAAACCCTAATTATAAACTCAAATAAATAAATAATAAATATTTATTTGTTTTTACAGACTTTTATTCAAAAATACAGGTTTAAAATCTGTCTTCAGTTATAAAAATATATTTTATAACTTCAATTTGTCGATTTACCTGACGGTATAACCATATTTATGAACGGTCAATCCATAGGCCATGCACTGCCAATCACTCAACCAATCGTACCCATTGGTTAAACCAAACAAAAATTGGATTTCAGGTTAATATTCAATAACTAGATGAACCATCCAATCAAACAATTCAAAATAAATAATGGTCTCATAACGGTCAATACCAAAGTTATTTCACACATCCATGACCGTTCAATCAATCCATGAAATCACGTTTATTTTATAAATGTGGTTAGTAAGGTGAATTACCTTAACTGGGACCCGTCGTTAAAAATAACGATATGGGTTTCACTGAAATTAAACGACGTTAATTTCGTCGGTTCAAAACAATATCTGAATATCTATCAGCAATCAGTCAATCACTAGCAACCATAGCACACAAAAATAAAAACCCAACTTATAAAATATAAGCGGGAAATAACTGAGTGAGTTTAACTCACCTTCGATTGTTACTGTCTTCAGCCTTGTCCCGATTTTTGTTCTGGTTGTAACACGAGTCGTTCTGCCCCATTTCTGTCCATATATGAACATTTGAATATTATTGCCTTAATTAAATTAATTAACCCTTATAAAATAAATAAATAAATCCTATTTAATTAAACTAAATATCTCGTTATACATACCCTAATTAATTCTCTTTAATCCCTATATTCTAATTAAATTAATCACGTTAATTAAAACAATAAACACTAATCACATTTGTTAACAACTAAATTAGATTAAATAAATAATTAATTACGTTTTTAAAATTGATCAACGTAAGGAACATGACCAATTAAACTCGCAAAGTAATGGTATGAAATGGTATTAAATCTCATTAATTTTGTTAATTAAAATCCCTTAATAATACACTATATTAAACCTTCTTTTATAACATAAACTAACCAATATATATACCTAAAGTAATTTGGGCCTTACTTGCCTTTACCCAGCCCGTCACCCAAATGAACCCGCATCCCTTCTTAATCCATCGGACCCCTTTCATTTCCTCAAAGTTGTAGCCGCCACCAAAATTTCCAGAGAAAAAGGAAAACCCTAGAAATGACTGAAACCATCTGCTCCTCCAACAAGAATCGAACGCCTCCCTCTGTGTTGCTATCGCTTCACCACCTACTGCTGCCCACGACGACGAGACCGAGGCTCCAAGACCGAACCCTAGTCCTATTGCAAAAGCTAAGTTTTTTCGTGATTTAATTTCTATTTTCTTTCGGTTTTGGTTGTGAATTGGTTCACTTCGTTCATGGTTTGTTCTAGGAAATTTGTGCTGTGCGACCTATATTTATACAAGAAGTGATTACTGTAATTTGGATTGTAACATCCTACTTTTAGCCTTAGTTGTTCCTAGATCTTTAGGCGTGTACGTTTTCCATCTCAGTTGTTTTATCACTGTTGTACCTTGACGGATCCCTTTGATGGTTGCGAGTTGTCTTATAACCGTGATGTGAGGATTTGTTTGGATTTCTATGTACTAACTGTGTTCAGAACACACATGGATGAGCTGTTCCTATATAAATTTGTATGCATTGTCATTTCGGATTTGTCAATTCAGCCATTAAATTGTTAGTTCATTTTCTTTGCGGGTTTGTGCTATGATATATATGTGGTATGGTCAGAAAATCTTATGGATTTGTACTTGCAATTAGCTGCTCCTATCTGTTAACCTATATAACTATGGCTACTGTTTGTTCACATGGTCTGTTTGAGTTGTCCATTTGTTCATTTAATTTTTTTCATATTTTGACTGTGCCATGGTATGTGTTCAGAATATGGTTTTTGGTACCGATCTAGCATAAAACATTTTATTGTTTCGATGGTATGAAAAATCTAGATTTTCTTGTCTTTAATTTGTACCTCATCCTTGGGAACTCAGCTTCATGTACATGTACATTGGTTGTTCGAATAGTATGTATACTGTTCTTGGTTGATTTTCTTGTGCATTTATTTGATCCCATGTGGTATTTTTATTCTTTCCTTTTCTTTTCAAATCTTTCAAATATATATTTATATACCTATACATTATAGCTACTCATAGCTGTTCTCCTTTTTTTCTTTTCAGGTTGATGTTTTATTGGGAAGAATCATACTGTTCTGATACATACATATGGGTACAAATTTGAATTTGACTGTTGGTTTCCTTTGTTGTCATATTTTCTGTGTTGTAAAATCTTATAACTATTTTCTCATGTGCTGTCTATAGGTTAGGTCGACTATAGCTGCCTGCATACAAATTTTCATTGGAATTCTTGGTGTTGAAGGTGACAGAACGAAGATACCAAGGCAGTATTAGGCAGCACTTGTACTTCATACATTGTCTGTGTTCATGAAGTTTTTCATTTGTTTATTCCTTTAGCAGATATGAACCATGACTGGTATATGTTATAGCAGAAAAGGGATTGTACATAAGAAAATGTATTCTGAAAAATTAATGGTATAAATTCATACAGTTTTAGCTGTTCGTCCTTATGGATTTGATGGAGAAATATGTACATATATCAGTTTTTTTTTTTTTTTTTTTTCTTTTTTTTTTCTTTTGTCGTTCCATTTACCGTTTTCAACTTTGGTTATATGTTCCCCTTCTTATGTTCATGTAGTAAGATTATTGGACATTGTCTGTTGAACATTATGCTGAAAATATATAATCTGGGTTTCATTTGATTTGTGAAAACGTTGATGCCATATTGTGCCCAAGCTTTTGGTTGGCTACTTATAAAACTTGTGAAATACCGATGCAATATGAATCAAATCCCAAAACAGTTGAAATAAAAACAAACCGATAATGCCGAATATACTCAAATGAGATACGAGTAACTTCAAATAAGACCAAGGGGAATCCCGACTTGACCTTTAGAAATTTTGGGTTAATAATATTCGAATATATATAATTAAATATTGCTTAAATATTCAAATTAAAAGGGTCAAATCCCATTAAAATATTTCAAATAAACGGTTAGAAAAATACGGGACATTACAAATTAATTCTAAATGATGGAATTAAGGGAAATGGGTTACGCCATTGCGTTCGTCTCGGAATTCTGCTTGAGATAGAGTCCGAGTTTGCGTAAAATGGATACCGTATGAAGAAGATATGGACGAACGAAGTTGGGCAGAAAAACCAGAAACGGGTCAGAATGCACTGGCGCACTTGGGAAGTGCGCCAGTACAAATTTGCACTGGCACCTGTCAAGTGCGCCCAGGCCAGAAACCTGCTTGGTCAGGTCCTGGCTGGCCTGGTCGGGTTCTGGTCGATTTCTGAGGCTTGGCTGTGTCACTAGGGCTTACATGTCGCTTTCTGATTGGTTTCTCTTGAGATGGATGGTCTGGATTCACTCTAGCTTCATCGACGGCTCTAATCAGTTTAAAATTCTATAAATACAACTCAAGTCTAAACCTAAATTCACACAAATAATATAGTACTAGAGCCGCCATGCTGCTGGAAAGAAACTAGGAGTGGCCGTCAGTTAGAAAGCTTAGAGACAAGCCAATACTAAAGTAAAACATGAATCAAAACAACGTTAGTCTACCCAAAGGAAAGCATATCAAATTCAGAACTCAGAATCTAGAATTCAAGTTCGTCGTTCGTTGTAAGTATAGTGATTTTTCCGATGAGAATAAAACTAAGACTTGATTCGATGTAAATTTGAAGTGGAATTGTGCTATTATGTAACGACGATGTTAATTCATATCTATGTATTGAAATGATTGTGTTGTGAATGGAATTGGGATGGTTGTGGTATAATTAAGATTTATGTTGATCCTATTGTACTTTTAGAATGACAACAACATAACAAGCAAGTTGTATAGTTCATGTTTATGTGATTATATAGGTTGTTTGTGATTAGAACCTTATGTATATACTTTATGCTAGAACCTTTATGCCTAAATGGTTATGTTCATATACATGCTCCTATGTTTATACAAAAGTTGCAAGTTCCTAATTGGATCCATGTCAAGATCCACTTTAGTACATGTTTCATGTTGTAATTAGATATATGATTGGATCTAGTTCACACCCTTGTCATAAAGTTATACATACTTATGAAAATGTCATATTCTTGTCATATGCTAGTGATGTTCGATGTTATGCCTAGATCCTAAACATGTTTAGACTTATGTTGTCTAAATCATATGCTAATTTATGTGACACCTACTTGGTTAGATCTCTGTTTCAATGCAAGTTCACATATATGTAAGTTGAATTATGCTATATTGCAAATTCACATGTATGTTGATTTAGTCTAAGTTGCAAGTTCACCCCTATGACATTCATGTTGACTATTTTGCAAGTTCACACCTATGATGTTCATATTGACTTTGCCAAAAATGCCAAGTTTACACCTATGTCATGTTTATGTTTATGAATTCCCTTATACCAATTTTGTGTGCGCTAAATTAGGCTAAGTTTTTAGCCTAATGTTATATGTTAAAAACCATGCGAATGAAAATTAGGCTAAGGTTGTTAGCCTAATATTTAAATGGGGTAACGTTGGGTATATTGGTAAAACTTGACATAAAAATATATGAAATTGGCATGTTTGTCACATGCCAAAATTAGTGGCATTTAAACGGTATAATTTCTTATACCAAAAACGTTAAACTTGGAAAAGTGGGCCATGACATTTAATTTACGTATAACTAGTAATAAAGACAAATATGTAAATTTAGAAAATACGAATATGCTTAACACGAGGTTGGATTGAGTTGTGATGTAAACCTGCCCGGACCCGCCCGGCTGTCCAGTAGTCACAACCATACCTATCCAATGTGGATGGTTAAGCATTGAGCCCAATAAGGACCCGAGGTTAGACTGAGTTACGGTGTAAATCTTCCCGGAACCGACCGGCACATCCAGTAACCGTAACAATATCTGTCTAATGTAAGTGGTCGGTGCTTTAAAAAGGTAAGGACAGACAAGTCAGGATGGTAGGGTTAAGTTCACTAAAACAATTAACCAATTCAACATGTTAATTAAACTGATGGGTGGGGTTAGGTAAATACAGACACTTAACCACTTAACATGTTTGACTAGAAAACCCTAGTGACGGGGACCCATTTCAACAGTAACCCAATTAGGTATCATGGTACCCTGAAACTAGGCAGGGTGGGGCACGATTACTGGGCTGATTGTAAGCGGTCAAAGCGACGGCGGTGGGTGCAACAGTGTGGGTTCTAACGGAGTGCGGGCGTGCACACACTTCGGAGCAGACAAACAGGGCACTGGGGGCACCAGTAGTATAACCTATGCATTCTAGTATTGTGTCGGGCCGCCACCATGGGACTTGATACACCCCATGGTGGGACCAGCATAGGTATCTACAATCTTTGGGGGGGCGTAAGACATATGTAATTATGCGAGTAGGAGCCGATCTTTAGAATAAGGGGATCACTTCACCCTCAGCATGGGGTGCCAGTTTAGAACTAATGCATGTAGGTGCAGAGAAATAGTGTAGGGTGCGATAGTATATTCGTTTCAAAACTACTTTATCTTAGTTTATGATACTTTCCTGTTTCCAGTTTATACCTATCATGCATTTATTCTTATTCTCATACTGAAGAGTCACTAGACTTACCTGGCTTTATGTCTGACCCTATTTTCTTTCGTCTTCTTTTCTTCCATTTCCCCCCCAGGTCCACAGGGAGGAAACAACCCAGCTTAGTCAGACTCTTTGCAAGCTTCAAGATAGTAGATGTACGGTTTGGACTCTCTTGCTTTGGCTACAGCTGTGGGACACAATCATGGGGATTTATGCAGTTTTAATTATGTTTTATGCTTCTTTATTTAATAACCAAGACAGAAATGATGATGTAATGTTTTGGGAGTTATTATGTGACAGTTATGGAAATGTTTTGTATGAACACGTATTTATGAAATAAAAAGTTTGTTGTTTTCCGCTGCTTATATATATGTGTCTATATATGTCTTGTGTTTTATATGTGGCTTTTACTTACAAACCTCCACCAAATTTAAGGCATTCCCTTTGTGAGTGACCTTAATGGAGGGTGGGGTGTTTCACGCACCCATCAACTTCCTAATGGATTAGCCTAATATAATACATATGTAGTTTCCCCCAATATTAAGGTACACCCCATAGTACCCCACTCACACAGTCTTAGCCGTAGAATTATACGCAGTTCCTCATCCTACGCCAGAGTGACGTACGGATATATATATTAAATGCTATGTTCCGCATAGATTTTCCATTCCATGCTACGTGAACGTACGGACTGCCACCTTTGATCGAACCAGATCACAGAGTAATGCCCTCGAGTCTATGATACACCACCCAGAGCAGACATGCATGTATCTAGACTTTCTCACGTATGTATTGTCAATCGTACTCGATGCCTTAACCGCACATAACCTCTACTGCGCACCGAGTCCTGTGGCAGGGCTGAACAAGAAACACGGAACTCGATCGGGAGCTTTTCAAATATCTGTTTACACAGATGCTAAGGTCTGCATTTTCAGTGGCTATGGTCCCACCTGACCCCTCCCTTAACTAGTGAAAGACGAACAAGATTGAGAACCATTGTTCTTGCCCTCTAGCAAACAACAACCAACAAATCCTAATTGGCCTGTCCCTCACCCATAGCCTTGATAGCAAATGGACTATGGTCTCTTAGTTTAGCTCTCCGCCTTTCCGCATAGCGCATCATGTAACAAGATGACTGTCGATGGTAGGTACCCGACGACTTGCTATCACCTAGGTTAGACCTGTCGATTATTTAAGAGTGGTCGTAATCTAGCCTAGCGTAACGACCGCCCACAGCCCCCGCACTATACAAGAGGAATAATGCGCTGAAAGGTGCGCCATGCAGCTATGGACGATCATCAAGGTATGATAGATAAACGAAACCTTTCGTAAACTCATAGCGCAAGGATAAAATATAATAGAATATATACAACAAGTAGTGATAGTGTAGCAGAAAACACTAAACTTTCATGACAACTAAAAAGTATTTCCCTTACACGTGGATAGCAACAGTAGTGTTTGAACAATGTGCCTCACTACAACACTCATAGAAATAGCACATAATGAAAACAAATACTAGATAGTAGTAAAGATAGTACGCCAGCCTCCTGCTCGCCTCCGAACAGCAACACCGTCCTCACTTAAGCTATCACCTGTCACCTGCTACTTATTCTGCCCATCCAATAATCAGATGAACAACCCAAGGTAATAAGAGGAGGCATAAAACCTTGAGTCAAACAATAGTCTTAGTGAGCAATAAAACAGCTAACGAACTTCAACAATAAAGTGTATGAGTATGGACAGATAAACATACTAATCTACCCACAACATCAAAGAAGAACTCAACCTTATCTTCCCTACATCGGACAGTGATAGCCTTTACTTTAAACAATTCAACCATTCATCTATGGAAACCAGAACACCCATTCAATTATGGTAAAACACTCAAAACATCCAAATTATATGTATCTCATGTAAACCATCCTAATCGAAATTGACATCCCTCAAGAACAAGTCCCAAAGGCCTAAACCAATATCAGACAAGCACCCAAGGAACATCTCCTTCGACGTTGGACAACCTACATGAGACGGTACAAGCAAAACAACCAATCATCCATGACTGACTCTGGCTATCACCGCCAATCCTGCTTTGAAACCATCGTTAATCGTATGAAGACCAACGTTGCCACAAAGAAGGGCTAATGGTAACCCCAGTTCTAGCATAAACTCTATATGTCCAACCTTGACAACTAGGCCTTTCAACGATACCCAAGGTACTCGACCAGCAACCTTCCGGTCTTTCGGATGCCCCCATTGTACCCCTGCTTTGAGCCTGCTAGAACTTATGAAAACGATGACTTCTCAGCCTTCGCATCTCTAGTCGTCCAACCTTGACGACTTTTCATGGCTCAAGCAACCTTCTCGAGCAACCATTATCCACCAACTCAAGACCTTTGAGTTAAATCCACCCATTCGTTGCTTTTCACCGATCAACGAACACATTACATCACTTCGAACATCCCCTTCTGGACTCTCGTCGAAGCCATCATCATCGTCGAACCAAACAACATCAGTATAAGGTTCAAAACAATCCATAGCATCATCACTATCAACTACAACGTTTAGAAGCGCTGTTGAAAACATAACCAATTAGGATATAGGCCGACCCGATCAGTTCAGCTCGACCCGACCAAATTTCACCCCACGACCGACCCGATACAATTCACCCCTACCTGGGACATGACCGACCCGATCCTATCACCAACATGACTAACTCGATCCGATCATTAATACGACTAACCCGATCCGATCACCAACACAACTAACCCGATCCGATCACCAACACGACCGACCAGATCCAGTTGCACAACACAATCGACCCGACCCGGCATTTCATCACCTCAACTTCTGGACCGACCCGACCCATCTTGAATGGACCAACCCGACCAGACATAGCCTGACCCGACCAGTCCTTCATTCCGACCGACCCGATGCAACTCATCCCTCCTTGGGACATGACCGACCCGATCCTATCACCAACATGACTAACCCGATCCGATCACCAATACGACTAACCCGATCCGATCACCAACACGACTAACCCGATCCGATCACCAACACGACTGACCCGATCCGGTTGCACAACATAACCGACCCGACCCGACATTTCATCACCTCAACTTCTGGACCGACCCAACCCATCTTGAATGGAACGACACGACCGGACATAGTCTGACCCGACCAGTCCTTCATTGGAACCGACCCATTCTGACTTATTGTCCAAGACAAGATTTATGACCGACCCGACCCACTTATGGCCAACCCGATCCACTTTTTGCACATCTCCGATTCTACTCCGATTTCGACCAAAACTTCGCCAAACGACGAATCCAATGAAACCAAAATCATCAAAGACAATCATAAACATGTCATAACATTGCTAACAACATGAATATGATGATTACCACAAAAATGATGTAAATATCACCTAAAACCATTAAATTGAACATATGATCAAAATGAGAGATCTAACTTACATAAACATATGGACTGACATGAAGTTAATGAGTAAAACTAGCTAAATTAGATCATAGGGTGATTCATATGAAAATGGATATATAATGGCATAGGTATATGGGAAAACACTAGAATTTGATTAGAAACATGCACAAACACTCATATACTTCACTGCATTCATGTGAGAGATGTAAATTACTCACCGATTTGCCAAAAACAATCTAAAATCAATGAAAAAGGAATCCGGACAGCAAGCACCCACTACTACAAAAGTGGGCATATTCGACACTAATTTGTGTGCATTGCATGAAAAGTGTGGCGAAAGCTATGCTTTCTTTGATCTTCTGCAACAATATTCATATGTTGTTGCATTATATGTGAATGCACTGTTGCGGTGGGAATTCTAGTGTTTTGACGTGCAACACCAGTTAAAAGCGTAGCATTACATATATATAATCCAGCTCAGCGATCCGCCTTATCAATATATTAAAACCCAACCGTAGATGCAAGATTAATCCAACGGTTCAAACCATCTGTTGGTCTGATGATCTTAACGATAGCCATCATCCAATCATTGACAGCCACGTCATTGCATTATTTTGACGAAATTTTGGCGCGATCTTCTCCCTTCACGAAATTGTTTTCTTCTCTATCATCTAATCGTTTTCCCCCTTTTCACTATTGACAAAAATTTAAACCTAAATTCACGTCAGTATCACTCCTCTCCTCGACAGCAAATTCTATTCTGAAAAGGTTGAAGCTTTGAAATGCTTTCTAGCTTTGATTGCTCAGGGCATTGACATCGCCAGTTTTTTCACTCAGGTTCAGTTTGTATAGCACTGTGAATTAGTTACGCTTATTATAGATTGGATTATGAGTAATTAGTAAGTAGTTCATTTGTTACACTTTGGAAAACCCATTCGCTTATGAGTAATTAGTTGCTTGGACATCCCAAACTTAGGGAAACCCGTTCGCTTATGAGTGATTAGTCGATGAAATATTAGATTATGAGTAATTAGTTGCGCTTTGACCATTGATTTGGGATTTGGGATTATGCTGAGGTTTATTCGAAAATTGTACCCAGCAATAAACCATGAGAACCGGGCTATTGGCATGAAAAAGACATTGGTTTATTATAGAGATCGAGCTAGTTAAGGAATGGGGACTGTACAGTCGAAAGTGATTTGCACTTTGCGTTCATTTACACTGACATATAATTGTATGCTTGAGGTTTTGTGATACATATACATGTGTAGTAATGCGGTGTGTTTGCACTGCGGTGTGCTTGAGGCTAACAATTTCCCGATCCGGATGAGTCGTTCACCCGTATCTTATAACACGCACAGGTATTTTCCATTTGATTTTGGAAACTACCAATTTCAATGTTTCGATTTTGGAAACATATGCTCAGTTTTGCATCAGTTCATACCATACACATCCAAAAAATGACATACAACTGTATGCTTGAGGTTTTGTGATACAAATACATGTGTCGCACTGCGGTTTTGTGATACAAATACCCGTATCTAACACGCACGCACAAGTATTATAAGGCAGCATCAGTCCATACAATACACATTAGTTCATACCATACACGCACAAGTATACACACACGCACAAGTATCATAAGGCAGCATCGATCAGTTCATACCATACACGCACAAGTATATACACACGCACAAGTATAATAAGGCAGCATTGATCAGTTCATACCATACACATCCAAAAAATAACATACACATCCACATCCAAAAGTATCATAAAGTTAACTTAATATATACACATCCAAAAAATGAAATTATAGTAGCATCAATTCATACCAGATCAGGGTTGCGGGGCAGTGGAACTTCCAACTGATTCGTTAGGGCTTTGCGGCTGTGGGAGAGCCGGTCCGAAGTGAGCAGCCGCATGTGATGGACCCGCAACATCAGGACAAGGGGTGAGGTAGTTTGGCCAGTCAAATTCCTGATCAACTTCTATATCTACCCACCGATCATTCCTCTGGTTCATTGGGGCTTGGTTATCAACATGTATGTCATGGGCGGCTTCCGGAAATAAGCTTGGCAAGGGGGGTAGCTCAGCAGCTTCTTGTATCATTGCATTAAATCTTTCATCTGAATCCATTTCCCATTCCCATCCGTAATGATGCAAACATGGAACCACCTCTTCCTCCCTATTGCTCACAAAAAGAAGTTCAGGCCTTGTCCCAGGATGAGCATGGGTACAGCGCTGAACCTTAATGAAGTAAACCTTGTTATTGATTTGAGCAGCAAAAGTATTTATATTGCCAATGCCTTCATAAAATTGCATTTTCAGGTAGAAAGATGTATGGTCATACTGAGACCAGTAACAGTCGTCAATTGCAAGCACACGTCCCATTGGCTTCATTACTTCTTCAACAGCAGGAACATTACTCTTTATGAACTCGGGAAAGCCATCAACTTTAGCCCATGATTCCACTTCTAACGCTGGTGAGGGCTCAAATTCTTCATCAGACCATGATTGCAGGTAAATAGCACCACCAGGTTTTGTAAAAACTTTCAACATTAGGGCATGATCACGAATTCTGTACGATGGGCATGATACTAGAAAAGAGTTGTTGGGTATTACCCGTATAGGCCACGAATTATGATTGAGAGCCACCTTAAGAACGTCTTGCACAGCTTCGAAATTCCAATGTCCCTTAATAACAGTGGCTGTGATGTATAGAGACGAGTCCATTGTTTTTGTTTCTTTTTAAAATTTCGAAGATTGGGGTTTAGGGGATATGGAGGAGATGATGTTCTGACGCTGGAAAGGATGTGCAAGGGACCCAATGGATGGTGTCAGGCAGATATGTGAACTGGAAATGCTTGCACAGAAGACGAAGCATACTCAATTCTATTTCTGATGAGGTGGCACGTAGTGACCAATGCTGATTGGTCAACTGTTATAATTGTATGCGTAACTCACTAAGATTTATAAGTTAATTAGATGGACAAATGCACAGATGCATGCACACAGCACATATGCACTTATCAAATTAATAACTTGTAAATTCAAATTGCAGGATCTGAAATGACGTGGGGAGATACAGCCGGCAAGTGGAGGACCTGAAATGACATAGAGATACAGTTTCTGGTTCATGGCATTGCTACTTTGTAGAATGCACACTAATCGTATTTATTGGCACTTGTATTGAAGGTGGTATGTGTTGGCACTTTTACTACTTTTAAATTATGTATTTGATCGTATGTGTTATATATTTGATCGGATGTATTGAAGGCGGTATGTATTGAAGGTTTGAATGTGATGATGAATGTAACGGATGTGTTTCTTCTATGTAAAAAACTGATATTGCAAAATTTATAATTAAAGCGTTGTATTTGCCTTCTTTTACTATTGCATTTGCTTTTTTCCTGATGTCGTGTTTCAAGATAATGGTGTCGCATTCCATAATACAGTGATGTTGCATTACGTAAAATAGTAGTAAGTCCACGTGGCACGTAAACGCCACAGCTGACATGGCATGTGACACGTGTGCATCTGACGTGGAGATCTGACGTGTCGTGTGACACGGTGGCAGCTGACATGGAAAGCTGACGTGGCCGCCGCTATCGTGACCTGGTACCCAGGATCTAACTAATTTTCAAGCAACGCTGAATAATGTTGCATTATGTACAATTAGTGTTGCATTACGTCTATAACGCAACACTTTCTTTCTGTGGCAGAAGATGTGCTAAAGCGTTGCCTTAGATGGCTAATGCAACGGCCGCGGATGCCACGCCCCCCTGGTGTTGCCTATTTGAAAAAAGGGGCTACTGCAACGCTTTTTTGATCTACGGCCACAGTAAAATAGTGTCGAATATGCCCACTTTTGTAGTAGTGACCTCACACCAATCACCTTGATCCTATGAACTCTTGCTCTGATTGATGTAGATCTAGCCTCCAATGGTGTAGATCTATGATTTCCCTCCTTAGATTTGGATTTTTACTGGTGGAAAGGTGTTAAAGGAGGAAGGAGATCAGTGCCTCCAAATGAGAGAATGGGAATATAAACCTTTTTCCTCCACTCTCACCCCCTGTTTATAGGATTTCACCAGCTCACTAATGGGCCTCCCCAATTCAACCCATTAGGCTCTCCAAACCTGAACAACCAACTGAAAAACCTTAAAACAACGATTTCTCCCAAACTGCTGAGCCAAATCTTTAATGTTACCACTCTATGGAAAGGCAAACATCAATTCCTTTCCAATGGCACAAGTCTCACCCTCTGTTCGATCTGAGTCAAAAGTTATGCCCTGTACAAAACTAGGGGCAAAATGGTCACAAACAAAATCGGTTAAAATTATGGACATGTCTCACATCCCCATAAGCAACATATTAAATGATGAGAATGATCCAACCATCAAGGACTAAAATAAAAATATTTTACGATCTTACGATACATAAAATGCGGGCTGTTACACCTAGTCACAGGGCTCCTTGGATCGTCGAATCACCTATGCTACCCTACAGTCTTTTGATTGCCCACTATCTTTGTAATCAAGGCATACTCACCAGTAGAAACGCGCTGTAATGACCCGCATTGGCAGAGGTATTATAATTAATTTATTTAATTATAAAAATAGTGATATAGTGAATTAAATGGTGGTTTAATTAAAATAACTTGAATATTTAATTCAGAAATAATCAGAATTAGTGGAATTCACAATATTGTGTGAACTGGACAATTCAAAGTATATAATTCAGTTAGAGTTGAATTATAATAAAGGATATATTATTTGAACGAAGATTTGAACGTATAATTATATTATAATTAAAATCGAGCTCGAAATGGCGCTGCAGTTCGTAATTCGGCGATTTGAACTTCAACTGAATGTACAGGATTCGTTTTAAGTCGGATTTCTGTGAAACAAGAAACGCGTAGAGCTGGTGGAGTATATCTTTCTAGTGGAAGAGAAAAATCTGGATTTCGTCGTGTAGATTATGATATATGTCCAAATCAAATTTTGGAATAGTCGCTATAGAATCGTTTATCGACCGTATCGGTTTATTCGATATAACTAGAGATCGGGTTTGAATTTAGACAAGGTCCTTTTGGGAAATAGCGATAATTTAATTTTTAGAATTTTACTGTAATTTTTAATTAATTTAATAAGCAACTTTTTATTTGGAGTATTTGGCACCCTGTATCGACATTTCGGGGTTTCACAATATGAGTCCATCTATCGGTATTATTACATTTTTGGGACCAGAGCACGTCACTCATTTCGATGGTATTTTTGTTTCTGTCCATAACAGTCCCTACGTGAACCGAATATTTCATAGTACGGTACACTATGTTTTTAACTTAAAACAAACTTTATTTGAATGGTTAACTGGTCAAACGGACTCAGAATTCAACGAAACAAATTTCATATGAAACCTTAGGAAGAGGTCTACTGAAACGTCAAGGCCTCATAATTTTAGGATTTTTTCTGGAATTGTTAGGAATTATTGCTCGCTGTTTTTCATCGATATTTTCTAAAGGATTTTCGCAAACGGTGTCGGAATTCGACGAAACCTGTCTCATTGGATCCGGAATGTGTTTTTATGCTAGGGTTAGCTTTGTTTGTCAAAAATGGAAATCATACGAATTTAAAATGGATCGAAATGAAATGGAAAGGGAATATTCCAGGGAATATTCCCTGTCCACAAAATTAGTCTATAAATATAACCTCACGCATCTAAACCTAGTTCATTTCTCTGAAACCAAATGTTGCGCCGCCACACTTCTTATTCTTCTTCAAATTAAATCGAGATCAAACCTCCACTAAATCGCTCAATATTGGATCGAATAAACTCGTAAGTAAAGGGGTTTCATTCTGGTGTACTTCGGGTGTGGTGCAGCGTTGTTTGGCGATGTCGGATTTGGTCAACGTGAAGCTGAAAGGGGGAACTGTTTGCCTGGGTGGTTTTGTGCATGAGGGTGGAGTGTAGGAATGATGAGTAGGGGGTTCGAAGGAGGGTGCGGCCATGTTTTTGGCAACATGGAGTTGTTGTTGGACAATGAGAACGGGAAGTGGGAACGTGGAGGTGAATACATGGGCATGAGGTGAGATGGAACGCATGGGGGTGGTTCCAGTGTTGAGGACGTGATTTAAAAATGACAAGGCGGTGTAGTTGTTTTGGCTGTGGGAGGAAAGAGGGGACCGAGAAGAGGGGTCCACGTGTTGCGTGGGTTTTCAAAAGGGGTGAATGGGCCAAAACAAAGGTTAAGCCCAATTATGTTAAAAAGGAATTTATTTTATTTTTATTAACAATGTACAAACTTGTTAATGCGATAACTTCATCATACTGAATCAGAATTTCGAACGGTTGGATCCGTTGGGATCGTATGGACGACGACTACCAAATGGGACTGACTGGAAGTCCATCGGAGCTCGTTACAATTTATTGCAAAATAAATTGTTTGTCTGAATCAAAACGAGCGATGGTTATCGTTATTAACGATGATCGTCCAATGTGAGTAAAACTCACCAACTCTGAACAGTTATATTTTTATAATATATTTTTAGAACTGTTAATCATCTGTTGATTTGCTGTGTGTTGGTTAATTGATTGAACTGCTAGTCAGTTAGTGGAAATTATATATATATATTATATATAAAAACCGTTAAATAATTATATATTGATGCTGTTATCAGAATAATCCGTACTGAACTGAAAGTGATGTTGATTTTATTATGTAACATCTGTGATGCAGGGAAACAGGTTGGAGGGACCCAACTGGGTTCCTCAGTATTTATAATACTGTTTGATTTCATATATATTGTGTTATATGATGTGATATATAATCTGTTGTCGATTATATGTGTTTGGACGATATTTGTCATCATGATTTGATATGATTGAATACCATGACATACCGGAATGTTGGTAAGGAATAATTTCAAAGTGATATTGAGAATAAAATATTTATAAATGGAATATTTATAAATAAGAGATATTTATAAATAGAAATATTTATAAATAAGAAATATTTATAAATTGGAATATTTATAAATAGGAGATATTTAGAAGGAAATAATTTCAAAACATTTTCCTTTTGAATGGGAAGGCCTGTGTGGCGGGTTTGGGGATTTTCCCGATGCTCCCGATACAAAGGAGGTTATGGCGAATTTTTCCGGGAATTTAAGGAGTTAGAATATTTTTAAGAATAAATTTGAAAAGGAAATATTTGAAAACCTTTTGCAAATAGAATAAAATAGAAAAAAGAAATATTTGTAAACCATTTACAAATAGAATTGAAAAGGAAATATTTAGAAAATAAATAGAGTTAATAAAAAGGAAATTGGTTTATAACGGAATAAGATGTTACAAAAGGGAAACCGTCATAAAAAGGAAAACGTTATTTAAAAGAACATTTATAAAGTGAAGAACCGTTACTAAAAAGGGAATCTTTTTAAATGGATAAACGTTTTCAAAAAGGAGAAATCGAATATGGTATTCGAAGTTAGTTAATCGAATATGGTATTCGAAGTTAGTTAATCGAATATGGTATTCGAAGTTAGTTAATCGAATATGGTATTCGAAGTTAGTTAACCGAATATGGTATTCGAAGTTAGTTAATCGAATATGGTATTCGAAGTTAGTTAATCGAATATGGTATTCGAAAGTTAGTTAATCGAATATGTTATTCGAAAGGGGTTAGTCGAGTCGAGTTAGCTGAATAGAGTTAACCGATAGAGTTAATCAGTAGAGTTAATCAGATAGAGTTAACCGATAGAGTTAATCAATAGAGTTAATCAGTTAGGGTTAACCAGTTAGAGTTAAACAGTAGAGTTAATCAGTAGAGTTAATCAGTTAGAGTTAACCAGTTAGAGTTAAACAGTTAGAATTGAACAATTAGAGTTAATCCAAATGAGATGCCATTTAGCACGACTGCTAGCGAAATTCGCAAGGCTGTAAATAGCCTACGGCGGTTGGATGTTTCCTGAGGGAATCAGGCGTAACCATTGTGATCGCTGCGATCTAGAGTCAAGCGAATGGAGTTAAATAGAGTTATCAAATATTAGTTATTCGAATGAAGTTAAACAGAGTTATCGAATATTAGTTATTCGAATGAAGTTAAATAGAGTTATCGAATATTAGTTATTCGAACGAGGTTAAATAGAGTTATCGAATATTAGTTATTCGAATAGAGTAAAACGGAGTTAAATAGAGTTAGTCGAATATAGTTTATTCGAATAGAGTTAAAGGAAAGGAATTATCGATGTTAGTTCAATCGAAAGGAGACTATCGAACACAGCGTATTCGAAAGAAGAGATCGAATATAGTTTATTCGAAAGAGAGAGATTTCGAATATAAGTTATTCGAAGAGAGATAATCGAATATGGGATATTCGAAGAAGAGTTAATCAAATAGAGATTTCTCGAAAGAGAAGTATACGTCGAATTTAATTATATCGAATTCGGGAAAGTAATATTTACTTTTCGGTTTTTAAATCAAGAGTATACACTAATAAATTAGGGTTTTGTTTAATTATTCGAATTAAAGAATAAAAGTTATAATTGAAGTTAGATATATCGAAAGTAGGGATTATAACGTTATCGTTATAATCAATGTTTTCAATAAAGAAGTGGATTCGTAAATTGAATCCGAGAGTTACGTAAAGAAGTTGTTAAAGGTTCAAAAGATAAACTGTTACTATTTCGAAGTTATAACGTTGTTCAATTAAGGTCTGAGAGGTAATTATACCCCAACTTGATTGACTTCCTTCTTAACTAAGGAATGGTAAGGTTTGATAGTGAATGATGGTTAAGTGAATTTAATAAATGGTTTGAGTTGGCATAGCGATGTTTTATTTAAACATCTGTTTAAATCCAAGTAAGGAACTTTGGAAATGTTTTTCCAAATAAGAAATCAGAAATGTTTTCTAATATAGAAAACAGGAAATGGAAATGTTTTCCATTGTTAATAAAGTATATTTTGTAAAATTAGAAAATAAGAAATGTTGAATATATGGAAACAGGAGATAAGTAAATAAATGAACTAAAGAGATAAATGTTGAATGATGATTGATCGATAGAATTTCCATCTGGAAATAATTTCGTTGTTTGCACACTGTTTTTCTTTGATGGTTAAATCACAGACAATCGAAGTTTTGACTATTTTAACGTTGTTAATATGGAGAGACCGATTGGATTATTATCCAAAGAACCACTCTGTATTGGCATAAGCGTTGCGAATCATATATGCCAAAGATAATTGAAGACGGTGTAAAGTGCAAGGGCTATTGTACAAATCTTAGATAACAATGGACTAAGATGGATGTACTGAATAGTGCCTTCGGTTTCGTTCAGTCCCAGAACGAACGTAAATGGACGAATGTCTGACAAAGTATTCCCAATAATCGAATGGGTTGGTCTGTATAAATATATATGGTTGCAACGGATTTATCCCTTAGCATAACATCCAGGATATTTGTATAAACCAACTAATGATTTACGGATCTGATAATGTGGCATTCAAAGAGATCGTGTTATAAATGAATGGAAAGTAAGCGTAGCTTCTAGCCTCACATCCGGTAAATGACAGAAATCGGGCAGGCAGCATGGCTAAGTCGGTCGCACCGAAGTAGGGTGTATTATCACCTATCTAGAGAATATTCATTTGCTTCTTTTAATCTATCAATGATGTCCCATATATATACGGGGAACGGTTGCTGATCCCAACCGTTGGTGATGTACATTCGATACACTCAAGCGAAATGAGTGGTCGGTCATGTGTGACTGAGTTGCAAGATGTTCTTGTTGAACTCCAGTGTATCGTTCCTAGAGTACACTGATCGGAAGGTGGTTCCATACCTTGTCATAGTTGGAAATCCATTACTCAATACATGCTTGCGGTTTTGATTGTATACTATATATGTAGAATGTGAGATGAAAGCGTTTCTGCTAGATTGATATCTATTTGTATTTAGACATTATTATAATATCAGAATGATATTGCTTTTCAAAGATGTTCGATTTTCATAAGGGAAAACCCGTTCCGTTTTCACGGCGTGGTCTTATGATATATCCGTTATTTAACCAAGTGTTTGGAGTTTTATTCACACCAGTCCCATGACTGACCCGGAGTTTATTTGTTTGTTTTCCCTAAACTCTTGGGTGCCTAAATTTGTACGGGCAGTCAAGTAGTCGGGATTTTACAGATACACCTGGAGAGCTTGGAGCAGGAGGCTTCAGGATTCTATAGCTATTATTATTTCCGTTGTTGTTGTAAGTGTTGTACGCTGATAAGTGCTATTGTATATATAACTGTTTGTATTTCAAAAGTTATGTTATATTTTATTCGTTCCGCTGTGAGATTCGTGTTTACTCTGATGATGATGTTCTTCTTCTTCTTCTTCTATTCTATTAGTTCTACCTTATCTATCTTCTTTCTATTAGTTTCTTGGATTTCCAGTGCAGTTTGGGGTTGGACTTGTGTTATTTGGTCAGCTCAAATTGGACCGGATTTTCGGGTCACTACAGTTGGTATCAGAGCATTGGTTTAGTTATTACCTTGGCTCTGTGGCGTAATTCAGTAGAGATGGGATTAGTAATATCCTATACTGAGTTTGAGTGTATACATACGAGTGCGTATTTGTCAGATATAAATTTTTTTTGTTTTATATTGTGGAGGTTTATTGGTTGAGTAGTTTGTGAATTCTGGTCGATCAGTTTGATCCACTGTATCGATAAGGGTTACTAAACACTTGAATACGATGAACCGACATGGTATGTTTTGAAAGGAGGGTAAATGTAATAATTTTACCCAAATATATTTGATATAGTATATTGGTTGTGTTGGTTGTTATTATAATCGAATAAGATTATAAAATGTGAAATGGTTATATAAATAACTAACCAGATTCATATAAGTAAAGTATATGAAATAAGATGAATTAAATCTGAATTTAAATCAGAAGTGGGAATTAAAATAAGGAAATTTTAAGTTCCTGGGAGATTTTGAAAATGTTTTTCAATTTGAAAGTAATATAGTATTGAACTCACTTCGATCGCTGGAAAATAGATTCTGATGATGACAGCTGCATCATCAGTATTCATTTTCGAGTTGTAAGTGACGAATTACTACCAGGGATACTGTTTTGAATTTGTTTTGGGAAAGACAAGATGTGTTGAATTTCAAAAAGGAAAATTTGATTTTTTTTTAGAGTAAACTGTTTAAAAACTCCCAGGGAAAGACTGTTTGAATTAAAAACAAATTTAACAGAAATTTGTGAAAGCAAATTTGAATTAAAGTAAAGCCAGTAAAGTGGTAACTGAGATTGAATTAGAATGATATCAAGATAAATTGGATTGTGAGATTCAAATTTGAAGTGTAATGTGATGATCAAGTTAAGAGTTGGGAATCGAGAAGAAACTCAAATTGAAATGATATTTGGCTCGGATATAAGAGAATGGTTGTGTTGTGGATAAAAGCAGATTGGAATTTGATTGGAATGACCCTTGTATCCGCTGAGTTGATAACAGGTGGAAAGGATATAATGATATGCCTACAAAAGGTACAAATTTATATTTCTCTTGGATATAAGATTTATGAGCCGAATTGGCAAGCCGCTTGGCTGTTTGATTTTCTTTTGGGATGGAGATGGCCCAGAGAGGTGAGTTGGAGTTTGACCGATTGACCAGTACAAAAGAGGTGCTGACGAAATTTTTCGAAAAGTTAAGGCGTTAGAAAATTTTCAGGATTTTTGAAAATTTTCATTGATAAGAATTAATTAATATTTAATTGAAATTATATTGGTCCAGTGGGAAACTGAAGTTAAGAAGTGAACAAATAAGTTATAACCAGTTAATAGAGTTATTCTCTACCTTAGCAATTTCGAGGACGAAATTATTTAAAGTGGGGAAGAATGTAATGACCCGCATTGGCAGAGGTATTATAATTTATTTATTTAATTATATAAATAGTGATATAGTGAATTAAATGGTGGTTTAATTAAAATAACTTGAATATTTAATGCAGAAATAATCAGAATTAGTGGAATTCACAATATTGTGTGAACTGGACAATTCAAAGTATATAATTTAGTTAGAGTTGAATTATAATAAAGAATATATTATTTGAACAAAGATTTGAACGTATAATTATATTATAATTAAAATCGAGCTCGAAATGGCGCTGCAGTTCGTAATTCGGCGATTTGAACTTCAACTGAATGTACAGGATTCGTTTTAAGCCGGATATCTGTGAAACAAGAAACGCGTAGAGCTGGTGGAGTATATCTTTCTAGTGGAAGAGAAAAATCTGGATTTCGTCGTGTAGATTATGAGATATGTCCAAATCAAATTTTGGAATAGTCGCTATAGAATCATTTATCGACCGTATCGGTTTATTCGATATAACTAGAGATCGGGTTTGAATTTAGACAAGGTCCTTTTGGGAAATAGCGATAATTTAATTTTTAGAATTTTACTGTAATTTTTAATTAATTTAATAAGCAACTTTTTATTTGGAGTATTTGGCACCCTGTATCGACATTTCGGGGTTTCACAATATGAGTCCATCTACCGGTATTATTACATTTTTGGGACCAGAGCACGTCACTCATTTCGATGGTATTTTTGTTTCTGTCCATAACAGTCCCTACGTGAACCGAATATTTCATAGTACGGTACACTATGTTTTTAACTTAAAACAAACTTTATTTGAATGGTTAACTGGTCAAACGGACTCAGAATTCAACGAAACAAGTTTCATACGAAACCTTAGGAAGAGGTCTACTGAAACGTCAAGGCCTCATATTTTTAGGATTTTTTCTGGAATTGTTAGGAATTATTGCTCGATGTTTTTCATCGATATTTTCTAAACGATTTTCGCAAATGGTGTCGGAATTCGACGAAATGTGTCTCATTGGATCCGGAATGTGTTTTTATGCTAGGGTTAGCTTTGTTTGTCAAAAATGGAAATCATACGAATTTAAAATGGATCGAAATGAAATGGAAAGGGAATATTCCAGGGAATATTTCCTGTCCACAAAATTAGTCTATAAATATAACCTCACGCATCTAAACCTAGTTCATTTCTCTGAAACCAAATGTTGCGCCGCCACACTTCTTATTCTTCTTCTAATTAAATCAAGATCAAACCTCCACTAAATCGCTCAATATTGGATCGAATAAACTCGTAAGTAAAGGGGTTTCATTCTGGTGTACTTCGGGTGTGGTGCAGCGTTGTTTGGCGATGTCGGATTTGGTCAACGTGAAGCTGAAAGGGGGAACTGTTTGCCTGGGTGGTTTTGTGCATGAGGGTGGAGTGTAGGAATGATGAGTAGGGGGTTCGAAGGAGGGTGCGACCATGTTTTTGGCAACATGGAGTTGCTGTTGGACAATGAGAACGGGAAGTGGGAACGTGGAGGTGAATACATGGGCATGAGGTGAGATGGAACGCATGGGGGTGGTTCCAGTGTTGAGGACGTGATTTAAAAATGACAAGGCGGTGTAGTTGTTTTGGCTGTGGGTGGAAAGAGGGGACTGAGAAGAGGAGTCCACGTGTTGCGTGGGTTTTCAAAAGGGGTGAATGGGCCAAAACAAAGGTTAAGCCCAATTATGTTAAAAAGGAATTTATTTTATTTTTATTAACAATGTACAAACTTGTTAATGCGATAACTTCATCATACTGAATCAGAATTTCGAACGGTTGGATCCGTTGGGATCGTATGGACGACGACTACCAAATGGGACTGACTGGAAGTCCATCGGAGCTCGTTACAATTTATTGCAAAATAAATTGTTCGTCTGAATCAAAACGAGCGATGGTTATCGTTATTAACGATGATCGTCCAATGTGAGTAAAACTCACCAACTCTGAACAGTTATATTTTTATAATATATTTTTAGAACTGTTAATCATCTGTTGATTTGCTGTATGTTGGTTGATTGATTGAACTGCTAGTCTGTTAGTGGAAATTATATATATATATATATATATTATATATAAAAACCGTTAAATAATTATATATTGATGCTGTTATCAGAATAATCCGTACTGAACTGAAAGTGATGTTGATTTTATTATGTAACATCTGTGATGCAGGGAAACAGGTTGGAGGGACCCAACTGGGTTCCTCAGTATTTATAATACTGTTTGATTTCATATATATTGTGTTATATGATGTGATATATAATCTGTTGTCGATTATATGTGTTTGGACGATATTTGTCATCATGATTTGATATGATTGAATACCATGACATACCGGAATGTTGGTAAGGAATAATTTCAAAGTGATATTGAGAATAAAATATTTATAAATGGAATATTTATAAATAAGAGATATTTATAAATAGAAATATTTATAAATAAGAAATATTTATAAATTGGAATATTTATAAATAGGAGATATTTAGAAGGAAATAATTTCAAAACATTTTCCTTTTGAATGGGAAGGCCTGTGTGGCGGGTTTGGGGATTTTCCCGATGCTCCCGATACAAAGGAGGTTATGGCGAATTTTTCCGGGAATTTAAGGAGTTAGAATATTTTTAAGAATAAATTTGAAAAGGAAATATTTGAAAACCTTTTGCAAATAGAATAAAATAGAAAAAAGAAATATTTGTAAACCATTTACAAATAGAATTGAAAAGGAAATATTTAGAAAATAAACAGAGTTAATAAAAAGGAAATTGGTTTATAACGGAATAAGATGTTACAAAAGGGAAACCGTCATAAAAAGGAAAACGTTATTTAAAAGAACATTTATAAAGTGAAGAACCGTTACTAAAAAGGGAATCTTTTTAAATGGATAAACGTTTTCAAAAAGGAGAAATCAAATATGGTATTCGAAGTTAGTTAATCGAATATGGTATTCGAAGTAAGTTAATCGAATATGGTATTCGAAGTTAGTTAATCGAATATGGTATTCGAAGTTAGTTAATCGAATATGGTATTCGAAGTTAGTTAATCGAATATGGTATTCGAAGTTAGTTAATCGAATATGGTATTCGAAGTTAGTTAATCGAATATGGTATTCGAAAGTTAGTTAATCGAATATGTTATTCGAAAGGGGTTAGTCGAGTCAAGTTAGCTGAATAGAGTTAACCGATAGAGTTAATCAGTAGAGTTAATCAGATAGAGTTAACCGATAGAGTTAATCAGTAGAGTTAATCAGTTAGGGTTAACCAGTTAGAGTTAAACAGTAGAGTTAATCAGTAGAGTTAATCAGTTAGAGTTAACCAGTTAGAGTTAAACAGTTAGAATTGAACAATTAGAGTTAATCCAAATGAGATGCCATTTAGCACGACTGCTAGCGAAATTCGCAAGGCAGTAAATAGCCTACGGCGGTCGGATGTTTCCTGAGGGAATCAGGCGTAACCATTGTGATCGCTGCGATCTAGAGTCAAGCGAATGGAGTTAAATAGAGTTATCAAATATTAGTTATTCGAATGAAGTTAAACAGAGTTATCGAATATTAGTTATCCGAATGAAGTTAAATAGAGTTATCGAATATTAGTTATTCGAACGAGGTTAAATATAGTTATCAAATATTAGTTATTCGAATAGAGTAAAACGGAGTTAAATAGAGTTAGTCGAATATAGTTTATTCAAATAGAGTTAAAGGAAAGGAATTATCGATGTTAGTTCAATCGAAAGGAGATTATCGAACACAGCGTATTCGAAAGAAGAGATCGAATATAGTTTATTCGAAAGAGAGAGATTTCGAATATAAGTTATTCGAAGAGAGATAATCGAATATGGGATATTCGAAGAAGAGTTAATCAAATAGAGATTTCTCGAAAGAGAAGTATACGTCGAATTTAATTATATCGAATTCGGGAAAGTAATATTTACTTTCCGGTTTTTAAATCAAGAGTATACACTAATAAATTAGGGTTAGGTTTAATTATTCGAATTAAAGAATAAAAGTTATAATTGAAGTTAGATATATCGAAAGTAGGGATTATAACGTTATCGTTATAATCAATGTTTTCAATAAAGAAGTGGATTCGTAAATTGAATCCGAGAGTTACGTAAAGAAGTTGTTAAAGGTTCAAAAGATAAACTGTTACTATTTCGAAGTTATAACGTTGTTCAGTTAAGGTCTGAGAGGTAATTATACCCCAACTTGATTGACTTCCTTCTTAACTAAGGAATGGTAAGGTTTGATAGTGAATGATGGTTAAGTGAATTTAATAAATGGTTTGAGTTGGCATAGCGATGTTTTATTTAAACATCTGTTTAAATCCAAGGAAGGAACTTTGGAAATGTTTTTCCAAATAAGAAATCAGAAATGTTTTCTAATATAGAAAACAGGAAATGGAAATGTTTTCCGTTGTTAATAAAGTATATTTTCTAAAATTAGAAAATAAGAAATGTTGAATATATGGAAACAGGAGATAAGTAAATAAATGAACTAAAGAGATAAATGTTGAATGATGATTGATCGATAGAATTTCCATTTGGAAATTATATCGTTGTTTGCACACTGTTTTTCTTTGATGGTTAAATCACAGACTATCGAAGTTTTTACCATTTTAACGTTGTTAATATGGAGAGACCGGTTGGATTATTATCCAAAGAACCACTCTGTATTGGCATAAGCGTTGCGAATCATATATGCCAAAGATAATTGAAGACGGTGTAAAGTGCAAGGGCTATTGTACAAATCTTAGATAACAATGGACTAAGATGGATGTACTGAATAGTGCCTTCGGTTTCGTTCAGTCCCAGAACGAACGTAAATGGACGAATGTCTGACAAAGTATTCCCAATGATCGAATGGGTTGGTCTGTATAAATATATATGGTTGCAACGGATTTATCCCTTAGCATAACATCCAGGATATTTGTATAAACCAACTAATGATTTACGGATCTGATAATGTGGCATTCAAAGAGATCGTGTTATAAATGAATGGAAAGTAAGCGTAGCTTCTAGCCTCACATCCGGTAAATGACAGAAATCGGGCAGGCAGCATGGCTAAGTCGGTCGCACCGAAGTAGGGTGTATTATCACCTATCTAGAGAATATTCATTTGCTTCTTTTAATCTATCAATGCTGTCCCATATATATACGAGGAACGGTTGCTGATCCCAACCGTTGGTGATGTACATTCTATACACTCAAGCGAAATGAGTGGTCGGTCATGTGTGGCTGAGTTGCAAGATGTTCTTGTTGAACTCCAGTGTATCGTTCCTAGAGTACACTGATCGGAAGGTGGTTCCATACCTTGTCATAGTTGGAAATCCATTACTCAATACGTGCTTGCGGTTTTGATTGTATACTATATATGTAGAATGTGAGATGAAAGCGTTTCTGCTAGATTGATATCTATTTGTATTTAGACATTATTATAATATCAGAATGATATTGCTTTTCAAAGATGTTGGATTTTCATAAGGGAAAACCCGTTCCGTTTTCACGGCGTGGTCTTATGATATATCCGTTATTTAACCAAGTGTTTGGAGTTTTATTCACACCAGTCCCATGACTGACCCGGAGTTTATTTGTTTGTTTTCCCTAAACTCTTGGGTGCCTAAATTTGTACGGGCAGTCAAGTAGTCGGGATTTTACAGATACACTTGGAGAGCTTGGAGCAGGAGGCTTCAGGATTCTATAGCTATTATTATTTCCGCTGTTGTTGTAAGTGTTGTACTCTGATAAGTGCTATTGTATATAACTGTTTGTATTTCAAAAGTTATGTTATATTTTATTCGTTCCGCTGTGAGATTCGTGTTTACTCTGATGATGATGTTCTTCTTCTTCTTCTATTCTATTAGTTCTACCTTATCTATCCTCACCCTCTATCTTCTTTCTATTAGTTTCTTGGATTTCCAGTGCAGTTTGGGGTTGGACTTGTGTTATTTGGTCAGCTCAAATTGGACCGGATTTTCGGGTCACTACACACGCAGACCAACCCTCTGTGAACATAATCACAACATAGAGGGATACCAGGAGTACCCTCTACGTCCCAAGAAGCTGGGCGCTTCCTCTTCCAGTCCTTCCGAGCCAGCAGACTATCAATAAGCAAAACAGGCAGAATAATCAGATGGACATGCGCTCGTCTCGTGTCCCATGACACCACGATGATCTACACCATTGGGTTATTCACCTTCAGACGTACGGACTAGTCCAAGCACCTCAGGTTAACATGTTATTAGACCCTATGTCTAATCATTTAATTATGCGCTTGCTTTTCCCTTTCATATTTCCATTCAACTTCGTCATTCCTAATCATATTGACTTCTTATTCAAGTTACCAAGTTCCTCTCGCTTATTAATTTTAGTTATAACTTAATCTATTTAATTTTATTAATAAGCCCATAACATATTATTCTTTAGATTTAATCCGAGGTCTGAAATCCACAATCTTTTTATATTTTTCATTGTCTGATTCCATAGTTACAATAACATGTTCTACTTAACACGTAATTAAGTATATCTCAATTCACATGGTTTCTGTTTAACATGTCACTTATTTTTTATGATTAAATATAACTTATTTCATTCCATATACTATATCCTTCCTCATTTAATCATAATTCCATCTTATATTGTCACTACAACTTGTCGTTGTTTACTTATTAACTTAGTTCTCTTAACTAAGGTTTACTAATAAGTTTCCTTTCTAATTATTATAACTTGTGTTATAATTTCTACTTGTTCCTAGGATAATCTTTTAACATTGTTATTCATATCAGCAGATTTCAGATTCTCAAGTTTACAGATTACTTAATTTATAATTAAGTACAACTTATTGCATTTAATAAGTTTTTCCCCTTTTTCTCTACTCATTATAAACAACAAGTTTCAGGTTCCCACACTTACTGATTACTTAATTTATAATTAAGTACAATTTATTTCATTACATAAAGTTATCTCATTTTCCTTATCGTTTATTATAACCTAAGTTATAATTTCCACTTGTCCCTAGGACAAGCCTACCTATTATATAACATTCTCATTAATGTAATTAATTATAATAGGTTATTATCATTCCCCGTTCGTTCACTTCTTTTACTGTTGTAACTTCCATCATTTCCTATTCATTTCCATTAATCACAATTAATGCTATTTTATCAATCTTGTTATTTACATATATATATATATATGTGTGTGTGTGTGTGTGTGTGTGTGTGTGTTTATACACTAGACCTCTCACATTAAGCCTACCACTTGTGGATGCTGGATTTGCCGGGCGGTTACGGGCAGACTTCTACAACAAGTTGACTTAACCTCGTGTCTTAGTGCCGTTACACGTATATTTACGCACTAGACCCCTCACATTAAATTAACAACTTGTTGATGTTGGATATGCCGGGTGGTTCCGGGCAGACTTCTACTACAAGCTGAATTTAACCTTGTGTCTAAGTGCGGTTACAGTTTTCTATTTACTGTAAATTTTCCATATAATTTAACATGTCCATTCTTCCAAAATTTCACTGTAATTCTAATTTTTACATGTCACACTTAATATAATGTTGATTCCATATTAACTTATAATCATGTTGCATGTTCTTTCTAATATGTAATTAACTCCATTTTATAATAATAACATGTAAATATTCAATTCTAGTCAATTTAACATGTAATTGTACTAATTCTTACAGCTAAGGGTTCAAGTACATAATATGCCACAAATTAACATGTAATTATTCCAATTTCACTGTAAATTAACTTACAGTATCCAATTAACAAGTTATTAAAACATGCATGTATATAACAGTAATCGTTTCCACATATTTTAACAGGTTTATCCTTTTCAACATATTAACAATTCAATGCATCAAATTAACATTTCAACATATTATATTAACATTATGGAAAATTTACATTGCATATTAACGGGGAATGTCAAATGATAAATATACCATTATCAAAAATGATATAACTTAAATCCACTCACCTAATTTGCTTTCCAAATCCTGAATCCTGATCTAGCATTCCATGGTTCCCCTAATTGGATTTAGAACCTAAACAACCATAGATCCACAATTCTTAACTAAAAGTAGAAGGGAAGAAATATGAGAAATTCAAAAAGACTAGATCCAAGAAATTACCTTACTTTGATATGAATTCTGAACACCCGTTTGTAGATATACATTATTTTTCTCCAGATCTTGATTCAGAATTTCCCTAAACTAATTATCCTATTTTTCTGAAGAGATCTGAGGAGGAAGAAGAAGGGCAGAGCTTAAGCGGCCTCTCAGAAAATGTGAGATTTAGGATAGGCTCTGCTAGCCTATTTATAGGTGTTCATGCACACGCAACGCTGAGTCAGCAATGAACATTGTCCAGAAAGCAGTCCAGATTCATCAAAGAATCTGCCCAGATCTACGGTGGGGTCGACCCAGGGGTCGACCACTTTACGGGTGGGTCGACCTCTGGGTCGACCCCCCTAGAGGTGGATCGACCCATGGGTTAACCCCCAAGGTGGTGGGTCTACCCTAACGGTTTTCACACGTTGTCTTGTTTTTGATTTTATGGACTTGTTTTATTATTAATATGTTTATATGAGCCTTATATGTATACAAACTTATAATGCTCATAACTTCTTCATACGTTATCCATTTTACGCAAACTTAGGGTTTATCTGAACCAGAGTTTCGAGATGAACGCAGCGGTGATGCCGGTTCCACTTAATTCTGAATATTTAATTAAGTTATTCTCATTTTATTATATTTAATTTAAAACGTGAGGTGTTATGACTTCCATGCTTTTGTGTTGACATGCCACTACACCATTTTTATGTTTTTTTTTGCTTGTGTCCGCTTTGTTATTCCTGGTCACTTGCTAGGTTGCTTGGTTATACATCATGACCTAAGATACTACACTTGTACACTTCGTTGATTTTGAAATCTTCATGTCAGACCTGGATATCTTCTAATTTTGATATTGTTTTATGCATATTTTTTCAGCCTGTGCCTTGACTTTGTACATTGATCATGTCTTTTCTTGTACACTTATGGTCTGCCTTTTTTGTACTTCATTGCTACTATTGATCATAACCTATTTTGATGCTTGTCATCGTACTTCTCCCTTGAATCTAAAACCTTCTATGCATTTTATACTAGCGCTTGCTTTTGTCCTAAAAATAAGAACAGATGCTGCACTTTGATTCCTTTTGCATGTTTGCTTCATGCCATTCTCCACTAGTCCAAACTTGTTGTGTCATTGCTTTGAAAATATCATGATGCCTTTCCACTATCATGTCTTGTGATGTACCATCACCATGGCATTGCTTTTATTCATAATATACACTGACCATGGTCATTATTGCTTATGATTCCCTTGTACATTTGTTGGCCACACTTTGATATTTTGCCATGACCAACTTGCTTTTTGTCTTGTCCATTTTCCCATTTGTGTTTGTGCACCTAATTTCTTGTTTGTTGTAACTATTATTGTTGTGTATTCTTTAAACTCCCGACACTTTCTGTAGGCTTTGTTCTTTGCTCCTTGTCATAACCATCAATTCTGGCCAGCTATGTCTTTATTGGCTTTGAATTGTACCTTGTGCCTTGAGTTGTTCACTAGCCTGAGCTATGTTCGTGCTCAGTACTTTTTTTGCACTTTTTGAGTTGCACCTCTGTTGCTCTTGTTCATGCTTGTTAGTATGCTGATTTTTTTCCTATTGCCTTTGTACCTGTGTGTATATATATATATAATTTTTATTTCAATAAACAAACGACTAGTTGTGTTGAGACTAGTCAAGACCATCATACCACTTATGTGTGTTGAGGATGGTCATAATTAGCAAACTACTATAGCTGTGTTGAGGCTGGTTTGCAAGCACTTGTACAAGTTGTCCAAACTCAAATATATATGCTTGATCCTGTCTGAAAATGATGAGAAAAACCCAAAACTGGAGCAAATAAAAAAAAAAATGTTTGCATACATTTAATTCTATTTCTGTTTCACAGAGCTTCGTTACTTTGGCCATGGGGACTGGGAAACCGTTCTTTTTCTTTAGCTGTTTCTTTTCTCTCTCCAATTCCTTTCTCCTCCGTATTCATCATCTCCTATTACACACTCATTCTACTTCTTCTTCTCCTCCTAGATTTCTCCCATGTCCTTAGTAATGAGCTCACGCCCATCTGAACTCCTTGTGGCCTCTTCTCTCAGATTTGAAGATTTTTTTGATCTGATATCTTCTTGAGTTCAGGTGAATGTTTCAACGTCTGGCCACTTTCGTTCCCTCATCTATCAACATTAGGTCCTAACATAAGACAATTTCTTGAGATGAGGACGCTCTTGAGCCCTTCGCTGCACCAATGATCTGAATCTAGCAGCTCCAAGGTATGCTCAGCCAAAGCACGGTTCCCAAGTTCCTTCTGGTTCAGGAATAAAGCGATTTTTCGCTGCATGGTTCAAGTTTTACTTGGGTTGTTATATTCGAAGTTGGTTTTGTGCATTTGGATCATCTGATTATATGATGTTCTGTTATTGTATGCTCAGTTTGGTCTTGGACTTGTCTATATTTTGGTTCGTTAGTGATTCTCTGGATGGTGGATTTATGAAATTTACTAAGCTATGTGATGCTGCAACTGGCTTCATTGTAAAGTTTGGGCGAAACGAACCATAGGCATCAACATTATTTTCTTCACCTCATCAAATCTGAGCGCTTCTAAGTGTTTTGATTTCTAGTGCTTGGTTATCTTACAAGCGTTTTGTGCTCGATTCTTTTGTGTGATATTCAGGATCCATGTCAATGATTACCATCTTGTTCCTTATATGGTCTTATGCTTGCTTGGGTTTATTGCTTTTAGACTGGCTACCCAAGTGAAGCTTTGGTTCTGATAGTAGCCCCTCTGTATGGTGGCGGTTTGCCTGAGTAAGCTCCGAACAGGAGCAAGATGGTCTCACGTAAGCTGTTTGGTTTGTTCTCATGTAAAGCCCCATCTCCTTTTGCTTAATGGTACTATAGTGTATAGTCTTGAGATGGGATGGAAGCTTCACGTGATACTGTGCTCTTTGTTGTGTTTTTGCGTGGCTCAAAAGGTAATGTTCAGATGCGACGTGCCATATGCGTGCTTGGCTTACTGGATTATTTCCTGTGTAGCTATGGAATTTGTTGTACTATGTGTAGTAAGTCTTATGTTTGTATATGCAATCTTCATCTCCCTGTGTAGAGCACGTTATAATAGTCTAGTAAACAACTAGCTCCTGGTCTGTAATCTAGTATAGATATAGTGGACGACCCACTTTAAATGCCGTAAGCAGTGGACGGTCCACTTTAAAAACCGAATTAGCTGTTGTAACCATTATTGATGTGTATTCTTTAAACCTTGACAATTGTTGTAGGCTTTGTCTTTGCTCCTTGTCATGGCCATCAATTCTGGCCAGCCACATCTTATTGGCTTTGAATTGTACCTTGTGCCTCGAGCTATTTACTGGCTCGAGCTATGTTTGTGCTCTGTACTCTTTTTTGAATTAAGTTGCACCTCTGTTGCTCTTGTACATGCTTATTGTTGTATTGATTTTTTTTCCTGAAATTTCCCTTTGTACATGTGCATATAACAAATATACATATTTTTTTCTTCATTAAACCAACAACTATTTATGCTGAGGATTGTCAAGATCAACAAATCAAATATGTATGTCGAGGCTGGTCTTGATCAACAAAGAACTGTAGTTGTGTTGAGGTTATTTTGCAAGCACATGTACAAGTTGTCAAGACATAAATATATGTACCTGGCCTTATCTAAAAATGACGAGAAAAAACCCAAAGCTAAGGCAAATAGAAAAAAATAAAAATAAATTTATATTTGCAAACATTTAAATCTATTTTTGTTCCAGTTTGCTGTATGAAATTTGATGATATGCATACGTATAACTGAACAGGATGCTGGAGCATATGAAGACTCAGTTTATGTCAGTGTATATATATATTTATATAAAAGTGTACATGTAACTGAGTGCACTGAGTGATAAGTCTATAGCAAGGAATGTATGTATGTGTGATTGACTATATTATATAATAGTGATTGTACAACAGTGAAGTCGGAAAGTTGTACTATTTCAAATACTTAAATAAAAAAGTTGCACTATCTATTTATTCAATATAAATACTTATTTCTATATGAGATATAATGTAAAATAGTACTATTACAAACACATTTATACAATAATATATATATGTTTGTTATCATCAATGAAGAATCGTATTGTTATACTCAATAGATATTGGGTTAGAATCTCAGTACTTTTGTTTGGCATGAGTCGTTAGATACTTGTATTGATGTGAGGTAACTAGAAGGAAAAAAGCCTGGAAAAGGTTATGATAGAATCGGGTTAGGTCCACACCGCATGGAACCAAATTGGTACCAATCTGATCCTCTATGTTGGTATCTATCTGAAGCATGGATCGTGGGTGACCCAACATCCACTTTGTTGATTTGGTCATGACAATTACCCTATTTTTCTCTTGGATTTTTAGGCTGAACTGTGTTGAACTGCAACTTTAAATAAAATGTCAAAGCAGTCAAAAATGATCTTTTTTTTATTTTTCTACGTAGAGACTTTACCAAACCAAAAACTTAACTTCTTTCCTCTATATTCTCGCAATCAAATCGATATTATACTTTAGTCTTATAATATAAACAAGAGATAACCTCACAGTAGAAGTAGGTACATTTCTAAACCATTGTAAATTTCGTGTGTTCTCAACTTTTCTCTGCATTTTCTATGATTTGTGTATTTATTATCATTTCATGGATTTATGGTTACTGGATTCTGTAGGGCTCTACTGACCAGATTTGTCGGTAACATTTTTGGCACGTTAGCAAGGGGATAGGTTTCCTAAGGATTGGTTATGTTTAAGAAGAAGAAGATTGATGCTTAAGACTAAGGAGTTATATTGGAACGAAGTTAAGGGATTCTATAAGAGGAAACCCCTTTATCTACCTTACCAAAGAGGAGACCGATGAATCAGCTAAACAAATGAAATCAATGCTAGAACACCTAAAGTATTTCCTAAGGAGGCAAGAGGAAATAATTTCTAAGTTCATCTCAATAAATTGGACAACAAGAAATACCCAAAGGTTTGGAAGAATGTGCTAGAGTTAGACTTGGCAGAATGGAAGTTACATAATTGAACTCTATAATGACCCCCCATTTTCCCCATTTTAAATGATTCAAATCGATAATAAAATATACATATCCGACCTAAAATGTTCAAAAATGTGAATTGTTAATAGGGTTTAAATATAAGAAATAAAAGAGATGAGAAAGAAACAAAACAAGGAAACTCATAATGAAAGGAAAAGGTATAATAATTACGTAATCAAATAAATAATGATGATTACAAATTGGATTTACATATTAGAGTTAAAAATTCAATAAACATACAAAATAATGCAACGGAATAATACTAATAAATAAGAATTATCAATCCACATCTTTAACTTCTAAGTAACATCTTCAGCAAAACTGAAACAACCTGGGCTAGTCCAAGCATAATGAAAAACGATACACTCATATTACGTATCGGAGGATCGTAAAATATTTTTATTTTATTCCCTGAGGGTTGGATCATTCTCACATTTTGATATGTTACTTACCGAGATGTGAGACATGTCAGTAATTTTTACCAATTTGGTTTGTGACCATTTGTCCCTTTCAGTCTTGTACAGGGAATAACTTTTGACCCAGGTCGAATCAGGTGGTGAGACCTATGCCATTGGAAAGGAAATGATGATTATTTTTCCGTAGAGTGGTTACATTAAAGATTTGTCTTAGCGATTTGGGAGGAATCGATGTTTTAAGGTTTAACAGTTGGCTATTCAGGTTTGTGAAGCCTTAATGGGCTGATTTGGAGAGGCTCATTAGTGGGCTAGTGGAAGGGTATGAATAGGGGGTGGGAGCTATGAGAAATGGTTTATTTTCTCTATTCTCTCATTTGGTGGCCTATGTTCCTCCTTCCTCTAACACCTTTCCACCATTAAAAATCAAATCTAAAGGAAGGAAATCGAAGATCTACACCATTGGAGGCTAGATCTACATCGTTCGAAGTGGGACTTCATCGGATCAAGGGGTTTGGTTTGAATTACTTGCTTTCTGGAATCTTAATTCATTGTTTTAGCTTTGATTTGGAGAACTAGTGAGTGATTTGCATCTCTCACATGGATTCAATAAAGTATTTGAATGTTTGATCATGTTTTTCATCAAATTCAAGTGTTTTACCATAAATCTATACCATGAAAAGTCCATTATTAATTAAATCACCCTATGATCTAGTTAGCATGTTTAAATCGGTAATTCCTATGCCATTTCATATGTTTATGAAAGTTAGATCCGCAATTTAGATCATATGTTCATTTTATTATGATTTTGGTGAAATTGTCAGATTCATGTTGTTAATGATTTCGAAACGTGTTTATGATGGTAATTGATGAATTGAATGAATAGATTTCATCAAGATAGTTGATTGGTGAAGTTTTGGTCGAAATTAGGCTTGATTTGGGGCTATACCGGCCATGGGTCGAGCGAAGTACAACGTAGTACAAATTTGGGCTTGGTTGTGCATCTCAGATGGGGTCGATTGTACGTAAGGAGGTGGGTCGGTTGAGCAAGGATAGGGGTCGAGTAAGCTTAGGTCATGCACTCAGGGACGGGTCAGTCGGTCTGGAGAAAAAGAAATTTCTAGGTCGGTTGAGCAGAAGGGTTCGAGCATGGACCAGATCGATCGAGTACTAGGGTCCTGGTCGGCTGGTTTTGATATTAGATGCATGGGTCGATCAATGACTCAAAGTATGGGTCGGTCGTGCATCTCAGATGTGTTCGGCCTCTAGGGTTGGTCATAGGGAAGGGTCAGTCACAGGGAGGAGTCGGTCAGCATGGGATTGGATCGGTCGCACCAGGGGTCGGTCGCTCAGGCCCAATTCTGAAAATTTCATTTTTCAGGTATAATCCAGATTTGATCCAAAAGGTTTGAAAAAAATATTTTTCAGGGGCAAACCTAGCCGCAACACAGTGATGTAATTGGCTCGGTGATGGTGTGACTTCGAAGGAAACTCAAGTAGGAAGGTTCGAAGTGTTCAAAGGTGTTCGTTGATCGGTGTAGAACAACGAATGAGATGACAACTCAAAGGTCATGAGTTGGCGGATAATGGTTGCTTGAGCAATGAAAAGTCATCGGGTTGGATGAATAGAGATGCGAAGGCCGAGAGATTATCGTTGTCATAAGTTCTAGCAGGCACAAAGCAGGGTTACGATAGGGGAACCTACAAGACCGATTGTAGGTCGAGTGCACTAGGTATCGTTGAAAGGCCTAGTTGTGAAGGTTGGACATACGTACGTATCGTTGAAAGGCGTTTGGGGTTTATGCTAGAACTGGGGTTACCATTAGCCCTTAACATATGGCAAGGTCGGTCGTCGTATGATTAACTATGGTTTCGAAGCTGGATTGGCGGTGATAGCCAGAGTCTATAATGGTCGATTGGTTGCCTTGTTTGAACCGTCTCATGTAGATTGTCCGACGTCGAGGGTGATGTTCCTTAGGTGCTTGTTTGATATTGGTTTATGCCTTTGGGGCTTGTGCTTGGGGGATGTTGAGTTCTATTAGGATGGTTTACATAAGATATATAATTTGGATGTCATGAGTGCTTTGCCATGATTGAATAGGTGTTCTGGTTTCCATGGATGTATGGTTGAAATGTTGTTGTAAAGGTTATCACTATCCGATGTGGGGAAGATAGGGTTGAGTTCTTCTCTGGTGTCGTGGGTAGATTAGTATGTTTATCTATCCATTCTCATATACTTTATTGATGATGTTTGTTAGTTGTTTTATCGCTCACTAAGATTATTGTCTGACTCAAGGTTTTATGTTTCCCTCTTATTACCTTGGGATGTTCATTCGATTGTGGATGGGCAGGCTAGGTGGCAGGTGACAGGTGATTAGTGAGGACGACGTAGTAGTTTAGAGGCGAGCTAGAGGCTTATGTGCTAGTTTTATTACTATCTACTATTTCTGTTTCCGCTATTTGAGTTGCTCTATGAGTGTTGTAGCGAGGCTTTATGTATAGCCTTTGATATTTCCTATGATGTTTGGATAATCTTTCAGGATGTTGTGAAAGTTTCAAAATTTTGTTATATGATGCTTCACTATAACCTGTTGTATATTTTCTACTATATTTTATCCTTGCGCTGTGTGTTCTATGACAGGTATTGACTGTGTTTACCTACCTATGATGATCGTCCACAGCTGCTTGGAACACCTTTCAGCGCATTATTCCTCTTGTTTGGTCCAGGGGTTGTGGGCAGTCGTCACATTTGGTATAAGAGCTCTGGTTAACGATTTTAGCCAAAGTTCGAAGACAAAATTACATATGAGAGATGTATTTATAGATTTCAGTTGAATGTATACTATATGGTATTATATAGTATAGTAGTATTTGTACTTCCTTAGCAGCTTTTCTTGCAAGTGGCTAATCATTCTAATTTGCAGATTTAGAATGAGTCAATGAACTATAAGACACACAGTTAGGGAAGGAGCTGTGCCTGGAGGGGGTAATGGCGGTATACCAGACTACCCAGCCATGTTTGAAGCTATGATAGAGGCCTTCATGCGAAGGGTACCTGCTCCAGTGGCAGCTACGGTAGACGTAGGAGTTCAATTGCCTAGGTTTGTGGATTTTGCGAAGCTATGCAAAGATTATACATCTCTAAGAGGGAAACCATTCAAAGGAACTGAGCCAGCTGAAGAGGTTCAGAGGTGGATGGATTCTTGTATCTGTATTTTTGGAGACTTGGGATTGGAAGACGCATCTACGAGAAAGCTTGCGTCAAGGCGGCTGTAAGGCATGGCATGGAATGGTGGAATTATGTTACACTTGAGACTCTAGAAGAGGAGATTTCATGGGAGCAATTCCAGGCTAAGTTTGAAGCAAAGTTTATCTCCACAACTCAGAAATCTGCGCTATTCAAGAAGTTCGTAGAGTTGAAACAATGGCGCTCTGTGCTTTGCTATGTTTCTGATTTCGAGGGCATGTCCAGATATGCTGGTTCCTACATTGATACACCTTATCAGAAGAACGAGAAGTTTGTTATGGGTCTGGATACCTATTTTGGAAGCCCGTTGGTGGAACATATTGACGATTCATTTGAGAAGATTGTGGAAAAAGTTGTTCTCCATGAGAGCTTGTCTCCTAAGGAAGCAAATTTTGTCGCTTCCAGAAACCAGAATAGGGTGGTAGTAATAAAAAGAGTAAGCAGCAACAAAAGAAAGGAAAGGATGGCCAGAAGAAGCATAGAGTGAGGCGGTTTGCTTTAACTGTAAACAGAAGGGTCATTACTCGAGTGAGTGCAAGAAACCCAAAGTTGAGAAGATGTACTTCAAGTGTGGAAAGCTTGGGCATGAGAAGAAAGACTATCCAGAATCAGCTAAGGGCAAGCAGGTTGTGAAGGCATATGCTTTGGAAGCCGTGCCAACTTCTTCGAGATCTCCTACTGCAGAGGAGAAGGGAAAGGCAAAGTGCCCTTTCAGTTAATGGTGTTCCAGTTCATGTGTTGTTCGATACTAGAGCATCGCATTCTTTCATTTGCAATGAGCTTGTGTGCCGCTTGGGTTTGGAACCAGAGATTTATGGCAGACCTTTGACGTGGCTAATCCAGTTGGGGGTTCGTCCAGTTTCTTCATGTTGTGTCATGGTCTAGTGTTGTCGAGTCATGGTTTCTCTATTGTTTGTGATTGCTTTATTCTTAACTTCGCTGGGTTTGGGATCATCTTGGGCATGGATTGGCTCAAGAGATATGCGGCAAGGGTGAATTGCGAATAGCTAGAGGTGAGAGTTGGGATGTGGAAGGGCAAAAGGTGTTGATTAGATCTAAGCGCGAAGAGGGTTCTTCGTGAGCTATCTATATTTGCTTGGGATTCCATAGGAAGACTTTTCATCTGTGTTCATTTCTAATGAGTATGAAGATGTCTTTGACAAGGTCAAAGGGTTGCTTCCGCACTATGAGATCGAGTTTAGGATCGATTTGGTCGAAGGTGCTAGACCAATCGTTTTGCCTCTTAGGAGGATGGCGCTTAAGGAATAGCGAGAGTTAGAAGTGCAAGTTCATGACCTTTTGGGAAAAGTATTCATTTGGAGGAGTGTTTCCGAGTGGGGTGCACCGATCGTGTTTACAACTAAGGCAGATGGCTTGTTAAGATTATGTGTGGACTATTATGAGCTGAACAAGGTGACCGAAAAGAACAAGTATCCGTTGCCAAGGATAGAGACTTGTTCGATCAGCTTCACAAAACCAAAGTGTTTACTCAGATGGATTTGGCAACCGGAATTCACAAGTTGAGGGTGGCAAAGGATAGTGTGCCAAAGACTGCTTTTAGGACACCATCTAGTTTCTTCGAATGGCTGGTGATGCCATTCGGGTTGACTAACATGCCATCGTGTTTCGCGTATCTTATAAACAGGGTATTCAGAGATCAGTTGAGCAAGTTCATGCTTGTGTTCGTGGATGATATCTAGTTTACCCCCGAAGTGAGGAAGAACACAAGACACACTTGAGCATTGTGTTGGAAATCTTGCGAAAGCATCAGCTAAGAGCTAAGTTTCCGAAGTGTCACTTTTGGAAGAAGGAAGTGAGGTTCTTAGGCCAGTCCAGAACTGGGATCGACCTAAGAATTCAACGGATGTTCAGAGTTTCCTTGGGTTGGTAGGATAATACAGACGATTTATCAAGGATTTCTCTAAGATAGTTGCGCCATTAACAGGATTGACGAAGAAGAACCAAGTGTTCACATGGGATGCAAAGTGCGAGCAAGTGTTTAGAATCCTAAAGGGGAGACTAACGAGTGCTCCTGTGCTAACCATTCCAAGTGGGAATGAGGAGATGGTGGTATACACTGATGCACATAGCACTAGACTTGGAGCAGTGCTAATGCAGAAGGAAAAGGTAGTGGCCTAGGCGAGTCGACAACTGAAGTTGCATGAGAAGAATTAACCAACTCATGACTTGGAGTTGGCGGCGATTGTGTTTTCTCTGAACATATGGAGACATTACCTGTTGGGAGTCCGATTCGAGTTGTTCACAGATAACAATTCGTTGAAGTATCTATTCTCCCAAAAGGATTTGAATCTTTGGCAATAAAGATGGTTGGAGTTTCTGGCATCGTATGATTGTGGTATAGCTTATACTCCGGGCAAGGGTAATGTAGTTGCAGATGCGTTGAGTCAAAGAAACACAAATTTGGGAGCGATGTTTTCAGAATTGAAGAGCCTCGAGTATTTGGCAAGGATTGATTTCAGGCCACAGTGTGAGTTGGAACCTAAAATGTTGGTAAGCTTATCGATAAGACCTACTCTTATCGAAAGGATCGGCGAGAGCCAAAAGAAAGATGCAAAGCTTGTTGAGTTTATCCAAAAATTAGAACTAGAGAATAAAGAGTTCGAATTCGATCGGGAAGGTTGGCTTCGGAAGCAATGGCGATTAATTGTTTCTGATATCGACGGATTAAGAGATGAGATTCTGAGAGAATGTCATCACTTGATTTTGATGATTCATCCCGGTGGTAATAAGATGTGTCAAGACATGAGGCGAATCTACTACTAGGAGGGGATGAAGGGAGATATTAGAAAGTTCTTTTCCAAATGCATGAACTGTCAATAGGTGAAAGCTAAACAGAAGAAGCTGAGTGGTTTGCTTCAGCCATTAGAAGTTCCTACATGGATGTGGGAGCAGATATTGATGGATTTTATCGATGGAATACGTATAACCAGGGTAGGAAACGAAGGGATTTGGGTCATCGTGGATCGCTTGACCGAAAGTGCAAGGTTCATTCCTGTCAGGTCGAGTAGCGCGACATCGAAATTAGCTGAACTTTATGTGAAATGGATAGTTCGATTCCATGGTATCCCAAAAAGCATAGTAAGTGACCAAGATCCATTATTTACAAGTGGATTTTGGAAGAGTTTGCAGGAAGCTTTGGGAACCGAGTTGTGCTTGAGTACGGCTTATCATCCCCAAACTAATGGTCAGACCGAGAGAGTCAATCGAGTTTTGGAAGATCTCCTGAGGGCTTGTGTGTTAGACTTTGGAGGATCATGGGAAGACCATCTACATGTAGTTGAGTTTGCATATAATAATAGCTACATTTCTAGCATTTGGATGGCACCATACAAGGCATTGTATGGGAGGCCGTGCAATTAACCACCATGTTGGTTAGAAACTGGTGATAAGTTGATACTTGGGCCACAGATGATTAGAGAAACGTCTGAGTGTATCGAGATCATCCAGCAATGAATGAAGACAACCCAAGATCGTCAGAAGAGTTACGCCGATAAGCATCGTAAAGACTTGGAACTCGACGTAGGCGATATGGTTTTCGTGAAGATTTCGTCGTTGAAGCATGTGGTTCGATTTGGAACAAAGGAAAATTAACGCTAAGGTTTGTTGGACCATTTCCAATAGTCGAGTGAATTGGAAAGCTCTCATATAGATTGGAGTTACCTGAGAAGATGTCGAGTGTGCATAATGTATTCCATGTGTTGTTTCTACGAAAGTCCGTGCATGATTCAAATGTGGTGGTATCTCTAAAGCGGTACGAAGATCTAGAAGTAGAAACCATAGTTGCTAGACCTCGTAAGCCGCTTCGTGTTGTAGGGAATGACACGAAACATCTTAGGAGGAAGACAATTAAGCTAGTCAAGGTACAATAGAGTGAAGATGGCAACGATTGTACGTGGGAGATGGAAGAGAGCATGAAGGCGACTCATCCAGAACTTTTCGTCGGTAGGACTCTTTGATATTGTATCATCGTTGTATTTTGTTGTTGTTTGATAGAATTCTGCATGCTAGGACAAGGCTATGGATGCATGGCTAGATGGTTGCTAGTTGGATGATAGAATTGGCTTCTCATGGATGATAGGCATGCAGAATTATTGTGGTTGCTTGGAATTTCGGGAACGAAATTCTTAAGGGGAGAGAATGTAATAACCCGCATTTTACGTATCGAAGGATCATATAATATTTTTATTTTATTCCCTGAGGGTTGGATCATTATCATATTTTGATATGTTACTTAACGGGATGTGAGACATGTCCATAATTTTTACTAATTTTGTTTGTGATCATTTTAACCCCGTCAGTCTTGTACAGGGAGTAACTTTTGACTCAGGTCAAATCAGGTGGCGAGACCTATGCTATTGGAAAGAAAATGATGATTGCCTTTCCGTAGGGTGGTTACATTAAAGATTTGGCTCAGCGGTTTGGGAGGAATCACTATTTTAAGGTTTAACAGTTGGCTGTTCAGGTTTGTGAAGCCTTAATGGGCTGATTTGGAGAGGCTCGTTAGTGGGCTAGTGGAAGGGTATAAATAGGGGGTGGGAGGTATGATAAATGGTTTAGTTTCTCTGTTATCTCATTTGGTGGCCTATGTTCATCCTTCCTCTAACACCTTTCCACCAATAAAAATCAAATCTAAAGGAAGGAAATCAAAGATCCACACCACTGGAGGACAGATCTACATAATTCGAAGTGCGAATTCATCGGACCAAGGAGTTTGGTTCGAATTGCGTGCTGTCAGATATCTTAATTCATTGTTTTTGCTTTGATTTGGAGAATTGGTGAGTGATTTGCATCTCTCACATGGATTCAATGAAGTATATGAATGTTTGATCATGTTTTTCATCAAACTCAAGTGTTTAACCATATATCAATACCTTGACAAGTCCATTTTTATATGAATCACCCTATGATCTAGTTAGCATGTTTAAATCGGTAATTCCTATGCCATTTCATATGTTTATGCAAGTTAGATCCGCAATTTAGATCGTTAGTTCATTTTATTATGATTTTGATGAAATTGTCATATTCATGTTGTTAATGATTTCGAAACTTGTTTATGGGGGTGATTGATGAATTGGATGAATAGATTTCGTTGAGATAGTTGATTGGTGAAGTTTTCGTCGAAATTGGGCTTGATTTGTGGCTGTATAGGCCATGGGTCGAGCTCAGTACAATATAGTACAATGTAGTACGAATTTGGGGTTGGTCGTGCATATCAGATGGGTCGGTCGTACGCGAGGAGGTGAGTCAGTCGAGCATGCTTTGGTCATGCACTCAGGGACCGATCGGTCTATGGAAAAAGAAAGTTCCAGGTTGGTTGAGCAGAAGGGTTCGAGCAGGGACCAGGTCGGTCGAGTACCAGGGTTCTGCTTGGTCAGTTATGATATTGGATGCATGGGTCGGTCAATGACTCAAAGTATGGGTTGGTCGTGCATCTCAGATGGGGTCGGTCTCTGGCGGTCGGTCCTAGGGAAGGGTCGGTCTTCAGAGGGTCGGTCACTCAGGGCTAATTCTGGAAATTTTATTTTTCGGGTACGATCCTGATTTGAGCCAAATGGTCTGAAAAAATATATTTTTCGAGGGCAACCCTAGCCGCAGCGCAGTGATGTAATTGGCTCGGTGAAGATGTGACTTCGAAGGAAATTCAAGTAGGAACGTTCGAAGTGTTGAAAGGTGTACGTTGATCGGTGTAGAATAACGAATGAGATGACAACTCAAAGGTCATGAGTTGGCGGATAATGGTTGCTTGAGGAGGTTGCTTAAGGTATGAAAAATCATCGGGTTGGATGACTACAGATGCAAAGGCCGATAGATTATCATTGTCATAAGTTCTAGCAGACTCAAAGCAGGGGTACGATAGGGGCACCTAAAAGATCTATTGTAGGTAAAGTACCTTGGGTATTGTTGAAAGGCCTAGTTGTCAAGGTTGGAAATACATACGTATCGTTGAAAGGCGTATGGAGTTTATGCTAGAACTAGGGTTACCATTAGCCCTTGACATATGGCAAGATCCGTTGTCATACGATTAACAATGGTTTCGAAGCAGGATTGGTGGTGATAGCCAGAGTCTGTCATGGTTGATTGGTTGCCTTGTTTGAATCGTCTCATGTAGATTTTCCAACGTCGAAGGAAATGTTCCTTGGGTGCTTGTTTGATATCGGTTTAGGCCTTTAGGGCTTGTGCTTGAGGGATGTTGAGCTTGATTAGGATGACTTACATAAGATATATAATTTGGATGTCATGGGTGTTTTGCCATGATTGAATGGGTGTTCTGGTTTCCACGGATGTATGGTTGAAATGTTGTTATAATGGCTATCACTGTCCGATGTGGGGAAGATAGGGTTGAGTTCTTCTCTGGTGTTGTGGGTAGACCAGTATGTTTATCTATCCATTCCAATATACTTTATTGATGATGTTTTTTAGCTGTTTTATCGCTCACTAAGACTATTTTCTGACTCAAGGTTTTATGTTTCCCTCTTATTACCTTGGGTTGTTCATCTGATTGTGGATGGGCAGACTAGGTGGCGGGTGACTGGTGATTAGTGAGGACGATGTTGCAGTTCGGAGGCGATCTGGAGGCTTACATACCAGTTTTATTACTATCTACTATTTCTGTTTTCGCTGTTTGAGGTGCTCTATGAGTGTTATAGTGAAGCGTTATGTACAGACTTTGATATTTCCTATGGCGTTTGGATAATCTTTCAGGATGCTGTGAAAGTTTCAAAAGTTTGTTATATGATGCTTCACTATAATTACCTGTTGTATATTTTCTACAATATTTTATCCTTGCGCTATGAGTTCTACAACAAGTATCGATTGTGTTTACCTACCTATGATGATCGTCCACAACTGCCTTGAACACCTTTCAGCGCATTATTCCTCTTGTTTGGTGCAGGGGTTTTGGGCAGTCGTCACAATTCAGAGGATCATAAAATGTGGGCTGTTACAAAATCCCTTATTGAAGTATCTCTCATGAAATCTCTACCTTCTTCTATTAAAGCCCTGATTAATCCATATATTATTGCCAAAGTATGTGTTCTCTATGATTGGGCCCCAGAAATTTTTACAACTTGTCATTCTTTTGGTTGTCTTGCTTCCTTTTCCAAGCTCCCTCCTATAGCTCCCCCGCCGTTTAAGGTTCCGTTGTCGAAGCCTACTTCTTGTCGATGGGCCCCAAAGGTAACTACTTGTGCTGCTCCTGATAAGCCTCCATGTTTCCCTTATGTCACCCATTCCTCCTCCTATTGCTTTACTGGGTATGGTGTCTTAAAGGTGTCTAGTGGCCTCTGTGTGTCCCAGTCCCTTTGTCTGGGATTCAGTTGCATAATCCTGGGTTTGCTCTCGTTTTTACATTTGATATAACACTGCACAGAAAAGCATTCCTTCATTTCATCTTTGATGAAATTGGAGAAAAGCGCATGCTATACTACTTGATTATGGATGGAGAGTTTTATGTTGCTACTGATGGGTCGATGAGCGACTGGAATAAGTCAATCCTTGAAAATTCTTCTTGGAAGAGATCCTACATATATTACAGTGAGTCTTGTCACTATGTTGCAAATCTTGCCACTTTGTTTACTGATTTCTTTGCCCATACAACTCCTCATATTGATTAACATGGCTCTTTATCTGTAAGGAATGACACTTTTGCCTCAACGTGGTGGCCGACATGACACTTACCTTAGGTATATTATTCTCCTAGTTGTTAGCACCTAAGCTTCATACCTGTTTTTTCATTTAAGTGATCAGGACCCTATAAACCCTGCTTAGTTGTTCTGTGTATGTACACCGCACCTTATTTTCATCTATTTATAAACAATTGATACGACCACCGTAAAACGGGTCGTATATGCCAAAAAACCCAAATGAATGTGAATTGTCAACTACCTCGGACAGTTACTTCAAACCAATCAAGTTGACAATAAAAACCACACCGTCTGCTCAAATAGTTCAAAACAACATATTGTTATTAAATTTGAGTTAAATAAGAATGAAATCACAAGTATAGAATAATACGAAATCTTATGGTGAAATACATAAAACATAGTAGTTCATGAAGCTACTAAATAAAAATTAGCCTAAAAACAAATATATAACATCAAAGTCTCAGGGAAAATACAACAAAAATCCAAATACATAGAGGTTTGCAAACACATATGCAAATGACTGAAATAAGAAATAACGGAAAGAGGGAAATAGTAAATAGATAGCCAAGTCTTTAGAAAGTCTCCAGCTCCAAAGTTGAATATCTAATGTTGTGATACTCAAGCTGACCATAAAGTAAAATAAAAACACTCGAGTTAGGACTAACATTCTTATGTAAGTAAATTAACTCAAGTGAAACGCACACTAACTCAATGGATGTTTCATATTTCCATGCTTTAATAATCCATCAAACTATACATATAAATATAATAGAATACACTAGTATATAACATTCATAAGTAAAATATAGGATTGAAAACAGCGTTAAGGCGTTACAATTGTCCCCATCAAAGCACTTTTATAAATGTTGTCATACAGTTTTCATATAATACACTAATAAAACTTTGGTGGATATGGATGCATTGTGATATGACAATGTCAAATCAAACTCATAATGGGTGATCATGATAAATATGACAAAGCACGCGAGATAATACACAAGGTAAGGTTTTACCATTTTGCCTTCCAAGCTGGTTGTAACGCATAACCGTTGCTACTGTCCACATCGAAACAACATTTCCATAATCAAAGATGTGCACTAGTCAATCAGAATGCAAATGATATGGTTTTTGACGAAGTGTGTTTGATATGGAAGCAACCCTATTTGGCCCATTATAGCTCCTGTTTTAGTCATTTTAATTATGACACGCATATCAAGGCTATCCATCATCGTTCGCTTACTTGATTCCAGTAATCGTTCGCCAATCCATTCGATTTCATTCTGGATTCTCCACCATGTACACAGTTCTTAAAGTAATTTTGGTATTGAAAGAGAGTACATCAATATCTGACCATGGTCTCTTTAACAACCGAACGTCTTAATTCACAACATAGTCATTTCATAAAACATAATTAATAATAATTTAAGTAACAATTCAAATCATGTTATTTCATTTAAAATCATTCAATTCAATTTATTCATATTGATTAATCCAAATTAAATATTAAACTGAAATTACTTATTTAGTCTTTTAAAATAAATTAAGTCATAAATTAAACCTTAAATTATGTCTTTATTAAATTATATTTATTAAAGTTTGAAATAAATCTTTAAATTAAACAGAATTCTTAAAGTAAATATTTATATTAAATTAAACAACTAAATTTAATTAAGTATTTTTATTAATTTAAGTTAAACTTTTAAAACTAAAAAAATCTTAAGTTAAAATCTCGAAATTAAACTTTAAAATGTTTTATTAGAACATATAATTTAGTCTTAATTTTAAAACATTTCATTAAATCAAACCAAATATAATTTAAACTTAAATCTTTTTGATGAAATTTTAAAATCAAATTTACTAATCAAAACATACTTATAAAAGCTTAGATAAATAATTTAAATTGACCAATGGTGTCCGTATATAGTTTTCTACCATATAATCAAGTGATTCGGGTATGTATCATTTTAATCCATATTGATTTAATTTCCAGGTATGTATTATTTCAACCCATATACTAGGATTATGTCAAAATGGTTTCATAAATAATATAATGATAAAGGTATGTATCGTTTGAACCCATAATGATTTCATAAGAAACTTGCAGTGCGGTTTCATATCATATACAACAAAACATATCATTTCATGTGTCACACACCATATCCAACATAACATATCATTCATGTGTCACACACCATATCCATCATAACATATCATTTCATGCGTCAAGTATCATCTTTAACATAGCGTAATATAATTGTGTAATAATAGCTAAGAAAATTATATTTCAATATCTAGCACTCAATTGATATTTCATATGACATGCATTTACTTAACATAAGCGCGTTAGTCATGAGTAATTTCTCACCTTTCGCGGTTTTGGAAGTGATAAGCTTTGACAAACAAACACAAGCATAAATATAAAGTCAAGGTAAGACGAACCAAATAAACACTACAATTTTTTTATAGAGAGAGAGGACGGAGGCAAAAAGGTGTTCGTCGTAGGATTTTGGCTCGGTCTGGCAATGGGTTGGGCTCGGGTAGGCCAGGGTGGTGCACGATTAGGATGGTCGAAGGGTGGAAGTGGCTTGGCCATAGGTGTATAAGTGATGGTGTTCTAGGTGATAGATGGCTAGCATTTAGAGGTGGTTCTTAGGTTAGGTATAGGTGTTTAACAGGACCGAGTGCTGGGGGGAGTGGGAGAAGTTGATGGTGGTGCCTAGGGAAGAAATCAGTGGTCGGCATAGATAGGTGATGATTTGGGGTGGCTTAGGGAGGAAGGAGGAAGAGAGATGTAACATCCAGTAAAATACACCCTGTTAACTCGAAAATTCGTTTTTTTTTCAAGTCAACACCCAAATAAATGAGTTTTGCATAATACTACACAATCAAAGAATAACATAATTGCAAAAATAGTAAAGGAGACACATACATTATAGTAGTTCAGCAATGTGCCTACTCCACTTTGATAATCTATTGTTTATACTGTTAGATTACGAGATATCGTGCTTTAGTTGTAAGAATTGATAAGAAAAAGGAGTAATTCTCATTGTGGCAACGTTCTAGTACTTGGAGAAGAAGTCGATCCCCTTTAACGTCAAAACAAAGCTACTTATAGGAGGTCCAGATATTGGTTTAACTAAGACACATATGGGCTGTTCCGAAAGTATGGGAGTAGTGGAGCATGTGTTCAGTTCATGGGAAGTATGTGCCTTCTGCTTAACCAAGATTGGAGGCATTCGATTCGAAGTAGAAGGGTAGTGGTTTGACCACATCACGAAGTTGAAGTATTAGGATCGGAGGAGTTTCAAGCCTCGTCTTGACATAATCGAGTCGTCTGTTTTGACATAGCCGATCCGGACTTGTCATATAGAGGTGGAACTCTCCTCCTGTCTCTTCCTTCCGAGGTTTGGTCTGATTGCAAGTGGAGAGACCTATGTCTAGCCAACTTGTTCAAACTGGATTGTTCGTTCCAAGAACCTGTTCGATCCAGACCATCCGATAAAATGTAGTGTGATGTTATCGGAGTTGTTCGAACCAAAGAAGGTCGATTCGGGCTTAGTCGGGCCGAAGTTCATACCTCCAAAGCCTAAGTTTCCAAGAGTTGCATGACTTCGATTAAGTGTAATTGAGCTCGCTTTGTGCCTATGCCCAAGTTATGAATGCTTCAATTGAAGTACATCCATGAATGTGAATGCCTTTCAGAAATACAAGTCAATACTTTACCCCTCAAAAGCATTTCTCGGTGTAGGAGATGTATTTTAGACTCTTGTTGACTTGACGATCGAAGTTTACGATCTCGTCAGATCGTTCATAACTTCCATGTTTGTGAAGGCACTTTATCATTGAACAGTTTGCAGCTTTGTTGAGCTCTTGTTGAGCACCAATCTTACTAAATGATCTATGCTAGAGTCATGTTTGGGCCAAGTATTAGCCATACTTGATAATTGAAGTTTCTACGCGTCGAGCATCAGCCACGCTCGACGATCCAAGCATCGTCGGGCTCTTGCCAAGCATAAACTATACTTGACGGCCCTAACTAGGCGATCCCACGTCTAGGATCACCTAGCTCACGTCAAGCATTAACCATACTTGACAGTCCTATCTTTAATGGGGTTTGGCCAAGCATAGACCATACTCAACGTTCCTGATTAAACTCGCTCACGTTCGGGGTTGCCTAACCTTGTCCACGCATCAACCATACTTGACATTCGTGATCGAATGGGCATGTGTCTGAGTGCCACTCAACTTTGGCTAGGCATAAACCATACTTGATGTTCCTGAGTAAGCGAGCATGTCAAAATTATCATGAAGTTGCGTAACCCTTGTTGTGCCTTAGCCATAGAAGATGGTCCAAAGTTTAGAGTTTAAGAAACGTTATGCCTGAAAGGCATCAACCATACTTATCAAAATTTTCATCAGAGTTTTAGAAAAAATAACGCCCAACAAGCATCGACCATAATTTTCGAACTTCTTTTATTAAAGTAATGGAAAAATATATACAACGATATAAAAAAGAAACATATGGTTTATCGCCGTCTTAAAGCTTGCCTGAGAGTCACTTTGGACCTCGTACAAGAGTGAGAGGCTTAGCCATTTAATACACGTTTATTAAAAGCAACATTGAAATGATGACTTATTTTTGAGTACAGAGCATGCCTAGAAACCAAAGGTTGGCTTCGTACATGGGTATGCCGACATAGTCATTGTCCACTTCCCAATATCCATTTGGATTTGTTAGTTGATAACGAGTCCTCCCCGTGAGCTAGGCCCACTTCCATGCTGTTCAGCTGATGATTAACCCTGAGTAGGGACTCCATGTAGGACATAATGTTGTAGCTGTCCTTTCGTTACAAACTCCTCAATGACATGGCGAACATTTTTTTGCATTCATATGTGTCATGCTCGGCACTATCGTGGAAGGAACAGAATTTCCGCGATTCTTGGTTATGCTCTATGATATCCCTTCCAGACTGCCTACTTGCCAGGAGTGTGCCTTTGATATCATGATAGGTATCTTCCAAACTCGCGCTCAGCTTTGTATACAAGTCATACTTAGGCCCTCTCTTGGGCTTTCTTTCCCAACCTCGATCATTTTTAGCTTTACGCATTCCCTTATTAGATTGTATGTCATCCTTTGTTGTATTGACTTTTGTGGCTTCGGGATCAGCTTTTGCATTTCTCTTAGGAACCTGTCATTATCGAGATAATATTCCTCAAGATTCTAAGGAGGATCTCGTTATAATGATCTTTTGAACTCGGTATCATCTAGGACTTCAAAAACTACCGCAATCAACAAGATCGACAGATCAGATTGATCAACAACGGCTTTTATACCATTGAACCTCTCCAAAAAGGCTTGTAGATGTTCTCCAATCTTCTGACTAACTATATCTAATGTCATTATGTTCTTGGGTCGCACTACATGGACCCGAAATTGCCCCATAAATCTCTCAATCAATCCCATCCATCTGTTGTTTTAGTTGCTTTTCATTTGTCTGAACCATTGAGTAGCTATGTCTAATAAGAATAGCGGGAAGCATTTGCCCATCAACTCCTTTGATGCCTCAGTACTACCATGTGTCTCATATAACACATGAAATGAACGGTTGGATCCCTCCTTCCATCGTAAGGTTCTAGCTATGACAATTTAAAGTCCAGTGGGTTTCTTGAATTTTTGATATTTGAAATGAATGGACTTCATTGCACACTGTCCATGTCTTGACTCGATAAACTTCCACGAGTCACCCGTCGAATGATTTTTGCTACCTTGTTTCCCCCACCGAGATACGGCCTCCAATAAGCATTGCCCGCTGCTGGGGCATTGAGATTTTCCAGTCCGATATTCCTAGTTGCCAAACTTGAGTCGATGTCGTGCAGATTCCCTGGGGTGGCCTTTGCCCCCCCTCTCCCGTTCATCAATGTTCCTTTTCAGAGCTTGAATTATCTCACTATGGATTTCATTCCTAGGCCCAACACTCTAGCTTACACCTTCTTGCATTATTAGAGGCTGAAGAACTTAATAAATGGTAAGGAGCTCGTCACTAGCCCAAACCAGGTCGACATGGTCAAGCTGGATTTTCGATTCAACTATGTTGAATCAGACTTCCTTCTCACCATGATCGAGCCGAGGACACCGAGATGGTTATACCCCGAGTTTCCTACATTGCTACTGGTTCGCTTCCCTCTGCTCCAGCTTCCTTTGCTCGACCTGTAGCTTCTTTCAGTTGTGCTATGATTTCTTGCATGGTAGCTTCTTGTTGTTTGAAACATGATTGTAGTCTGCTTATGGCTTCATAAATTTCTTCCCTCATCAAGTAGATGGAGGGATTCCCAGCGGAAGATGCCTCATGGCTTTCTTTCTCTCTCCCAATGGCTTTTGAATGAGTAAAAGTGTCATATTTCTTTCTCTTTGTCATTGTTGAAGGATGAAGAACAATAACTATCTGATTTCAGCAGAATTCCGAGTAACGTACCCTCTTCTTGGTGCACCAAAATATTAACCCAAAATTTGGTTCTTTTCAAGTCAACACCCAAATAAACGAGTTCTACAGAATAGTATACAATCAAAAATATAAGAATTGTAATAATAGTAAATGAGACACATAAAATTACAGTGATTTTTCAATGTGCCTACGTCCACTTCCTATGGATGGTGTTGATTTCCCAGTGAGCCTGTGGGGGCAGTGGCATCTAGTCTTAGTTAGGTTTACTTATATAGTTGCTAACTTGAATGGTCTTGATTTGATAATTCAAATCTTACGGTTTGCACACACTTTAACAACTATAAATATAGGCCAGGCCTCCTTTCTAAACCTCACATCTTCTCTAGACTCTGCCACCATTCTTTCTCTTCTCCATTTTGTTTATTTCTATATTACGTCTGGTTAGTTTTCTTCTTCCTTAAATCTAATATATTTCTTCTTTTTCCTATTCTAATTTCCATTTAGAATTTCTAGAACTATATTTATATATGTATATGGTTCTAATTTGATTCCTATACATGTATAATAATTTGTGAGAAGCAATTAGAGAATGTATATTCAAGGCTATAATCTAGAATTAGGATATTCAAAGTTTTCTCCTTCTTATTGTACCATGAGTAGGAGTTCTTTCAAGTTTGCCTTTTTTTGGTAACTGTTAGTATAAACTGGGTTGATTATGCCCATAGAGATTTGATATTTTTATAAAAACAAAAAATATATGAACCTCCAAATCTCTAATAAATGTGAAATGGTCAATCTAGTTGTTATTTAGGTTTTGGTTATTGATGTAAATAAAGAGTGATCTTTGTTATTTTGGTGTGTATGTAAATTTACCATACAGTCTATTTTACTTTCTTTTATTTTTACTTTTATTCAAATAATTCAAAAAGCATGGATCTAGGTACTATAGCTTATGTATGTTTAAACCTCTATTACTAAATAAAATAGACAGTTTAGATGTAAAAAATACATGTGACCAAAATCCTTGTTTTGTGTAAATATCACAAGCGGAAGTAAAGTACAATTAGAAGGATATACATGTTATTTTTTTATACACGTTATCCCTTTTATTTTTTGAAATAGATGCAAAGGCCTAGGTTATTAGTTATTTTATTATGTTATGTTTATTTCCCTATTGTTGCTTCAGATTTGAAATAAAGAATTATATGTTATGTTGTGGAAATTTAAAAATATGACTATATACCTTAGTTAGAAGTTAAGATTGCCATTTCAATGTTTAGTACATTTTATGTACGCGCTCTGCTAATCGCGCCTTTATATATACTTAATAAATAGCATAATTTATGTATCAGAAATGCGTGTTAAATTAGGAATTCATAAAAAATGTTCCTGCTAGAAAAATTTATATGTTTAGTGTATCAATGGCCTTTTTTTAATATTGCATGAAATCTAAATGTGAGGTTAACCCCTGCTTATAGTAGAAGTCTACCGAAACAAACCGATAAATCCAACAGCTGTAAGAAGTGGGGTTAATGTGAGACGCCTAGTGCCATAGGCCATTTGTGTGAAGTAAGCCTTCCTCAGGAAGATGCTAAGTGGTTGACTTGCTTTATTTGGTTATCAAGTGGTTAGGACTTAGCCCGTTCCATAAGGTTTATCCCTTAGGTTTGGGCAAAAGTTATGGGACCAGCCCTTACTAGGTATTGAGTGGTCGGTGTGTCTGCCTTGCTCTAATAATTATGAGGTATTAAACGATCTTGAATAAAAAGATTACGAATGAGTAAGGTGTTTTTTTGGAAGTTGTTTACTTCTTATCTACGGGCTATGTGAAGACACACCTAGGGATGGGATACTAAGAGTTCCACCAAACATGTAAGGGGAACCGCCTATCTGGCTAGGAGTTCACCAGTAATGATGTCTAGATAGTAAAACATGGGTGCATCGGGAGGGTCATAAATGACAATGAGTGTCTATCTAAAACTGATATTAAGTGGTTGATCATTATCTCCCACATTATGTTGAGAGAATATTTGGATGACATAGTTTAGCAGGAAACGAGGCCTTAAGTTACAAGGGTCTGTTGAAGGGTATTAAGTGATCATAGGAATCCACCCGTATTTATGACGACTTTAAGTGACCAAGGAGAGTTCACCTCTTTCTACTAAATATAAAAATGTAGATACATGCAGTGTATGTATGTGATATTCATGTAGACATAAACTTGATAGGTTTAGATTTCTAAGTATATGAAATAACTTTCCTTTAAATTGACGAATTTTTATTTGCAAGAACTTATTGGCATGTTTATGGTTAGGCGATAGGGTGTTCTCATATTCTGAATTATGGAAAAGCTTTGTCTCTTACCGCCCCCCCCCCCCACACCTCTTGGAAATGAGGGTTGATTTGGTACAATTGAGAGGCTATCCATAAAACAAGTGAGTTTGGGATTACTAATTGTGGCCTTGTCCTTTAAGGGGTGGGCCGGGTGGCCTACTACATTTAGTATGAGATCCTAAGTTACCCAATTATGTGGAGATTACATGTATGAGAGGCGTACTTATTATTTTAAAAAATATTTTTAAAAGTTTTACTATATATATATATATTTAAAGTATGCGTATATGTATAAAATAATGTCTGTAAGTCCTTCTAGAAAAAGCTTGACCTTAATTATTGGAAATACCCAAGAAACAGTACAGTGATTTAGCAACTTCTTTATCAATTTAGAAACCTATAAGCCCGTTATAGTTGTAGGAACCACAAAGATGGAAATTTGGAAAGGATTGAAACTCCCTATTTAATAGGAAATAAATGGAAATTAATATAGTTGCTTATTTATCTTTTACGGGGAAAATAACAGAGAAAAAACAGAGAGAATTCGAAAAAGATGTTTCTTAGGCTAACCATTAATATAAACAAATTGATATCCTTTGCGAATAATTATGTTAAGTTCTAATGAGAAATGGAAGTACATCTTTTGTTAATGGCATAAATTTCCCTAAATTTGGAAATTGGAAATTTGAAAAGAGTAGTAAATGGTCAATAAGTGAATGGATATAAGAAATTGATGAAATTAATGTGATAATTAAGATCATCTATACAAAGACATGAATTTCTAACTTTAAATAAGAAATTAAATGTACATAATAAGAGCGTTATTAAATGGATAAAATGGATATAAAGGACATTTACAATTGCAATAATTAGGATTGTTAAGAGATGAAATAACAATAATGCGGAAGAAAGGATTTAAGAAAAGTGACAGACTTCCATTGAAGGGTGGGCATCAATTTTTGTCAAAAAATAGCAACTAAAATAAAAAATAGAAGAAAATAATAAATATTTTTGAATACATGCAAAAGTAATTTTTTTAATAATACCATCAGATTATTTGTTAAAATGAAATTTGAAGAAACTGTGAAATATTTTGTAGATAAGATTAAGTTATGAAACTTTTCCTACTTGGAAAGAAGTTGAAAAATAAGATTTTTAGAAACTATAATACCCCTTAAGGGCTTCGGAAAAAGTTGCCATGTTTGTGGTTGAATTGGATGATTTGGATGAGTTGGTTTCATCGATGTTGTCGTTTGGCGACGATTTGGTCATGTTTAGAGCTGTTTTGGTCAGATTTGGGAGCTAGGTCATTTTTCACAAGATCGGATCATTTTTGAAAGTTGGGTCATGATTCTTGCTCCCCAAGATACGGAGCTAAATCGCCTGTAGGAGGCTCATGTCGGGATGGGGCTCCAAGTCATTCGCATGGTGGCAAGCTTAGGTCGGGTCATAGACTACCAGGTCGTAGGTGACATGGCTATGGGGATTGGAAGGATCGGCTTCAGGGAATTAGAGCTAAAGGAGTTGGGTCGGTCGGTGTTTGGTCGTTGGTTTCATGTCCTTGAGGGGATTGGGTTCAAAGAGTTGGGTTTGACAACCTAGTTAGGTCGTTAGGTCGCAGGAATGACCTAGTAAGGTCGTTGGAGCAAGTTGGCTTGCATGATGGAAGTCGAAAACTTAGGTTGTGGAGCATAGGTCGGGCACGACCTAAGGGGGACGACCTGAGTAAGTAAGACCTTATATTGATGTTGTTTGGTTCGGTGATGGTTGTGACTTTGATGTATATCCAAGTGGGAATGTTCAAAGTGTTGTGATGTATTCGTTGATCATCCTAATGCAACGAATGTGAAGACGACTCCAGTGTGTTTTGAGTTCGTGGATAATGGTTGCTCGAGGGGGACTTGAGTTTGTGTATATTCGCCGGTGATGATGACTAGAGATATGAAGGCTAAGAGATTATCGTTGTCGTAATTTCTAGCGGACTCAAAGCGAGGGTACAATAAAAGACTAGGTGTATGGTCGAGCGCCTTGGGCAGTCGTAAAGCAACTAATTGTCGAGATTGGAAAGACAAACATATGAGTCGTGAAGGCATATGGAGTTTTTGCTAGAACTGTGGTTTACCATTAGCCCTTGACATTTGGTAGGTGGTCGTCATATGATTAAGGATGATTTCGAAGCAGGAAAGGCAGTGATAGCTAGGTCATGAGTGTTTGGTTGTTTTGTTTGTACCAACTCACGTAAATTGTCCGACGTCGAATAAGATGTTTCTTGGGTGCTTGTATGATATTGGTTTAGGCCGTTGGGGCTTGTGCTTAAGGAATGCTTAACTTGATTCGGATGGTTTAAGTGAGATATAACTAGTAGCTATAATTTCTATTGAATGATAGTTGTTTCACCATTATTTGGTTACTTCTGTTTGCCATGGTTTAACTATTGTTTCTTGATTGTAAAGGCTATCACTGTCAAATGTGGGGAAGGCAGGTTTGGGTTCTTCTCTGGTATGTGGTAGATTGGTTTGTTAAATCTACCTATTCTCGTATACTTTGCTGATGATGTTAGATAGCTGTTTTATCGCTCACTAAGACTGTTGTCTAACTCAAGGTTTTATGTTTCCCTCTTATTACCTTGGTATGTTCATCCGTTTTGGATGGGCAGACTGAGTAGCAGGTGACATATGATAGGCCTTGATGAGATGATGTTGTTGTGCGATGACGAGCAGAAGGCTGGCATATTACTTTACTTTTACCTAGTATTTTGTTTCCGCTGTTTGTTTAGTATTTAGTGAGGCCAGTTGTACAGATATTTGTGTTGTGATCCTAGTTGTATGGATATTCTTTCTAGATGTTATGAAAGTTTCAAGTTTCTACTCATATGTGCTTCACTATAAGTGTCTGTTGTGTATGTCCTATTATATTTTATCTTTGCGCTATGAGTTATAAGAAAGGTTCTGTATTGTGTTATCTTACATTGGTGATCGTCCATAGTTGCCTGGCACACCTTTCAGCACATTATTCCTCTTGTTTAGTGCAGGGGTTATGGGTCGTCGTCACATTTGATATCAGATCTTTGATTCTTGACTTTAGCTAATGTTATAAGACGTAATAACATATGAGAGACATACTTGTAGATTTTTGATGGGTGTATACTATATGTGTATATAATACTAGCATTTGAAATCCATTAGCAGTTCTCTTGTAAGTGGATGATTATTCTAAAATGCAGATTTAGAATGAGTTGTCGACCATCAAGACACGCTGCTAGGGAGGAAGCTAGTTCTGGAGGGGGAAATGGCTGGACACCAGACTACCCAGTCATGTTCAAGGCCGTGGTTGCAGCGATCATGAGGAGGGCTTCCGCTCCATAAACGGCTGCAGTAGATGTAGGGGTTCGAGTGTAGGTTTTAGAGTTGTGGATTTCGCAAAGCTGTGTAAAGACTTCACATCTTTGGGAGGAAAGCAGTTTAAAGGGATAGAGCTGACTTAAGAGGTTCAAAGATGGTTCGATTCTTATATTCGTATTTTGGAGACTTGGGTATAAATGATGCAACTAAGAAAAATCTTGCATCGAGGCAATTGGAGGGCAGAGCCATGGTGTGGTGGAACTCTATTGCTTTGGATACACCGAAAGAAGAGATAACGCGGGAGCAATTCCAAGTCAAATTCAAGACGAAGTTTGTCTCTACTACTCGGAAGTATGTTCTATTCAAGAAGTTCGTTGAACTGAAATAGAATGGTAAACCAGTGCTTGATTATGTTTCTGACTTCGAGGCTTTGCCGAAGTATGCTCTGTCATATATTAACTCTCCTTATCATAAGAACGAGAAGTTTGTTATGGGTTTGGACACCTACATTGGGAAGCCGTTGGTTGATCATCTTGACGATTCATATGAGAAGATAGTGGAGAAAGGTACTCAACATGAAAGTTTGTTTTGCTAAAGAAGAAATCGTTGTTGCTGCAACCAAGGAAGCTCAAAACCCACAGTAGGGTGGTAATAACAATAAGAGGAAGTAACAACAACAAAAAGGAATGAATGGCCCAAAAAAGCCTAAGAGTGAGGTGGTTTACTTTAACTGCAAATAGAAGGGTCATTTTGCTAATAAGTGTAAGAACCCGAAGGTTGAAAGGAAGTGTCACAACTGTGGCAAGTCTTGGCATCTCAAGAAGGACTGTTCAGCACCGGCTAAGGGAAAGCAGATAATGAAGGCTTATTCTTTGAAAGTTGTGCCATCTTCTTCAAGAGCTCCTACTACGGAGGAGAAAGAAAAGGGTGTGATTGTTCAAGGTACTCTTTTAGTTAAAGGTGTCAAGGTACTCTTTTAGTTAAAGGTGTTTTAATTCGTGTGTCGTTTGATATTGGAGCATCGCATTCCTTCATTTGTAATGAGTTTTGTGCCGCTTGGGTTGGGAACCCGAGATTTGTGATAGACTTTCGTTGTGACTAATCCAGTTAAGGGTTTGTCCAACCTTTGTGTGCTTTGTCATGGTCTAGTGTTATCGAGTCATGGTTGCTTCTTTGTATGTGATTGCTTTGTTTTGAACTTTACTGGGTTTAGGATTATCTTGGGCATGGATTATCTCAAGAGGTATGCGATAAGAGTGAATTGCGAGAAGCTCGAGGTGAGAATAAGGGATGTGGAAGAGCGAAAGGTTTTGATTTGATGTAAGCCCGAAGATGGTGTCTTAGTAAGCTATTTATATTCGCTTGTGATTCCATAGGAAGACTTGTCATCGGTGCTGATTGCTAATGATTTTAAGGATGTCTTTGACGAGGTCAAAGGGTAGCCGCCGCATCGTGAGATTGAGTTTAGAATTGATTTGGTCAAGGGTTCTAGACCTATCGATATGCCTCTTAGGCGGTTGGCGCCCAAGGAACAATGAGAGTTAGAGGTGCAAGTTCGTGACCTTTTGGGAAAAGATTCATTCAAAGAAGTGTATCCGAATGGGGGGCACTAGTTTTGTTTGCAACTAAGGCGGATGGCTCATTAAGATTGTGTGTGGATTATCGTGAGCTGAACAAGGTAACCAAGAAGAAAAAGTATCCCCTGTCGAGGATCGATGACTTATTCGATAAGCTTCACGAAGCCAAAGTGTTTTCTCAGATGGATTTGGCAACGGGGTTCCACCAGTTGAGAGTGGCAAAGGATAGTGTCCCGAAGACTGCTTTTAGGACATCATCTGGTTTCCTCGAATGGTTTGTGATTCCATTTGGGTTGACTAACGCACCAGCGTATTTTGTGGATCGTATGAATAGGGTTTTCAGAGATCGGTTGAACAAGTTCGTGCTTGTGTTCATGGATGATATTCTGGTTTACTCTCGGAATGAGGAAGTGCAGAAGACACACTTGAGAGTTGTTTTGGAAATCTTGTGAAATCATCAACTGAAGGCCAAGTTTACGAAGAGTATTCTGGAATAATGAAGTGAGGTTCTTAGGCCATGTTGTTTCCGGGAATGGAATAACGGTTGACCCCGCTAAGGTGGCAGCAATTCAGAATTGGGATAAACCTAAGAATGCGACGGATGTTCGGAGGTTCCTTGGGCTAGCGGGATATTATCAACATTTTATAAAGGATTTCGAAGAAGAACCAAGTGTTCACATGGGATGCAAAGTGTGAGGAAGCTTTCGAAATCCTGAAGAGGAGACCAATGAGTGCTCATGTTTTGATGATTCCGAGAGGGAATGAAGAGATGGTGGTATACACTGATGCGTGCGGTACTAGACTTGGAGCGGTGTTGATGCAGAAGGATAAGGTGTGGCCTACCCGAGTCGACAGCCGAAGCCGCATGAGAGGAATTATCCAACTCATGATTTGGAGTTAGTAGCAATCGTGTTTACTCTAAATATGTGGAGATACTACCTGTTGGGAGTTCGATTGGAGTTGTGTATGGATCACAAGTCGTTAAAGTATATTTTCTCATAAAAGGATTTGAATCTTTTGCAGCAATAGTGATTGGAGTTTCTGACATATATGATTTTGGTATAACCTATACTCCTAGTAAAGGTAACGTAGTGGCGGATGCGTTGAGTCGAAGACACACAAGTTTGGGAGCGATGTTTTCAGAATGGAAGAACCTCGAGTTTTTGGCATGATTTGATTTCAGACCACGGTGTGAGTTGGAACCTGAAATGTTGGCAAGCTTATCGATAAGGCCTACTCTCATCGACAGGATTGGCAAGAGCCAAAATTGTGATGCAAAGCTTATCGATATTATCCAGAAGTTGGAACTAGAGGACAAAGAGTTCAAGGTCGATCGAGAGTGTTGGATTTGAAAGAAAGGACGGTTAGTTGTTCCGGATATTAATGGATTAAGGGATAAGGTTTTGAGGGAATGTCATCACTCAAAGTTGACGATTCATTTTGGTGGTAATAAGATGTATCAGGACATGAAGCAAGTCTAATACTGGGAAGGGATGAAAAGGAGTGTTGGAAAATTCATTTCCAAGTGCATGAACTATTAGTTAGTGAAAGTTGAACAGAAGAAGCCGAGTGGATTGCTTCAGTCATTGGAAGTTCCAACGTGGAAGTGAGAGCAGATATCGATGGACTTTATCGATTGACTACCTAGAACCAGGGCAAGAAACGAAGGAATTTGGGTCATCGTGGATCACTTGACCAAAAGTGCCAGGTTATCCTATCAAATCGACTGAGACAACATCAAAGTTGGCTGGGCATTATACTAAATGGATAGTTCGATTCCATGGTATCCCGAAGAGCATAGTGAGTGCTTCAGATCCATTGTTCATGAGTGGATTTTGGAAAAGTCTGCAAGAGACTTTAGGAACCGAGTTGTGTTTGAGTACGGCTTATCATCCCAAACCGATGGTCAAACTGAGAGGGTTAACCGGGTTTGGGAAGATCTCCTGAGGGCTTATGTGTTGGATTTTGGAGGGTCACGGGAAGACCATCTACACTTAGTCAAGTTTTCATATAACAATAGCTACCAATCGAGCATTGGGATGGAATCATATGAGGCATTGTATGGAAGACCATGTATTTCTCTAACATGTCTGTTAGAGACTAGAGATAAGTTAATACTTGGGCCAGAGATGATTAGAGAAAATTCAGACTGTATCGATATCATTCGGCAACGAATGAAAGCCGCCCAAGATCATCAAAAGAGTTATGCCGATAAACATAAAAAAGATTTGAAATTCGACGTTGATGACATGGTTTTCGTGAAGATTTCGCCGTTGAAGCATATAGTTCGGTTCGGAAATAAAGGAAAGTTATCTCCAAGGTTTGTTGGACCGTTTCCGATAATTAAGCAAATTGGAAAGCTCGCATATAGATTGGAGTTACCCGAGTAGATGTCGAGTGTGCATAATTTTTTCCAAGTGTCGTTTCTACGGAAGTGCTTGCATGAATCGAATGTGGTGGTATCTCCGAAGCAGTATGAAGACCTAGAATTCGAGACCATAGTTACGAAACCTCGTAATCCGCTTCGTGTTGTGGGGAATGATACAAACAACTTAGGAGGAAGACAGTTATGTTAGTCAAGGTACAGTGGAGTGAGGATGATGACGATTGTACGTGGGAGATGGAAGAGAGTATGAAGACGACTCATCCAGAACTCTTCATCGGTGTGGCCCATTAATATTGTCTCACTTACATCATTGTAACTTGTACTATTGTTGTTAGAATTCTGCATGCTAGGATAAGGCCATGGATGCATGGTTTGATGGCTGCTAGTTTGAATGGTAGAATTGGATGCACATGGATGATAGGCATGCGAAATTGATGAGGTGCTTGTGTTTGCTTGGAATTTCGGGGGAGAAATTCCTAAGGGGGTGGGGGGAGAGAATGTAACAACCCGCATTTTACATATCGGAGGGTCATAAAATATTTTTATTTTATTTCCTGAGGGTCTGATCATTCTCATAATTTGATATGTGGTTGATGGGGATGTGAGACATGTCCATAATTTTTACCAATTTTATTTGTCACCTTTTAGTCCCTATTAGTCTTGTACGGGGAATAACTTTTGACTTGGATCGAATCAGGTGCTGAGATCGTCTCATTGAATAGGAAATTGTGTTGCCAATTCCATTGAGTGGTTAGATTAAAGATCTGATTCAGCATTTTGGGAGGAATAACTGTTTTTGTGTTTCACAATTTCGATTCGGGTTTTTAGAGCCATAATGAGCTGATTTGGAGTGACCCATTAGTGGGTTGGTAGGAGACTATAAATAGAGGGTTAGAGGCATGGAGAATAGTTTATTTTATTCAATCTTCATTTGGTTGAGCTCATGATCCTCCTTGCTTAATCAAATACACTTTCCACCATTAAAATTCTAGATCTACATAAGAGAATCAAAGATCTATATCATTTCAAGATAGATCTACATCAATCGAAGAAAGATTTCATCAAATCGAATAGTTTGAAGCTAATTCTTCGTTGTCCAGATTTAGATCCAAGTGCTTTTGTGTTGTTTTGAAGATTTGGTGAGTGATATGCATCTCTCACGCAGATTCAATCAAGTATATGAGTTGTTTGATCATTATTTCACCATTTTCAAGTCGTTTTCACCTAGATCTACATCATGGTAAGTATATTTTCATATGAATCGCTATAGGATAGCAGCTTAAAACCATTAATTCTTATCTTAATTCATATGTTTATGCAATTTAGATCCATCCTTTTAGTTGTTTTATCATTTTATCATGATTTAGTAAAGTTTATGTGATTATCGATGATAATTGCCATTTTTGGTGTTGTTAGTGATTTCATAACATGTTTTGGTTGATATGGATGAGTTGGATGAATTGATTTCGTCGATGTTGTCATTTGGCGAAGATTTGGTCCAGTTTGGAGCTGTTTTGGTCAGATCTGGGAGCCAGGTCATTTTTCACAAGACCAGATCGTTTTTGGAAATTTGGTCATATTTCTTGCTCCCGAAGAAATGGAGTTGGGTTGCCCATAGGAGGCTCGGGTTGGGATGGGGCTCTAGGTCATTCGCATGGTGGCAAGCTTAGGTTGGGTCATAGACTGCCAAGTCGTGGGTGACGTAGCGGTTGGGGATTGGAAGGATCCGCTTCACAGCGTTTAAGCTAAAGGAGTTGGGTCGACCTGTGTTAGGCCATTAGTCTCAATTCGTTGAGGGCCTTAGGTTCAAAGGAGTTGGGTTTAACAATCTAGTCAGGTCGTTAGGTTGCAGGAACGACCTAATAAGGTCATTGGAGTGGGTTAGCTTGCATAATGGTAGTTGGAAAGTCAGGTCGTGAAGCATAGGTCGGGAATGACCTAAGGGGGGCGACCTGAGTAATTTGGACCTTATATTGATGTTGTTTGGTTCAGTGATGGTTGTAACTTCGATGTATATCCCGGTGGGAATGTTCAAAGTTTTGTTATGTATTTGTTGATCGTCGTAATGCAACGAATGTGAAGACGACTCAAGTGTGTTTTGAGTTTATAGATAATAGTTACTCGAGGGGGACTTGAATTTGTGGATAGTCACCGGTGATGATGACTAGAGATATGAAGGATAATAGATTATCGTTGTCATAAATTCTAGTGGACTCAAATCAGGGGTACAATAAAAGACCAGGTGTATGGTCGAGTACCTTGGGTAGTCGTGAAGGGCTTAGTTGTCGAGATCGAAAAGACAAACATATGAGTCGTGAAGGCGTATAGAGTTTTTGCTAGAACTGAGGTTTATCATTAGCACTTGACATTTGGCAGGTAGCCGTCATACGAGTAACGATGGTTTCGAAGCAGGAAAGGAAGTGATAGCCAGGTCATGAGTGTTTGGTTGTTTTACTTGTACCATCTCACGTATGTTGTCCGATGTCGAAGGAGATGTTTCTTGGGTGCTTGTCTGATATTGGTTTAGGCCTTTGGGGCTTGTGATTGAGGAATGTTGTAACAACCCGGGATCTCAACAGACCGATTTTTTTTCAAAAACCCAATCCATCGAAACCCGTATTGGTTTTCTCTGGTATCCTGCAGAAAAAGACAGAGACATAAAACATGTCAGAGTTCGGAAAACATCTCATAGCAGGAAGAACAAAATATAATATAATCAAAACATAGCTTTAACTTAATAATAATACTGCCTAACTAGTAACCAAAGCTATAACATCTCTGTATCAAGCCTAACCTGCAACTGTGTTATGAGGAGGGGGTCAGAACATAAGTTCGGTGTGAATGAATTTAAAGTACACATTCTGGATAATCCTACATATACCATTCAGTTACATTTTCTTATTTGTTAGGTTATTAGTGTCAACAACGCTCCATGCTTACACAATCGTCGTACCCATCTACTCCCTAGTAGATTAAACTAATATAGTGTATATGTAGCTAAGCCCAAACTAAGGTACACCCCATGGTACCCCACTCGCATGGTCTCCCCCGTAACACCGCATTGATATGCGCAGTCCCTCTTCCTATGCCATAGTAGCGTACATATCTCTCTATATATATAACAACACTACATCCGCATAGAACCACTATCGCTGTGCTACGTAAGCGTACCGACTGATATCCTCAAACTTTTCCATCGAGTTAGATTCTTCCACCGAGTAATGCCCAAGAGCCTACGATACACCACCCAGAGCGGACATGCATGTATATAGACTTTCCCACGTACGTATCATCAACGTATTCGATGCCTAACCCGCACACCTATCGTGTGTGCGTGCCCGAGTTCCATGGCAGGGCTACAAAAGAAACACGGAACTCGGTCGGGATCTTTCTTCATATCTGTGCAGGCACGCCTTTAAGAGCCTCTCACACAAATATCCCTAGGGCCTGTTTTCTATGGTTGCTACGGCCCCACCTCAACCCCTCCCTCAACTAGTAAAGACTACAAGAGCTAAGCGACAAGCTCCTAAGCAAACAATCTAAACATCCATATGGAATCTATCCTTAACCACCTCCTCGATAGTGAAAGGTTGATGGCCTCTTGTGTTTAGCTCTAATCTTTCCGCATCTCGCTGGTTGTCGATGACAGGTTCTCGACGACCTATACTATTTTTGTTGGTCCTGACCCTCTGCCTCCGAAGTGAGGCAGCCACCGAGCTACCCTTAATGTCACCACGTCACAACATTCTGACTGCCCCCTACTTGTGCAGTCAAGGCCCACCCACCTGATAGTTACTCGCAGACCCAATCTCTGTGAGCATAGTCCGAAACTACGCCACCACAGAGGACTACTAGGAGTACCTTTAACGTCTCAGGAAGCCGCGTGCTTCCCCTTCCAGTCCGTCAGAGCCGCCAGAATAATCAGACTAACGTGCGATGCCCTCGTGTCTTACGACTCCACGATTATCTACCTCGTTTGGTTATTCATCCTCTAACATACGGACTATCCCGAGCGCCTCAGTTTACTGTGTCATTAGATCCTATGTCTAATCATCAATTACGCGCTTGCTCCGCCTCGACAGATTTCCCATTAACTTGGTTGTTCCCATTTTCCCTTGACTTCTTCTTTAAGTTACAAAGTTTCTCTTGCTTATTAACCTCATTCATAACTTAATTCATTTAAGTTCATTAATAAGCCTACAACATGTTATTCTCTATATTGTACTTCAATATTCGTAATTCATTCTCTTTACACTACTCTTTGTCCCATCTTATGGTTGCCATAACATGTTCTACTTAATTTATAATTAAGTACATCATAATTTACATGTTTTCTGTCATTTAACATTTATGATTAAATACAACTTACTTATCTCCATAAGTTTGTCTTCTTCTTTCTCATTTAATCATAATCTCATCGTACACCATCATTACAATTTATCATAATTTACTTATTAACTTAGTTCTCTTAACTAGGTTCACTAATAAGTTTCCCTTTTCCTTCATATAACTTATGTTATCCTCATTTATGGATTTATTCTTACTCTCGCTAATTACTTAACCTTCGATTAAGTACAACTTTATTACATAAGTTATTTCATCTTCCCCTATCGTTCATTATAACTTACCTTATTTCGTAAGTTATAATTCCCATTTGTCCCTATAACAAGCCTACAATTATCTTTCCTCTTCTTATTCAAGTTCATTCCTAATAGGTTGTTATCATTCCCCATTTTGGCATTAATTAAGATTAACCTAATTCTTCCCACTTCTTTAATAAGTTTACTTAATCCCTACTCAATAGAATTGATTCCTAGTACCGCTATAGATTTAATAAGGTTAAGTATTCCAATTTAGTGAATTAACCATGCTACCCAGTTACCCACTTAACCCTTCATTATTCCCATGTCTTACCACATGTCTTATCTTGGTTAAGTGTTCGTTAATTCATTATACTCGTAATCGTGAAAGACCTCCCACATTAGATTACCGCTTGCGGTTGCTGGATATGCTGGGCGGTTTCGGGTAGACTTCTACCGCAATTCAAATCTTACCTCGTGTTTTTGCACTATTGCGCATCTAATTTCTGCCTTCAACCTCTCACATTAGATTACTGTTTGTGATTGTTGGATATGCCGGGAGGTTTCGGGCAGACTTACACCGCAATCTGAATCTAACCTCGTGTCTTAGGCATATAAGTTCTTATTATAACTTATACCCATAATTTAAATCTTAGATTATAATATATGTCAATTACCCATACACCCCAATTCACGTTTATGCTTATAATCCTATAAATAGATTATGCCTATAGTCCCAATTCAACTTAAAATACCAATTTTCATATTCATAATTCCAATTTGATTTGTATTCATAAATCCCACCATAATTTTATTCATAATTCCAATTTGATTTGTATCCACAAATCCCATCATAGTTGTATTCATTATTCCAAGCATAGTTATGCCCATAACCCCATTTTAAGTTATGCCCCAAACCTCCCAATCCCATGTTATACCAAAATCAACCTTTTTCCCTTTTATTCCCAATATCGTTTCAATTGCATAAATCCGCAGTAGACTTAGGCTCGAAGATAGCCTAGTTATAAAAATGAATATAAAAAGGGAAGAAAGAAAGGAGGAAAACAAGCATAGGCATAAACAACTGTTTATAATAACAAGTTAAATATACGATGATAAAATTAGGCATAGGTGAATTCTAGATCTGATCTACAAACTATGGTGAACTGATATGATTCTAGTCCAAATCTTAGGTCCAATTACTTATTAGGTATTTTAATCTATAAGTACCACAAACTCACTTTATCGGATTATCTCTTCAATATGTTTATTATGTGTGTAAATGGGGAACAGCGAACGATAGATCTACTATTATACAAAAAATGTATTTTAAATCCACTCACTTGTATGCTTTCCCAATTCTAGATCTGGTCCATGGTTTTCTCCCTTTTTGAACAGCATAGGTCCAGGCATCTTAATTCTTTTTTTCTTATTTTGGATAAAGGAATCCTAGATCTATCTTTTTATTTTAACAAGAGATTTGGAGAGAAAGAGAAGAGATTAGATTTGCTTGGGGAATAAGAAGAACGAATTTAATTTGAGTAGAAGCAGCATTATAGCATCACCATTATTTTTAGTGAAGAAAACAATAGGTTTAGGGTCCTTTATATAGCCTCTAGGTCAACGAATGGTGCCACAAAATTGTCCAAAAACACAAAAATACACCCAACCCAGATCTGGACTAGGGGGTCAACACCTCTATAGGGGGGTCGACACCCATGTCGACACCCCCTGGGGGGTCGACACCCTTGAGCGGGAAATTTCCCGCTCAGCACGTTTTGGTCAGATTTGACTTTTGAACTGGTTTTGTTATATGATTATTATTTAATTAAATTCTTCTTTAAACTTGAAATCTTCTAAGTCTCATAACTTCTTCATACTGTATCCGATTTACGAAAACTCAGACTCTATCCCAAGAAGAATTCCGAGACGAACACAATGGTGATGTCTGTTTTACTTAATTCCTGATATTTAAATTAAGTATCTTTATTTTATTATCCATTATGTTACATACATTGTTATCGTGTTAATCTTCCTTCTCTTCAATGTATATATTAATTTAAATTGTACATCACCATTATTTATATATCTATATGTATACATTTTTATTCGCATTAAAAATGCGGGGTGTCACATTTCCCACCCTTACGGAATTTCGTCCCCGAAATTCGGTAAGGGTACAATAGATAATCCCTCGCATAATATCCAACCATCATTTGTGCATCCAATTTTTGCAAGCATTGTGCACATGTGCAAAGTGAAGTACATCATAGTAATGCACGTATGCCTAATTTGGTACCACCTATATATATGCAAACTTTTCAAAAACTCTTTCAAAACATGATGCTCACATCCTAAATATACTTGGAGTTTTATACGAATGCAATATTTTTGAAAAATCAAAACAATTTTCACCCAAATTTTCCCACACTCTTACAAAGTAAGAGCATAGTTCATCCAATTGTTGCATCCAAAACCCTACCAACCATCGTTAAATTCAAAATTTAGAAAAATCTAATTTTCCAAATTCAATTTCTTATGTTACAAAAAGGTATAAAATGGAAGAATTTGCATTTTTCGTTTTTCTTTTATGTACCTTTTTAATTGTACCTAGATTTTATGTAACTATTCTATAAAGCCCCTACTTTCCTATCCAAGCACAACCCACATAACAAAACTTCTTTTTTCTTTTTCAGCTTATCTTGGAAAAAGATTTCATTCTTATTCGTCTTTTCTTAAGATTTTCATTTCCTTTTCCCGTTACATTTGTTGCTTTTCTGAGTTTATTGTTTTTTTTTAGTTAGGATATTTTTCTTTCTTAGCTTATTTTACTTAATCCCATGGTTTAAATTTATTTTCAAATAAGTCTTTCCATCATCTTACATAGCTACTACTAAGGGCCAAGAATCATAAGACTATTTCACTAAAGAAAAGTCCAACCGTAAATCCTCAACACTCACTTGCCGTTCTTATCTAGTAGTTACTACTAGTCCTTGCTGTGTATTATTAGCCTATACTTTTCTCTCAAGCAACAATCCTAGGCTTTACAATGCTTATGCATTGTACGAGAATTTTTATTAGTTCAACATTAGCTTATCTCTAACCGTAAATTGGTAAGAGAATAAGTCCCTAAGTATCAACCCCAAAGACCGAAATCAACATCAGATTGATACTCAGAGAATCACTTAACTCAACCAATCTCTAGTTGGTTCCAATTATTTAATTTCTTATCTCAATTATTTCTAGGCATTATTCCTTACCTACTCCATTCTTTTTAAAACATGGTTTGGCCTCATTTTTTTTCATAACATTTTTCTTCCAAAAATTAAAAGTACTAAAACTTTATTTTCTTTCCAAAATTTACTTTTGCCAAACCGTAAAACATGTTGCAACGTAAAAATGCAAAACATTTTTTTTTTCAAATCACAAAAATGGAGTAGACAAGGACAACTATTGGGTTTACATTGTTTCTGCTTACAGTGTTAATTTGGCTGCTATCTACAAGGTGCAAACATCTACTCTATTCTTACTTTCTACAAATTATTTTGTCCACCCAACAAAATTTCTTTTCAAAACAGAATAGAAATTTCAAAACTTCTTAATCCTTTCATATATTATAATATGAAAACTAGTGAGTTGTATACTTTTTCATGAGAGAATTATTTTTAAAACAAGTAACATTGTTTTACAAAATATACCCCACTTTCCTCTAAAAACCAATATGCACTTTTTTTCAAACATCAAAAATACTTTTAAGATTAAAACTTGAAAACACCATAAACTCTTCTGCCAAAACTTTCACAATTTCAATTTCTTAAAAGTTAACCAATGGGTTAGACTCATAGTGGGCTTCCGACTTACCTAGGCATTCCTAGACACTCCCATGAAGTTAATTCTCTCTACCATATATATTTCTAATCCATTTTCCACTTTTTAACCTTTCTCTAATTTATAAGGTTTCACTACCAAACCCACTAATCTGAAATATTAACATTTCAATTTCTATCATATGGGATACTTTCTTTTTCCAATACCAAATCATATTCTACACTTCTAACTAAACCACCTAAGGGTCTCAAAATTTCTAGGTTCATTCCTTTAGTGCACAAACCAGTATCCCAACTCTTTCCATATTTTACTCCTTCTATTTAGTGGGCTCCTTATGGATCTAGGTTTATATATATTTATATTTATATTTCTGAAAATACAAATACGCTAACTCATTATCTCTCTAAGATCCCTGAACCGAAGCTCTGATACTAGATGTAACAACCCGAATCTCGACAGACCGATTTTTTACAAAAACCCAATCCATCGAAACCCGTGTTGGTTTGCTCTAGTATCCTGTAGAAAAAGACAGAGACAAAACATGTCAGAGTTTGGAAAACATCTCACAGCGGAAGGAACAAAATATAATATAACCAAAACATAGCTTTACCTTAATAATAATACTGCCTAGCTAGCATCCAAAGCTATAACATCTCTGTCTCAAGCCTAACGTACAACTATGTTAGGAGGAGGGTGTCAGAACATAAGTTCTGTGTGAATGAATTTAAATTCCACATTCTGGATAATCCTACATATACCGTTCAGTTACATTTTCTTATTTATTAGGTTATTGGTGTCAACAACGCTCCATGCTTACACACTCGTCGTACCCATCTACTCCCTAGTAGATTAACCTAATATTGTGTATATGTAGCTAACCCAAACTAAGGTACACCCCATGGTACCCCACTCGCATGGTCTTCTCCGTAACACCACATTAATATGCGTAGTCCCTCATCCTATGCCATAGTAGTGTACATATCTCTCTCTCTCTATATATATATATATATAACAACGCTACATCCACATAGAACCACTATCGCTGTACTACGTAAGCATACCGACTACTATCCTCGAACTTTTCCACCGAGTTAGATTCTTCCATCGAGTAATGCCCCAGAGCCTACGATACACCACCCAGAGCGGACATGCATGTATCTAGACTTTCCCACGTACATATCGTCAACGTATTCGATGCCTAACCCACACACATATCGTGTGTGCGTGCCCGAGTTCCGTGATAGGGCTACACAAGAAACACGGAACTCGGTTGGGAGCTTTCTTCATATCTGTGCAGGCCCGCCTTTAAGAGCCTTTCACACAAATATCCCTAGGGTATGTTTTCTATGGTGGCTATGGCCCCACCTCATCACCTCCCTCAACTAGTAAAGACTATAAGAGCTAAGCGACAAGCCCCTAAGCAAACAATATAAACATCCATGTGGCATCTACCCTCAACAACCACCTCGATAGTGGAAGGTCGATGGCCTCTTGGGTTTAGCTCTAATCTTTCCGCATCTCGCTGGCTGCCTATGACAAGTTCTCGACGACCTATACTATCTTTGTTGGTCCTGATCCTCTACCTCCGAAGTGAGGCAGCTGCCGAGCTACCCTTAAAGTCACCACGTCACTGTATTTTGATTGCCCCCTACTTGTGCAGTCAAGGCCCACCCACCTGATAGTTACGCGCAGACCCAGCCTCTGTGAGCACAGTTCGAAACTACACCACCACAGAGGACAACCAGAAGCACCTTTAACGTCTCAGGAAGCCGTGTGCTTCCCCTTCCAGTCCGTCGGAGCCATCGGAATAATCAGATTAATGCGTGCTCCCCTCGTGTCTTACGACACCACAATGATCAACCCCGTTTGGTTATTCATCCTCAAACATACGGAGTATCCCAAGCGCCTCAGTTTACTATGTCATTAGATCCTATGTCTAATCATCAATTATGTGCTTGCTCCACCTCGGCAGATTTCCCATTAACATAGTTGTTTCCATTTTCCCTTGACTTCTTGTTCAAGTTACTAAGTTTCTCTTGCTTATTAACCTCATTCATAACTTAATTTATTTAAGTTCATTAATAAGCCTACAACATGTTATTCTCTATATTGTACTTCAATATTTGTAATTCATTCTCTTTACACTATGCTTTGTCCCATCTCGTGGCTGCCATAACATGTTCTACTTAATTTATAATTAAGTACATCTTAATTTACATGTTTTCTGTCATTCAACATTTATGATTAAATACAACTTACTTATCTCCCTAAGTTTGCCTTCTTCTTTCTCAATTAATCATAATCTCGTCGTACACCATCATTACAATTTATCATAATTTACATATTAACTTAGTTCTCTTAACTAAGGTTTACTAATAAGTTTCCCTTTTCCTTCATATAATTTATGTTATCCTCATTTATGGATTTATTCTTATTCTCGCCAATTACTTAACCTTCGATTAAGTACAACCTTATTGCATAAGTTATTTCATCTTCCCCTATCGTTCATTATAACTTACCTTATTTCTTAAGTTATAATTCCCACTTGTCCGCAGGATAAGCCTACTATTATTTTTCCTCTTCTTATTCAAGTTCATTCCTAATAGGTTGTTATCATTCCCCATTTTGGCATTAATTAAGATTAACCTAATCCTGCCCACTTCTTTAATAAGTTTACTTAACCCCGACTCAGTAGAATTGGTTCGTAGCACCACTATAGATTTAATTAGGTTAAGTATTCCAATTTAATGAATTATCCATGCTACCCACATAACCCTTCATTATTCCTATGTCTTACCACATGTCTTTTCTTGGTTAAGTGTTTGTTAATTCATTATACCCGTAATCGTGCAAGACCTCCCACATTAGATTACCGCCTGCGGTTGCTGGATATGCCGGGCGGTTACGGGCAGACTTCTACCTCCATTCAAATCTTACCTCGTTTTTTGCACTATTGCGCATCTAATTTCTGCCTTCAACCTCTCACATTAGATTACTGTTTGTGGTTGCTGGATATGCCGGGAGGTTCCGGGCAGACTTACACCACAATCCGAATCTAACCTCGTGTCTTAGGCATATAAGTTCTTATTATAACTTATACCCATAATTTAAATCTTGGATTATACTATATGTCAATTACCCATACAACCCAATTCATGTTTATGCCTATAATCCTATAAATAGGTAATGCTAATAATCCCAATTCAACTTAAAATCCCAATTTTCATATTCATAATTCCGATTTGATTTGTATTCATAAATCCCACCATAGTTGTATTCATAATTCCAATTTGATTTGTATCCACAAATCCCATCATAGTTGTATTCATAATTCCAAGCATAGTTATGCCCATAACCCTATTATAAGTTATGCCCCAAACCTCCCAATCCCATGTTATACCCAAATCAACCTTTTTCCCTTTTATTCCCAATATCGTTTCAATCGCATAAATCCGCAATAGACGTAGGCTCGAAGATTGCCTAGCTATAAAAATAAAAATAAAAAGGGAAGAAAGAAAGGAGGAAAACAAGCATAAGCATAAACAACTGTTTATAATAACAAGTTAAATATACGATGATAAAATTAGGCATAGGTGAATTCTTGATCTGATCTACAAACTATGGTGAACTGATATGATTCTAGTCCAAATCTTATATCTAATTACTTATCAGGTATTTTAACCTATAAGTACCACAAACTCACTTTATCGGATTAGCTCTTCAATATGTTCATTATGTGTGTAAATGGGGAATGACGAACAATAGATCTACTATTATACAAAAAATGTATTTTAAATCCACTCACTTATATGCTTTCCCAATTCTAGATCTGGTCCATGGTTTTCTCCCTTTTTGCACAGCATAGATCCAGGCATCTTAATTCTTTTTTTCTTATTTTGGAGTAGAGGAATCCTAGATCTATCTTTTTATTTTAAGAAGAGATTTAGAGAGAAAGAGAAGAGATTAGATTTGCTTGGGGAAGAAGAAGAAGAACTAATTTAATTTGAGTAGAAGCAGCAGTACAGCGTCACCATTATATTTAATAAAGAAAACAATAGGTTTAAGGTCCTTTATATAACCTCTAGGTCAACAAATGGTGCCACAAAACTGTCCATAATCACAAAAATGCACCCAGCCCAGATCTGGACTCGGGGGTCAACACCCCTATAGGGGGGTTGACACCCCTGTCGACGCCCCCAAAGGGGTCGACACCCATATCGACACCCCCTGGGGGGGTCGACACCCATGAGCGAGAAATTTCCCTCTCAACACGTTTTGGTCAGATTTGACTTTTGAACTGGTTTTGTTATATAATTATTATTTAATTAAATTCTGCTTTAAACTTGAAATCTTCTAAGTCTCATAACTTCTTCATACTGTATCCGATTTACGCAAACTCAGATTATACCCCAAGCAAAATTCTGAGACGAACGCAATGGTGATGTCCGTTTTACTTAATTCCTGGTGTTTAAATTAAGTATATTTATTTTAATATCTATTCTATTACATACATTGTTACCGTATTAATTTTCCTTCTCTTCAATGTATGTATTAATTTAAATTGTACATCACCATTATTTATATATCTATATGTAGACATTTTTATTCGCATTAAAAATGCGGGGTGTTACAAATGTTGAACTCGATTAAGATGGTTTACGTGAGATATAACTAGTTGCTATGATTCCTATTGAATGATAGTTTCTTTGCCATTATTTTGTTACTTCTAGTTGTCGTGGTTGAACTATTGCTTCTTGATTGCTGGATTGTAAAGGCTATCACTTTCAGATGTAGGGAACGTAGTTTTGGGTTCTTCTCTAGTGTATGGTAGATTGGTTTGTTAAATCTATCTATTCTCATATACTTTGTTATTGATGTTAGATGGCTATTTTATAGCTCAGTAAGACTGTTGTCTGACTCAAGGTTTTATGTTTCCCTCTTATTACCTTGGAATGGTTTGGATGGGCAGACTGAGTAGCAGGTGACATGTGATAAGTTGTGGTGAGACGATTCTTCTGTGCGATGACGAGCAAGAGGCTGGCATATTACTTTGCTATTACCTAATATTTTATTTCCGCTATTTGTTGACTGTTGTGGTGAGGGTAGTTGTACATATACTTGTGTGTTGATCCCAGTTGTATGGGTATTCTTTCTAGATGTTAAGAAAGTTTCAAGTTTCTGCTCATATGTGCTTTACTATAAATGCCTGTTGTACATGTTCTATTTTATTTTATGCTTGCGCTGTGAGTTATATGATAGTTTCCGTATTGTGTTTTATTACCTTGGTGATCGTCCATAGCTGCCTGGCACACCTTTTAGCGCATTATTCCTCTTGTTTAGTGCAGGGGTTATGGGCGGTCCATAACTTAGAGAGTAGGCCGATTTACCTCCATGACTAGTTACCAACATACACAAGTAACAGCTCAACTTGTAACAGCTCAACAATATTCATCTTGTCAGATGTAGAACTTTACCACCAAAGAACAATGGCCCAAACATTGCCAATAACAGAGGACATTGTAGTTACGCCTCAACAAGGTTTAACCATTCAAGTACAACACATACCAATACCAAGACGATAACCCCTCAATTTAGAACACGACCAGTAATCAAGCGTCAATTGTAATCACAACCAACAAGCACCAAACAAAATAAAACCCAAAATACAAATTATGAGCAGTTTCAAGTTAACTCCATCTCTTCACGAACAACCCAAAGCAAGACTCGAGAGAGGAGAAGTCTAGCTTATCAGCTCGGCCCCAACGTCCCAAGTCCAGGATCTAGAGAGGAGAAGCCCGACCTATCGGAGAAGCCTGTGCGTCCAATAAAAGTTTGTCTGAAAGTAGCTTTTCTAGTGAAATCACGATAATGAAAAGAAAGCACGTGAAACCGGGGTTGATGGACCATGGGAAACTCAATGGGTAGGTGTAACGACCTGTATTTCACATATCAGAGGATCGTAAGATAATTATATTTAATTCCCTAATGGTCGGATCATTCTCATATTTTTAATATATTGTTCATGGGGATGTGAGACATGTTCATGGTTTTTACTGAATATATTTGTGATCATTTTTCCTTTATGAATACTATTTTAGCTATAGTTTTTGATAAGGATCGAATTAGACGCTGAAGACAGTCTCATTGAATTAGAATGGTTGTTTACAACTCCGTAGAGTGATTGTATGAAATATTTAGTCCGATGATTTGGGAAGAATCACTGTTTTAATTTTAGTTTCTGTTAGGTAGATAATTAGCTGCTAATGGGCTGAATAGTCAAGCCCATTAGGGTAATAAACTGCAGCTATAAATAGAGGGATTTTGGGAGAATATTGAGGTTTTTTCTTCATTCAAATATTTGGTTAGGCGTCTGTGATTCTCCGATTCAACCTAATCCCTAATTTCTTCATTTTTTTCATTCAAATTCATCATAAATTACATCTAGAGGCTTTCTCATCATCAAGCAAGATTAAACAATCACAATTGCATCGATTTTGGGGCGTTTCTATTATTGTCTAGATCTGGTTTCACTTGTATTGCATTGGATCTAGAAATTGGTGAGTGACAGATATCTCTCATACGAAAACTACATATTATATAGGTAAATTAGAATCAAATTCATATGTTGTATGTCAACCCTAGATATGATCATATATGTTTAATTCAGGTTTAGACGTCTTAGACAAACCTAATTTATTCTCATAAACTAGCAATTTGTTAGTTTAATCACGTTTTTTGCATATTTTAGACCTAATTCATGTTGGATCTCTTGTTCATGATATGTTTATGATGTATTAAAAATATGTTCATGTTTGTATGATCAGTATTGAATGAATCGTTGTTTTTTTGATTGAATTGGTTACATTGTTTTAGTTATTTGTAGAATTGGTTTCCGTAGATATTAAGATTGAAGAACAGAGCAAATCAGAGGTTCAGATGATCAGATTCAGATGAAACTTAGCGGAGGAGCTCTGGTGGATGTTAAGAAGGCACTCAGAAATTTTGAGCTAGAAACCAGCTATTTCCATGGACTAGTTCTGATCCATTCTTGATGGGCTGGTACCAATCAAACGATGTTCACTGAAGGGCGTTGAAAATTGGATCATGACATGACTACAAAACTGCATGCAAATTTCCAGGAGGATTGGATGTAATTTTGGATAGGTCAAAGGTTGATTGCTTGAGTGCTATAAAAGATAGATAGTGTTTTTTTACCAAGGAGGTATTTTGGATTGAAATTTGACTGGTAGGAAGAAAATGGAGCATGGAGTTTGAAATGTTGGACACTTAGCCATTTCTGGCTAACTGTACGGACCGGTACCGATCCATCACCGTTGATGGTGAACGGTCGTGGCTTGGATAGGTTGATGCTAGGGATACTTGGTAATGTTGGGTTGAGTTTGGTAGTAAACGAACTTCGGATGACTGAGATACAAGTCAAGTAGTATTAGTGCTTTGACTGCGAACTCAAGTAGGAGTGGTCGGGGCTAGATTGATGTGATCATACTAGTCGTGGTATGATATACGATTCATTATGATGATGGACTGACTTGGGTAGGAGTTAATTAAGGATGATAATGGAATTGGTTTGAGAGGCAGCTTGTAACAACCCGAATTCTGACAGACCGGTTTTTTTTTCAAAATTCCAATCTATCCAAACTTGGATTGGTTTGCTCTGGTATCCTGTAGAAAAGACAGAGACATAAAATATGTCAGAGCTCAGAAAATATCTCACAACGGAAAGGATAAAATATAATATAGTCAAAGTATAGCCTTACCGTATTAATAATACTGCCTAACCAGTATCCGAGACAATCATGTCTCTGCCACAAATCAACCTACGACTATGTTATGAGGAAGGGGTCAGAACCCAAGTTCTGGTGACTGGATTTAAATTATACACTTTGGATAATCCTACATATACCATTCAATCATATTTTTCTTATTTATTAGGTTATTTGGGTTAATAGCACTCAAGGCTTACACACACGTCGTACCCATTTACTCCCAAATGGATTAACCGAATATAATATATATGCAACTACCCCCAATATTAAGGTACACCCCATGGTACCCCACTCGCACGGTCTCCACCGTAATACCATAGAAATGAACGCAGTCCCTCGTCCTACGCTGGGATGACGTATGTAACTCTACATAACAATGTTATGTTCCACATATATCGGCCATTACTACGCTATGTAAGCGTACGGACTGCCACCGTCTATCAAATCAGATTTCATACCAGAGTAATGCCCTCAAGTCTATGATACACCACCTAGAGCCGACATGCATGTATCTAGACTATCCCACATACGTATCGTCAATTGTAGCTCGATGCCTTAACTGCATGTCCTCTAATGTGCACCGAGTTCCGTGGTAGGGCGATACAAGAAACATGGAACTCAGTCGGGAGCTTTTCCATATCTGTACGTACAGACCCTTTTTTAAGAGCCTCTATATACAAATAATTCCTTGGGTCTGTTTTCATGGTGGCTATGGCCCCACCTCGACCCCTCCCTCAACTAGTAAAGACTACAAGAGCTAAACGACTGCCCCTACAAAAAACAATCTAAACATCCATTTGGTGTCTTCCCTCAACCATCATAGCCTGGTAGTGAATGGTCTATTGGTTTTAGCTCTAGTCTTTTCGCATCCCACTGGCTGCCGATGACGGTTATCCAACGATCCACTATCCTAGTTGATCGTGACCCTTCGCCTCCCCATTGAGGCAACCACTGAATCACCCTAGTCTCACCACATCACATCACTCTGATTGCAAAGCTACTTTTGCAATCAAGGCCCGCCGACCTAGTAGTTACTCGTAGACACAACCTCTACGAGCACAGCCTAATCATTTGCCACCGCACAGAGGACTACCAGGAGCACCTTACGTATCTCAGGAAGCCGCGTGCTTCCCCTTCCAGTCCTTCGGAGCCGTCAGAATAGTCAGATGAACGTGCTCTCTCCTTGTGCCTTATGACACCACGATGATTTACCCCATTGGGTTATTCACCCCCAAACGTGCAGACTGGTCCGAGCACCTCATTTTTTGTCATTAGACCCTATGTTTAAACATTCTTTTATGTGCTTTCTTTACCTCACATGTTTCCATTTAACTTGGTTATTCCCATTCATATTGAATTCTTAATCAAGTCACCAAGTTCCTCTCGCTTATTAATTTCAATCATATAACTTATTTAAGTTTATTAATAAGCCAACAACATGTTATTTCCTAAATTGTGATCCAAGGTTTGTGATCCACAATCCCTTTATATTCTTGTTTGGTTACAATAACATGTTGTACTTAGTAGGTTATTACGTATATCTCAATTCACAAGTTTTCTACTTAACATGTCACTTACCGTTTATGATTAAATATAACTTATTTCATAAGTTTTCCTCATTCTTTCTCATTTAATCATAATTCCATCTTACATTATCACCACAACTTATCGTTTTTCACTTAATAACTTAGATTACTTAACTAAGGTCCATTAATAAGTTTCTCTTCCCATAAACACAACTTATGTTGTCCTCATCCGTAGATTTCGGATTCTTCTTCTTACAAATAACTTAATTTACAATTAAGTACAATTTATGTCATAACATAAGTTATTCCAATTTCCTTATTGTTTTCTTATAACCTAAGTTATAATCTTCACTTGTCCCTATGACAAGTCTACCTATTATACAACATTCTCATTAGTGTAATTTATTTACAATAGGTTATTATCATTCCCCATCTATTCCCATTTCCTTTTACTGTTGTATCATTCATTCAGTTCCATCCATTTCCATTAATTATAATTAATGTTGTATATCAGTCCTGTCATTTACATATATTTATATACGTATATATTTATGTACTAGACCTCTAACATTAAGTCTACACTTGTGGATGCTGGATTTTCCGGGCGGGTCCGGGCAGTCTTCTACCACAAGTTGACTTAACCTCGTGTCTTAGTACCATTGCATGTTTAAATTATGCACATAGAGCCCTCATATTAGATTTACCACTTGTGAATGCTGGATATGCCGGGTGGTTCCGGGCAGACTTCTATCACAAGTGCAATATAACCTCGTGTCTAAGAGCATTACAGTGTAAAATTACTGTAAATCAAGGCATGCTCATTCTTTAACAATTATTCCTATTTCATTTAATTTTTTAGGCATATTGTCCTTTTCATATGTTTATTGTAATCTTATTTATTTGTCCTCAAATCATGCCTATATTATTGCGCATGTCCTTTTTAACATGTGTTTAATTCACTTTTGACATGTAAACTTTTAATCATGTAATTATTTAGATCTAACAGGTTATATGTCATTTACTCAATAATATGCCACAAGTGAATCATAAAATTATAACAACAGTAGTCATTACCCATATTCTAACAAGTTTTTTTTTCAACATGTTATATTCCAACACTTTAATTGATTCAACATATGAATTATTCATATTGACATCTCAACTTGTTATAACAGTAATTCTTAATTATTCTGGAAAATTCAATTATACAAAATGGGGAATGGTAAACGATAACATATTAATATCTAAAATGCTATAGCTTAAACCCACTCACCTAGTACGCTTTCCCAATTCTGGATCTAATCCAATTTTAGCATCCATACTTCCTCCCTTAATCGGATTCAACACCTAACGACCATGGATTGATTATTTTCATTAAAAGAGAAAGGAAAGAAGGAGGAAGGAATTTGAATAGACCGGATCTATAAAGTTACAATACTTCGTTAAGAGATCTGAACACCTTTTACAAGCATATGTTCCTTTCCTCCAAATTTAGATTTGGAATTTTTCCTAAATTAATAACCTAAATTTTCTGAATAGATTAGGGGAGGAAGAGGGAAAACAACAGAGCTTCAGCGTAGCCTCAGAAAAACGAGGTTTAGGGTTAGCTCTATAGACTCATTTATAGGTGTATCAGAGAGAAACCAGGACCCTCAGTTTTGATTAAAAACCATCAGAAACGTCCACGTCTCAAAAAACCCTAATCTGCCAAAATCTGCCGCGGGAGGTCGACTCCCCTAAGGGTCGACCCACCCCTTAGGGGGTCGACCTAGGGGTTGACACCCTTGGGCAAGAAATCTGCCGCCATCCCAAAATTCGAATTTTGAATTTCTGAAACTATTTTTGAATTTCTGAACCTAATTTATATATTCTTCCTGCGCGTATACAAACTTTGAACCTTAATGACTTCTCCATATGCTGTCTGATTTACGCAGACCAAGTGTCTATCTTGACCAGAATTTCGAGATGAACTCTATGGCGTAGTTCATTTTACTCAATTCTGAATATTTAATTAATTTTTCTTATTTTATTATCTTAAGAATACGGGGTGTTACACAGCTCAAAATAAATAAATGGATTCATCGAAAAGGAAGGCTCGACAAATTTGAAGTGCCAAGGAATCGTTAATGATCGACAGTTCTAGCGAACACAAGGCAGCGGTACTGTGTGGATGCCCATTAAGATCAAGTAGGATCGTGCACGCTGGATCGAGCTCGGGTAGGAGTGATCTAGTTGTCTTAATTGATTGAGGCAAACATACACAGGATGGTTGTATTGTCCGGAGTTTCCATTATCCCTTTTAATTGATGAAGGCAAATTCGATTATCAATGCATTCAAGGCTTTAGTTGGTGATAGGTAGAGTATTGGTTTCTATGGATGTTGCTGTTAGTTATGTGCTTTCTCCTCTGTTTTTTCTGTGTTGGATATCACCATAAGTCGTTGAGGAGAAGTGGAATTGGGGGATGTCCTTTCCTATTCTAGAGCAGTATATGATAGATGATTATCCAGTGCTAACCCTTCTATTGCTTGATAGATTAGATGATTCAACTGTCTATACTCATGTATCCTATGTAACTGTTGTTAGTTATTTTATCATTCACTAATACTGTTGTCTGACTCAAGGTTTTACATTTCCCTCTATTTACCTTAGGCTTCTCATCAATGTTGATGGTGTGCAGACTGAGATAACATGTAGCAGGTGTTGGTGCCAATGATGCTGTGGGGTGACGAGTAGGAGGCTGACATATTGCTATCACTTATTATATATATATATGTTTTGTTACTTCCGATGTCTGTTTGATTTTATGGATACTCTGAGAGATATACAGTGACACTCGATGTACAGATTACTCATTTACAAAGTACTGGTGACTTTGAAATGATATGGAATTTGAGTTTATATTCTGTTATGCTTCACTACTATATCCTTTTGTATATTTTTTTTATAATATGTTATCCATGCACTGTGAGTTATACGACATATTTACTTTGAGTTATTCTTCCATAATGATAATCCCTTATTGGCCTGGCATGTCATACAACACACCTTTTCCTTAGTTCGGTGTAGGAGGTATGGGGGGGTTGTCATATTCGGTATCAAAGCTTTGGTTAATCGATTTTACCTAAAATTCGCGAGCGTAAAAGCATATGAGAGACGTAGTTGTTATTTTTAGCAGATGATTACTATATTATAATATATATATATATATATAATATATAGTAAGTTAAAAACACTTGAACTCCAATGCGGCCTTTCTCTATTGTGGATTGATCATTCTCATTTCAAATAGAGAACGATTCAACGAATTTCGAGACATGCTGCTAGGGATAAGCCTGCTATTGGAGAGGTAGGCGAGGGTAGCCAATCGGGAGCTGCAGCTACTATACCCGACTATCCTGTTATGTTCAAGGCCACAATGGCAATGATCATGAGAAGGATTCCCACTCCAAAAGCGGTAGTAGAGCGTGGAGTTTCTGTGCAGGCACCTAAGGTTATTGATTTTGGAAATCTCCACAAGGATTATACTTGGCAAGCTGTTTGTTGGTACGGAACCTATTATTGAGATTCAGAATTGGTTGGATACTTGTGTTTGGATTTTTTAGGATTAAGGAATTAGTGATGCGACTAAGAGGAAGCTTGCATCGAGGTAGCTGTAGGAATGTGCGATGGATTGGTGAAATTATATTACTTTGGGGACTCCGAAGGACCAGATTACTTGGGATCAATTTAGAACTAAGTTTGAGGAGAAGTTCATTTCTATGGTCAAGAAGTCGGTACTCTATTAGAAATATAGTGAGCTAAAGCAAGGTGGAACACGTACCGTTGAATATGTGATGAAGTTTGAAGCTCTATCGAAGTGTGCTCATTCGTATATTCAAACTCCTTCTCAAAAGAAGGAGAAATTTATTTTGAGTCTGGATGTGAATCTTGGAAAACAATTGATCGACCATATTGATGACTCATATGTGAAGCTAGTAGAGAAGGCTTTGTGGAAGGAGAGTTTCTTTCTGTAGAAGGAAGGAGCTGTTGTTGAGAGTAAGGAGGATTCAAAGTCACAACAAGGTGGCGATAGTCAGAAAAAATGGAATGGAAAAAGGAAACAACAACAAGGGGAAAATGGTTAGAATAATCCAAAGGATAAGGTTACCTGCTATAACTGTCAACTGTAGGACCATTATTCCAAGGATTACAAGAACCTTATGGTAGAGGGAAAGTGTTATAACTATGACAAGCCAGGTAATATAAAAAAGAATTGTTCGGAATCAGCGAAGGATAAGCAGGTTGTGAGAGCATACGCTTTGGATGTTGTGCCATCTTCCTCTAGGGGTCTGACTGCTTTGGAAAAGGGGAAGAGTGTTGTTGTGCAAGGTACTATTTCTATCAAAGATGTTTCAGTTCAAGTTTTGTTTGATACATGAGCATCACATTCTTTTATCTGTAAGAGCTTATTTTGGAAGTTAGGTTTAGAGCCTTAGATTGTTGATATATCATTGGTTGTGACTAATCCAGTAAAGGGTTCATCTAGTCTTTGTATTCTTTGTCATGGTTTAGTTTTATTGAGTCATGGTTGCTCTTTTGTGTGTGATTGTTTTAAACTTCGCTGGGTTTGGACTGACTCAAGAGGTATGCAACTATTGTGGATTGCAAGAGGCTTGAGGTGACAATTAAGAATGTGGAAGAGCGAACAATGGGGATACGTTGTCTACCATAGGATGCAGTCATGGTCAGCTTTCTATATTCTCTTGTGATTCCATGGGACGAATTATCAACTGTGCCAATCATTCGAGAGTTTTCTGATGATTTGATGAGGTCAGAAGATTGTCGTCACAGCAAAGGATTGAGTTTCGTATCTGTTTAGTGGATGGAGCTAGACCTATTGTTATACCTCTTAGGCCGATGGCACCTAAGGAACATCAAGAGCTAGAAGTGCAAGTAACGATCTTTTGAGTAAGGGATTCATCCGGAGAAGCGTATCTGAGTGGGGTACACCAGTTGTGTTTGTGACCAAAGTCGGTGGATCGTTGCGATTGTGTATGGATTATCACAAGCTAAATAAGGTGACCAAGAAGAACAAGTATCCTTTGTCGAGAATAGATGACTTGTTTGACCAGCTTCACGAATCCAAGGTGTTTTCCTAAATGAATGCAGGGACAGGATTTCACCAAATGAGAGTGGTTAGGGATAATGTGCCGAAGACTGCTTTTCGAACTCCATCCAGATTATATGAGTGGCTAGTGATGTTGTTTCAATTGACTAATATGCCAATATATTTTATGGATCTATCGTATTTTCAAATATCAGTTGAACAAGTTCGTGCTTGCATTCGTAGATGATACATTGGTTTACTCCAGGAATGAGGAAGAACAAAAGGCGCACTTGAGAATCATTTGGGAAATCTTACGGAACCCTTAGCTGAGGGCTAAGTTTTCAAAGTGTCATTTCTGGAAGGAAGAAGTGAGGTTCTTGGGTCATGTCGTATCGAGACAAGGAATAGAGGTGGATACCGTTTAGGTTGCAACAATCAAGTACTTGGATCGATCCAAAAATTCGATGGATGTTAGGTGTTTCCTTAGTTTAGCTGGGTACTATCGAAGATTTATCAAGGATTTCTTCAAGATAGATGCATCATTAACTTGATTAACTAGGAAGGATTAGGTCTTCGCATGGAATGCGAAGTGTGAGCAAGCATTCGGAATTTTGAAAGAAAAGTTGACAAGTGATCCTGTGTTAACTACTACGAGTGGGAAATAAGAGATGGTGGTATATACTAATGCATGTGGCACCGAACTTGGAGTTGTGCTAATGAAAAAAGATAGAGTTGTGGCTTATGCGAGTTGACAACAGAAGCCACATGGTAGGAATTACTTGACTCACGATTTGGAGTTAGCGGCGATAGTATTCGCTCTAAAGATTTGGAGACATTGTTTATTTAGAGTTAGGTTCGAGTTGTTTATGGATCAGAAGTCGTTGAAGTACCTTTTCTCCCAAAAGGATTATAATCCGCGACAGCAGTGAAAGTTAGAGTTTCTGGCATCATATCACTGTGGAATAGCCTATATTTCAGGAAAATGTAATGCATTGGTCGATGCGTTAATTCGAAGACATGCGAGTTTGGGAGTCATGATTTCGGAATGGAAGCTTCTCTAGTATTTGGCCAAACTTGATTTTAGACCTCATTGCGAGTTAGAGCCTAAGATGCTAGTAAGCTTATCGATTAGACCGACTCTCATCGAGAGAATTGTTAAAAGATAGAAGCAAGACGCTAAGCTTGCGGAGATTATTCGGGTATTAGAAATGAGAGTTGAGCCCAAGGATACTAAGGATTTCGAAGTCAATCGTGAAGGTTGTCTTCGTAAGAATGGACAACTGGTTGTTCTTAATATAGATGGATTAAGAGATAGGGTTATAAGGAAATGTCATCACTCTAGGTTGACAATTCATCCTGGTGGTAATAAGATGTATCGAGATATGACATGAGTTTAGTACTGGAAAGGCATGAAGAGAGATGTCAAAAAGTTTATCTCAAAGTGTATGAACTATCAGTTAGTTAAAGCTGAGCAAAAGAAGCCGAGCGGATTATAACAGCCATTGGAAGTTCCTACGTGGAAATGGGAGCAAGTGTCAATGGAATTTATTGATGGATTACCTAGGACAAGGGAAAGGAATGATAGTATTTAGATCATCATGGATCTTTTGACCAAAAGCGCAAGGTTTATTCCTGTAAGGTAAACTAGGACGACATCAAAATTGACTTAGTTATATCTTAAGTGGATAGTTCGATTCCATGGAATTCCGAAGAATATAGTTAGCGATCAAGATTCTTGAAGAGTTTGCAAGAGAGGTTGGGAAGCGAGATATGTATGAGTACAACTGATCATCCCCAGACAGATTGTCAGACTGAGAGGGTTAATCGAGTACTGGAAGACCTCTTAAAGGCTTATATATTTGATTTTGGAGGATCGTGGGAAGACCGTCTACATTTGGTCGAGCTTGCTTATAATAACAGTTACCAATCAAGTATTGGAATGACACGGTATGAAGCGTTGGATTGTAGATCATGTAATTCTCCGTCCTATTAGTTAGAGGCTGGCGATAAGTTGATACTTGGGACTGAGATGATAAGAGAAGCGATGGATAATACTGAGCTCATTAACAATGAATGAAGGTAGCCCAAGATCATCAGAAGAGTAATGCCAGTAAGCGATGAAAGGATTTGGAATTATCAGTCGGAGATTTAGTGTTTGTCAAGGTTTCACCTCTATGGAATGTTTTTCATTTTGGAAGCAAAGGAAAGTCAGGTCCAAGGTTTATTGGGCCATTTCCGATTATTGAGCATATGGGAAAGCTCTCCTGCAGAGTGGATTTATTCGAGAAGATGGTAGGTGTGCACAATGTGTTTCATGTATCATTTCTACGGGAATTTGTGCACGACTCAAATGTTGTGGTACCTCCTGATCCACATGAGGATGTAGAGGTGAAGCCTGAAGTTTCTAGGCCTCATAAGTTGCTTCGCATTGGTTATAAGCAGTAGCACGTAAAGTCTTAAGAGGAAGGTCGTTAACCTACTCAAGGTACAATGGAGCAAGGACGATTATGATTGCACGAGGGAAACGGAAGAAAGTATCAAGTCGACCCATCCAGAACTCTTTGAGTAGTATATCTCATATATCATTTCTTACTTATACTGTTGTGCCTTGTACTATTAGATTTCGGCATGCAAGGGGAGGATTCTTATTGCATGGATTGTTGTATGCTAGATTGGATTCTCGTGGATGGTAGGTGTGCGAGATGCTGTGTTTGCTTGGAATTTCGAGGCTGAAACTTTTAAGGAGGGAGAATGCAATGACCCATATTTTACATGTCAAAGGATCGTAAGATAATTATATCTAATTCCTTAGTGGTCAGATCATTTCAGCTTTTAATATGTTGTTCATGGGGATGTGAGACATGTCCATGATTTTTACCGAATCGATTCATGAATATTGTTTTGGACATAACTTTTGATAATGTTTGAATTAGGTGTTAAAATCGGTCCTATGGGATCCGAATAGTGGTCTACAATTCCATAGAGTGGTCCCACGAAAGGTTTGGTTCAATGGTTTGGAAGGAATCACCGTTTTAAGTTTCAGTTTCTGTTAGACAAATTAATTAGCTGCTAATGGGCTGATTGGTTAAGCCCATTAGGCTAATAAACAATAGCTATAAATGGAGGAGATTGGAGAGAGAATGGAGGTTTCTCTCTTCACTCAAATATTAGGTTAGGCGTCTGTGATTCTCGGGTTCAACCTAATCCTTATTTCTTCATTCTTTTCATCCAAATTCATCGTAAATTGCATCTAAAGGCTAGATCATCGTCAAGAAGATTAAATCATCACAATTGCATAGATTTTGGGGTTTTACTATTTCTATTCGGATTTTATTTCATCGATATTGCATTGGATATCGCAATTGGTGAGTGATAGATATCTCTCACATGGAAATTATGAATTATATGGGTAAATTATGATCAAATTCATATTTTATATGCTAAATTCACCCTAGATGTGATCATATATGTTCGACTCAGGTTTAGTTGTCTTACGTTAACCTAATTTGACCACATTAATCAACAATTCATTAGTTTAATCATGTATTTACATAAGTTTAGATCCAATTCATGTTAGATCTCTTACTTATGATTTTTTTTGGCATGGCCGACTGGTTTTAAAAGTTATCCGTGACACTTTTATTATAGAAAATAATTAGACAGATTACAACAGGTGATAGACAAAGGTCCTATTAACTAGAAAAACTAGTTTGAAGTGTCAGAAAACTATGACTGAAAAAAGAGTAGAGAGGCAAAGTGCTTCAGCTACTAAAAGTAGCTCAGTTAGTCCCCCGCAAAGGAGGGACTACTAGAGTAATCACTAGACCGAATAACATTAATGTACTCCGAAAAAGTAAAGCAAGCTTGGGAACATAGCACGGGTTAGGAGAATGAAATTCATTGTCTCGATCTTATGTAGTAACATAGAATAGCTTTAAATTCACCATACTCACCCTCTTAAAGAGCTCAAAACCCTCACCCACAACCCGATAAAATAACCTCCTAAGATCTTCTTCATTGTCAGAAACATATCTAGAATACGTATCATCCAAAGGATCATATCTCATTCAAGAAAATTCATGGACCCAAGAATGGTTCACAAGGTACCAATTGATTCCATTAAAGTGCACACTCTCATCAGAAAGTGATATCTTCATCCTAATGTACAATCACCTGTGGAATCGAAGGAGGAGTATCATGAACCTTCTGAATCCACTTACGACAGCAAGTCAAGGAAGTGGAGCACGCTAGGAAGGAGGAACATGTTTGGGGGCAGAGTTTGATGGTTTCTACAAACAAGAAGAGTGAGTGTGACCAAAAGAATTGCATAAGGTGCAAAAATCAGGAGTACGTCCATAATGCATTCTATCCTTGGTTGTAAATCATCTGCATCTCTGAATTTTAAAATATCCGAAAGCATCCTATAAGGGGAAATTTCAATATGAGCTTTAACCTTGAACAATTTGTCTCTGGCAACTGTGTGAGCATCAAAATACCTAAGCTTTCCGATATAATTGGACAACCAATTCAAACCTGCTGGGGATTGCAGAACTGAAGAGATGTGCAAGAAATATGTCCAAACTGAAATGGATAGGACATGCTCTCTATTCCTACCAACTATTGGACTCCACCGAGTAAAGATAAATGGCTTCCGATGAACAATAGTAGGCTCAACACTGAGAACACATAGCCGATCCTTTGAAAGAGAAAATTTCTAGAAAACATAGATATATCCAATCTAACCTATGGTCCACCATGGAGTTTCTACACTTTCCTATAATGCTTCTTAAAAATTAGGTACGGAGGATGTGTGTTAAGGAAGAAACAAACATCATAATCAGACAAAAAATCAGCCCCAACTAAAATAACTTCCAAAGGGAGGACACTAATACCTTCCAAAATAGAGTGCAAAAAGGTATGGGGTTCATATGAGCCCATGTTGTGTGGGGACTTCTCAAAGAGAGATGACCATTTAGAGACCGTAGGATTTACACCAGAAGGAAGTACATTTAGCCTAAATGCTAGATTAGCAGACTCAGTCTCATCGGATGCTGCAATTGGATGAGAAACTGAAGTATTAGTTTCTATTTTATCTATAATGTTAGCCAGTACGGAGGTAGACACCATTGACTAAACAACGACATTCTCACAAACAACTAGTGAGCATTTTTAAACTGGAGTGGCTATAGAGGCTGCAAGATGGGAAAAACCACTAACCTCCTTGGATATAGGATTATTAGGCTGATTCATTAGACATGACCAACAACCACCAAATAGACAAAGCCTACATTGGTACCTGGAAAGATCGGCGCATAGTCGGTCTTATTAGCATTCGACGTATCGTAAATTGACCAGCGGAGAGAAGCAGGAAGTCCACCAGCAAGCATTATGGAAATCTGTGCCCTTACATTTTTTATTAGTACTGGACACTAGCTTTACAGGCTTCAATGAAATTTCTATAGCAGACAACTCATTAAGGCATTCCATATTTGAATCATGATCACCAGTCGCAAAACTTGAAGTGGAGGGGGAATATGACCTTCTGGATCTGGTAGAGTTGTTCTAAAATCGCAGTTTCAACTTGCGATTTTTTTCCTTCAGTTGAAGGGAGATATCAGAGGAGAGGACGAAAAGAAGAACACTTAATGCATAATTAGATTGAGATGAGAGGAAGAGTGAGTGCTGGGATAAAGGGAAAGCGATGAAGAACAAAAAAACGGGAGAGCGGCGCCATCAGATCATCTATAACGATTCTTTGGATAGTACTAAAAGTTTTTTTTGAATTTGTTCATGATATGTTTGTTATGTATTAATGATATGTTCATGTTTGTATGATCAGTATTGGATGAATCTCTGTCTGTTTTTTATTAAATTCATTGACCCACTTTTTGGCAAAGCAGTCACACGTCATGTTTATGGTTAGCGATGCGCTCGATTCTCGAGAACATCGTCAAAAAGCGCAAATTGATTTGGTCGAAGTCACGACATATTCAGAAAAGGTTGGAAATATGGTCGATTCCTGAAGTCATCATTATCAGATTGGAAAAGTTGTTAATAAATCTGGAAAATTCAACATGTTAAAATATATAATCGACTTGGTCCGATCAGCTCAGAATACTTGAGCGCTTCGATCCGATCACGTGGAAAAATATTTGGATTTAGTAAATTCTTGTTTTGATCACTCAAAAACTTATGGTCAGCATGGCACGATCAAGAAAAATGACGTGCGTAACTCAAAACTCCAAGATCAGCCACTTTGGCAAAATACCAGATTTGGCACTCAAAAACTGATAGTCGGCATGGCACGATCACCAAAAACTTCTTGTGCAAACTCAACTGGCTTGGATCAGGCACTTGGCAACTTTCCATATTTGGCATTCAAAAACTATTGATCAGCATGGAATGATCACAAAAAATAGCATTCGTGCATCAGGCCTGGTACAGTCCGGATTTTGGCAAATTTAGGTGTTGAAATCCAAGATGCGAAATTACCACCTCAAAATGGCTTGATCAACATAGGATATGACTCGAAAATCATGGTTACATGTTAGGGATATGATGTGAAAAATCATGGGATTGGCATAGTGGTGTGAAATTTGGCAAATGGCAAGGCAAGGATCTGGCAAACTGGAAACTTCATCCATGAATACCCTCTTGCTTGGCATTTAAAGGGGTTGGCTTGGTATTTTCGGACCTTGGGTATATGGGAGAGCTTTCTTTGGGGCTACTTAATGGCTTCCATGGTCGTTTCTATGGCTTTGTATACTTCACGGACTTGTAAACTTCACATAGAAATTTGCTTACAATTTTTTGGCATTTACTTGGACTTTCGGAGCATATATGGACATTTCTAAACTGTTAATCCCGAAATTAGAATCAACACCAAAGGTAATGCAAATATTTCATGATATGTAGAAAATAGAAGAAATGGAGCCTCACAATAGTAGAAATGCAAATAGAATACACAATGTTTAGTAGTGGTTCGATCAAGCATGATCTAAGTCCACTTTAAAGAATGATTCCGTTATCACATCAAGAGTTACAAAGCAAGCATATCCTCTCATTACATTCATCAGTAGCCTCACTACCTCTCTCTTAGATCTATTAGAAATGGATAAGGAAAGACTTGATTAAATCTTTGAAGGTGGAAGGTGATTAGATGAATCTAGACTTTCTCATGAACTTTTATGAATTTCCATGCCTTCACGATGAATTCGGAGTTTAATCTTCAACTAAAAGTGGTCGGAGATGAAAAATTCCTTAGAAAAGGTCGAGAATTGGATTCGGCAGCCCATCGGGGGTCATGAAAAATCCCCCATCCTAAAGTTGGAATTGAACCCCTATTTATAGGAGTGAGGAATGGATGAATTATAGCTCTCAGGTTTTGGGTCGGGCTATTGAGTATTTTCGAAAATGCCACTACCAGTTGTTGTCAGCTAATTTCCAACCTTTATGTACATGTCCGATCCTGAACAGGCCCGACTGTCCCAAAATATATCTGACTGACCCGATCCAGATACAATAAGCCGACCCGCTCCAAAACGATCTGATGCTACTTGAAAGGATCAGTCCGACCCGATCAGGTCAACTTGCTTGATGGTGGATACACTGACCCAGTCCATTTGAATGTACCGATCCGTTCTGGGTTGAGCGGACTGATCTGATGTCCTTTAGATGGACCGAGTCGATGACGGATGAACAAGACCGACCCAGAAATACCCCGATTCAATCCAAACTGTGCCGATCTGCTTCGGTAACAAATACACTGGTCCGTTACTCCAGAACAGCCCTACCCGCTTCGTTGTATTAAGCCAATCCAGACCGACCCGAACGACTCAGAATAGACTTGACCGATCCGATCCACATTGAACTGGCCGACCCAGTTTTATTATACAACCAACCTATCACTTAAATTTTGACTTTTAGAGTGTTAACATATACATTCTTGACACTGAAACTTTTTACTGGACATTATTGCTCACTCCAACACACTTTGGCTTAACAAAGAAGAAGAAAGGCATTTTGGTCAAAATTTAGAATTAAAAAGATATTTGTTATTCTACTGTACAACTTTGCATTGTCAAATTGTCCGAACTTGGACAAACATTGTAATCGACAAAACTATGATGAATGATTACTACAAAGTGGACGTAGGCATTAATGCTGAACCACTATAAAAGTTGTGTGTCCCTTTACATTTCTCATACTTTAGTTGTTTGGATATCAGGTTTACTTCTAAACCCACTCCTTGGGGTTAGCGTGCGCAAATAACTAATTTCCCACGTTAATACTTTGGCGCACCAGGTGCAACAACCTGGACTTCAGCTTCGGTTTTGGTTTTCTGATTTGGCCTTTGGATTCGGTTTTTTCTTCAGATTTGGTCTTCGGTTTTTGTCTTCTTCTTCGGATTTGGTCTTCGGCTTTGGATTTGGTTCTCAGATTTGATTTTGGATTTGACTTTGGATTTGGATTTGATTTCGAATTTCGGATTGAGTTTGTTTCAAAAACAGATTTCACTTGCTTTTCATCATGGTCAAATGAAAGAAACTCAATGCTATCGTCGAGACTTATGATACTGATGGGGAAGAAAGTCTAGACTCTCTTCAATTGGTAATCCCTCGAACTTCATCGCTCGAGACGATGTGGATGGTACGATCAAGAATTTGACTTTGGATTTGAACGCTCTACTCGAACGGCGAGAGGAAGCGATGAACACCCTTTTCTTGCTCATATGGATGCTAGATTTCAAGGCTTTAGAAGGTCGACATGCCAAGCAGATATTGACGGAACAAGCACTAGTTTTCCGCATGTCATGACTCAGGGTTGGGGGAAACCCTGCATACTCAACAACAAGACGACGCCGATCTCTGGACTGGTACCATTCCCACTGCACTTAGAGGTTATACCATTAACCTCGACGTCGCTCAAGATCGGGACGCTTTGGTTGGTCAAGCCACAAACTCAGGTTCACAACTCTTTTGGATTCAGCATAGGAATCTTAACAACTTGGCCCGTCAAGTACACGATACCTTATAATTTGGTCCTCCAAGTATGAAGCCCATTTGCATGAACATACTTGCTCCAACAGGACCAAACAAGCCCATGACTTCCAATTTTCTGGATCCTATGCATCTCAGACTTGATAGTCTTCCAGAATACGATTTTAGTGGTCATCAGATTTCTATTCTAATACGATCTCAGTAATCATTGGATTTCTATTCTAATACAATCTTAGTGATCATCATATTTCTACTCTAATACGCCCTCAACAATGGTCTTTGCTTTCCATTTTATTACGATCTCAGTAGTCACTGGATTTCTATTATATTACAATCTCAGCGATCATTGAACTTCTCTCAAAACTCAGCTCATAAATTTATAGATTTTTTCGATTAATCGCAAAACACATCTTCCTTCGATTAAGAAAAATATGTTTTTAGGGCAATGTGTTGAACCGCCTTTTGGCAAAGCAATCACACGTCAAGTTTGTGGTAAGCGATGCTCTCGATCTCGAGAACCTCGTCGAGAAGCACAAAGCGATTTAGTCGAAGTCGCGACATGTTTGGAAAAGGTTGGAAATATCGTCGATTCCCAAAATCGTTGTTATCGGATTGGAAAAGTCATCAATAAACTTGGAAAATCCAGCATAGTAAAAATATGTGATCGATTCTGTCCGATTTGCTCAAGAGAGCAACTTTAGTCTGATCACATGGTAAAACTCGTTAAGGAAAAATATTTGGATTTTGGTAAATTTTGGTTTTGATCACTCAAAAACTGCTGATCAACATAGCACGATCGAGAAATATGACATGTGCAACTCAAAACTCGAAGATCAGCCACTTTGTCAAAGTGCCAGATTCGGCATTTAAAAACTACTGTTTGTCATGGCACGATCATCAAAAATCTCTTGTGTAAATTCAACTAGCTTGGATCAAACACTTGGCAACTTTCCAGATTTGGCACTCAAAAAAAGCTGATCGCCATGGCATGAATACCAAAAATCGCATGCATGCATCAAGCCTATCACGATCTAGATTTTGGAAAATTTAGGAGTCTAAATTCAGGATGTAAAATTGGCACCTCGAAATGGATTGATCAACATAGGACACAATGCAAAAATCATGGTTGCACATTAGGGATACGATGCCAAAAATCATGGGATCGGCATGGTGATGCAAAATTTGGAAAATGGCAACGTAAGGATCTGGCAAAATAGAAAACGCTTGCAGATCACTCATTTTGTTTGCGCGACTCAGTCATATCATGGTTTTGGGGATGCGAAAATTTGGATTTGGCATATGTTTTAGAAAATGGCTAATCACCAAAAATATGTGTTGATCATTGCTTTTTGGGTGATTGACATGTGTCGATCGCAATTTTTTTCAGATTTTTCCAAGATTCGATTTTTTGGACTACAACTCGATATTTTGGCTAAGTTTCGGGGATACAAACTTCACCTTCCATTGGGATATGAAATTCAGATTGATGCATGGAAACTGCACCCATAAATACCCTCTTGCTTGGCTCAAAAGGGTTGGCTTTGCTTGGTATTTTTGGACATTGGGCATATAGGAGACTTTCTTTGGAGATCAATAATGGCTTCCATGGTCATTTCTATGGCTTTGGGATATTTCTCGGACTTGTAAACTTCACATAGAAGTTGGCCTATAATTTTTTGGCATTCACTTGGACTATTGGAGCAAAATTTGACATTTTGGGACATTCTTGGACATTGCAGTGTTTCATTGGACATTATTGTTCACTCCAACAAACTTTGGGTTAACAAAGAAGAAGAAGGGCATTCTGATCAAAGTTTGAAATGAACAAGATATTTGTTATATCATTGTATAACTTTGTACGCTTAGATTTTCGAACTTGGATAAACATTGTAATCGACAAAACTATGATGAATGATTACTACAAAGTAGACGCAGGTGTTAATGTCGAACCACTATAAAAGTTGTGTGTCCTTTTACATTTCTCGTGCTTCGGTTGTGTGCATACAGGGTTTACTTCTAAACCTACTCCTGGGGGGTTGGCGTACACAAATAACCAATTTCCCATGTCAACAGAATTAATTGCATTGGTTGAGTTGTTTATTAGAATTGGTTCCCGTAGATCTTTAAAATGATTAATAGAAAAAATCAGAGGTTTAGATGATCGGATTCAGATGAAGCCGGATAAAGGAGCTGTGGTATCATATACAATTCAATATGAAGATGCATTGACTCAGGTAGAAGTTAATTAAGGATGATAATGAAATTGGTTTGAGAGGCAACTCGAACTAAAAAGATGGAATCACCGAGAAGGAAGGCTTGACAAATTTGAAGTGCCAAGGAATCATTGATGATCAAAGGTTCTAATGGACTCAAAGCAGGTGTATCGTGGGGATGCCTATTATGATTGGGTTGTATCATTACCCTGGATTGAGCTTAGGTAGGAGTGATCTAGTTGTCTTAGATAATTGAGACAAATATAGACGGGAAAATTGTATGGAAGCCTGACTAGAACCAAGGTTTCCATTATCCCTTTTGATCAATGAAAACAAATTCGATTATCGATGGATTCTAGGCTTTAGTCGGTGATTTCTACGATATTGGTTGCAATGGATGCTATGGATGATTATATGCTTTTTTCCTTATTTTCTCTAGGTAGGCTATCACCATAGGTCGTCGATGAGGAGTGAGATTGGGGATGTCCTTTCCTATTCCGAAGAGGCATATGATAGATGATTATCCCGTGTTAATCCTTGTGCAGTCGGACATATCAAATGATTGAACAGTCAATACTCATATATCATGTGTAATTGTTGTTAGTTATTTTATCTCTTACTAAGGCTATCTTCTAACTCAAGTTTTTATGTTTCCCTCTTATTACCTTGGTCTACTCAAAAATATTTATGGTGAGTAAACTGAGATAGCAGGTAGTAGGTTTTATTGCCAATGATGTTGCATAGTGACAAACAGGAGGATGGCGTATTACTACTACCTACTATATAGATGTTTTTGTTACTTCCACTGTCTGTTGAGATTTTAAGGATACTCTGAGAGATATGTAGTGAGGCCTAATGTACATACTACTCATTTACACAATTGATATGCACTGGAGACTTTGAGATGATATGGAATTGGAGTTTTTATTTTTTATGCTTCATTGTTATATCCTGTTGTATATTTTCTATTATATGTTATCCACGTTCTTTGAGTTATATGACAGGTTTAATTCGAGTCATTCTTCCCAGATGATCATCCTATATCAGCCTAGCACATCATATATCGCACCTTTTCCTTAGTTACGTGCGAAAGGTATGGGGCGATCATCACAGTAGGCGACCAAACCGGCGGTGAAAAGGGGAAAGACAAGTTGTGGACTTAGGGAGACATAGTTATTTAGAATGAAGATTGGGAGTTACAAACACTGGTTATGGATGTAGATCTTTCTATCTTATTATGTTGAAAGCTAGGGTTGAGTTTGTGGTTAGGGGAGAGAAAAGAGGTAAAATAGAGGCGGAGTAGAATTGCGTTGAAGAGGAGGTATCTTCGATTGAAGGGGAAGAATAGGGAAACCCTAGTCGCCATGGAAGAATATAAGACTCATTCCGTTGTGTTATGAAGGAGGATTTATTGCATTTTTTCATGTAATAGCTTTCATATAACATCTTTAAAATTTAAATGAACTGAAAGATTTCAACTTTTAATGTTTTACCAATATTTTTTGCGCTAAATTCCACATGAAATAACTGAATTTAAAAAGATTCTTTCCTTCAAGACTTTGCATAGGTAGGGACAATGGGTTTGATATTTAATTGGAAAAAAGGTGGAACTGTTGATTATATAATCGTCTGGTAAGATAGATGGAAAGGATATACTCATTTAAAAGAAAAGGGTAGAAATTTAATTACTGGAATTTAGGTAGAAATGAAATAGGAAATTCTTCCAATAATAAAGAGTAAACAAAAAAGGAATTAATGAGAGCATACCTAATGGCAATTGACCGTTCCAATAAATTAATTTAGTAATTTATGACTATTAAATTAAATTTTGAAAAGCGTCTCTTAGATGCAAATAAATCAAAATGAAATGTTATGTATTTAGACAAATCTTCAATGGTAGTAAAACTTTTCAAAACATGGATCAATGTGAAATTCAATATAAGTAAGCATGCATGGTAATAAAAGAATTAAAATATAATTACAGAAAGAATTTATTTAACTTTATTGCTAAAAAGAATATAGACTTTATATATGTTCCAAATGTATTTTTTTAAAGTAGCAGCATAATTTGAGAATATAGCAATTACTGTCGTTAAAGGACTTAGCAGTCACTTAATCTGATTTTGGATATTTATTTAGTAAGTTTTGTTTTCAAAATAAAATGATTATTTATAAACCTTAAAACAATTTTCATTTTTGAAAAGTATTAAATGCTGATATTCAAAACGCTAATGAAGACAAGTGTTAAAAAGAAAAGAACTTATTTCACACTTAATTTAAAAAATATAAACATTTTAAAAATGTTTCCAAAACTTTAGAAATTCAAAAAGAGTTATTTATTGTTCACAAATGGAACGTTATATAAGAAATAAAGGAATTATTATTAAAGAATATTTTATTTGAAAGATGCATGAAAACACTTAGAAAATAATAAACATTACACTCTTAGAGTTACATTTTAGAAGGAAAAGGAAAATTTAATACTTTAGGTCTTAATGAGATATTAAATAGTAATTTTTGATTGCATCAAATTTTGATGAATTTTTTGAATATATGATAAAATTGACAATAACATGTAAATATATCTATTTTGTACAACTGCTTAAATTATACTTATATAAAAGAAATAACCCTGAAGTAAATAAGGATAGCAAATTGAATGAGTTAGAGTAGGTTCTAGGATTACATATCAACAAGTTGTTCAACCTGATCTATAATTTTTTGTACCAGCCCCAAAGATCTATATTGATCAAGAATAAGGATTTCTAGAATCACAATTTTGGTTGTAAACTAGGTTGCCCCACATAGTTTAGTTAGAAATTTTTATGTCTATAACCATGTCTAGTTAATAGTTATATATATATATATATAAGTATAGCCTAAAACACTATTTTTTATTATCGAATTTAGGGTTCATCGATGTTAATTGCAAATTTAATGGGCAATAGATTTGTAATTAATTGAAAAAAATGGAATTTATAATGACTGATTTAAAGAGAATTGGTTTGGGGAAGTGGATGAATTTCCAAACATGAAAGAGTTTGAAAGTGATTAAATTTTGAGAAATTCTCTAGAAGGTTAGAGAAATGGAGTAAGGATTGGTTAAATGGTCCATATCCGACTTTTATTGACAATACTAATCACTATTAAAGGTTTAAAAGTTCAATACTGCTTATACCACTCGGATGTAAGTGATAAACTTCCAAAAGAATTTTATTTTCATAGGTTTTGAGATTATGATCTCTAGCTATCTGTAATGTCCCGTATTTTGGTAGTCAAATATTTAATTTAATTTATTATTATAAAAATTGATTTGATATTTTAAATGGATTTAAAATATATATTTTGATTACATACATGAAGCTTGAACGTTAAGTTTATATATAATTAAAAACAAGCTCGAAATGGCGCGGTAGTTCGTAATATTGAGTTTGAACTTCAACTGAATATACATGATCCGATATAAGTCGGATTTCTATGAAAAAAGAGACGTTTGGATCTTGTTAATGATAATTTTCATATGGAAGAGAAAAATCCTGATTTCGTATTATAGATTGTTAGTCATGTCCAATTCAATTTTTAAAATAGTCGCTATGGAATTCATTAATAAACGATAACGTTTATTTAATAAGTTAATAAATATTTTTATATAATTTGGATAACGTCTAACTTGGAATTGATGATATCAAGTTGTATAATTTATAATTGAAGCTATATGATATTTCTAGTAGATATTCATGATTATAATAATTTGTTATTATTTATTTAGATTATTTTGGAATTTATATATATTTATTAATATTATACAAGCCTTTAAAATAGCGATTTTTGCAAACTACTCTGTTTTTTATGAAATTAGTTTCATTGGAACCGTATCATTAAATTATAGTACAGTATAAAATTTCATGGCAAACCGAAATCGTATGTGACGACGACAGCCGTAAACGCCCAATCATTTTCTATAGTGCGTAATTAATTTAATTTAATTTAATAAATGGGTTTTTGAGTGTAATGTGAGTAGACAATAGAATTAAGCTTCGAAACCAATTCTGTTGAATTCATATCGACGTTTAGAGCCAGGATAGGTATATAGTTTGTTACTTTGGAGACCGGGTAATTTGGTGTCCAAAATAGCATTATGGTGTGTATAAAAATAACGTACCGGGAAACAGTCTCGGAATGCGACGAAACTTGTGCCGTTGGATTTGTATTGATTAATTATTACAAGATTTCAGTTTTTGTGTCAATCGGACTTACCATTTGATCATGGCAACAATAAACGCCTTAATCATTTATATTATTTTGGCCAATTCAGACAGGGTAACTTTAAAGGAATAAACGACTGGCCAAACATACTCCAATTTTAACGAAACAAATATGTTGGATCTGTAAGGAAAAGGTTTAGTATAATTTCAAGGTTTCAGGTTGACTGGATTTGTTTTGTGATCGCGGGAAATTAAAATGCGTGATTTTAACTTGTGATTTATAAAGGACTTTTTACAAATGACCTCGAAATTTAACGAAGCCTGTCCCATCGGGTATGGAATATTTTTCTATGCTAGGATTATATTATTTTGTAAAAAACGGAGATCGTATGGTTTTTTTTTAATATGATACTTCATGCATAAGCTTTGGTTAATAAAATATTATTATTTTATATCCATTTCACTATATATATTACTCCCCATAACCCTAAAATCGGTAAGCAAATTCACACGTGGTCAACACTTAAATGGAGCAGCCATTTAAAAATCCCGAATGACAGGAATGCCATGAATTTCTCCTCCACTTATCTCTGACATCCTTGACCATCTCAGAAAACTTTCAACGTAAACAATGTCGAGCTCAGTGTGATCTATCTTATGAACGACAACGATCATCATTCGCGGCTTCTAGTGACCAGAAATCATCCTGAAAGGCCGCGCGTTCGAAGATGAACTGACGGCATACTGGTGGATCTGACATGGCGAGTTTCATACTGACATGGAAGCGAGCTAGCGCGCATCTTATGGCCTGACCTGATCAACCGTCAAATCATCGGAGGGGAGCACGATATGTGTTGATGAAGTGGGAAGCAGGTTCTATTGTCTGCGCAAGGAAGGGTCACGAACGAAGGTGGTGTTTGGGAAACAAAGGAAAACAACTATCGGCCATATCCTTTTTGCAACGTAATTAAAATATTTAAGCCTTAATTAAATGTATTAGTTTTAATTAAATATATTTAAGGAATTTTAACCTAATTAAATCTTGCGCTGGTCCATGGAGGTGCAGAACTGTAAATAGGAGCAGCCTTTGTTTTCTATGTCAATTGTAAATAATCGGTCCCGTGAGTTCAACGTTATGATATCGACCAACGGTTCCTTTGGCAACCATAATTAGGTATAAAGGTAGGAGTAGTTTGATGAAAAATAAATTTAAAAGGTTAATTAATTTATATAATCATATTAACTAAAACAAGTATAACTTATTTTTATGTTAACATAATCCGACGAAATAAGTTGCGATGGGCTCATGATAACCAACAGAACGTTCTGGAACTGTTTTGGATGGATCTGAAATCAACAGGAATTTGTAGCTAAATTAAACGACTGTTTAATTTAATTATAACTAAAACACTTCAGAAATAAATGGAAATCAAGGTGAGTTAAACTCACTTAGTTCTTCCCACTTATCATTTTATATAAGTCCAGTTTTGTAAATTGTGTGCTATGGTTGCTAATGATTGATTGTTTGTTAATTTTATATTCATATATTGAATGAATTTCTGAAATTAAGCGGTGTTTAATTTCAGTGAAAACCACATCGCTATTTTAACGATTTGACCCAATGAAGTTAACTTACCTTGTTGATCACTTTATAATATAAACGTTTTTAATTTCATCAACTGTCCAAATTGTTTGATAATGATCAAATAAATTGATTGATGTTAAATAGTCGTTATTTACCGTTATAGAAATAACCAGTTAAATGATTTTATGTGAGATAACATATGCAGGGAAGAACAGGTTGGAGGGATCCAACTGGATTCCTCAAATATGATTAGATGTTATTTATTATCGTTATATGAACTATTGTGATTGAATGATTAAATTAATCGTTGATCGCTGACCTAAAATTCAACATTTATTTTCTTTAAACGAATGTGTAATATTGATTGAGTAATAGGCAGCATATGGCCTGAAAATACATCGTTTTAAATATCGATTTATCGTCAGGCGAATATATATGAATAAAATTATAAAATTAATTTTATAACTGAAATAGATTTTTAAATCTATTATTGGAATAAAAGTTGTTTAAAGAATAATAAATATTTATTATTTAAGCTTATAATTAATTATTAATTGATTTTATAAAGTAAATTCTGATCTTAACCAGATTTGTAAGCAAGAAAATAGAAAATTAACCTAACGATTAATACTTGGATAATTGTTTTTAAGAAACAATTAATAGGAATTATTTAAATTAATTATATTATTAATTAATTTAAAGAAAGGAGTAATTGGAATCTGTTGATGAAATAAATGTATTTTGGGTTGACTACGTCAACTGTTTAAAGCGAGAGTGATTATTAATTAGTTTGTTTTGAATTAATCTAATGAAATGGTTTAATAAATACTTCTTTTAATTTTAATAAGATTTTAAAAAGAAATTTATTATTTATTTTAGCTAATTAAGAATTTAACTACTTTTGTAGTAGTTAGTGATGAATTAATTATTAATTTAATTAATAATAATCTAAGAGATTTTTTAAAGTGAAATTCATTTAAATAAGAAATCAGACTTTGAAATGGAATAGGGTTGAATTGTAAAAGAAGTTCTGAACGGGTATATATAAAAACTGAGTTTTTATAACCAAGTTATTAGGAGATATGAAGTGAATACAATGGGTGGAAATAAATGTTTCCTGAACATTTGAATTAAGATAAAAAGGGGGTTTACATTAAACCCGAGTTCTATAAATAATGTTTATAGAAGGGCGTGAGGCTAAACATTGATTTTAAGTTGACAATACTTAAAAATGGGATTAATTGAAACAAATGGAATCGAAATAAGATTTTCAAAGCGGGAAATGATGGAATGGATTAGAAAAGGGATGGTTAAAAGTGAATTTTGTGAAGAAATGAATAATAGGATTTTGGAACAGAATTCGAATTATAAGCCAAAATTGTTTAAAGAAGTAAGAGTTAAAAGGTGATGTTTTAGTAATAAATTACTTAGTCAATGAATTGAGGAATAATAGTTAAACTCGAGAAGGAGATTTTCAAAAGTAAGAAGGTTTTATAAAACCATATTTTAAATAAAATAGTTAAACGAGATGTGTTTGGTATTAAAATGGAATATTGGTTTTTGAATCACAACTCATATCCATCTTAAGATAAGAACGTTGTTGATCTAGGTCTATGAGGTAATTAAAATACCCCAACTAGAACGACTTCAGAATTATTTGAGATGATATTTGTTGTAATGGTAAAGAGGCATAATAATTTATTATTTCCATTAGAGAAATAATAACGTAACATTAGTGGTGAAGATTTAAAGAATACAATATGAGTGTTCCGAAGTAAAGGAAATTAAAGAGATTTGGGAATATATAATAATGTTTCCAAAGTTCAGGCAAATAAAAGAGAATTGCATGAAAATATAATGATATTTTCGAGTTAAAAGGAAATGAAAAGTTGAGGTTTGAGATAGGTTTATTCTATAAGGATAAATGTTGACGGCAAAAAATGTCATAGACACCCAAGATTCCAATTACTAGGAATTATTAATTTGGTCGCATAGAAAAGAGTGGAAAAGGTAAATAACACGAGAGATTTATAGTGGTTCTGCATCGAGGGGGGCCTACGTCCACTTTGAATAGTTATTGGAATATTATTGAGAATACAAAGTTACAAGGTCAAGACCATCTCATGACATCTCATTACATTCCTTTCTAAGCTATATGACGTCATAATTATCATATATTTAATGCATTAGGTAAAAGACACTTTTGCCCTTCCTCTTCCTCAAATGGGAGATGCCATTAAAGTAGCTCTCTAGAGGTCTTGAGCCTACAAATTCCAACCCCTTTGAAGTATGAGGCCTTGGAGTATTTATAGGAAAGGAGTAGGAAGGGGCTAGGTAGGAGTAGGTGGGAGTAAGTAGAAGTAGGTAAGAGTAAGCGAAAATAGGAGACAACACCCAGAAATTCGCACTTGAAGCCTGCACACGCCAGAATTTCGCAACCAGGTCTGGGGTGCAAATTTTCGCACCTCTTGAGGTGCGAAATTCATACCCCATAGGGGGTGCGAAGTTCGTACCCCACAGGATACGAATTTCACACCCTGCAGGCCCGAAACTCGTACCCCTTGGGGGTACAAAATTCATACCCCGAGGGGGTCGAATTCCGTACCTCCTGGGGTGCGAATTTCGCACCTTACGGGTGTGAATTTCACACCTTAGGGGTGCGAATTTCGCACCCTAGGGTGCGAACTTCGAACCCCTTATAGGTGTGAAATTTGCGCCCCCTCGGGCGTACGTAGTTCGCATTGTGAGGAGCGCGAAGTTCGTGGGCAAGGGTATTTGGTGCTTCGAGGTTCGGGCTCGCAACCCCTTGGGATTCAAAGCATTGGTTCGGAAATATGCTTGGGGAGCCGCGTGATCTCTGTTGGCGCTGTCCCTCTTAAACTTGTTTCCTTTGCTCCTAGGCATCCCTGCCGGCTTTAGTTCCACGCGATGCTTTGAGTCGAGCGTGTCCATGTACTTTTGGGAATCGGACCAAAAAGCCGGTTAACATTTGCCCCCCAAAGTACGTCTTGTCTTGACATGATGTGTTTTATGTTGGATGAGGTAGTAGTCGAGTTGTCGACTGGTCCTGTAAGTTAAAAGAAAACATGTGTTAGTTATCGGGCTCATTCGCTGTGGAATTGCGAGCGAGTTGTTGCTGGTGTGGCCCCATGCTCACGATGCTAAGTATTCGTAGTGTATCACCCCTGCGTGTTTGCGGTGGTCGATAGGCATGTGTAGGGAAGACGTGTACATGAGCATGTGACGCGATGTTGTGACTTTTCTTTTTCTCTCTTTTTTTTAGTATGAACCATCGCAACCAGGGTGCGAATTTTCGAACCATGGGGGTACGAAATTTTGAACCGTTGAGGTTCGAAATCTCGAGACCCTGAGGTTCAAAACTTCGATCCATGGAGGTTCAAAATTTTGAGACCTCGAGGTTCGAAATTTCGAACCCATGGGTGTGAGATTTTTGAGAATACCAAGGAACTTTTTCTTTTTATTATAAATAGCCTCCCTCTCTCATTTCACTTCTTCCATCTAATTTTCAAGGTTGGCCGCCATTAAAAAGCGTCGATTCCCTAGTACTTCGAAATTCGAACGCGACAATTATGTGGGCTTCGAAGGTCTCGGAGGCATGCGCAAAGGAGAGGAAGGCGTTGGGTAGCGAGCGCCAAGGGGAGCCTCAAACCCTGAGGTGGTTCGGATGCTCGAACCTGTGGTGGCTCGAACATTCGAACTTTGCCGGGGTTCAAGTAATCATGCCCTGCTGGGGTTCGAGCCTTCGAAACTTGCTGGGTTCGAACATCCGAAACCCTGAGGGGTTCGAGTTATCGGACCCTGCTGTGGTTCGAGTGTTCGAACCTCTGGGGGTTCAATCTTTCGTACCCTAGCGGTGTTCGAGCATTTAAACCCCTAGAGGGTTTGAGCATTCGAACCCCGGCAGGGTTCAAGCCTCCGAACCTCTGGAGGGTTCGAACTTTCAAACCCTGACGGGGTTTGAGCAATCGATCCCCCTGGGGGTTCAAGCTTTTGAACCCTGTCATTGGTTCGAGCATTCAAACCTCGGAGGTGGGTTCAAGCGTTTGGACCTCAAATAGAGGCTTCGAGCCTTCGGTCTTTTGATTCTCCGTGTCGCCTAAGTAACTGTGTTATTGCATATATTATGGCTTTCCACATAGTATAGAGCATATATTGGAAATGTGACTGAACTGTTGGACTATATTGAACTTATTCTATGTGTCTTAATTCTGCATAACACTGCATGTGCACATTAGCTTTTACTAGCATGAGGGGTATAGGTTATTCTACTTTGATGTCTAACACTAGTGCGTTAAAGTATAGCTAGCAATGCAGACAAGATCAAAGACTAGGAAAACCCTGGAAGCTGAGGCTTCCCCGCCATCGTCAAATACATCTGATTCTACCAACAGGGGTAGCTAGAGTGGCAACGATCTTGAGACTACCGAAAGATCCTTTCCTTCTCAAACGGCCATTTCAACTGATGTATCTGATCACGGGAAACAAATCGAGAGGTTGCATTCTCCGGTCATAAATGAAGTGGTTGTGAACGTGGATATTATTAGTGAGGATGCACCAGCGGCTCCGGTAGCCCCGGATATGCTGCCCGACACAGTTATCTTGGAAAATCCAATAGACTCGGTACCGTCGTGCATGGATGCTACAACAGTTAGGAAAATGGCGCTGCAATTCAATATACCGGAGGATGGCATCTGTGCACCGAGAGAGGTGGCAGGGCTCGTGCACCTCCTGAGGGTTTGACTACCTGGAACAGGCAAGCTTGTTTTGCGGGTTGCATGCCCCCAACCACTGATTTTATTCAGGACATGTTGTTATATTACGGCCTTGTACCTTCATAATTGCATCCAAATGCTTATTCATCGCTCTTAGGCACTTACGTTCTATACCGAGAATATTTGCATTTGGAACCTACTAGAGAGGACATTCGGTATTTCTTCAGTCCGAGGAGAACGTCTAGCGGATCACCTTCCCAATGGTTCGTGGGAGCGACAGCCGCCACCAAATTCTTCATCGGGATGTGGCCCAGGCCATTGGTGTTCAAACAAGATTGGTTCTTTATGCGTTGCCCTCCTGGATTTGCAAGGAGGTGGATAGAAGGGAGTAAGTACTTTCGAATTCCGTTCCCTACCATAAAGTTATTGGATCCCGCGTCTCATTATTTTTTGACCATGGCAGGAAATCCAGAGGCGCCCACCGATGCGGAGTATCCACAACAACTTAATGCTTTGCGAGCAATCCTCGAAGAGTCGCGCAAAACTGATACTGTGACAAGTCAGGAGCGTCTTCTGCGCATGGGGTTGCTCCCGGATGATCGGGCTATAATTAAGCTTGTCGTTGCGAGTAATGTACCAAAAGGGAAGGTGATGGAAGGTCCCACGACTCCTGGATTAAAAAGAAAGTTGCCTTCTGCTGGGCCCAAACCCAAAAAGGCTATCAAATTCCAAGGGGATGCGCGCGGAGATAAGGCTCATGGCCATGAGAGGTTTGCCGAGGACGAGGGTTTGTCGGGCATTCCAGTCTCGCCTTCGATAGGAGAGGCGGGGGGAGGAATGTTAGAAAAACCACAATCTTCGGTGATTCCGACCGAGACCACCACCTTGCTCGAGGAGGAGGGCCAGTTTGATGCCCTTAACAAACTTGACTTAGAAGTATACCCATGGCCAGTTACAGCTAACCTGGAAGAACTAGCTATTGCTGCGGAGGGGTTAATTCCTTCGAGCGGACCACAATCTGGTTTGGTTAGAAAACACTTAGGGCATACACTCATACACACTGCATAGCCTTTAGGTTCCCCTGAATGTGTGACTTGTCCGACTTTGCTTCTTTCCTTTGACTGATGATATAGCTAGAGGGCATGGAGGACGAGGTTATGGATACGGAGGCTGCCAATGACCTAGGAATCCTTTCTTTAAGGGCTTTAGGAGAGGAACCAGCTTGTATGATACTAGATCCCCACCGAATCGCGGCAGTGAGTCCCAAGGTAGGGATCAATCTCGACGATCTTCGACCCCTCCTCCTCCAATTTGGGTGTCCGAGGGAGACTCCCAACTTAACTTAGGGGGTTCCCAGTGTCCGTCTTTGAAAGCTCCTTTACCTACAACACCCTCGGTTTCCGCTCCCGTTACCACAGGGAGGGAGCTGCCATTAGGCCAACCAAGATCGGAGAGGACAACCGTAACCAGGATGCGAGAGGTCACGGGGTCTGAGCGAAAAGGGCTTTCTATGAAGGAACGGAGGGCATGGTTGAAAAAGACTTTTCCTCGACACTACTTTGATGAGCTGGCGATCCTTCCTGAACTCTATCCACATCCCGCTAGGGACTCCGGGGAGATCTGGATGCATGTAAGGGAAGCATACCACCAGGATGACGAGCTTACCGCCTATTCTTTTCATCTATCAGAGCTGATCAAGAGGAAGAACATGGAGCTCACCAACGAGAGGTTGACCATTGATGCCGAGCATACCACCGTCCGCAATTTGAACACATAAATAGGTGATCCTGCCTTTTTTGTATTGAGAAATTTCCATCACTTGCTCCTGTATCTTTGAATACTAACTCGTGGATCTCACTGTTTTCAACTGAGATGAGGCAAGGGTATGAGACACTCAAGAAGGAGGCTAATCACTCCCGCTCTGTTTTCACGGAAACTGTAGCTAATTTAACAACCGAGAACACAATCCTGAAGAAGAAAAAGACTGAGGTGGATAAGATTTGTGCTGATCTGGAGAGGGATAATGCAAGAGTCTCTCATCTCCAGGATGAAAATAATGCTTTAAGAGCGGAAAATGACAATCTGAAGTGGAAGCTTAAGGAAATGAGGAATGCGAAGGAGGATGCATATGCCAATAATCGGGATGTGCTGAGCATGGTGGATGGATTGAAAGCCAAACACCTGAGAGAGGTGGAGCAACTGAGGGAGCAGTTGGAGGACATGGAATTCCGGGTAGAATCGTTCCATGGTGGATGATATCAAGAACATGTATGTTAAAGTTCTAAGGTTCCGAGGACTCTCATGGGTTGACGATTATTCCCAAGAACTGGCTCAGACTTGGGAGAGGTTGCTCTCATATGAAGCTTATCTATGCCAACTGGATGTGAGCGCTTTAAATGATCGCTGACTCACGATTGATCTTCTAACCGACGAGGAGTGTGAAAAGTTGGAGGAAGGTAGGAGGTTGCTGCGAGAGGATGCCGAGAGGGAGAGGCTGGCAAAGCTTGCAGCTGAAAAGGGGAAGTCTGTCCTGACTGAGAGCATGGTGGTAGCGAAGACCTTCGTAGAGGGAATCTCTTATCGGCCACTAGCCCTTGAATCGGCTATGCTGAGCGATCCCGCAGCTTTGACTAGGGTTTCAGCGGAGTACGATCCTGAGCATCCGGAGCTAGGAGAGACCAGATTCACCTTACCTACCATGATGAGTACCCTTCCCGTCCTTTCTACATCGTCCTTGATTGGAGGTAAATTCTATTTGCCGTGTATCCCTAAGGATGACGTGGTTACCGAATTTGCATACTAAAAGGTTGTGTTTTTATTGTGCATCCATTCCTGGACTGACCATGACTTCGGGCCCTGCCACCGTGATTCCACAAATGACTAGATCTGGACCAGGGCCTACGGAAATGCAATTTAGAGAAGGCGGCGATCAGCTTGACACCTTCTCGGATATACGGATGACGTCCAGTCTTTATGAAGGTCTTACCAAGGAAGGGGAGACGGTTTATGGACAGAGCTTTCATGCTAGAGGGCCGGTGGAGACCGAGGTGCCTTCGATGCATGACTTGGTGCAAAATTTGAAGGGTCAGATTGCGGCGAAGTGTGAAGAGGTGGAGGAGAAGCAGAGGCAGGACAAGGCTACCAGACAGGAGGTCCTAATGAAGACCCAACGGGATGCTGAGGCAAGAGCTGCTGAGACAGTTGCGCGGAGGATGACTGATGAGGAGGCGGAGAAGAAGAGTGCTGCTGACGAGGCCCAAAAGAAAAGGGAGGATGAGCAGCCCAGTAGAGGACCACCAAGACCCTTGAGAAAACCAAGGTCGGTGATGTCACGGCGCATAAGTCCCGAAAGCTCGCCGAGCGACGGGCCGTTAGAGAGGCCAAGGAGAAGGCTAAGCGAGAAGCAAGGCGAACCCAAAGAAGGGTGACGTTGTGGTAGCCCTTGTTATTGGAAGCTCCCCCATGCCTATGCCGCATGTCGCCCTTACCGATGTCACAGAGATCTCTAGCGGCAATAGTGCAGACAAGAAGCATCTCTCGGCTTCTCATGAATCGACTACCTCCCAGAAGAGTCGAGGAGGCAAGAGTGGGTCCGGGAAGAAAAGGCCTGGCGCGAAGGATGAATCATCGACTGCTGAATTTGCAAAAAAGAAACACAGTACATAAAGAAAAGGCACGATTAGTGTTAGCGACTTAAGTAGAAGTTACCGCTTATTTTGGTAGTGTAGGCCGATAGTTTATGCGAGTACGGCCCTCTCTTTTGATTTTTCAATACATAGATGGTTTACATGTGCACCCTATCATTAAAAAAGAAAGATGTTAGACACGTAGTTTGTTAAATGTGTGTGTGTGTCAAAATTGAATATGAATTAGTAAAGATCGCAATTTATGTCAAGTGTTCGGATGTTCTTCTTATGTTTTCCAGCGTCCTGTACTTGCATAAGCATACTTATCGTTACACGTAACACAAAAGCGATTGGGGGCCGCGCTCTGTGTAAATTATTCCAAAGGGGCGAGATAGAGCGCTGGTTTCAGTAAGTCTCCCTCAGCCCAGGAAACCCGTAGTTTGCGAAATCAGGCTTTTTTTGGGTTTCCCGGGTTGATCCCAAGTATGGCGAAGTCGTAGAGCACCGTGATTTGTTGTCCGCTCGATGGGTGGCTCTCTCGTCGTTCATCGGGGTATAGTGAGTCGCAGACGTCATTTATTCGCCTGAGAAGAGAAGCCTGGATCATCAGCCCGTAGGGTCTGATCGTGGCCATGGGCAACCCCTTATCCTTGAGAGCTTCGGGGAAGAAATGATTTTAGGTCGGTCTTGGTGCTGCGCCAAGATTCGACTGACAGCCGTAGCCAGAGGAGAAATTTAAATCACTCATGACTGGTTGTTGGGCGGCCCTAAGTCGCTTGGGACTTGGGCACGGAACGATTTATCCTCGGTCTCGGCACGGGGACAAGGTTCGAGTTAGCGGTTATTTATACTCGATCGCACCATGGGCCGGTGGTTCAAGTAGCGTTACCGGCTCCCATGCTCGGGGTGCCGATTATAGCCAGTGATGTTTGGGCTCGAGGTGGTGGTACCGGCTCCCGTGCTCGGGGGCCGATACGACGACCGACTGATTACATGCCAGCTGATTGTTAGGACTAACCAAACATATCATGCGCGGAATAAATACAAAGGAGATAGGAAACTGAACATCATTTCTACAAATAACTTTGATAGTAATAGCCTTTACAATGCCTTGAATTACTAGAAAACAAAACATCACTGGAAAGCATAAACAACCGGGGACTAAGTTAGGTAAAGTAGCGGCGGAGGTGTTCACCGTTCCATGCCCTTAAGAGTTCAGCTCTGTCCACGGTTGCGAGTTTGAAAGATCCATTGCTGAGCTTCCATTGTGTGGAGTACGGGCCTTCCCAACGAGGGGCGAGGCCGGTTGGTGGTGGAAAGACCCATTTCAAGATGAAGTCGTCGACGTTGAAGTCCTTACGCCGGACCCTAGAATTGAAGTATCGAGCTACTCGTTGCCGTAGGGCAGCGGCTCTGAGGTCGGCTTCGTTCCTCTTTTCTTCTAGCAAGTCGAGTGATCCCAAAAGTAAATCCTAGTTTATCACTGGATCGAAATAAGTCACTTGATGAGATTGAAGCTCGAGCTCGATGGGGATAACAGCTTCAGATTCGTAGGAGAGGGCGAAAGGAGTGTGTCCGGTTGTCGTCTTGTGGGTGGTTTGGTATGCCCATAGGGCTAGAGGAATTTCATCCTCCCATATGCCCCTAGCCTTTTCCAGACGTTTCTTGATGATGGATTTGATGACCTTATTAATCGCATCGACTTGCCCGTTGGCATGGGGATGAGATATCATCGAGAATCTTTTTTTGATGCAGTGGCGCTGACAGAAGGCTTTGGATTCAGCTCTCTTGAACTGAGTGTCGTTGTCGAAAATGATTGCTTGCGGGACCCCATATCGAGTGATGATGTTGCGCACAACGAAGTTGATCATCTTCTTGGTGGTGATTGTGGTAAGAGCTTCGACTTTTCCCATTTGGTAAAATAATCAACTACAACGACAGCATATCATGCCCCGCCTATGGCCATTGGAAGAGTTCCAATGATGTCAATTCCCCATATGGTGAATGGCCAAGGGCTGATCATTTGTGTCAACTCTGTAGATGGGGCCTTTGGATCTTTGAGAAGCGTTGGCACTTGTCCCACTTGCGAGTGTAGTCTGCGGCGTCTTAATCGAGCTTGGGCCAATAATAACCATGTCTAAAGATTTTTCTGGACAGGGTTTATCCTCCAGTGTGGTCGCCGCACTCACCCTCATGTACATTAGTAAGCAATCGGATGGCATCGTCACGGGCTATGCATCTGAGCAATGGGACAGAGAAGCCTCTGCGGTAGAGCACCCTATCCATAAGAAGGTAGCGAGCTGATTGACGGGTGAGCGCTCGTCTTTCCTTGTAGAGTCTTGGGAGGATCATATGCTGCAGGTAATTCTTAATCAGCTCATCCAGGATTCAGGTTCGGATTCGACATTCATGGCTGCCTCGGTCTGTATTTTCTTGATACTTGGGGAGTTGAGCACTTCGACGGAGGTGAAACCCAAGAGTTGCGAGTCATGGGAGCTTGCTAACTTGGCTGGTGAATCTGCTTTTTCATTCTGTTCTCGAGGAATGTTTGAGATGACGAAGTGAGTGAGTAATTCCTGAACCTGGGCTAATTATAGGGTGAGTCATCCCTCCTTCGCTTGATATTCTCCTTGCACTAGATGAATGATAAGTTGTGAATCAGAGAAGATTTGGAAGGTCTTTAGTTTGAGCTCAATCGCGATTCTGATTCCAACGATTAAGGCCTCATACTCCGCGTCGTTGTTGGTAGCAGAGAAATTCAGTTTTAGTGCATAATCTATCGGGCATTCTTCGGGAGTGATGAGCATGATTCCAGCCCCGGAGCATTTGTTGTTGGAGGAGCCGTCCACGATCAATTTCCATTGAGCATTAGGAGCTTTAGTGTTCTCTGCAAGAGTCTCCTCGGAAGCAATGAATTCTACGATGAAGTCAGCGAGGGAATGTTCGAGGATGGCCCGGCGGGGGATAAATGTTATCTCAAACCGGCTTAATTCCATACTCCACTTTAGTAGCAGCCCAGATGCTTTGGTCGCTGTTGGACCAGTTGCAATGGCTGGTCGGTGAACACCTTTATAGGATGAGACTGGAAGTATGGTCGAAGCTTCCGGAAGAAATCAATAGGCATAATGCCAACTTTTCTAGTTTCGAGAGTTCTTTTATGCCCCCGTCAATCATTTTCTTATGTAGTAGATGGGTTGTTGGACGCGGTTCTCGATGCGTACAAGTGCCAAGATGATTGCCTGCAAAGAAACAGCCAAATAAACATATATGTCCTCGTGATCCACGGGCTTAGATAAGATATGTGGTCGCTCTAAGTGATTCAGATGGTCCTCGAGTGCGGAAACACATTCTTGGGTCCACTCAAAGTTGTGTTTTCCCTTTCGAATTAAATCGAAGAAAGGAATGCACTTGTCGGTGGCTTTAGAGATGAACCGACGACCTTTCCATTTAAACTTTGGACATCCTTGATGTTCTTAGGGACTTGGATGTCTCGAATAGCTTGGTTTTTTCTGGGTTGGCTTCGATTCCCCGGGAGTTGACTATGAAACCCAAGAATTTTCCTGAAGCAATCCGAAGGAGCAATTCAGAGGATTGAGTTTCATGTCGTACCGACGAACGATATCGAACATTTCAGAGAGGTCGTAGACGTGGTCGTTGGATTCTTTTGATTTGACCAACATGTCATCCACGTACACCTCCATGGATTTCCCAATTTGAATTTTAAAGAGCAGATTAACCATTCGCTGATAAGTGGCACCGGCATTCTTGAGGCTGAAGGGCATGACACAATAGTAGTGAAGTCCAAGGTCTGTTATGAAAGAGGTATGATCATGGTCGCGAAGATTCATCAGAATTTGACTGTAGCCTGAGTAGGCATCCACGAAAGGTAGTAGCTGGTATTCGGCGGTTGAGTCAACAAGTCAGTCGATCTTCGGGAGCGGGTAACTATCCTTGGGACATGCTTTGTTTAAATTGGAGAAGTTGATGCACGTTCTCCATTTGCCATTGTCTTTTTTAACCAAGACCGGATTGGAGACCCATTCAGGGTAGTCTGCTTCGCGAATAAAGTTGTTGTTGAGTAGACGGTCTACCTCTTCCTCGAGTGCTTTGGACCTTTCGGGTCCCAAGAAGCGGCGCTTCTGCTTGATTGTAGGCATTCTGGGATCAATGCTTAGACAATGGCAAGCAACTGCGGGATTTATGCCTTTCATATTGGAGTAAGTCCATGCGAAAACATCCAAATTTTCCTTCAAGAAATCTACAAGATCCTCTTTGATTGCGGGATGGAGTTGCGACCGTATCTTCAGCACCCTTGATGGATCGTCGGGAGTAACTAGAATATCCACTGTGGGTTCGACTGGAGTAGCCCTCTCATATTTGGGCTCTTCATCCTTCCGTGGGTAGAGTTCATCGGAAAGACGACAGTGGTTCCTGAGCCAAGGCCCAGATGTCGCTGATTGCTATGCTGAGATAGTCTCGGCGCAAGAAGGTGTGTACACGTCCTTGCCCTTGTTCTTATTGCGTGCACTCTTCCATTCTATTGCATAACATTCTATGGCACTGGTTTGGTCGCCTCTAACTGTCCCAATCCCGTTCTCTGTCGTAGATTTCATTAGGAGAGACCATGGCGACATGCCAACCTGAAACTCTGTGAGAAAAGGGCGTCCAAGGAAAGCACTGCAGAGGGAATCGATGTCTATGACCATGAAAGTGAGAATTCGGACCCGGCTCTGATGCCCCTCGCCTAGCTCGACAGGTAAATCGATCATTCCCACTAGGGTACTAGAAGCCCCATTGAAGCCGTGGATCATGGCGTTACATGACTTTAAGTCATTTGTTTTCAACTTCATCTAGTCGTAAGCCGCTTTGAAAATGATGTTGACCGAGCTTCCCGAGTCGATTAATACCTTTCAAATAGAAGCGACACCGATCTAAGACGTGATAACTAGTGGATCGGTGGTCGGGATTTCCACCCCAATAGAATCTCTCTCGCGGAAAACAATGTCATCGCGCATGGTTTTTTGGAGCTAGGCTGGGACAGATTCGTTGGGAGCGGAGCAAGCTTCATAAGTAGCATGCGTTATGGAACTCACATACTCTTCCATTTTCCGAAAGTTGTCATGTAGGGGTGGGGTCCGCCTCGTATAGTGTTGATCACGATCCCTCGCCTTGGGTTAGATGGACCCACAGCCGTCTTGGCAGGCGCCTGAGGTGCTGGCATTGGAGGCTTTGAATATGTTTTGGGAGGAAAGGGCTCTTGGACATGTTGCTTGAGTCGTTTCTCATGGATAAGCTTTTCGATTGCGTCCCTAAGCTGGTGGCACTCATTAGTATCGTGCCCGTATACGTCGTGGTATTAACAGTACCTCCCAGTATTTTTCACGTGGTCGGTTGATTCTCTGGTGTGTGGCTTTTTGTATGGCAACGGATTGCATGTCCCCAAGTAAATTGTTTCTAAGTCTTCGTTTAATTGGGTGTAGGTCTTGAAAGCGCGGTGAGGGCCGGTTTTCCTCGGCTCCGTAGGGGCATGCCGTTGTTTCGGCTACCCTACCTACTGGTATTTGGTCTTTGTCGGTAGGGACCTGCCCCCTTGTTCTGATCGAAGGGCTCTCCGACTTGTTTTCCTCTAAGGTTGTTATTTGCGGCGTCTGCTTATGGGTCGTTGGGGCGACTTGTGGCGGAGAGCCGGTTCCGTCTTGCCTCCTCTTGGCATAAGTACTGATCCGCCTTCTCATAGAAGGCGTTGAGGCTTTCTGGCTGCTTTCGATCAATCCATGCCCCGAGTTCGGATGTAGGAAGGGCACCTTTTGCTAACTGAAAGAGTATGGTATGAGGGTCCGGGTCCTCGACCTCGGTGAGGGCGACATTGAACTGGGAGAGGTAGCATTTGATCAACTCGGCGGGTCCTTGGGATAGGTTGGACAAAGTAAGGGCATTTTCCGGAGTCGGGATATGCATCCTAAATTGCTTGACTAGCTCTGCCGCTAGTTGGCCGAAGTTGTTGATAGCATCAAGAGGGAGACGAGAGAACCAAAGTAAAGCGGTCCTTAATAGGAAGACTAGGAAGCACTTGCATTTGACCGGATCGTTGCCTCGGCTCGAGTCCATTTGCCATTCGTATTGATTCAGGAAGGCACAGGGATCGGTGGGGCCGTCATAAAGCAACGTCTGTGGCATGCTAAAGCATCGCAGCCACTTAGCTTCGTTTACTCTCCTTGTGAAGGGGTTGCGCCTAATTTGTGCCTCTCATGAATCATGTGTGTTCCCTCGCATTTCCCTCATGATCCTTCAGACCATGTCGGGAAGGTAAGTTGGATGGGGGTCCGCCATTCGGACCCATGGGTTTTGGCGAGGTTCCAAAGTTCTGTTGCGAGGACGTCTTCTATGATGGATGTCTGGATTGTCTTCTTCCATGTCCTTAACATCTATAATCGAGTCTTGGTGCGTAGCGAGTTGATGCAGATCCTGTCCTAGAATAGCGCGGGCTGCTGGAATGGTAGGTCCATCATCTCAATGGGAGACCGTTGGGGTTTGTTGAGGAAGGGGATGGTTGGTCGGACCCGGTCTGTCATTTATGATCAAGCGAGAACGATCTCGATATTGCGCCCCTCGCTATATGTAACTATATTCAGTTGTGTTGCCGTTCCCATTGCTGTTGGCATAACCATTGCCATTACTGTTGTCGAGGGCATTGGTGCGGACAACGACGTTGTTGATGAGGTTAAACCTCCTTCTTTGATGCGGGCCCCTCGACTCGGATGAGGAAGTTTTCGAGATAGTTGGTCGAGGTCGAGCATTTTTCCGAGTTAGTTGAAGTCGAGCGACGATGCGCTGACTTTCTTCAAGTTGTTGCATAAGGTCGATGTTATTCCTTAATGCTTGATTGAGCTCGACTGGTGTGTTCTCATATTTTTCATTAAGCGCGCGGATCTGAGCTTGTGTTGCGTGCGCTTCAGTGTCCACAATAGGAGGGACGTTTTCGTTAGTGGCTGGGATGTCCACCAGTTGAGGTTGTTGGGATGTCCCGTCCTCGGCTACGGCTGAAGAGCCGACCATTGAGTTCTTTAGTCGCTTTACCATCGTAAGAAGACTGCGGTAGGTTTAAAAAGGGAGCCTCAAGCTCATCAAAGTCGAGACGATAACGTGTGACAAAGACGCAAGTCCGAGTTCTCTCAGTGAAAGCACCAAATATTGACGGCAAAAAATGTCATAAACACCCCATGTTACAATTACTAGGAATTATTAATTTGGTTTCATAGACACAGAAAAAGGTAAATATCATGAGAGTTTTATAGGGGTTCGGCCTCGAGAGGGGCCTACGTCCAATTTGAATAGTTATTGGAATATTATTGAGAATACAAAGTTACAAGGCCAAGACCATCTCATGACGTCTCATTACATTCCTCTCTAAGCTATATGATGTCGTAATTATCATATATTTAATATATTAGGAAAAAGACACTTTTGCCCTTCTTCTTCCTCAAATGGGAGATGCCATTAAAGTAGCTCTCTTGAGGTCTTGAACTCACAAATTCCAGCCCCTTTAAAGTATGAGGCCTTGGAAAATTTATAGAAAAGGAGTAGGTAGGGGTTAGGTAGGAGTAGGTGGGAGTAGGTAGGAGTAGGTGAAAATAGGGGATACACCCAGAAATTCGCACCTGGAGCCTACACACGCCAAAATTTTGCACCCGGGCCTGGGTTGCGAATTTTCACACCTCGTGAGGTGCGAAATTCGTAACCCCGTAGGACATGAATTTCACACCCTGTAGGTGTGAAACTCGTACCCCTCGGGGGTGCGAAATTCGTACCCCGAGGGGTTCAAATTCCGTACCTCCTGGGGTGCGAATTTCGCACCCCAGGGTTCGAACTTCGCACCCGTGCTGGGTTCGAATTTTGCACCCCTTAGGAGTGCGAAATACGCACCCCCCGGTGGTATGAAGTTCGCATTGTGAGCGGCGCGAAGTTCATGGGAAAGGGTGTTTGGTGCTTCAAGGTTCTAGCTTGCAGCCCCTTGGGATTCAAAGCCTTAGTTCAAAAATATGCTTGGGACACTGCGTGATCTATGTTGGTCCCTCTTCAACCTGTTTCCTTTTCTCCTAGGCATCCCTTCCGGCTTTAGTTCCACACGATGCGTTGAGTCGAGCATGTCCATGTACTTTTTGGAACCAAACCAAAAAGCCAGTTAACAATAAGCATGGGTTATTGTTTTCAAGTAATGAAACAAAAAGAATTTCGTAACGTTGTTTACAAGAGATAATTTAAATTAATTTCCAATTATAGATAATGAAGAATGAATAATCAAATGTTTGAAAGGAGAGTTAAATGGAAATTGAATATGGTTATAAGATATATTTCTTAAGTATCAAAATGAAATGGTTTTGAGAACATTAGTGTATTAAAATTAGAAGTAAATACCCTATTTTTTAAAATTGAAAGGTTTGGAAGTTTCAACTAACCAATCGTTAATTATTTTTAAGTAAAGAGGCCAAGTGAATACTGAACCGCTGAACTCATTTTATTTTCATGGTTGAAAAAAATTGTTTATTTTGATAGTTAAATAACCGACTATCAAAATACGGCCAAACGCATTGTTGGTACGGAAAGATCGGATCAAATTTATATTCCAAAACCATTCCGAACTTGCAAATACGAAAGTATGAAGATTGATGATGGAGCATTGAAGACCGTGGGTCTTCATAAAGTAGAAGAACTACTTAAAATCTCTGGTTTAGCAGCCAGAGATATACTGTGATTCTGCCATGGTTGGAATCTACGGATTTCAAGTACTACTCGCTACCGATCCATAATGTGAGACCTAGGATATGGTAGGAGGGTAACTTCAGTTTATCCTGTTCCTGGATGACTAGTACGGACGATTGTTTGACAGAGTATTTCCAAAGGGATCATGTACGTTGATTTCTTCAAACGTATTTCTATTGATGGCGGAGGTGGCAGTACTCCTTACCTAGCTAGACACGCAGAATATTTTTGTGGACGTCAATTAGTGATATCTAGTGGATCTGATTGTAACAATTCGGATTTTTCCCGGACCTAATCGATCGCAAAATCGACTAAGAACGTTTAAGAACCCGAATACGCTAACTTTGGGCATATAACACATCACAACAAATAACAGAAGACTTAAATGTTACATCAGATTACAGAATATATAAGAGTACATCGAAAATTAATAATACAGTGGAAGATTAATTTACAATAAATGTAATACAATGCAGCGGAACAAATAATCTAATGCAGCAGAAGTCTATCAACGCTTTCGACACAGCTTTAAGCTTCGATCCAGAATCCTGCTCAATACATCTGCAAAATAAGCTACTCGACAGCCTGTGTGGAAAGAGGGCACCCGAGTTTGCAAAGTGAAACAAACTACGGGTCAGTCATGGGACTGGTATGAGAAATTTTTCCTAACTTATCTAGTGATAAGGCTAATCACTGGACCACGCCGCTAATGCGGAATGGGTTACTCCATTGGATTGCCAGTGCATGAAATAAAGTAAATCGTTAAACAATGCAATGTTTTTTAGAAAAATGAAACCATTATAAGACACCAGTCCCATCACACAATGCAACACAAACCGGAGGATAGAGTTTTACCTTATAATGGTCTAAAATGCTTGATACGATAAAATGGATTTGATATTATTATTAGTGTATATATGTTTCAAAAACATTTCAATCGTAAGGTATCAATCAAAGATGGCATAGCTACCATATACTATGTCGCCATGCTAGTTCTAAAATCAAAACCGCATGGTCTCGTATTGGAATTTGGATTTCAATCATGAGTCAAGGCTAGGGACGATCTTTTTACCGATTCGAGACACTCTAGCAATGTCTCAGGATCACACCTATGGGCAACCCTTGGATCCTGTAGGGCCAATCCACAAATACTTTAGTGGATTAGTTATGCCTGAACACATGCTTCCCGGTCCTATTGAACCTGTGAAATGGTCACTATCGACCAATAAATCCGAGGCGCCTCATTCCATCAACCACATAAGTAAAATGTCAGGGCTTGCAAAACCCTGATACCACTTCTAGCTAGAAAGAAACGTGTGCACACCCTGCGTTCAGCGGAAGTCTATCAACGCTTTGATATATTTTGTACTCTGATGTAACATTATTATGATGTAATAAAAGTCTTATGTTATTTGTTCTGATGTGTTGTATGCCCAGAGTTAGCGTACTCGGGTTCTTGAACGGTCTTAGTCGATTTTGCGATCGATTAGGTCCGGGAAAAATCCGAATCGTTACACTGATGATGTTTCATTCAAAATGGATGGAGATATGATGTTCTGAAGGAGAAGCTTAGCCACTAGCCTCATCAACCGGGAAATGGCACAAAAAATGGGTAGGTCGCATGGCTATGTTGGTCGCACCCATAAAAAGGGTATATCGTTACCTGATCTAGTGAAATCAAATGCCTTCGGTTGTCCCTTTTTATTTATATACGTATGCTACTGAATCAGTTGGCTGGCCCCCAACCGTGGTAATGATATATTCGGTACTCTTAAGAGAAAGTGAGGGGCCGAACATGTTTAGCCTGAGTTGCAAGATGTTCTTGTTGAGCCCCAATGTATTCATCTCCAGAGTTACATTGCCCGGAAGGATGTCCCATACCTTGTCAGAAAATCCATTCTCCAACAAGAGCCCGTAGTTTTGATTGTATACTATATACGTGGAGCGTGAGATGCAAGCTTTCCGCTAGATTTCTACTTAATTGTATTTAGACACTATCGTAATATCAGAATAATATTGTTTTTTCAAAAATGTTTTGGGTTATCGTAAGGTAAAAGCCATCCATATTTATGTGTGGATTTGGTCTTACGATTATCTTTTTCTTTCGAAAGGATTTTGATGTTAAAATCAAGTTGTGTGATGCCTTTAAACTTAGTGTGTTTTTCTCACTCTAGTACATCAGGCTGACCTGATGTTTGTAATGCTCAGGTTAGACCAGGTTGTACATGTTCAAGTTTTTGGATATTGTAAGGAGGCGAGCTGGAAGAGTTCCAACATATGATATTATATATTCCGCTGTGTAATTGTATATGTGGACAGATTATTATAACTATCCAGATGTGTGATGTACTCTGATGATTGTAAGTTTTTATTTCAAGCTCTCAGTAAATATTTATTTCTACATTATATTTTGTTCCGCTGCGATGTGAGACTCTGTTTCTTATGTGTTTCATCTTCTTCTAGTCTAATATTTCTTTCTTTCTTATCTTGCCCTCTAATTTCTTTCTAATAACTAGCTGCTTTTCTGTATAATTTAAGTTGATATGGTTTGATAAATGTCGGCTTAAACTGTACTAAAAAGTGGGTCTTTACATTATCTCTCGTGATGGTCAGAAGATGATATAAAGTGGTGAAACTAGTATATCCCTGTTTGTGCTTGTGTTGATTGTGACTTAAAAACATAAAGTAAATTTATTGTAAGTAAGAAAATTTGATGGGGACACTTAACTGCGGTTAACTAGACATGAAATTTGAAAGTTAATTAAGGAATCGTCTTTGTAGCCCATAATGAGGAAACGTCTTGATCTCAAGGTTCTAGAATGTTGAGTGGTGGGGAAGTTTAGCATATAGAATTGCATCCTTAAGATTAAGAATTTAATACATGGATTTAAAAAATAGGCATAAATGTTGGATTTGCGTAAAATTCCCATTTTAGTTTGAATATATCTTTGCTTTGGTTTGTTTAAGTACATTTGTTTAATTTTTATAAATGAGTCCTTTTGTCAATTTTCAAAAGAATAGACTATGTTTGAAATTATAAGGAGTATGCACAAAATACATAGGAAAACACGTGTAAATTTACATGTTTGCACGTAGTTCATACTGTTAATTCCAAATAAAAGTACACAAAATCCTTGTAATTTTTAAATCTCAATATTCTTTCTTTATTATTGTTTAGGCAAATTTATGAAAATTATAGTAAAGGAACTTTAATAAGACTTGAATTTCAACAAATCAGAACATAGTAAGATTGTTCCAGTTATTAGTATGGATTAGAACATAAATTATTTTAATTTAAAATGGTAGATTTAGGAAATTTATTTAATCTTAGGATTTGATAATCTATTGCAGACAGTAGGAATAATATTTATCTTTATAAGATTAGCATATGTGCCTTTTTGGTTGTTGATGGATGCTCTTGAAGTATTTCAAGGAGGCCATCCAAATTTCTATAGTGTAATGGGAGGACAACCATCTATAAATTTCGACTCGAATCAAATTTATGATTAGTGGCTTTGGAAAACTTCTAATTTGATTAGGCAGTTTGTAAAGATTATAAAGTCAGCATTATATTTTAGGTGATCCCAATATTAGGGAAATATAAGGGGTTGTTAATGATAGGAGTCCATGAAGTTTTTATTCTTTTATATTTGATAAGATACCTTCACATCATAGCAAATTTTGGTAGGGTCTAATTATGAAATAGGGTCGAAGATGGAACCCTTTGTGTCGCGGGCCACCATGGATATTATGGAGCATGATATTTCAAGGCTCCACAACATTATGTAAGATTGCTCTGAGTATAGTTAGGAGAAAATTCATTGGAAGGCATGAAATTTTTAAATTTTGTGGCTTTCTTAGAAATTTTAGGATTTTATGGTTGCATTGTGGTCACTAGATTGGATGATAGGAGCTCATTGCTGTGACAGCCTAGAATTTCGCTCGATCCGAATCAGTCGTTAAACCGATCTAGACCGTTCGAAACGCCCGATCGTTTTGAGAACACGACAAAGTAGAACGCAGACGGAAGAACATTTCATTGTTATTACAACAATTCCATCAGATACAAGAATATACAGAGTATAAATGAATAGATTACATTCGACAAATATCAGAGATTACAATAAATTACATAGCAGCGGAAAATAATACAAAGCACAACTGAAGGTGATATACGGATACAGAGCTTTCCGGATATCATTCCAGCTGTAAACCAGGATCCTGTGGATATAAATCTGCAAAACCGAAACTACTAGCTGCCCGTGTCAAAAATAAGGGCACCCAGAGTTTAGGTTAAAACAATAAACTCCAGGTCAGTCATGTGACTGGTGTGAGAACTAAAACAGTTATTTAAAGCTTTCCTTTAAAAGAGAGTAATTCAAGGGACCACGCCGTATAACACGGAACAGGTTTCCTCCCAAGAATACCAGTGCATAGAATAAACAACGCAATGCTTTTTCAAAAAATGAAGCTATTATAAGACCCAAGTCCCATCACACAATGCAACGCAAGCCGGAGGATAGGGTTTTACCTTATAACAGCCAAACATGCTTGGTACGTTTAAAAACAAATCATTTGATACTATAATAAGTGTATAGTGTCAAAACATTTTCAATCATAAATATCAATCATAGACGGCATAGCATCCCATTCTACTATGTCGCCATACTAGGCTCTACAAATAAAGCCGAAATATCTCGTATTGGAAATTGGATTTCCGTCATGAGTCGAGGCAAGGGGCAAGCTCCTCTCCGCTTCGAGACACTCTAGAAAATGTCTCAGGACTACACACTCTGGGCAATCCTGGATGCTTCAGGGCCGGTCCTCACTTACGTTAGAGGATTAATTATGCCAGAACACACGTTTCCCGGTCCTTACAGACCTAAAATCGAGGCGCCTCATCCAACAACCACATTGGTGAAAAGTATATAAATGTCAGGGCTGGTAAGTCACCGACACCACCAAAGCTAGAAAGAAACGTCGTGCTCTCCCTGCAGTCCTTATCCCGTTTTTAACTCATACCGAGGTGTGAGGCTCGCGAATTCACGTTATACACAAAGCTACGCCACAAAGGACGTGCTTTGATCATCAACCACAAGACTTTGCTTTTCAACAGAAGCCTTGATCCATGCAACTCAGCGTACCACACAGGCAATTCATGCCATGCGATTGATATCTATCGATATATAACCTCTAAGCTCGTACGTCTCAGAGAAGGGCGTTAAGCAAGAGAATAAATTCTCCGCCGCCAAACAGATATATATTTAACAGAAATCAATCAACACAGAATAAAATCCAATGTCAGACACACAATCCATTTACAGGTTCGTTATGGGTCTGAACGAAACCGGAGGCTCTTTCCTCGCATATCCATCGATCTCGAAGTACGTCTGGACGACCACTAACTGATTCCCTCATCTTGGGTGTACAGCCCAATCAAGATCATCAGTAATCACCCAAACGATGTGAAGACTTCCGATCTTCAACCACCGTCTTCATCTTCGACTTATCGTCAAATCGGTTATTCAGAATGGGTATAAACCCGGCCTTTCCGAACAACCCGCGTATATTAAAAACAAATGTTACACAAACACAACAGACGCCTCATTCCAATTCAGCAGCCACTAACCGTAAATTAGCAAGAGAACAATTTCCCAAATGTTAACCCCGAAGGCCGAAACCAACATCAGATCAATACCCAGGAAACCATTCTTCTTAACTAACCTACGGCTAGTTTCTAAATTTCAATTCTTAGGGAAAGGTTCCCATTAATTTTATCCAAGATAAATTCTTTAAAATTTATCCTTTAATCTTCCTTTGGATGCCATTTCAAACCAAATTATGGTTTTCCAAACTAGTCGAGATTAGCGAACCACACCGGAGTAATTATTTATTTTATTTCCCAATCCCAACCTATTCATCCCATGAAGAAAAACTGGTAATACTCCATATCTAACACCACAGTGTTATCGGTAAAATTAATTACCATTTCACGTTCAAATCTAATTAAAGATTTAACTATCGCTTTGGAGCAAAACTGGTGATACTCCATTCTCGTTCATTTTCCAAATTTGATAATTTAAATTATCAATTCACATTTCAATCTAATTGCAGATTCCTTAAAACTCCTTTTCTGGGTTAAAGAACTAATGTCATTTAAAACACAGTTCACGATAAACTCAAATCACATTCTATTTAGTATCGGGTTAAAGAACAAGTGTCATTTAAAACACCATTCACGATAAACCCACAAATCATTTCTATTTACAACCCATTTCAAATCCAATTTATTTATTTAAAAATAAATGGGTTTTAATTTTAGTTCAAAACTAGTTCATTTCGATAAAAATTTATTTTTATCTTTTCAAATATGGAGTTTTTCATCCCAATTTTTCCCAAATCATTTCTTATGATTTTACACAAATTATTACTATTTTTAATAATTTTACCAAGGCCCGTACAGTCGATTTCCATCAACGGCCATCGAACTGCACTTACAACGACCTTTTCCAAATTTGATTTGGACGTATCTCCAAATCCAACCGTTAGATTTCAAATTTCTAATTTTCGTTTGAAAGCTCTTTTCGATACGAACCCAACGGTTCCGGTTTTAGGAGAATCCGACGGTCGGATCTCCCGTAATGTCCGTTCGAAGTTAATGGTCGAAATTCGCGAACTGCCGCGGCGCGGCGCGTTCTATTCAGGCCATTATATTATATATATAATATATATTTCACCGATTTCTATTTAAAACGAATTTTATAAATAGTTTTTAATTCGTTTCAAAAACATTTCAACCTTTATTTCAAATTCAAATCAAAATTGAATTTTCTATTATAAATCCTTTTTACTTTCATTTCTATTTGATTTCAATTCAAATTGATTTTAATTCGATTCGAATTCATTTTCTTTTCAATTCAATTCAATTCGAATTCTTTTTCTTTGCAATTTAATTCGAATTCTTTTTCTATCCAATTCAATTCAAATTCGTTTTCTATTCAATTCAATTTGAATTTGCTTTCTATTATATTCGATTTTTATCTCTTTTCAATATTCATTCTAAAACGAATATAATCGATATAAATATCGTTCGCGTCAAAATAGCGCATCTCTAATCAACACGGCTTTATATATTTCAATAATTCCGTTATTCTATTCAACAAATGAATATTTATTTTATTCAATACGTGAATCTATATTTTTGTTAACACATGACTAATCTCAACGAATGAGTACTGTCCACGTGTGACTATTTTTGTTATTTAATATATTTTGTTCAACACATGACTAATCTCAATGGACGAGTACAGTCAACACATGAACCTTTATTTTATAATGATAAAGACGTAAGTTTTATTGTTAAAATATTTCGTTCAACACATGACTAATCTCAACGGATGAGTACTGTCAACACATGAACCTTTATTTTAAAATATTCTTTATCTTCTAAATTGGAATGAGGCCCAATCAATTACCATATAAAGTTAATTATATGGATTCCATACAACACATGTATATAATAGCAACGATAAATAATCAACCATCATCCAAAGTGCACAACACTGTATAAGCCTCAAATATAGATATCTAACGCTTATAACAGCCTGTCGATCCATCGATCGACATACAACTAATTATTGGGATTAGTGTATATCATCTATTATCCCAATACCCATGTGGGGTTTCAAATCAACAAACACAGATTTTATTTGTGCAGTTGGGCGATGTGTAAAATTTATCGTCCCAATCAATGTCAGTCAAATCAGTGTACATAAACAAACCGTCCGGTTTGTAGATGAATATTTATTTATTCACATTCACGTTAAAAATTATATTTTTAACGACCAAATTATTTTATTCAACCTATGAATATTCTATTCAGTTCATTTATCAAATAAAATGATATCTTTATTTTTCTAACTTGTTTTAGAAAATTTCACGGCATAACGGCACGATACTAGAAACGGGACGAGACCTAGCCTTATCCCCGGTCTAGTGAAGGCCCACGCCATTCACACATCAATCAAATCAATTTCAATTCACCAAACAATTCAATTCAAACCAAATAATCTAACCAACTACACAACCAAACAATTAAACAAACAAGCCATCCATGGTCTGTGGATGACGGGTGTCGGGTGCTACTAAACACCGTCTGCATCCTAGTATATATATATATAACTAGAAAAAGAAATTGAAGAGTGAGAAGTTCTCACCAATAGCTAAACCAAACGCCACGACTCTTCTTATGTAGAAAATCTTCGCCGTGCTCGCCTTTTGTCAATTTCGTTGCCCGTAGCCACTACATATATAAAAATCATATTTTTAATATCTACATTATATAAAAATCTTATCTTTATATCTTCTATAAGTTAAAAATCAGATTTTTATCCTCTCTATAATATAGAGATCATATTTTTACTTCGCTATTCAATATATAAAAATCGAATTTTTACTTCGCTATTCAATATATAAAAATCGAATTTTTATTTCGCTATTACATAGATAAAGATTTCACCTTTTCAAAAATAAAGATTTCGCCTTTTCAAATATAAAGATTTCGCCTTTTCAATTTCATCATTATAAAAATCACATTTTTATTTTGCTACACATATAAAGATGATATTTCTAATATTCCTATCATGTAAAAATTATATTTTTAATTCTCTACATAACAAAAATCATATTTTTACATCTTCTACATAGTAAAGATTATATTTTTAATACTTTAAAAATATAAAAATCATATTTTTATTACTATACTATATAAAGGTCATATTTTTAATCCATTACATACGTAAAAATCACACCTTTCTCCATTTAAAAATATCGTCTTTCTTCCTTTTTAATGTGCAATCTCTACATATAAAAATCACAATTCTATTTTAAATCTCCTTATATAAAAATCGCCTTTTTATTTTATATAAATATTTAAAACTGATTTATGGTATACCATTATATAAAAATAAAACTGAAATTTAAAACCTATGTTTTATATATTAAAATCACCTTTCTTCCATCTCCAGGAACTGTCGAGCCAACCTCCGAACACCGGCGCTCCAACCACAATCAGCTTCAGCTCGATTGGGGCCTCATGAAGGTTGCAGCGCTTGGATGAACTCCTGGTGGTGGTGGGATGCTGGGACTTCGGTGGAGGTTGTTCTAGGTTTGGGAGAGGAGGGCGAAAGGGGGGTTCAGCGCGTCGTTTTTTGGTGGCGGGGGCTCGTGTGGCGAGGCAGGGGGTTTCGGGGGGGAAAAGGGGGTCGGCGCGAGAGGAGGGGGTGACGGGGGGGTCTCGCTTCCTGGCGGCGGCGACGATGGGAGGAGCGGCGGCTCCTCCCTTTTTCTTCTCCGTCGCCCTCTTCTTTCTTTTCTCTTTTTTATATATTTAATTTTGATTTGAATCCGGGGGGGGGGGGGGCTGATAAAGGAATAGGGAGAGGAAAGAGAATAATATATTTTTTATTTTTATTTTATTTTATTTAATTATTTTATTATGAAAAAGTTGACTTTTACATACGAACTCGAAACGAGGCCCACCGCCTGTCGTCCATAGCTAATTACCCCCATTCCCAACACAATGGGATATGTATCGTTGGCTGATTCGATCGTTACAATCAGTTTTCGTCAAAATCAACATATAACCCTATATATTGATTTTGAACCCGCATTTCAATTTACCGGGGTCACATACGAACTCTATAAATCCCTGAAAAATATTTTCTAGCTTCGTATCGACGATACGGTCCTAACAAAACTAGTTTCGTCGAATTCTGAGACCGTTTGAAAAATGGCCATTTTCCAGTCGATTAAAATCAACTGAAACTGGTCAAACGCGTTTTCCTTTGCCACGCTCACATATTGATTCGAAAAATTATGAAATTTGGAATCTAGCAATAATTTGACATCACGGACCCAACAAAAGTGGTTTCGTCGAAATCCGAGGTCGTTTGCAAAATTCCCAATTTCAAGGGCCTGAATTCCATAGCGACTATTCAGAATTTTCAACTGGACATATCTTTTGATCCCCGCTATGAAATTTCAATTTTTCGGATTCGTTGGAAAGATATTATCAATTAGATCCTAATGTTTTTTGTTTCACTAAAATCCGGATTGTTTTGCACCCGGTACATTCAACTGAAGTTTGAAATCGAATTATCGAACTACTGCGCCATTTTCAATTCTATTTATAATTATATATAATTATTTATATTCTAACGACGACGTATATAATATATATGTTCGAATTATATTCAAAATAAATTCCTCGTCGATATTATTTAAAATAATCCATTTTAAATGTGCAAAATTCGTTAAAATTGCCAAAATAAAACTTTTAAACTGGCCCAGATTTTCGGGTTATTACAATCTCCCCCACTTAAAACTTTTCGTCCCCGAAAAGGAACAAAGTCGAAAGTGGTTTGATTAATCAACTCTACGTTCGATCTGGCTTCCATTCTCCAACTTTTCAGTTTCTGAGAAATTTCAAATTCTTCAAAAATTTGGCTAACACCCTAAATTTTCGAAAAATTTCGCCATAACCTCCCCTGCACCGGGAGCCACGGGAAAATCCCGAAATTGCCATAAAGGCCTTCTGATCTCAAAAAGAAAAAGAAAAAGCCAAGCGGCTAGCCAATAGGCTCATAAAATCATCATCACCCAAACAAAACAGTAAATTATAGTAAACATGTACCTATTTGTCGGGCAAACAAATTTTATTCTCTGCTCTAGCCTCCTTGCTATGACCTGTTCAATTGTAAGTATATGTATATGCAAGAAAATGCGACTAATTTCCAATACAATTCAATATTTGATTCAATTAGACATAACGGTTCAAAATTATCAAACAAATAAACAAACAACACAAACATCAATCAATTAGTGGATTAACGTTTCAAATTCATAATTTTGATACATATATACTGAAAATCTTGATTTTGATGCCAATTCACAACAAAGTGTTCTAGCTATATAAGTTTTGGTTCTCACACCAGTCTAATGGAAATATATAGATATCACACCTTCGTCACTCGAAAATAAATACTGGTGATGGTATACTTCATCATCAGGACCATGTCCGGGCGACTAGAGTGTGACTCTATATCTATCTAATATATTAAAACTTCGAATATACGTTCATGACGCGTATATGCAAAACCTTTATATACTAGATTGTCCAAATTCAAAATAAATAAATAATCAAATACGTATAAAGCGATTTAAATTTTCAAAACAAAATTGTTTTCAATTGGAAAATATACTCTTCACACTCGTTCTAGGATACTACTGATCCTATCTCTAACGAGTCATTCTAATTGGATATTACTAATCCAATATCTGATGAATTCTTTCATATGGTTCTAATGTGTCTTGTTCTCGAGCTCTGTAAACCCAAGCTCTGATACCAAATGTGACGGCCTGGAATTTCGCTCGATCTGAATCAGTCGTTAAACCGATCTAGACCGTTCGAAACACCCGATCATTTTGAGAACACGACAAAATAGAATGCAGACGGAAGAACATTTCATTGTTATTACAACAATTCCATCAGATACAAGAATATACAGAGTATAAATGAATAGATTACATTCGACAAATATCAGAGATTAAAATAAATTACATAGCAGCGGAAAATAATACAAAGCACAACTGAAGGTGATATACGGATACAGAACTTTCCGGATATCATTCCAGCTGTAAACCAGGATCATGTGGATATAAATCTGCAAAACCGAAACTACTAACTGCCCGTGTCAAAAATAAGGGCACCCAGAGTTTAGGTTAAAACAATAAACTCCAGGTCAGTCATGTGACTGGTGTGAGAACTAAAACAGTTATTTAAAGCTTTCCTTTAAAAGAGAGTAATTCAAGGGACCACGCCATATAACACGGAACGGGTTTCCTCCCAAGAATACCAGTGCATAGAATAAACAACGCAATGCTTTTTCAAAAAATGAAGCTATTATAAGACCCAAGTCCCATCACACAATGCAACGCAAGCCGGAGGATAGGGTTTTACCTTATAACAGCCAAACATGCTTGGTACGTTTAAAAACAAATCATTTGATACTATAATAAGTGTATAGTGTCAAAACAATTTCAATCATAAATATCACTCATAGACGGCATAGCATCCCATGCTACTATGTCGCCATACTAGGCTCTACAAATAAAGCCGAAATATCTCGTATTGGAAATTGGATTTCCGTCATGAGTCGAGGCAAGGGGCAAGCTCCTCTCCGCTTCGAGACACTCTAGCAAATGTCTCAGGACTACACACTCTGGGCAATCCTGGATGCTTCAGGGCCGGTCCTCACTTACGTTAGAGGATTAATTATGCCTGAACACACGTTTCCCGGTCCTTACAGACCTAAAATCGAGGCGCCTCATCCAACAACCACATTGGTGAAAAGTATATAAATGTCAGGGCTGGTAAGTCACCGACACCACCAAAGCTAGAAAGAAACGTCGTGCTCTCCCTGCAGTCCTTATCCCGTTTTTAACTCATACCGAGGTGTGAGGCTCGCGAATTCACGTTATACACAAAGCTACGCCACAAAGGACGTGCTTTGATCATCAACCACAAGACTTTGCTTTTCAACAGAAGCCTTGATCCATGCAACTCAGCGTACCACACAGGCAATTCATGCCATGCGATTAATATCTATCGATATATAACCTCTAAGCTCGTACGTCTCAGAGAAGGGCGTTAAGCAAGAGAATAAATTCTCCGCCGCCAAACAGATATATATTTAACAAAAATCAATCAACACAGAATAAAATCCAATGTCAGACACACAATCCATTTACAAGTTCGTTCTGGGTCTGAACGAAACCGGAGGCTCTTTCCTCGCATATCCATCGATCTCGAAGTACGTCTGGACGACCACTAACTGATTCCCTCGTCTTGGGTGTACAGCCCAATCAAGATCATCAGTAATCACCCAAACGATGTGAAGACTTCCGGTCTTCAACCACCGTCTTCATCTTCGACTTATCGTCGAATCGGTTATTCCGAATGGGTATAAACCCGGCCGTTCCGAACAACCCGCGTATATTAAAAACAAATGTTACACAAACACAACAGACGCCTCATTCCAATTCAGCAGCCACTAACCGTAAATTAGCAAGAGAACAATTTCCCAAATGTTAACCCCAAAGGCCGAAACCAACATCAGATCAATACCCAGGAAACCATTCTTCTTAACTAACCTACAGCTAGTTTCTAAATTTCAATTCTTAGGGAAAAGTTCCCATTAATTTTATCCAAGATAAATTCTTTAAAATTTATCCTTTAATCTTCCTTTGGATGCCATTTCAAACCAAATTATGGCTTTCCAAACTAGTCGAGATTAGCGAACCACACCGGAGTAATTATTTATTTTATTTCCCAATCCCAACCTATTCATCCCATGAAGAAAAACTGGTAATACTCCATATCTAACACCACAGTGTTATCGGTAAAATTAATTACCATTTCACGTTCAAATCTAATTAAAGATTTAACTATCGCTTTGGAGCAAAACTGGTGATACTCCATTCTCGCTCATTTTCCAAATTTGATAATTTAAATTATCAATTCACATTTCAATCTAATTGCAGATTCCTTAAAACTCCTTTTCTGGGTTAAAGAACTAATGTCATTTAAAACACAGTTCACGATAAACTCAAATCACATTCTATTTAGTATCGGGTTAAAGAACAAGTGTCATTTAAAACACCATTCACGATAAACCCACAAATCAATTCTATTTACAACCCATTTCAAATCCAATTTATTTATTTAAAAATAAATGGGTTTTAATTTAAGTTCAAAACTAGTTCATTTCGATAAAAATCTATTTTTATCTTTTCAAATATGGAGTTTTTCATCCCAATTTTTCCCAAATCATTTCTTATGATTTTACACAAATTATTACTATTTTTAATAATTTTACCAAGGCCCGTACAGTCGATTTCCATCAACGGCCATCGAACTGCACTTACAACGACCTTTTCCAAATTTGATTTGGACGTATATCCAAATCCAACCGTTAGATTTCAAATTTCTAATTTTCGTTTGAAAGCTCTTTTCGATACGAACCCAACGGTTCCGGTTTTAGGAGAATCCGACGGTCGGATCTCCCGTAATGTCGGTTCGAAGTTAATGGTCGAAATTCGCGAACTGCCGCGGCGCGGCGCGTTCTATTCAGGCCATTATATTATATATATATATATATAATATATAATATATATTTCATCGATTTCTATTTAAAACGAATTTTATAAATAGTTTTTAATTCGTTTCAAAAACATTTCAACCTTTATTTCAAATTCAAATCAAAATTGAATTTTCTATTATAAATCCTTTTTACTTTCATTTCTATTTGATTTCAATTCAAATCGATTTTAATTCGATTCGAATTCATTTTCTTTTCAATTCAATTCAATTCGAATTCATTTTCTTTTCAATTTAATTCGAATTCGTTTTCTATCCAATTCAATTCAAATTCGTTTTCTATTCAATTCAATTTGAATTTGCTTTCTATTATATTCGATTTTTATCTCTTTTCAATATTCATTCTAAAACGAATATAATCGATATAAATATCGTTCGCGTCAAAATAGCGCATCTCTAATCAACACGGCTTTATATATTTCAATAATTCCGTTATTCTATTCAACAAATGAATATTTATTTTATTCAATACGTGAATCTATATTTTTGTTAACACATGACTAATCTCAACGAATGAGTACTGTCCACGTGTGACTATTTTTGTTATTTAATATATTTTGTTCAACACATGACTAATCTCAACGGACGAGTACAGTCAACACATGAACCTTTATTTTATAATGATAAAGACGTAAGTTTTATTGTTAAAATATTTCGTTCAACACATGACTAATCTCAACGGATGAGTACTGTCAACACATGAACCTTTATTTTATAATGATAAAGACGTAAGTTTTATTGTTAAAATATTTCGTTCAACACATGACTAATCTCAACGGATGAGTACTGTCAACACATGAACCTTTATTTTAAAATATTCTTTATCTTCTAAATTAGAATGAGGCCCAATCAATTACCATATAAAGTTAATTATATGGATTCCATACAACACATGTATATAATAGCAACGATAAATAATCAACCATCAACCAAAGTGCACAACACTGTATAAGCATCAAATATAGATATCTAACGCTTATAACGGCTTGTCGATACATCGATCGACATACAACTAATTATTGGGATTAGTGTATATCATCTATTATCCCAATACCCGTGTGGGGTTTCAAATCAACAAACACAGATTTTATTTGTGCAGTTGGGCGATGTGTAAAATTTATCGTCCCAATCAATGTCAGTCAAATCAGTGTACATAAACAAACCGTCCAGTTTGTAGATGAATATTTATTTATTCACATTCACGTTAAAAATTATATTTTTAACGACCAAATTATTTTATTCAACCTATGAATATTCTATTCAGTTCATTTATCAAATAAAATGACATCTTTATTTTTCTAACTTGTTTTAGAAAATTTCGGCGGCATAACTGCACGATACTAGAAACGGGACGAGGCCTAGCCTTATCCCCGGTCTAGTGAAGGCCCACGCCATTCACACATCAATCAAATCAATTTCAATTCACCAAACAATTCAATTCAAACCAAATAATCTAACCAACTACACAACCAAACAATTAAACAAACAAGCCATCCATGGTCTGTGGATGACGGGTGTCGGGTGCTACTAAACACCGTCTGCATCCTAGTATATATATATAACTAGAAAAAGATATTGAAGAGTGAGAAGTTCTCACCAATAGCTAAACCAAATGCCACGACTCTTCTTATGTAGAAAATCTTCGCCGTGCTCGCCTTTTGTCAATTTCGTTGCCCGTAGCCACTACATATATAAAAATCATATTTTTAATATCTACATTATATAAAAATCTTATCTTTATATCTTCTATAAGTTAAAAATCAGATTTTTATCCTCTCTATAATATAGAGATCATATTTTTACTTCGCCATTCAATATATAAAAATCAAATTTTTACTTCGCTATTCAATATATAAAAATCGAATTTTTATTTCGCTATTACATAGATAAAGATTTCACCTTTTCAAAAATAAAGATTTCGCCTTTTCAAATATAAAGATTTCGCCTTTTCAATTTCATCATTATAAAAATCACATTTTTATTTTGCTACACATATAAAGATGATATTTCTAATATTCCTATCATGTAAAAATTATATTTTTAATTCTCTACATAAACAAAAATCATATTTTTACATCTTCTACATAGTAAAGATTATATTTTTAATACTTTAAAAATATAAAAATCATATTTTTATTATTGTACTATATAAAGGTCATATTTTTAATCCATTACATACGTAAAAATCACGCCTTTCTCCATTTAAAAATATCGTCTTTCTTCCTTTTTAATGTGCAATCTCTACATATAAAAATCGCAATTCTATTTTAAATCTCCTTATATAAAAATCGCCTTTTTATTTTATATAAATATTTAAAACTGATTTATGGTATACCATTATATAAAAATAAAACTGAAATTTAAAACCTATGTTTTATATATTAAAATCACCTTTCTTCGATCTCCAGGAACTGTCGAGCCAACCTCCGAACACCGGCGCTCCAACCACAATCAGCTTCAGCTCGATTGGGGCCTCATGAAGGTTGCAGCGCTTGGATGAACTCCTGGTGGTGGTGGGATGCTGGGACTTCGGTGGAGGCTGTTCTAGGTTTGGGAGAGGAGGGCGAAAGGGGGGGTTCAGCGCGTCGGTTTTTGGTGGCGGGGGCTCGTGTCGCGAGGCAGGGGGTTTCGGGGGGGAAAAGGGGGTCGGCGCGAGAGGAGGGGGTGACAAGGGGGGTCTCGCTTCCTGGCGGCGACGACGATGGGAGGAGCGGCGGCTCCTCCCCTTTTCTTCTCCGTCGCCCTCTTCTTTCTTTTCTCTTTTTTTTATTTAATTTTGATTTGAATCCGGGAGGGGGGGGGGAGCTAATAAAGGAATAGGGTGAGGAAAGAGAATAATATATTTTTTATTTTATTTTATTTAATTATTTTATTATGAAAAAGTTGACTTTTACATACGAACTCGAAACGAGGCCCACCGCCTGTCGACCATAGCTAATTACCCTCATTTCGAACACAATGGGATATGTATCGTTGGCTGATTCGATCGTTACAATCAGTTTTCGTCAAAATCAACATATAACTCTATATATTGATTTTGAACCCGCATTTCAATTTACCGGGGTCACATACGAACTCTATAAATCCCTGAAAAATATTTTCTAGCTTCGTATCGACGATATGGTCCTAACAAAACTAGTTTCGTCGAATTCTGAGACCGTTTGAAAAATGGCCATTTTCCAGTCGATTAAAATCAACTTAAACTGGTCAAACGCGTTTTCCTTTGCCACGCTCACATATTGATTCGAAAAATTATGAAATTTGGAATCTAGCAATAATTTGACATCACGGACCCAAAAAAAGTGGTTTCGTCAAAATCCGAGGTCGTTTGCAAAATTCCCAATTTCAAGGGCCTGAATTCCATAACGACTATTCAGAATTTTCAACTGGACATATCTTTTGATCCCCGCTATGAAATTTCAATTTTTCAGATTCGTTGGAAAGATATTATCAATTAGATCCTAATGGTTTTGGTTTCACTAAAATCCGGATTGTTTTGCACCCGGTACATTCAATTGAAGTTTGAAATCGAATTATCGAACTACCGCGCCATTTTCAATTCTATTTATAATTATATATAATTATTTATATTCTAAAGACGACGTATATAATATATATGTTCGAATTATATTCAAAATAAATTCCTCGTCGATATTATTTAAAATAATCCATTTTAAATGTGCAAAATTCGTTAAAATTGCCAAAATAAAAATTTTAAACTGGCCCAGATTTTCGGGTTGTTACAATTGCGAGATAAATGCACCGAGCGTTTATATAAAAATTATATGCATGTTAGAATGTTTGGCAAAGGTATAACATCACATATTACACTTTCACATTAGGACTGAGCTCACTTTAGCAAGTGAGCAGCATATAATCACATTGAGTATGACTATTTTATGGATGTGTAAATAAATAACTTGGTGGTATAATATATTTGTTAGTGAGAGTTGTGTTTTTTGTCCCTTCTGGAAGATTTAGGATGAAATCTCTCTTAAAGGGGAAAGAATGTAGCATCTTGTAAAATACAACCAAAATAGATGTAGATATTTAAATTAATAATAATTAATAAAATAGTAATAGGCTAAAATTTTGAATATTTAATAATTAGGAATTTGGCTAGAAAATAGTACCATTGTATTCGCGGTGAGATTTGTGACAACCCGAATTCCAACAGACCAATTTTTTTTCAAAATTCTAATCTATCGAAACTCATATTGGTTGCTCTGGTATCCTGCAGAAAAGACAGAGATATAAAATATATCAGAGCTCAGAAAACATCTCACAGCGGAACGGATAAAATACAATTTAATCAAAATATAGCCTTACCCTAATTATAATACTGCCTAACCAGTATCCAATGCTATCATATCTCTACAACAAGTCTAAACTACAAGTACATGATGAGGAGGGGGTCGGAAGGTGACTGGATTTAAACTACACATTTTGGAAAACCCTACATATACCGTTCAATTTCATTTTCTTATTTATTAAGTTACTTAGGTTAACAATACTCAAGGCTTACACACACGTCATATCCATTTACTCCCCAGTGGATTAACCTAATTCAGTATATATGTAGCTACACCCAATATTAAGGTACACCCCATGGTACCCCACTCGAACGGTCTCCGCTGTAACGCCACAGAAATATATGTAATCCCTCATCATATGCAGGAGTGACGTACAGACCTCTATATAACAACGCTATGTTCCATATAGAATTGCCATCGCCATGCTATGTAAGCGTACAGACTGCCACCTTTGATCGAATCAGATCACAGAGTAATGCCCCAGAGTCTACGATACACCAACCAAAGCAGACATGCATGTATCTAGACTTTCCCACGTATGTACTATCAATCGTGCTCGATGCCTTACCCACGCATACCCTCTATTGTGCACCGAGTCCCGTGGCAGGGCTGTACAAGAAACACAGAACTCGGTCAGGAGCTTTTCAAATATCTGTTTACACAGATGCTAAGGTCAGCATTTTCACTGGCTATGATCCCACCTGACCCCTCCCTCACTAATGAAAGACGAACAAGATTGAGAACTAATGACCTGGCCCAAGAGCAAACAAAAACAACAAATCCTAATTGGCATGTCCCTCATCCATAACCTAGATAGCTAAAGGTCTATGGTCTGTTGGGTTAGCTCTCCGCCTTTCCGCATCACACATCACGTATCAAGCTGGCTGTCAATGGTAGGTACCCGACGACTTTGCTATCAAATGGTTAGACCTGTCAGTACTCAAGAGTGGTCATAACCTGGCCAAGTCAGGCAACGAGATCGTCGAATCACCTATGCCACCCTACAGTCTTTTGATTGCCCATTATCACGGAAATCAAGGCATACTCCGGGTGGAAACGCGCAGACCTAACCTCTGTGAGCACAGTAGAATGCTGTCATAGCACAAAGGACTGCCAGGAGTACCGTCCACGTCCCAAGAAGTTGCGTGCTTCCCCGTTCAGTCCTTGTGAGCCAGTAGATTATCAACAAGCAGAACAGGCATAATAATCAGATGGATGTGCGCTCCCCTCGTGCCTCATAACACCACGATGATCTACCCCATTGGGTTATTCACCCTCAAACATATGTACTGGACCAAGCGCCTCATTTTAATGTGTTATTAGACTCTATGTCTAAACATTCAATTATGCGCTTACTCTACCTTATCATAATTCTAGTTAAACTGGTTGTTTCCAACTATATTAACTTATTATTCAAGTTACCAAGTTCTTTTCGACCCCCTTATATCTCTAAGGAATGGGCTGTCTTGCTTATTAATTTTGGTTACAAAATTTAACCTTTTTACATTCATTAATAAGTCCATAACATGTTATTCTCTAGATTGTAATTCAAGATCTTTAATCTACAATCTCTTTATATTATTCATTGTCCAATTTCATAGTTACAATAACATGTTCTACTTAATATGTAATTAAGTATATCTCAATTCACATGTTTTCTGTTTAACATGTCACTTATTATTTATGAATAAATATAACTTATTTCATTTCACAAGTTTACCTCATTCTTATTTTATTATAATTTCATCTTACGTTGTCATTACAACTTGTCGATGTTTACTTATTAACTTAGTTTTCTTAACTAAGGTTTACTAATAAGTTTATGTTCCATTAATATAACTTATGTTGTCCTTATCAGTAGATTTCAGATTCTCGTTTTTACAGATAACTTAATTTACAATTAAGTACAACTTATCTCATTAGATAAGTTATTCCATTTTCTTTATCGTTTATTATAACATAAGTTATAATTTCCACTTATCCCTAGGACATGCCTACCTATTATATAACATTCTCATTAATGTAATTAATTATAATAGGTTATTATCATCCCCGTTCATTCCACTTATTTTACTGTTGTAACTTCCACTCATTTCCTTATTCATTTCCATTAATCGCAATTAGTGCCATATATTTCTATCCTTTTATATACATATATTCATATATATGTTTATGCACTAGACCTCTCACATTAAATTAACAACTTGTGGATATTGGATTAACCAGGCGATTCCGGGCAGACTTCTACCACAAGTTGAATTTAACCTCGTGTCTTAGCACTGTTACATGAATAATTATGCACTAGACCCCTCACATTAAATTAACAACTTGTGGATGCTGGATTTGTCAGGCGGTTCTGGGAACACTTCTACCACAAATTGAATTCAACCTCATGTCTAAATGCGTTACATTTTTCTAATTTCTGTAAATTTTCCACATAATTTAGGCGTGTCCATTCTTCCAAATTTTTACTATAATTCTATTTTTACATGTCACACTTAATATCATGTTAATTCCATTTTTACTTATAATCATGTCGCATGTTCTTCCTAGCATGTAATTAACTCCGTTCTAAAATAATAACATGTAACTATCAGACATGTAATTATTCTAATCTAATAATTTAACGTGTGATTATCCCAATTTCTACAGTTAAGGGTTCGAGTACATAATATGTCACGGGTTAACATGTAATTATCCTAATTCTTACAATTAAGCGTTAAATGACATAATATGTCACAGATTAACTTGTAATTAGAACATGAATGTATACAACAATAATTGTTTCCATAATTTTAACAAGTCTACATTTCCATATATTAACATTTCAACATATTAATCATTTCAACATATTAATGTTTCAGCATATCATGTTAACATTTCTAATAGATTTACATTGCATATTAACGGGGAATGTCAAATGATAAATATACCATTATCAAAAAGTTATATTTTTAATCCACTCACGTAATTGCTTTCCAAATCCTGAATCTGGTCCAGATCTAGCATTCCATGGTTCCCCTAATTGGATTTAGAACCTAATACAACAAATTGAACATATTACAACAGTGGAAAATAGTTGTAAAAGACTTTTTACAATGGTGGGTCCACCATTGTCTATTATGAAGTTGTAATAGACTAAAATCTTTTACAACTTTTTTGCACCGTTGCGACACGATTGTGAAATGTGTATTCTACAACTGTTTTCCACCGTTGTTATAAAGTTTATTACAACTATTATAATATATTTTATTTAATGTATTATTTAAAGTTGTAATATACGAACAAATTATATACATATTATTAATAAAAGATTTCATTTCAGAACATATTATCTACAAAACTGAAGATATCAAACAAATTTAAAACATGAACCAAAACAATATATTAGAATTTTTAAATTCACATCAGTTTTTTATAAATCATACAAGTATCTCAAGTACATAAACCAACTACAAAGTCCATTATCTAAGACTCCAAAATCCAAATGACTTGAAGTCATCTTTCATAAATATACATCACTAGGAGTAATACAAACACAATGAAAGTGAGATTTGCTCGCAATGTTGCAGGTCATCTTTCATAAACTCAAGATAGGTGCTGGACGTGCATCTCCTTGCTAATGTTTTGCACAGTTGTCTCCATTATACAAATTGAAGACATCAAAGTATCATACCCCTTTGTTTCAGACTACCACCTACTAATTGCTTCAGACTACTGTAAATTACAAAAATCAACCAGCTCCTTAAATTTATTTAGTAACTTCCACCAATCATTTGTTCATTCTTCACTGTAAGCACCACAACAGATTTTTGTCCAAAATAAATATGCACCACCACAATACATTTTTGTCTAAAAGAATTCTCTTTTTTCAAACTCTAATAGAGGAGATAAACGTGGTTTGATTCCTTAAATTAAAATTCGCTTGTGTATCCCAGCCATACAATGATGAAAAATAATTTATGGCCGCATCAGATCCTCTTATCGCCAGTAAGATGTCCATATCCCACCATGTTTTGCACTTCCGTCAACAAATACTATTTATCTCTGCTGTCGATTTAAGGATTAACTGTCTCCAATGAAGAATGACCCAAAAAAGCACTTTTAAATATAGTTCAATAATAGCATAAGTTGCCCATATATTCAAAATAGTATCCTCGTTCACATACGATGATGAAATTAGCATTAAACATTTCATTTATAATACACTATTATAATATAGTCAAATGCGTTGCAATACTCTAAATAACACCCAACCCACGATTACTACTATGGTGTAGAAGTGGATTTAAATATCTGTGATAAGGACAGTGAATTGCCATCATTAAAGTACATATACTAAATAATTAGTGTTATATATTGATGAGTTCGTTGAGAATAAATATTCATTCAGTGTATAAATACTGTAAGCTCAATAAAATTACTTGATGTGTTGTAAACAAACGCAAGATGAAACAATGCTTATACAAGAAAGCTGATTAATCTACACTTCTATATTTTGAGTAAAATTCTATCTTTATAATTTTATGAAAGATGCTGGTTTCTGAAATTTTATTCTTTAAAATGACACCTAAACCTAAGAAAGAAGATTCTTAGTTTAATACAATTTGCTTTCACGTCAAAACATATGAAGTACATGATGAAAAACTACAGAATAACAGACCAACAACAAATGAGGTTAACTATAATAGAAGAAAGAATAACAACTATCATTATCTAAAGAAACATCGTCAAAACAGATGAGGAACAAACTAATAGAGCAAGTAAGATTGATTCTAATGTGCTTGAATATGCACAGCCAAAACTGATTTAATAATGCAAGAGGTACTGCAGTACATATAAATGCGGCAATTCCAAATGATCAAAATTCGGACCCAATTAGTTATTCTACATACAAACATCAATCAATGCGCATATTTCATTAGATGTTTACAAAGGCACAAGCAATGACAGAAATTGGACGAACCTTTATATAAACCGATTATAACAAAGAATCTACAATCTTTAGATCAACTACGTCACCGAAAACATGCCAATACACAAATAAAAGTACAATATTTAAAATCTAAGTTAAGCCAACACAGAATTCACAGATCTAAAAGAAGATATCAGATCTGTGAAGTGATTCAAGATAAAAACCAGATCTGATCGAGACTGCTTCAGATCTAGCTACAAGGATACTAATCTTTGCGATGTACAGAAAATAAAACATGTAATCAAACAATAAGCGCAAAAAATAACCAACACATATAATTCCTTTCAAAATTTCATTAAATAATAAGACAAATAAATTTTACCTTGGAGAAAACACAACAAATGAGAGAGGCAGAGCTTTGGGAACGAGGGAGGGATTTTATATTTTCAATCGTGACCGCATAAGAATATATACACTGTCTAGGGTATAAGAAGAGCAAGAAACAACAACCCAGGCATGAAGAAAACTACAATTGTTTGGCAAGGAGAAAGATTGAGGAAGAGCGCGTGAAAGTTAAGAATTGACAAAGAAAAAAGAGACAGATTAGGGGATGCATGGACTTTTCTTGAGGAAGGACAATTTAGGGATCGATTTTGATTTAGGGTACAAGAAGAGACGCCAGCATGAGACAGTAGAACACAAACGTGATTTATTTTGGAGCCAAAATTTCGGTGTTCCCGCCAAAATTTTACTAATATCTTCAGGACCGCCACTTTTTTTGCTGTGCATAATTAGGATTTCGCCTAAACCTATAGAATTAAACATTATAAGCTAGAACCAAGTACAAACTTGTATTAAATATAATATGGATATCTTGGGAATTATTTTGCTAAAATATTATATATTACTTATTAATAATAGTTGTTATTAATTATTTCTTATTTCTTCTTAATTATAATTAAATATAATTTATTAAAAGTTTATTTTGTATATTTTATTAATTACTCATTATTAAATACTTAACAATCATTATTAAAAAATAATTACTATTTATTAAATATTAATTATTTATTATTTGATAGTAATTATTATTTATTTGTAAGGTTATTAATTATTATTAAAATATTAATATTATTAAATATTAGATATTACTTTAATAAGACTCTATAACAATTGATAGAAAAAAGAAATGGTGAAAATAGTTTTGTAAAATTTTCTAATAAAATCGTTTTAGTTACTAATTACCAAAATTAATTACTAGTATTAAATATTACTTCTTATTTATTACTTATTAATTATTAACATTAATGTTTTGTTCTTAATTATTTATTACTAAAAATTAATTATTAATTATTTAACAATACTGATAATTCATTATTTAATATACTAATTATTAACATTAATTGATAAAAAATATTTACTAATTATTGATTATTTAAGAGAAATTATTAATATTATTAATTAATTATTATTATTATTATACTAATTACCAATTATAAAATGCTAATTGTTAAAACTGTCACCTATTACAATAAGTAAGAGTGAAAAGTTGTAATAGGAATTTATTACAACTGTCACAATAAAAAAGTTGTTAGAAATATGTTTATTGTAAATTTCAGGAAATCACAGTTGTAAAAAACCTCTATTAAAACATGTATTTTGTGACTGTTGTAAAGTTACAGTTGTAATATGGGGTTTCTGTTGTAATGTAAACAACCATGGATCCACAATTCTTAACTAAAAGAAGAAGGAAAAAATGAGGAGAAATTCAAATTGACCAGATCCAAGAAATTACCTTAATTAGAATAGAATTCTGAACACCTTCTTCAACATTCATACTTTTCCTCCAGATCTTAAATCAGGATTTTCCTAAACTACTTATTCTATTTTTCTGAGAGATTTAAGAAGGAAAAAGAATGGTAGAGCATAGGCAGCCTCTTAGAAAATGTGAGATTTAGGCTAGGCACTACTAGCCTATTTATAGGTGTTCAGGATCTTATCGTACACGCAGCGCTGAGTCAAGAGTTAAGAAAATAGTCCAGATTCATTAACGAATCTGGCCAGATGTGGGGTGGGTCGACCCCTGGATCAACCCCCTATAGGTGGGTTGACCCCTAGGTCGACCCCTCATGGGTCCCGCGAGTTATTTTGGCATAAAAGTTTATTTGTTAAATTTGTTTTAAAATTTTGAATTTCTAGAATTTATTTAAATATTATATTTACATATAATCTCCTTATATGTATGCAAAACTACAATGCCTATTTTACGCACATATATACACACACACACACACATACATACACGCGCACACACATACACGCACAACTTTTATTTCGATTTCAAAATTCAAACAGTGTTATGCTGTTATTTAATTTTTACCATATTTCTTTAATGACAACCTTATTTTGAACTTTTCTCTTGTATATACATGTTTTTGTACATATATACATATATATATCTCATATACATATATACATATATACATATATTGTAACAACGCGGAAATTCTGAGCCAATTAAATTTTTTTGTTTTGGCAATTTTAAAGAATTTTGAATATTTAAAATGAATTATTTTAAATAATAACGACTAGAAATTTATTTTGAATAGAATTAGAATGTATATATTTATACAGATCGTCGTCAGAATATAAATATTTTATTTTAAATTATAAAAGGAACTGAAAATGGCGCGGTAGTTCGAAAATTCGATTTGAAATTTCAAATGAATGTACAGGATTCAAAATAAACCAGATTTTAGCGAAACCAAAAATATTAGAATCTAATTGAGAATATCTTTCCAACGAATCCAAAAAATTGAAATTTCATAGCGTGAATCAAAAGTTACGCCCAGTTGAAAATTCAGAATAGTCGTCATGGAATTCTAGCCCTTAAAAATGGAAATTTTACAAATGACCTTCATTTTCGACGAAACCATTTTTGTTGGACCCGGGAGGTCAAATTATTGCTAGATTCCAATTTGCATAATTTTTAGAATCAGTATGTGAGCGTGGCGAAGTAAAACGTGTTTTGGTAGTTTCAGTCAATTTCGATCGACCAGAAAATGACCATTTTCAAACGGTCTTCAAATTCGACAAAATTAGTTTTGTTAGGACTGTATCATCAATACGAAGCTAGAAAATATTTTTCGGGAATTTTTAGAGTCCGTATGTGACTCCGGTAAATTGAAATGTGCGTTCAAATTCAATATATAGATTTATATTTTGATTTTTGACGAAAACTGGTCAAAACGATCGAATCAGCTTACGATACATATCCCATTGTGTTCGAAATGGGGGTAATTAGCTAAGGACGACAGGCGGTGGGTCTCGTTTGGAGATCAAAATTTAAAGTTACTTTTTGGAAATTTAAATAATTAAATAATTAAATTTTATACCCTCCCTCTCTCTTTCCACTTCAGCCCCCCCTCCCCCCCCCCCCCCGGTTTAATTTTTCAAAGCGAAAGAAAAAAAAGAGAAGAGGGGGATTGTCGACGTCGCGGTCCCCAAAGGCGTCGCGCCTCCGGCGCTGCCGCCGGAGGGAACCGCGAGCCCCCTTGCCTCCTCTTTCCTCTCGAGTCTCCCCTCTCAGCCTCGACCTCCTTTCTTGTCCCCTTCTCGAATTAAAAACCCATGCCGCCTGCAATCACCCAAACCGCCACACTCCGGCTTCCCCCGGGCCCACCACTCCACCGCAGCACCACCTCGCCACCAACAAGCACCGGTGCTGCCCCTTCCTCCGCTTCAATCATCAAATCCCCTTTTTGCGCTGTGAGTTTTTATTTAATTTTATTTTCAGTTTTTATTTAAAACATAAAATAAAAGTCTGATTTTTAACTTGAATGAAGATTAGATTTTTATAATTTTGAAAGATCCGATCTTTATATGTGGAAAGGAATGATTTTTTTATAATGTAGAAAGGGTTAGATTTTTAATGATATAAAAATATTATTTTTAATTATGTAGAGTAATAAAAATATAATTTTATATTGGTACCATGATAAAAATATAATTTTTATTATATGAGAAGTGAAATAGAAATATAATCTTTACAGTATATGAAGTGAAATAAAAATATGAACTTGATTTTTATCATGAAGTAGTGAGAATAAAGATTCGATTTTTATATGAGTAGCGGAATAAAAATATGATTTTTATATTATAGAGATAATAAAAATATGATTTTTATATTATAGAGATAATAAAAACATGATTTTTATATTAGTAGAGTATAAAAAATATAATTTTTATATATGTAGCGAAATAAAAATCTGATTTTTATTATATATGTGTTGAATTAAAAATGTGAGTTTTATAGCGTCGAAATAAAAATTCGATCTCTATATAAGAAGTAGAAATATAAAAATATAATTTTTATATAGAAAGAAGCGTTGTAAATATATGAAGTAGAAATAAAAATATGATTTTTATTTATTGGAATGAAGCGATAAAAATGTGATTTTTATATGTGAACAACGGGAAAAGGTCGCATTGAAATTTTGGGCGTATCCGAACAGCTCTGAAAGAAAGAACGGCGGAGTGGAACCCAAAAGTGAGAACTTCTCACTTTTAATTTAATTTTCTAGTTAAAATATTTACTAGGATGCAGACGGTGCTTAGCAGCACCCGACACCCGTCGTCCACGGACCATGGACGACTTGTATGCTTCTTTGGTGTGTTGTGAAGTTAGTTTGTGATGTTGATGTGAAATGGATAATAAAACATTCATGTGAAATAAAATATTTTATCGTTAAAAATGTAATTTTTAACGTGTATATGAATAAAATAAATATTCATTTACAAACCGGACGGTTTGTTTATGTGCACCCATTTGAAGGATATTGATTGGGACGATAAATTATACACATCGCCCAACTGCACAAATAAAAATATGTGTTTGTTAACTGAAACCCCACATAGGTGTTGGGATGATATTTGGTGTACACTAATCCCAATTGTTTAGTTGTATGTCAATCGATAAGTTGACAGACTGTGTAAGCGTTAATTATTTATATTTAATGCTTATGCAGTTGTGTGGTGCACTTTGGATGATGGTTGATTATTTATCGTTGCTATTATATACATGGGTTGTATGGAATCCATATAATTAACATTATATGGTAATTGATTGGGCCTCATTCCAATTTGAAAAATAAAGAATTTTATAAAATGAAAATTCATGTGTTGAATAGTAAAAATGGTCAGGTGTTGATGATACTCATGTGTTGAGAATATTCATGTATTGAAAGTATTCATGTGTTAAATAAAATATTTATACAATAAAATTCACATTTTTATTGTAAGTAAGAATGAATAAATATTCATGTTTTGAATAAAGTATATATTCATGTGTTGAAGAAAATATTCATTTGTTGAATAGAATAACGAAGTTATTGAAATATATAAAGCCGTGTTGATTAGATATGCGCCATTTTGACGCGTTCGATATTTATATCGATTATATTCGTTTTTATATTGAATATAGAAAAGAAAATGATTTCAAAATATAACGTTTTGAAAATATTATCATTTATATATTAATGATATGGAATATTCAATTTTGATTTAAAATTGAATATGAAGTTGAAATTGTTTTGAAAACGAATTTAAAATGAATTATAAAATACGCTTTGAATTGAAATCGATGAAATATATATAATATATATATATATATATATTATATATATTAAATGGCCTGAATAGAACACGCCGCGCCGCGGCAGTTCGCGAATTTCGACCATTGACTTCGAATTGACGTTACGGGAGATCCGACCGATGGATTCTCCTAAAACTGGAACCGTTGGGTTCGTATCGAAAAGAGCATTCCAATGAATATTAGAAATTTGAAGTCTAACGGTTGGATTTGGAATTATGTCCAAATCAAATTTGGAAAAGGCCGCTGTAAGTGCAGTTCGACGACCGTTATTGGAAATCGACTGTATGGGCCTTGATAAAATTATTAAAAATATTAATAATTTGTGTAAAATCATAATATATGAATTGGAAAGATCTGGGATGAAAAATTCCACATTTGTAAGGATAAAAATATATTTTTATCCAAATGAACTAGTTTTGAACTAGATTTGAAATGGTTTTGAAAATAATCAGAATTTCCAATATACGAATTGGAATGGATTTGAATCGAAATTATCTTCCAAATATTTCGATGTTGGATTTCGTGATTATACAGATATGGTTGTGGAAATTTGAAAGATATATTTATATCGTTATTTCCAATACGATATTTATTGGTTTCAGAATTTGATATTGAATATAAGCCGATATATTTTCTATTCAAAGCCTTGTATTTAATATCAAATGGGATTTTGGGTTCGTCGTGAATGGTGTCTTAAATAACACTGTTCTTGAACCCAGTTTAGAAAAGAATAAATCTTTTAATTAAGATTTAGTGAAATTGTCCAGTTAATTGGTATTTAATTGGAATTGAATTTAAATTGGTTTTTGGGTTTATCGTGAGCGGTATTTTGAATAACACCTGTTCTTTAACCCGATTAACAATGGAATGTGATTTTGGATTTATCGTGAACCGTGTTTTAGATGACATTTGGTTCTTTAACCCAGTTAAAGATAGGATATTGATTTTTGGGAAGATTAAAACGAAGTGGAGTTTTAATGAATCTTTTATCAGATTAAGGTGATCGAGAATGGAGTATCACCAGTTTTGCTCCAAAGCGATAGTTAAATCTTTAATTAGATTTGAACGTGAAATGGTAATTAATATTTACCGATAAAACCATGGTGTTAGATATGGAGTATTACCAGTTTTGCTCCGTGGGATGAATAGGTTGGGATTGGGAAATAAAATAATTAATTAATTCGGTGTGGTTCGCTAATCCCGACTAGTTTGGAAAACCTTAACATGGTTCGAAATGATATCCAAAGGAAGATTAAAGAATAAATTTAGAAGAATTTATCTTTGATAAAATTAATGGGAACCTTTCCCTAAGAATTTGAATGTTTGAATGAAAGAATATTCTGAATTGGAATGAGGCGTATCTTGTGTTCGTGTAGCACTTGTTTATTATATACGCGGGTTATTTGGAAAGGCCGGGTTTGTACCCATTCTGAATAACCGATTCGACGTTAAGTCGAAGATGAAGACGATGGTTGAAGACCGGAGGTCTTCACATCGTTTGGATGATTATTGATGATCTTGATTGGGCTGTACACCCAAGAGGAGGGAATCAGTTGGTGATCGTCCGGGCGTACTTGGAGATCGATGGATATGTGAGGAATAAGGTTCCTCCGGTTTCATTCAGACCCAGAACGAACTTGTAAATGGACTGTGTGTCTGACATTGGATTTTTTTCTATGCTGATTGATCTCTATTAAATATATATCTGTTTAGCGGTAGAGAATTATTCTCTTGCTTAACGCCCTTCTCCGAGACGTACGAGCTTAGAGGTTATATATCGATAGAAATCAGTCGCGTGGAGTGAATTTCCTGTGTGGCATGCCTAAGTGGCAGATGATCAAGGCTTCTGTTGAAAAGCAAAGTCTTGTGGTTGATGATCAAAGCACGGCCTGTGTGGCATAACTTTGTGTATGGAGTTAATTCGCGTGCCTCACAGCTCGGTATGAGTCAAAAACGGGATAAGGACCCAAGGAGTGCACGCGTTTCTTTCTAGCTATGGGTGATGTTAGTGTCCTACCAGCCCTGACATTTATATTATTTTTACCTGTGTGGTTGTTAGATGCGAGGCGCCTCGGATATAGGTCCTATAGGACCGGGAAACGTGTGTTCAGGAATACTAATCCTCAAAAGTAAGAGAGGACCGGCCTTGGAGGTTCCAAGAATCGTTGTGTGTGGTCTTGAGATATTTGCTAGAGTGTCTCGAACGGAGAGGAGCTTGCCCCTTGCCTCAACTCATGACGGAAATCCAATTTCCAATACGACCTTTGCGGTTTTAATTGTAGAACTAGTATGGTGACATGATATATGGTACCCATGCCGCCTATGATTGATACATTTATATTTGAAGTTATTTTCTTCACTTATAGTAATAATAAAAGATGAAATTTAGCGTATCAAGCATTCTTTGGCTATTATAAGGTAAAACCCTATCCTCCGGCTTGTGTTGCATTGTGTTATGGGACCTGGGACTTATAACAGCTTCATTTTTCTTTATTTAGCATTGCGCTATTTGTTTTATGCACTGGTATTCTTGGGAGGAAACCTGTTCCGTGTTATACGGCGTGGTCCCTTGATTTACCTAACTTTAAAATAAAGATTAATAACTGTTTTAGTTCTCACACCAGTCACATGACTGATCTGGAGTTTATTGTTTTAACCTAAACTCTGGGTGCCCTTATTTTCGACACGGGCAACTAGTAGTTGGGTTTTGCATATTTATATTCACAGGATCCTGGTTTACAGCTGGAATGATACTCGAAAAGCTCTGTATCCGTGTATTTCTTTCAGTGGCTCTGATATTTGTCAAATGTGTAATATTGATTCATACTCTGTGATATTCTTGTATTCTGATGGAATTGTTGTAATAAGCAAGGAAATGTTCTTCTGTTTGTGTTCCGATTTGTCGTGTTCTCAAAGCAATTCGTTCATTCCTTACTGGGGAAGTTACGGGTTCTTACATATATTTTTCTGCACTTCCTTATATGTATGCTTCTACTTATATGTGTGTTTATACATATTTTCTTTTTTAGAACATGTGTTATTTTGTTGTTCCCTTAAAACAAAAATATAGCGCCGGTGGGGATTGAACCTTGCACCACTTACTTGAAAGCTACATGTTCTAACCAACTGGGCTACTTAGGCTTTTGTTAACAAGGCTTAGAACAATGGTGGTCATTGTTCTCTTCTTATTCCTCTTTCTCATTTAAACTATTGCATGAAATCTTATCACTTTGCATGCATCTTTTCTTTGATTTTTCTTTTATAATTAATGCATAATATTTGTAAATCATTGCATGCAACATATTTATGCTGCATGCAACCAATTTCTTCTTTCTTTTAATGTATGCATTTTTTTTTATTTGCATTAATCTTTTCTTCTTTTTCAATGCATGTATTTATTACATGTAATCATATATTATCATTATTTTATTCTTCTTTTAGATATTTATGTCTATGCATATATATACACATATGCACTATTAAATATTTTAATTGTCATAAAATGTGGGGTGTTGCAAGGTTCTAGCCTGTTTTCATATTTTATTTATTGAAAACTGAGTTCATATGAAAAGATATGTAATAACCCAGATTTTTGGTCTATTTATTTTAAATATTGAGTTGATAATATAAATCGATTTTTATATTGAGTTATCAATTTAATAATCGAAATACAATTTATTTCGAATATATATAATTTCGTAATATGATAATTTGAAATAATTCAAATGATTTATGGAAATTCTATTTGAATAGGAACGATAATAATATCGGGGATTGTTTGCTTGAATTTAAAATTTATTTATACCAATTTAATGTGGTTACTATATATGATCGAATTAAATTTCGAAATCAGTCTAGTTGAGTCAGGAATGGCAAATAACATTAGAAACATTGGTCGTCGCAATTAAATGGGAGCCTGGAACCGTGAAATATATTATAATAAAATTTGTAGATAAGCTTGAAATCAAATCAGAACCCATTTAAAAAGAACAAAAATCTCTTTATTTCAAATTGCATTAATTTGAAATCAAATCAGATTAAATCAAATATCAAATCGCTTTTAAAAATGTTGTACTTAACCTATCCTAACATATCTCCTAAAGTGGTACCATGCTCAGTACTAGTTCCTTAATGCCTAAGTATACCTCATCTGTAAACACACGACTAATCCCTTTGTATTTATCCATTTTCGTTCATTTGCAAATGCCTCTTCATCAAAATGGAAACCCGGATGTTATTTAATCACCAAGCTAATTCTTTTTAAACTATAATAATCCGCTCCTTCCATTCTCTTAGAAATAATTGAAACCTAAAAGAGGAAGTTACACAATAGCTTCCCTTCATTTGTTTTGCAAAAAAATCCATACCGAAGAAGCTTTACAAAAAAGTGTCCATCACAAAATTTTGGAATACAGTGATCAGTGAATTCTCTCATTACAAAATCAAAATCAAAATCGAATTATAAAAACAAGAGAGAGACAGAAATCGAATTCGAGTTTGATTTCAAAGTAGACGCAAGATTTGTGAGCTTTATTCTGATAATATGGAGTTGCACGATTTTGTTTCGGCGACGTCAAAGTTAAGTCGCAATTGTTTTTTGCACTATTAACTGGTGTTACGATGTTAAAAAGGGGTCGGAGATGTTGAAGGGTTTTGGGAATACGACGTTCGATGTTGGTCTGGGTTGTAGTGAAGAAGTCGTTATTATGGTCATAAGGGGGTTCGATTTTGCCGGTGGCAGTTGGAGGCGAAGTGGAGTCGTGCAATTCTGTACATTGGGGTGTGAAGCAGGTCATTAGTGAGTTCAACGTAACGACGAGGGCTTGGTGGAGATAACCTTGCGGATGAGTTTAGCGGTGTTTACAAATTGGAATGGAGATTAAGGAGTTGAAGGTTGTAAAATGTTGAATAGTGAAGAAGAAAAATTGGGAAGGTTGAAGATGGCATGGTTTTGTTGTTCGAAAAGAAGCAGTTAAGGCCATGGGATTTAAATCTAAAGAAGGTAAATTTAGTTATTTAATTTTTATTCAATGAGTAATAATTAATTAAAATGGTATTAAGTTTATAGATGCGTAAATAAATATATATATAAAGTCATGTTAACTGAGGAATGTAATATTAAGGTTTACCTTTTTACCGGGATTTTTAAAATACACAGAATAAATAATTTATTTATGATTGTAGTTAATTTAAATTAATCATCGGATAAGATAAAATAACATAGGAACAAATTCATTCAAGGCAATTCGAGATGATTCGTAGCTGGGACAAGTTGGAATTAAACTGGATATTTGGTAAAGGAAAATCACGGTGAGTAAACTCACTCTCTGGTTCGTTTATAATTTTATTTTATCTTAAATAAATGAATTGAAATATTATTGTGGTTATGGCTATTATAAACGAATTTTTATTTTAAATAACTTTTATATACTGTTTGTTGGTTGTTTGGATGCATTGAAATATTATTGTGGCTATTATAAATATGTATTAGTTATTTAGGCTTGGTGGTTGTGGCTATTATATATATTGGTGGTTGGAAATTTCCTGCAGTACCATTAGTGGATGCTCGTATTATCATTAGCGGATGACCCTATGCGCCCCACAATATGATAGCGGGTAAACTTCTATACCACGATATCATACCTTGAAGCAGGATGAGTTTTATTTATGTTGACTAACTTGTGTTGATGCAGGAAAACAGGTTGAAGGGATCTAACTGGAATCCTCAAAAATATTATTATTTGTTTGTTTTCATATATATTATCATATATGACGTGTTAGAAAACTTGTGACTGATAATTGAGTGTTTTGGGATGTTTATATATCACTAGGCCTAAATATTGATATATAAAAATATCATGAAAAGGAATTTTGATATTTAAGAAGGGAAAATCTATTTTTCTAAAATAGAATTTGAATTTCGAATAGGCTAAGAAATATTAACTTGTTTTGAATAATAAAAACAAGTATTGAATTTATAAACGATGTTTATAAATTAAATAATGCAGGAAATTGAAGTGAATTTATAAACGGTGTTTATAAATAAAATGGAATGATTTTCATTGGATAATGCAGGGAATTATAATAAATTTATAAACAGTGTTCATAAATGAAATGAGAAAAATTATCATTTGGATAATTTGGGAAATATAAATTCAAATGCGAATTTAAAAAGGGAATTGAAATCAGTTTAAAAAAGAAACGATGAAATCTATTCTGATGTTCAGAATGTAAACTGAATTAAAATAAATTCGTATGGATTTATGATTCAAATTCGATTAGATTAAATTTATTTAAATAAAACAATTTCGGAAAAGACATAAGGATTGCATTAAATAGAAGCTTGAATTTAAATATGAAAATAGGTTCACTGTTTATATATATATATATATATGTAAATGTATATGTATAAGTTAAAACCAATAAAATATTCCAGAATAGGAATGGAGTTTCAAGTAGATTTGAAATGGAACTTGCTTTATTATATAAAACAAGAAAGTTAAATTATAAACGATGTTTATAAATTTAGTGAGATAGTTGTCATTAGATACATTTGGGATTTTAAATTCAGATATGAATTTAAAAGGGATTGGAAATCGTTTCGAAAAAGGAACCATGATTTTTATTTCTGAAATTTGAATATAAACTAGAATGAAATAAATCAAAAGGGTTTATAAGTGAAAATCAATTACATCGAATTTTATAAATAATTTATTTCCAAAGGAATTGGAATTTAATATAGAAGTTGAGTTTGTAAATGAATTTACAACTGAGTTATGAATCATTAATGAATAATCGACAATTTGGGATTAATGGGAAAATGTAAGTTAGATTTGGAAAACTTGTTTAATTAATATTTTACATTTAAGAAATGTAGTTGAAATTTATTAAATAAATGATGTTTAACGTTTATATTTAAATATAATTAAAACGAACTGCCGCGGCACGGTAGTTCGTAATTTGACATTTCGAACTTTAATTGAGTAAATTCTTTGAAACAAGAATCGTCAGGACCGATTAGATAATAGTTTACTAACGGAAGAGAAAAATCTGGATTTTATCTTGTAGATTTTGAGTTATGTCAAAATCAAATTTCTAGAAAAACAGCACCGAAATAATTAAAAAACCATAACGGTTTATTTAAAATTAATATAAGGATTTTAAGTAAATAAAATCTGAATTTCCATTAGAAAAATCCAGATTTGAGTTATAAAATAAATATGAACTCAAATGGAGTAAATGGAATGATTTTTGAGACTAAAATCAGATTTTTAATTATTGAATAGAATTAACTAATTTAGTTAATGGAATTTTGAATCAAAGTTGGACTTTGTATAAGTAAAGGGGTTTGAAAATTCATATTCGAAATCGAATATGAAACCTGAGTTGAAAACGAGATTCGATTGGTTTATAAGTCAATTAAAAATATACTTGACGTGATATGTTCAATTAAAATGTAAAATAGGCAGAAGAGCTAATTAAAGTATAAATTAGAGAATTGAATAGGGTTCAATGAAGAGTTAAATGGAGTTGGAAATAAAATGGGAATGATATATATTAGATAGGTATGGAATGAAGAGAATAAACTTTATATTTTGAGTGCCCGACAAAAAGGTACATGTTTAAATTCCATATGAGTTTTATGCGCTGAATCGACAAGGCACGTGGCTTTTTGATTTTCTTTTTGAATGGGAAAGGCCTAGAGAGGTGAGTTGAGGTTTGAGCTATTGACCAATACAAAGGAGGAGCTGGTGAAATTTTCCGAAAATTTAAGGAGTTAGAATATTTTTAAGAAAATTTGATAATTAGAAATTAATATATCAATGTATGTAAAATTTGTTAAGGAAACGAACTTAAAATAGAATATTATAAACAAAAGGGAAATCTATAATTAAATCTGGTAAAAATAGAAAGAGAAACTTATACACATTTTAAAAATGAATAATTGGTTTTTATGGTGTTGGTTATTCGAGATAAGTAGTTTTGTCTGTTTTGAAGTTAAAAATGTTATTCAGTCAAGGTCTAAAAGGTAGTTATACCCCCAACTTGATTGGTTTCATTATTAACTGATAAATAGAAGGATTCAGTCTCGACGATCAAAGTTGAAATTAGATTTAGTTGAATGCAATATATTGGGTAGTTGTAATGATGTTTTACACGACAATCGTTTTAACCTATGTAATTGGAATTTTGGAAATATAATAATAGATATTTCCTTAAGCATAGAAATGAATGGTCGTGAAAGAGATAAATAATTAGAATGTTTTCCAATTATAAATAGAAGATATTTACTAAGTATAGAAAATAAAAGAAGGTGATATATGAAAATGTTTTCCAAATAGCGTAAGAGGCCAAGATGATTGTTGAAAATATCGGGTTAATAGATGTTGATAAAAAAATGGAGAAGTGATTTAATTAATGAAATATTAATTAAGGGCCCAGTGATTGTTAGATGCTCAGGATGAATGTTTGTTTTTCTTCGATAGTTAAATAACCGGCTATAGAAGTATTGGCCAATATCGTTGTCAATATAGAGAGACCAATTGGATTATTATCTGAGAACCACTCCGCATTGGTAGTAGCGTTATATGAAAATAAACCGAAGGCAGAGTAAGGTCCAAGGGACTTTTCTGTTAATCGTAGGTAGAAATTGCCTAAGATGGATTAATGGAAATTGTGTCTTCGATTTCGTTCAATCCCAGAACGAACGTGTGTGGACGAGTATCTGATAGAATATTTCCAATAATCACATATGTTTGACTGTACAAATATATATGGTGGCGGAGAATTTATTCTCTTAGCATAAAAACCAGAATATATTTGTGCAAACTAATTAATGATTAATGGATCAGACAATGTGGCATTCAAAGTGATTGTGCTATTAATGAATGGTAAGTAACCGTAGCCTTAGGCCTCAACAACCGGGAAATGAAAAAAATTGGGCAGGCAACATGGCTTAGTGGGTAGCACCAAATTAGGATGGATTATCACCTATCTAGATAAATTTTATTTCCCTCTTTAATCTATCGATGTTGTCCCTTTCGAGAAAACGGTTGTTGAACCCAACCGTTGGTGATATATTCGATGTATGCAGTTAATGCCCTATAATTACCTCGCCATATACTTGCTATATCTTGTAGTGGGTTTCTACCGCTACGCTATTTCCAATTAGCCTATAAATAGTCTTTCCGCTTTAATCCCCGCTATATTCCAATATTCCCGATATATCCCACTATTTTAGTTATATTCCGCTATTTACGCTATATCTTCTATAAAAGAAATGAATTTAAAAATGACATTTATGCATTACAAAATTATTATTTTTTAATATAAATTTTTAACATATATTTTTTAGAATATTAGATATTATAATATTCTATTAAATTTAATCAACCAAAATAAATGTTTACACTTATTTACATATATTTTCTTATGATTTTATTTAAAATTAAGAATGTGCTAATTATAACAAATTGAATGTTGATTCTCCATTTATTTATCATTTATATATTTGTAAGTCATTAAATATGATTTATAATGTAATTTCAGACTCGTCCACTATATCCCGCTGCTTCCTCGCTTTATCGCTGCCACAACTTTATGCGCCTCTGTCGCTTTGGATCCGTTGAGCACTTCAACTGCACAACATTTGATACACTCAAGCAAAATGAATGGTCAGTTATGTGTGGTCGGGTTATAAGATGTTTTTGTCGAACCCAGTGTATTTCTCTCTAGAAATACACTGTCGGAAGGTGGTTCCATACCTAGTCATAGTTGGAAATCCATTATTAAATAAGTGCCCGCGTTTTTAGATTGTATATTATGCATGTGGAACGTGAGATGCAAGCATTTCCGCTAGAATGTTATATATTTGATTATACATTATTACAATATCAGAATGGTATTGATTTTGAAGAATGTTTTGGGTTATCATAAGATTAAAACCATCCGTATTTTTTTTGGATCATTCTTATGGTTATTCTCCCTTTTGAAAAAGATTTTTAAAGTTAAACCAAGTGTTGGAGTTTACTCACACCAGTCCCATGACTGAACCAGAGTTTATTTTGTTTTACCCTAAACTCTTGGGTGCCTAAATTTTTACGGGCAGTCATGTAGTTTAGGTGTTTTATAGATACTTGGAGCAGGAGGCTTCAACGTTATATAATTATTGTTATTTTCCACTGTGTTGTATTGAACTCTGATAATGGTATGTATATGTATATATTGTAAAAAAATTGTATCTCAGAGGTTGTTATATATTATATTTTATTCTACTACGATGTGATATTCTGTGTTGTTGTTTTATGTCCTACTTCTATCTTTTTCTTCTTTATTTCATAGTGATTTGTATTTCTGTACAATTTGGGTTGGACGTGTGGTGTATTAGTCAACTCAGATAGTACGAATTAGTGGGCCATTATAAGATACATGTATAATAAGTTGGAACTAAAATAATATATAAAAGATTATAAATTAATATAAGATTTGAAATTGAAATTATAAACGTAAACATGGAATAAAATAAATATAAATGGTATTCCATTTTCAAATTCTAAGTTGTGTATCTATACAAAAAGGCAAGAATGGATAATGTTTGAATTAAAACGAAAAGGGATGAAAAAATTATTTTCTAGTTAATAACAAAATGGACGTGCAGGTGAATTAAATTCACTACACCTCAGCTTAAGGGGGTCGACCGCCTATTATTAAGGCTGCTTGACCTGATCGTCAACCACCCTCCTATGGAGGGTGTCGACTGCCCAGTGGGGCTGTGAGGAAGTGGTGGCTAGGTTGATATAGCAACTGATTTTAATGGTCTGGATTTAATAATTCAAATTCTCACACACTTCAGTTACTATAAATAGAGCCTTTGCTTCCTCTCTAAACCCCACATCTTCTCTAGACCTTGCCTCTGTTCTTTCTCTTCTCTATTCTGTTCAGTTCTAGATTAGGTCAGGTCAGTTTCCTTTTTCCTCAATTCTAATATGTTTCCTCTTTTTCCTATTCTAATTTATGTTTAGAATTTATGGAACTCGATTTGTATATGTAAACGATTCTATTTTGATTCCTATACATGTATAATAATTTAGGAAAAGGAATTGTTTTAACGACCCGAAATTCCCCGGTCCCCGAAGAGATGGAGGAGCTCGGATTGTTTTGAGAACACGAGCATCAGAATGCAAAACACGAGAACATTTCATTACTATTACAATAATTTACATCAGAGTACAAGAATATCAGAGTACGAATAAATATTACACAGCGGAAAAATAATATCAGAGATTTAAATTACATAGCAGCGAAAATAAATGTATAAATACAATGCACAGTGGAAATACAGCAACTACCATAACTGAAAGAAATACACGGATACAAAGATTTTGGAATATAGCTCCAGTTGTAAACCAAGATCCTGTTAATTTGAAATCTACAAAACCAAAACTATTGACTTCCCATTAGGAAAATATGGACACCCAGAGTTTAGGCGAAAATGATAAACTCTGAGTCAGTCATGGGACTGATGTGAGAACTTAAAACAATTATTAACATTTTACTTTAAAATAGGGTAATTCACGGGACCGTGCCATATGTCACGGAACGGGTTCTCTCCCACAAATACCAAAACTTAAAATAAAATGATTTAATAAACAACGCAATGTTTTTTGGAAAAATGAAGATATTATAAGACTCAGGTCCCATCACATAATGCAACGCAAGACGGAGGATAGAATTTTACCATATAATATCCAAACATGCTTGTTACGTTTTAAAACAAATCTCATTTGATATTATTATAATGCATAGTGTCTAAAACAACTTCAAATATAAATGTATCAATCATAAACGACATAGGTACCATATATTATGTTGCCATACATAGGTTTACAACGAAAACCCAAAAGTGTCGTGTTGGAAATTGGATTTCAATCGTGAGTCGAGGCAAGGGATCTTTCGATCACCGGTTCGAGACACTCTATCAAATGCCTCAGGACTCGAACGCTGGCGAGCCCTTGGATCTTCAACGCCTATCAACACTTACTTTAGTGGATTGGTTATTCCTGAACTCACGTTTCCCGGTCCTATCGGACCTATCTATAAGCCATTAGAGACTCAATATCCCTGGCGCCACATTCCATCATCCACATAAGTAAACAATTTCTAGAATCCATACCATGACACCACTTCTAGCTAGAAAGAAACGTCGTGCACTCCCTGCAGTCACTATCCCAATTTTGACTCATACCAGGTGTGAGTCTCGCGAATTAATGTTATACACAAAGCAACGCTACTTAAAGCTGTGCTTTGATCATCATCCACAAGACTCTACTTTTCAACAAAAGTCATGATCATTGAATCTTAGCATGTCACATTGTTAATCCGTACCATACCATTGATTTCTGCCAATATAAATTCTCCGCCACCAGACAGATATATATTTAGTAGAGATCAATAAATATAGCACACAATACAATGTCAGACACAATCCATTTACAAGTCTGTTCCGGGTCCGAAAAAAATCGGAGGCACCTTATTCCTCGTCCCATATGTCCAATACAGGAGAGAGGCCCTCGCATATCCGAACAATCAACAAGCACGTCTGGACAACTACCACTGTAACCCTTTCAAGGCAGCAACTCCAATTAAAGCAACAGTAGAAATCCATTCGATGTGAAGATTGTCGGTCTTGCACCGTCTTCAATATCTTTGACTTTTAATCGTCGTAACAGTTATTCAAAATTAGTTAAACCCGTTCTTTCCTAATAACTTGCGCATCTTATAATCAAGTGATATATTAACACATCATAAGCCTCATTCCAATCCTGAATATTCATTTATTCAAATGTTCGTATCTTTGGGGAAAAGGTTCTCATTAATTTTATCAAAGATAAATTCTTTTAAACTTATTGTTTAATCTTCCTTTAAAAACCAATGCAAAAGATTTTATATTATCCTTTAACAATTCTAAACCAAATTAAGGTTTATAAAACTAATCGGGATTATCGAGCCTTACCGAAGTAATCATTTATTATTTTATTATTTCCATTCCCAATCTATTCATCCCATGGAACAAAACTGGTAGTACTCTATACCTAACACCCTCTGGGTTGTCGGTAAATTTAATTACCATTTCACGTTCAAAACGTTCAAATCTAATTAAAGATTTAACTGTCGCATGGAGTAAAGCTGGTGGTACTCCATCTCAAAACATTTCTTAAATTTGGTAAATTAAATTACCATTTAACTTTCAATCTAATTAAAGATTCATTAATACTCTGTTTAGTTTTAATCTTCCAAAAATTATTACTTAATGATTATTCAACCTTTGGAAATTAATCTTGTCTGTAATTGGGTTAAAGAAAAATGTCATGAAAAGACACCGTTCACGACAAACCCAAATTCATCTTCCATTATATATGGAATCTTCACAGAAATCACAACAGTACATAATAGATATAAATTCCCGTATCGGACTAATACTATAAACGGAATAACGACAAAGCCTTTTAAACTCCATAAATAGTAATGGTCTTCCTTCACAGAATCCCATCCCGATTATCACTAAATCGAATTCCATTCAGTTCCAGTTTAAAATATTAAATTGGAAACTTTACTTTGGAAAATTTCCATTAAATCTTAATTAAAAGATTTATAAACTCCAGATTATAACTTCACGGTTAATCGGGTTTAAGGACTAATGTCGTCTAAAACAGCGTTCATGTTGAATCCGTAATCAACTACCATTTAATTCCAATTATATTAGTTAATTGGAAAACTTCATTAAATCTTGGTTATAAGATTCATACTTTCCTCAACTGGGTTTAAGAATAATGTTAATAAAGACACCATTCACGACAAACCCAAAATCCAATTTGGTATTAAATACAAGGCTCTGAATAGAAATTATATCGACTTATATTCAATATCAAATTCTGAAACTAATGGATATCGTATTGGGAATAACGGTATTTATATCTTCCAAATTCCTCGACAATATATGTATAATCACGGAATCCAATATCGAAACATTCCAAAGATTATTTCCATTTAAATCCTTTCCAGTTCATGTTTTGGAAAATTTTGGTTATATTAAAACCATTTACAAATCCAATTTATTTATTTAAAAACACTGGATTATTATTCTAGTTAATAACTAGTTCATTTGGATAAACATATCTTTTATCTTTTCAAAATTTGGCATATTTCATTCAAAATCTTTCCAAATCATTTAGTATGATTTTATATAATTTATTCATATTTTTAATGATTTTAATAAGGCCCTTACAGTCGGTTTCCAATAACAGCCACTGAACTGCATTCGTAGCGACCTTTTCTGAAATTGATTTGGACATATCTTAAAATCTGACCATTAGATTTCAAATCTCTTATTATCACTTGAAAGCACTTTTCGATACGAACCCAACGGTTCCGATTTATGAGACTCCAATGGTTGGATCTCCCGTTACATCAATTTGAAGTCAATGGTCAAAATTCGCGAACGGTCGCTGCGCGATACGTTCTATCCAGGCCATTTAAATATATAAAATATATTCCTCGATTTCCATTTAAAAACGTATTTTATAAATCGTTTATAAATTCATTTTAAAACGATTTCAACTTCCATTTCAGTTTTGAATCAAAATTGAATATTCCATATCATTATAATATTAAAATAGTAATATCTTCAAATATCCGATTTTGAAATCAAATCTTTTCAATATTCATTATAAAATGAATAAAACCGACAGAAAATTCCGTTCGAGTTAAAATGGCATACATTCACTTCAGTCGGCTTCATAATTTCAATATTTTATGGTCCATCCAAAATCGAACATCAAAATCATATTTTGATTCTTCACTGAATATTATTTTAAAATATTCGTTATTTATGAATTGGAATTAGACTCAATCAATTACCATATAATTTTATTTATATAGATTCCATACATCACATGTATTCATAAATAGTGATAAACAACCATTAAACAGTCAATTCATATCCAGAGTGCAATTTACAACTGTATAAGCATTAAATAATTAAATAACGCTTAAAACAGTCTGTTAATCAATCGGTTGACATACAATTAATTTCAAGGGAGATGTGAGTTAATTATCATCCCCAAACCCATGTGGGGTTTCCAACCAACAATAGTCGATTCAAGTTAATAATAAATTTAACCAGCTCTAATCCGATTTGAATTATTTTGCTAATTAACCAATTTTCACTGTTTACATTATAAATGGATATTTATTATTTAACTTCAACTAACACATTAATGTTAACATTATTTTTAATATGTAAACATTTCAACATCACAAACAAAACATATCACGGTCAATCAAATCATGCATGGGTTTTCAAACAACAGTGAGGTGAGCTAACAGGCACCGTATACAATTTTATGATAATTAAAACTTATAAAAATCTACACTGGCAATCTATATATTTTCAGTTATAAAATAAATAACTATACAAATATTTTAGTGAGAGAATTATCACATAGATTTCCACTCCATCAGTCTTTAGTTGAGTATTGTTTTAATAAAATTAAACGAGCACTTAATTTTATCAGAAACTGCAGCAGCTTCTGTTCTGATCTGTTCTGAAATGTAGTTTTTGTTGTCACGATCACATTGCAACTGAAATCATCAAATTCCGGCCTCATATGAAATAGATATGATATTTTAAAAGTTAATTACATAATTATATAATTAAATATAATTAAATTTAAATCACTTTCCCTAATCTCTCTCTCTTCTTCGTTAATTCCCTAGAACATTGAAACCTATCACCGAAAATAATACTCCACCATCATGACCACCAGACGCCGTTGGACCCACATTAGTCACCTCCCCTCGTATGCCTGGTCTGTCACCTCCTCACACGCCCCATGTTGGTCAACTTGCACAACCCTAGCCTCTCCCAAAGGACCTCGATGCCGGAAGTTTTGATGGATGAAATCAGCCACATCAGTCCATGATAATACATCTCAGCCATATGAACTTCTAGATATTGAGAAGCTCTTTGGTTTTCGTTTAAAGAGTTAGTGATAATTTGTTGCAGATTTGGAGATAATGGGAGGGGAAGGATCGAGCAATATTCGCCATCGAACGTATACTGGCGACGACACAGACAAATGAATAAAGAATTTAGGGTTTGCACGTTTTAGATATATTTAGCCCTTTTACTTAATTAATTTTTAATTTGAAAATAACTTGTTTAATCTCCGATCTCCAAATCAAACCCAATGACTGTCGTTTCTAGCTAAATACCCCCATTCTAGACACAATGGAATATGTTTCATAAGCCAATTCGACTGTTTCGATCAGTTTTCGTCAAACTTAAAATATAAATTAATATAATGTTCGATATTGAATTTCAACGTACATTTTAATTTACCGTAGCTGAAGTGCACATAAAAATGCACATTTATATTCACATATTTATTCTTGTTTAGTTGAATAAATGAACATTTTTGGGTATTTTATATGATCAAACCATGTTTTAAATACTTTCAAAATCATCACTTATTTTAGGAAAAAGTGGTCAGTTGTGCATGTTTTAATTTGTGAAATCATTTACTTGTTCCTTATGATTATCCCTTGCAGGAATTTTTGGAGCTAAAAGGATATATACACATGAAGAGATGAGGGAAAGCATGCACTTACACAGAAGGAGGCAAAGAATTAATTCATTTTATGGATAGTGGAGGCCCACACCTTTCAACTAGCCCACTTCCTCTTAAGCTTCATATTAAAGATTAATTGAATGAAAAAAAAGGCCTCATGCATTCTACATTACTTATTAGTGGCTAATGGCAATTTGAAGCTTCACAAATAGGCATTTTGGGGATTTCCCAAGGAAAGTGATTAGGATTTTAGGTTTTTTAATCATGTATATATACCCCTTTGTTTCATGTATTTGGGGACCTCTTTTTAGCAAATGAAAGTGTAAGTGATCAAATAAACAAAAATTGATTCCAAGCCTCTTTCTTTTTATGTCACGTTTATGTTCGATCTAATGTTCATGTCTATTCATACTCTCTCCTTTTATTGTTAGTAGTTTAGATTTATTTTCATGCATATAGTTAGTAGTTAATATTGTTTCTTCATTATTTACTCTCGGTTTTTGTTGTTCCTCAATGTTAAAATCTATTTGTGTTGAAATATTCACACAAATGAGGAGCGGAACCCCTTTAATTTAGGGGTGTTGAAGCTCTCTAATCACATAGATTCGACATAGTTTATTTTTCATGCTCTCTACTTGTGCTTATTAAAGAGTGGATGTTTAGTGTATTTTGTTAATCATGCTTGGTTTTGATGATCTATTCCTCTAATTAATAGAGGATAGATCATGCTTGATCAAATGACACAATAAAATTTGCCTCTTCATCTATATATGATTTCGACAAAAAGAGGAAGTGTTAATCAACATTTGATATTCTATATTATTAACTAATAGTAAATAGAGTATTCTTAAAATTGATGTTGCTTTCAACTTGTTGACTTTTTCATGAGAATTGAATAGTGACTTAGATTTGTACTATAATTTGATGACTTATGTTATGCTAAGTAATAGCATAAATGTGTCATACTTATGATAAACACAATAACTAATCTCACTAATGACCAAACAAAAAGAGATCATAACTTCATCATGTTGATTTGTGTGATCTAGAGAGTGAAAACACCTCTAAATTGTTCTTAACCAATAGTTTCATTCTCAACTTAGTCATTAGTCTTGTCAAATTTTAGTTAACACATTTTAAAGTTTGGTTTAATTTGATTGAATATAATTAAAATTATTCCTTCTCCGCGGATCGACTCATACCCACATACGTACTACAATCGTACGTCGTGCGCTTGCGGTCTATTATACTTCGCGATGGTTTTCTAACTCATAGAATATCCGTCGTCGAACAAGTTTTTGGCACCGTTGCCGAGGAAGGAATTTGATTTTAGTTTTATTCTTCAGATTAATTTTTTTAGTTCGTTGTTCATGATTTTTTTTTGGCATTTTGTGTGTTTGTTTTGTCTTAGTTTAATTGTGTTTTGTTGTGTTTATTTTGCATTAGCCTTCATTAAATATATATATATATATGTATATACACACACTCGCCTTTTGTTTTCAATTTCTTTCCTGTTTTTCTTTCTTTCTTTTATTTCATTCCTTTCTGTCATCTATTTCTTTCCACTTTTTATTCATTTTTAATTCTTACAAATAAAAAATCTTCCCGTTTTTCTCTTTTATTCCCTTCTTTGATTTCTTTCCCAATTTTCTCCAACTTTCTTTTCTTTTTTTTAAAAAAAGTAATTAAAAAAACAAAAAGGAAATTATTGCTTCCCTTTGCCTCTTTAAATTCTCTTTCCCTTCTTTGCCTTATTTATCCAAACATAAAAAAACTTGCCACTTTTCTATCAATTTCTTTTTCATATACATTCTATATTTCTTTCCAATCCTTCTACAAATCTTTATTTGTTTCCTTTTTCTTGCCTTGCAATTTCTTTTTTATTCAATTTGTTCAACTTCTTTCTCTCTACATAAGCAACAAAAACCCTCCCATAACTTCCCTGCCTTATTTCTGATCCAAATTTCTTCCTCCTACCATCTTTCCTACATCTACATCTTCTTTCATCTTTAAAAGCCAAGACATCAACATCCATCTTCTCTTCACCCCCCCCCCCCCCCACAATACATCCTTCACGTCGCAAACTGTTTCACCAAAACTATCATCCCTTCTTAAAATCAATCTGCTACACACACATCAAACAAATTCATCATGCCAGAACCATACCACTACTCTTCCCCACTTCATTCCCTTCATCTCTTATGTGACAGGCCACCTCGAACTAGCCGGCATTTCCCCGAAATGCGTCGTGCTAATGCCCGATTAGCACAGGTTGGTCGTCAAAGGAAAAGGGTTTTGAAACTATGAATCACCAAAGAACCTGTATTATATCTCACAGCGCTTAGAATAAAATATAATAACAATATAACTTGACATAAAACATGCAAGACAATGTATAAGCTGGAAACTAAATCATCATAGCAGCAGAATCCAAAATACAGCTTATGATCCAAACCATCTTTATTACAACTTCAAAATAATGTCTCTAAAGAAAAATAGAAAAGGGTACACTACTAGTGCCCAAAGTAGTGACCAGCAACAACACATGGAGATTATATGTAAATAGTACGTGGAAGCCTCCTGCTCGTCTCCGGACAGCTACTCGTTCATAATCACCTGACCTGTCTCTAGTCTGCTCGTTTAGGAGCATCCAGAGTAATAAGAAGAGACATAAAATTCTAGATCAGACAAAAGTCTGGTATGAGCGATAGCAGCCAAACAAAACAATAACAGGAATAAATAATTATACCTGAACCTGGACCTGCAATCAAAGAGTTAGCACAACAAGATGTATAGTACTCTAAGGTAACACTAACATAAAGTGTATAGTGGAAGTGCACATGTCATGGTGATAGCAAACATCAAACATAGCAATCATCCTCACATCTCTCACTTAGTGCGTAAAGCGTACGATATCCACCACTTCGATTACCCAATCCTTTGCTACGATCACTTTGCCCTTGGAAGTCACAGTGACCCCATTTCACTGATCCATAGCTCATAATTCGTCTCTCAGTGGTGAACCAAAATTATGGATATCGATAACCCCTTTGCAAACGTCCTGTAGCAAAGTCTGACTTTAGAAATTAACTCGTTGGTTCGCATTTGAATTCCGAGCCCTAACTTCTCATCTAGACTTCCTTTGCATCTCGGGTTTTGGTCAGAAGAACCCATGGTCATCAGTGCTCGTTCATACTCCATAGAGACCGCTCACTCTTCCTTCCCTAGCTCGGTCACTCACTATTCCTTCTTTGGCTCACTGTAACAACCCTGAATTTTGGGGCCAATTTAAAATTTATTTTAAGTAATTTTAAATGAGTTTGATATTTAGAATAATCTATTTTAAATAATAATGATTACAAATTTGGTTCAAATCGAAGTTAGAATGAATAAATTAATTTTAATTATAAAAGAGTTAGAAATAGCGCGGTAGTTTGAAAAGTCAAACTTGAACTTTGACTGACCGTACAGGACGAAAAATTTAACGGATTTTAGTGAAACCAAAAATATTAGAATCTATTTAAAAATATCTTTCCAACGAATCCGAAAAATCGAAATTTCATAGCGGAAATCAAAAGTTATGGCCAATTCAATTTTTAGAAAGGTCGCTAGGTAATTTGCATAGGTCAATAATGCTACTTTTTGCATATAAAGGAATTTCGACTCGAAACCACTTCCATTGAGTTCGAAATGATGTTTCTGCATTGAAAAACAGTAAACACTTATATATTTCGAGTTTCGAAAATTATTTGTTTAAAAATGTATTTTTAATATTAAATATACTGGCCTTAAAAATAGCCATTTTTCAAAATGTCTCAGAATTCAACGAAATAAATTTTGTTGGATTCGTATCATCAAAACAAAGCTAAAAATGATTTTTTTGGTAATTTTTAGAATTAAAATATAATTATAATTGATTTTTCAGTGTAAACGGGCAAAATTTTGACTTTAAAAATTCATATTGACTCAGAATTTAGTGAAAATATTTTCATAGGTCCACAGCATCAAATCATAGCTAAATATATTTTTCGAGAATTTTTGAAGTTAATTTGTGACCTCGGTGAATTTTCATGTACGGTATACATTAAAATATTAATAAAATAATATAATTATTCCAGAACTCATAATAAATTTCGGAATTGGGTCCTGTAACATGTTCCATTGCGTTCAGAAGGCCTCAAAACCTTAAGAACGACAGTAAGCAGGCTTAAATCGGAGTTCGGAGCAAAACGGACCTTAACGGGCTAATTACATAATTAGTTAACCCTAATATAATATTATAAAATTCGGAATTACTGTTCATCCTCCTTCTACAGCCGACATTTCTGAACCCATTATGGCTGAATTCTTCATTCTTCGATTTCTCTTCCGTTTCTCAACGAAATTTAGTGTGTGAGTACACGTTTCGAAGCTCTTTCCGAGCTCTACGATCTCCGACAAGAATCACCTCAAACCGTGCACCGTAGCGCCGCCACCAGGGCCGAGAAGCCGCCGCCGTTTTCTGCAAACCGGGCCCAACCACGTCGATCGCAACCCCCCCTTTTCTGGCCGTGCATAGCTCTCTCGTAGCCGGTCCTTCTCCAACAAACGGCTCGTCGTTTCGTCAACTACAACTCCAGAAAATCGAATTTGAAATTTTGAACACTTTCCTAAAGGTAAAAAGCTTCAGATTTAGCCACGCTTATAAGCGTCGCAGAGTCAGTTGTTAAAAGCTGTTTTTAATTTTTCTTTTGAATTTGCATGTAAAATGTTTCAGATCCGCAACCGTCTTGAATTCGAACACCAAATCTGACCAAACTTGATTCGTCTCAGAACCAACAGCGGTGAGAATTTATTTTTAATTAAATTTAATTTATTTAATTATTTATTTATTCTTTGTTATTAAATATATATTGACTGATTGGCTATGTAGCGTTATTGAAATACAGATCTAAGTTGTTTATGATTGTATGATGTTAGATCCGCGAATCTAAACGTTAGATCTGAAATTATTGGCTAATTAAAATAGATTATTTGTTAATATTATTGAATTATGCCTCGCCGATTTGTCATATGCCAAAATATACATCACCCTGTATGTTATGTTGATTTGAACTGTTAGATCTAGACCTCTTGGATTATTTGAATGTTGTGAATTTTTGATAACATGAAATTTACAATTTATTTTGTAAATAAAAATTTAGAATGTGTTGTTGAGATGAAATTTATTTTGTAAATAAAAAAAAAATTTAGAATTGGTTGTTGATATGAAATTTACAATCTATTTTGTAAATTAAAAATAAGAATTTGTCGTTGATATGAGATTTACAATTTATTTTGTAAATCAAAGTTAAAATTCGTCGTTGACACAAAATTTACATTTTTATTTGTAAATTGTAGCTAGAATTTTGCGTTGATATAAAATTTACATTTTATTATGTAGATTAACATTAGAATCTTGCGTTGAAATAAAATTTACATCTTTTTATGTAAATCAAAGTTGGAATTTGCCGTTGACATAAAATTTACATCTTTTTATGTAAATCAAAGTTGGAATTTGCCGTTGACATAAAATTTACATCTTATTATGTAAATGAAATATTGAAATTTGGAGATGACATAGATTCTACATTTTATTATGTAAATTAAAAATTAGAATTTGGTGATGACATAAATTTTACATTTTATTATGTAAATTTAACGTTAGAATTTCACCGTATGAAAAGTTTACATTTTTATTAATGTTAATATATATGAACATTCACCGTTGGAGGAGTTTACATTTTTATTTATGTAAATAAAGGAAATTTTTACCGTATGAAAATTTACATATTCATTAATGTAAATTAAAGAGAATATTTGACCGTAGAAATTGTTAACATTATTTTTTTTAATGTTAACATATGAAAATTTAACCGTAGGATTTGTTAACATTATTTTTAATGTTAATATATGTAAATTTGACCGTAGAAATTGTTAACATTTTTTTTGTTAACATATGAAAATTTGACTGTAAAAATTGTTAATATTATTTTTAATGTTAATATATGTAAATTTAACCGTAGGATTTGTTAACATTATTTCTCATGCTAATATATGAAAAATTTCACCATAGGAAGATTTACATTAATTTCAATGTACTAAAAAGAATGACTTTACATTGTGTTTAAAGAGTAAATTTTACATTGTAAAGAAGAATGGATTTTATGTTGTAACTTGAGAATAGAAGTTTACATTTTGTTGAATGCAAATTCAAGAAAATGTGACAAGAATGAGAATTTACATTTTCCTTAATGTAAATATATAGAAATTTCACCGTATGTAAAATTTACATTTTTCTTAATGTAAATATACATGAATTTCACCGTATGTCCATTTTACATTATTTTTAATGTAAATTATATAGTAATCACAACGTAGGATAATTTTGCATTATTTTATAATGTAAATAAAAAGGGGATTTACACTGTAGGAAATTAACATTATTTATAATGTTAAGATAAAAGAATGATATCGTAGGATGAATTGACATTATTTATAATGTTAATAAAAAGAGAATTGACCGTAGTATAAGTGACATTATTTATGATATTAATAAAAAGAAAATTTACCGTAGGATAATTGACATTATTTTTAATGTTAATAAAGGGTAATTTAACCATAGGATAAGTCAACATTATCTTTAATGTTAAAATTAAGAAAATATGCATCGTAGGATGAGTTAACATTATTCTAAATGTTAATATAAAAAGTGTATATACCATAGGGAAAAAATTACATTATTTTAATGTTAAAATAAAGGAATTCCACCGTAGGATGAGTTTACATTTTATTCAATGTAAATAGGTAAGAATGCGACATGTAAATGCAAGTTTACATTTTATTCAATGTAAATAAGTAAGAATGTGACATGTAATTGCAAGTTTACATTTTATTCAATGTAAATAGGTAAGAATGAGACATGTAATGAAAGTTTACATTTTAATTAATGTAAATAAAAATATGATTTTGAGAATGCGTCGTTAAATAAGAAGTTTGACTATTTTAAATAATTAAAATAGAATGAATTGTTAATAAAAATATTATTAACGAATAAGAAGGATTTTCAAAATATATATATATACGAGGATTGTTTGGGAAGTCCGAGATATTCTCATCCCAAATTAATCCAGCGGCGTTAAAGATCGAAGTAAGAAGACGACGCATGAAGACCGTAAATCTTCCCTCGAATGGACAGCGATCGAGACTCTGAATTGACTTGCTACCAATTCATGGGTCAAGGTCGTTGCCCAGACGTACGTGTTGGTTTCACGGATTTGACTTTCGTTCAGACCCAGAGCATAAGTTTAAATGGATGGTGTGTCTGACATCGTACTTCGTTATATATCATATTGTTGATTTTCTGTTAATATATAAATATTGGTGGTGGAGAATTTATTCTCTACTTAACACCCATTTATGTATTGATGGAGAAGCAATGGTATGGTATGGAGTGACAGTGTGGCATACTAAGATGCAATAATCAAGGTTTCTTGTTGAAAAGCAGGCCTTGTGGGATGATCAAAGCATAGCCTGTTTAGGCATAGCTTTGTGTATGACGTGACTTCACGAGCCTCACACACCGGCGGAGTCTAAAACGGGAGAAGGGAACGCAGGGAGTGCACACGTTTCTTTCTAGCTAGAGTGGTGCCAGGGACCTACCAGCGCTGGCATTTATTCATTGTGGTTGTTGGATTGTTCGAGGCCTCGGTTTTATGCGGTCGCCACTGGCCATATTGTAGGTCCAAAAGGACCGGGAAGCGTGTGTTCAGGCATAACTAATCCACAAAAGTAAGTGTGGACCGGCCCTGCAGCTATCCAAAGGGTTGGACAGAGTACCAATCCTGGGGCATTGCTAGAGTGTCTCGAATCGGTAAGGAGCTCCTCCCTAGCCTTGACTCAGATGGAAATCCAAATTCCCAATACGACCCTACGGTTTTGATTGTATTACTAGTATGGAGATATAGTAGGATGGGGTACTATGTTTCCTAGGATTGATACATTTATTTTGAAATGTTTTTATTATACACTAATAATAATATTAAACTCGTATTTGCCGTATTTAGCATGTTTAATCACCATAAGGGAAAACTCTATCCTCTGGTGTGCGTTGCATTGTGTGATGGGACTTGAGTCTTATGGTGATTCCATTTTTCTAAAAAGCATTGCGATGTTGTACGTTCTGACACTTTAAATTATGCACGACAATCCATTGAGTAAACCCGTTCCGCATTAGCGGCGTGGTCTTTGGATTTGTCATATTATTATTAGTAAACTAGTTATGAATTCTCATACCAGTCCCACGACTGACCCGTAGTTTGTTTCACCTTTTTGCAAACTCGGGTGCCCTCTTTTCTACACGGGCAGTCAAGTAAACAGGTTCATTCTTTGCTTGGAGTCTTCTTGGAGTTGCTCATTATCTTTTCTTGGATTTGCTTTTGCGGAGAGGTGATGACTTGGAGCTTTGAGGACAGCTATCATTTACTTCTAATGCATTTTTCTATCTTTAAGTTTAGTCATTAGACTTGTTTCATTTCGTATTGCTTATTTTGGGAGTTGGAACTTATTTACATTTCTGCAAACTTGATGTAATATTTTGGAATTCTGTGACTGTTGGGATTCTGTGGTTTATGACATTATATTTCGCTGCTATGATGTTATTAGGCTATGGTTTTCCTCTGCTATATTGTATCAGTGATATGTATTGTTATATTTATGTTGTATTCCATATGATTATTCCTTACTTTCACCTAGTGGAAGTTTGGGATCACCACACTCACCATCCTAGGATTCGCCCACTTCCTCGTAGTCGCTCTCCTAGGAACCGCTCACTTCCTCATAGTCGCTCCTCTAGGAACCGCTCGCTTCGTCATAGTCGCTCGCTTAGGTACCGCTCGCTTCCTCATGGTCATTCCCCTAGGAACTGCTCTCTTCCTCATGGTCGCTCGCCTAGGAACCGCTCGCTTCCTCATGGTCGGTCGCCTAGGAACCGCTCGCTTCCTCATGGTAGCTCCCCTAGGAACTGCTCGCTTCCTCATAGTCACTCCCCTAGGAACCGCTCACTTCCTTATGGTCACTTCCTTAGGAACCGCTCACTTCCTCATGGTCGCTCGTCTAGGAACTACTCACTTCCTCATAGTCGCTCCACTAGGAACCGCTCCGTGCGACCCAAAACCTTCACCACTTTCCAGCAAACTATTTTCGCCTCTCGACGGCGTTATTGACCATTCTAACTTTCCTATGCAACCATAAGGCATACCAAACAATAGTAGTAACATGTAGAATCAACCAAAAACATTAAAACATCAATCATATGAAATATTTTAGATCAAACATACCCAAAAGCATGATTTTCCCTTTAATCCCTCTTACCATGTTTTAAGTATAGAATTAACAAACTTAATCCAAATTAACCCAAATTTTCACCAGTGACATAAAATAATATTTTAGAATTTCTACATATTTTTCCATATTTTTATGATGCTTAGTTTCACTAATTATCACTAATCACACCTAATTAGCCATAATGAGTGAATAAAAGTGCAAATCACTCACCTTAGCCAAAAATAAATTTCAGATTTGAAACTCTAACGAATTTGGCATGGATCCTAATTTATTCCAGCATCTCTATCTCAATTTCTATGCTAATCCGCCTTGATTTGATGTAGATTTAGCTATTATGTGATTAGAAAGTGATTAAAGATGCATTTAGAAGGTGGAGGCCATTGCTAAGGTTGAAGAAATGAAAATGGAAGCTGTAAAAATGACAAAGAAGGGTTTCTCTAACCCCTTCCAGCCCTTATAACCCTAATCCCGAAATCTCTAATGGGCCTAGCTGCTAATTACCCTATTAAGCCCGCTTAAGATGTTTTTCACCTTCTAAACATTGTTTCAGCTGCAATTTCCAAATGATAAGTCCGTTTGATCAGTGTGACCACTCTATGGAAAGGTAAACCATCATCCGAGTCAATGGAAGTGGTTTCAGGTCAAAAATCCTTACCAATCAAATGTTATAGGCAAAACAAGATTCGCCAGGGGTAAAACGGTCATTTAAAAATCGGTAAAAATCGTGAACATGGTAAATGACCCCAATAGTCGTTCCACAAAGTTACACGACTATATGACTTCAAATGTGAATGAAATAAATATTCTACGATTCTCCGATGCGTAGAATGCGGGTCGTTACATCTCACAAAATCTCTTCCGAGAACCACAGCAAATCGCAATAACCCAAACCCGACTCGAACGATCGTGCCAAAATCGAAACTCTAACCCCCTTGTTTTATTATAAGTAGTGATTTGAATTGAGACTTTTGCTATTCAAATTTGAGTTTCCGTTCAGTATTGAGTTTACTGGGGGTTTGGCTTAGGACTTAAAAGCTGGTTGGTTTGATTTTTCAGCTTGTATGCACTAATCAAAGTTTTTGTTCTGGGCTAGTGGGCTTTACTGGTTCACATTTGGATCGGTTTCACTAAATCTTCTTTCACATGGAATGTTGGGTTTGTGTTTCTAACTTGGATTAGTTTTATTGTTGGCAAATTTATATATTAAAAAAAGAGAGGTTTTAGTTCTGTTTTAGACGTGAATTTGGTTTGTGATTGTGAAATTATGTACATGTATTTAGTCTTGTCACTGTAAATTCAAGTGTTAAATTTTTGTTTCTTTTCTCTTGTCTTAAAAAAAACATTTCCTTTGCTTTTTGTTCCCATTTTGTTTTTCACTCATTTTTTTAGTTTCATTTTGTTTTCAATTTGATTTTCCATTAAAAAAAAGTCATTTTCTTTTTCATTTTATCTTTGTATAAATATCATTTCAGGTTGTAGAGTTCAAGTTGTTGGAGAAGGTTGCACACCAAGTAGGGTGTGAACGCGCTAGCGCTACTCAGTTGCATTGAACGAACTACTGATCTAGATGAGAATTTTCTGAATTCTACAGGGACTGCTGCTGCTTAATATATATATATATATATATATATATATATATATGTATGTATGTAACACCCCGTATTTTCTGTGAACGTATAAGTAACAAATCAGAGAATAATTAATTTCAAAAATAAGAATTAAGGGAAACGGGTTACGCCATTGCGTTCGTCTCGGAATTCTGCTTGAAATAGAGTCCGAGTTTGCGTAAAACGGATACCGTATGAAGAAGATATGGACGAACGAAGTTTGGTGGCTAAATAGAAAAAAAAGATCGCATTGGCGCACTTGGGAAGTGCGCTAGTACAAATTTACATTGGTGCACTTCCCAAGTGCGCCCAGGCCGAGAGAAAACCTGCACAGCTTCCTGGTTTGACCCTGGCTGGCCTAGTCGGGTTCTGGTCGAATTTCTGAGCTCTGCTGTGTCACTAGGGCTAACTTGTCACTTTCTGATTGGCTTCTCTTGAGATGGATGGCCTTGATTAACTCTATCTTCATCGACGGCACTAATTAGTTTGAAACCCTATATAAACAGCCCCCTAGCCCCATTCTCTTTACACCATTCTTCTCTAACCTTATGCTACATAATTTCATTCTGCCTCCATTCTTATTAAATAAAATAATGGCGTCGTTACTCTGCTGGAATCAAAACTTGGACTGATGCATCTTCTTCCAACCTGAATAGAATTAAAAGCTAAATCAAATCTCAAATCAAAGTTTAGAGCTACAGCAACAATTAAAGAGGAGTAATTCAGCATTTCTGCATCAACAACAGTTTATTACCCTTTCTTAAATCCACGAAAGGCAAGTACAGTTATTTTCCGATATAAACTTTAATTATAATTGTGACATGATTATAAATCTAAATTTGAGATTGTGTACGTTCTGTTCTGATATATTTTATTCTGTACCTCCTTCTTCTTTCTGTTCTATAGCCAGGCTACCACGAGCCTGCGCCACATCTCATAAGAGATTAACGCACAAACGCAAAATTTTGGGACAAATAATGAATGATGGAATAATTGGACATGGCTAATATGTGACTGATGTTGTAAACTAGATTTAGATCTATGCATATTCTGTGAATTGGAAGAAGAGGAACCATTGTATGTTAACATGTGACTTGAGACTTTGAACATAACGCATATTTTGAATTAAGATCTGTTATAATTTAAAGTTCTAGATTGTTAGGTATATTTTTATATAACGATTCATGACTTGAGATAAAAAGAGAATATGACTTAGGTGTGAAGATCTATATTAAGATTTGATAACTGTTAAATGTGAATAACACCTAAGTGGGAGATTTTTGAATATATGACATGCATTGAAATCGATGGTTATATTTGGTATAATTCATGTGTGAATCTTTAGTACTAGGCAAGTTTAACTAAAATTGGGACATGAGTTATATGGTGAATTATGACCATAATCGGTGCCATGTAAATTCAATGAAAACGGGGGGTATATGATCATATTGTGAATCATGACAATTATTTAAGCATGCAAACTTAGGCCAAATTTATAATTAGGCAAGATATGTCAAGGAAACTTTAAGAAATGATTAAATCTGTTATATTTCCTAATCTGCTAGTTCTGTTATATTGCCTAAACTGCTAATTAGATTGAATTGCCTAATCTGCTAATTATGTTAAATTGCCTTATCTGCTAGATCTGCTAAATCGCCTAATCTGCAAGATCTGTTATCTGTTTAATCTGTTGAATGGCGTAATCTGTTGGAACTGAAATGCTGAAATTTGAAGTATGTAAATCTGTAGGCTCGATTTAAAATTGAGCAAAACTTGTTAATAGAACCTCGAATAATCTGTTGTAACTTGTATAGAAGTTAATTTGTTAAATTAGCATGATTAGTCTGATATTAGCATAGTCTGTGAATGAATGCATTGGCTAAACATGAAACATGGCTAACTCGAGGTTAGAATGAGTTTGCGGCGTAATCCTGCCCGGAACCGCCCAGCATATCCAGTGGCCGCAAACAATAGGTTCTATTGTGAGAAGTTAGTCATAACGTGCTTGAAACCCGAGGTTAGACTCAGTTTGCGACATAAACCTGCCCGGAACCAACCGGCCTAACCAGTGGCGGCAAACTGTCAGTCTAATGTGAGAGGTCTGCGTGTTAATTTTTAATTGATACAAATCTAAGATAAATATGATGTCTAAAACGTGTTGGGTGGATAGGGTTAAACCAATTGGACTAATGAATTTAACAAACCCGTTTCGTGAATCTGTAGGCCCAATTACAAAGTTAGACAAATCGGTAAATCTGAAAAATCCGTATATCTGATTCGTTAGTCTGAAAACTTGTCTGATCTGTGAACTAGTTGATTTGAACTCTGTATGTCTAAACTTGTAAACAAGTTAATCTGAAATCTGTTAGTCTGGGGACACAAGGTTAGGAGGGAAATTACTTGTGTCATCTGTTGTTTGGGACCCATATTAGTCAGTAACCCTTTCTGGTATCAAAACTATGACCCAACAGTAGGTAGGGTCTGGGCACGCTTACTGAACTAATTATAAGCGGTTCATTCTGATAATGGCGAGGGGTGTTGATGGTGCGTTCCAACTGGGTCATGTGCGTGCGTGGATCCCGGTCTGACTCTGAGGATGTAAGACGTCATGACATCTGTAAATAGGTCTGTACCAATTGGTTGTCACTTTAGGGAGTGATACACCCTACTGTGGGGCCGACACAGGGTATTTATGTATTAGGGAGCCGATCGCTTGGGGTAGGGTTTTAGGGTACACTTAAATCTGTTTGTTTCTGTTGGTACCGTCTGTTTTTGTTGGGTGGTAACACCTGTATGTTTCTGCGTGGTACCGTCTGTTCGGGCGGTAAAGGCCCATTTACTAGCGTACACCTAATTCTACATTCTGTTTCCGTAGGGATTAATCTGTTTCTGTTTCTGTACCTTCTGTTCGGGTGGTAAAGGCCCATTATTAGCATTCTGTTTCTGTTGGGGTGGTAAAGGCCCACTACTAGCATTCTCTTCTGTGGAAATTATTCTGTTCCCGTTTCTGTTTCAGTTTAGACATTGGGGTGACACCTAATCCTGTTATACTAGTATTAGTGCAGAGAAATGAAAAGTAATATTATTCTGTTTCTTCTGTTTAACCTAAGTACATCTGCTGCTCCTGTTACTGTTATCTCTTATCCAACTTATTTTCATGTCATAATTATTATTATCTGTTCATATGCTGAAACTCACTGGACTTGCCAGACTTTATGTCTGACCTTGCTTGTTTTCGCCCCTTTTTCTTCCGTTTCCCCCCAGGTTTTCCAAGGAGGGAACACTTTAGCTTGATCCGGATTTCTTCTGCTTGAAGTACTTAGAGTGCTTAAAGTATGGCTTGACTCCTTATGGCAGCTTCTGTGGGGATTATGATTTTAAAGTTTTGTACTCTGATGATTTTCTTAACAAGACTGATATTTATGTACTTGAGTTTTTGGTAAAGATGTAACCAAACTGATTTCTGTTTTCCGCTATAATAAATTTATAATTTCTCAAGCATTGTTTATCTGTCTTGAAATTTTCTGTTCTATTTACTAAAATGCTCCACCAAAGTTAAGGCATTCCCTTTGTGAGTGTCCTTAACGGAGGTGGGGTGTTACACTTGGTATCAGAGCCGAGGGTTACCAGATTGGGTAAAGTTTTTGAAAACTATTTTCAAAAAGGTTTTAAAAGGAAGTATTTTAAAAAGTAAAGTTTATTTTGAAAAACATAATGCCCAAAAAGCCATATATCTATCTTTTCAGTTCTCCGTTTTAATCTTTTTCTTTCATTCCAGCATGTATGGGAATCTTAACTTTCCAGAGGGCGTGCCAATACCTGGCTGGTTCAGGAGGTACCTAGAGGCTAGGGCCAACGATGCAGGCCCAGTAGATATTCCTCCTCCAGCTACAGCGACTCCTCCTCCTCCGCCCCCTCCTCGTGCAATTGCTTTTTCAAAAATCTGTAAAGATTTTAGGGCCATGAGTGGAAAGGATTTCAAGGGAACTGAATCATTCATAGAAGCAAGGAACTGGCTCAAAGAAACTAAGGATCTGTTCGTTATCTTCGAGGTGGACGATAGGCAGAAGGTACAACTGGCGGTATGGTTGCTCAAGGACGAAGCTTCCTATTGGTGGGTAGTCACTAACGCCGAGAGACCGGTTGAAACATGGATGGATTTCAGAACAAGGTTTGAGACGAAATTCCTCTCGCAAGCTGAACGAAGTCTACAACTAGAAAAGTTCTTATCTCTTAAGCAAGGAAGTATGACGGTCAAGGAATACGTCAACCAGTTCAATCAACTGGCCAGGTTCGGGCTAGATTTAGTCAACACCCAGCATAAAAAGGCTCTCCGCTTTGTTAAAGGATTGAACGAGCCACTGCACAGCCTAGCCATGACCCATGTACCCATGGGAGCGACTTACGAGAGATTGGTGGACATGGCACGACTACACGAGGAAGACAAGGGCAAGAAGGAGGCAAACAAGGAAGAACCACAGAACAAGAAAGCATGGACCAAAAAGGAAAAACAAAAGAAGGATGAAAAGTCTGAAGATAAAAAGGAGAAAAAGTGCTTTACTTGTGGAAGCTCGACTCATCTAAACAAGGATTGCAGAAAAAGAAAGGGCACTTGCTTCAACTATGGTGAGATGGGACACTTCACTAGGGACTGCCCAAAGAAACGAGGGCAAGGGCAGAGGGCAGGATCAACTTCTGGAGGGCAGGCGAATACTCTCGTGGCTAGTGGATAGTATAGAAATAGGAAAACTTTCTGTAGGAGGTTTAATTTCTTTATCTGATTTTTGATTTAAAACTCTTTTCTGATTCTGGCATTTCGATTCTGTAATCGATACTATGCACTTGAATACTAGTATTGTTTCTGATTCCGCTGTAGGCTCAGACCCATAAGGGTTATGACTCGTCCAATTGTGATAAGTTGGGTATCTGTGTTGAGCATTAAGTTGACTATGACGCATACATTCTGGGTTTTTATCATACTTAGTTTCCTAAGAATCATTTAGTAATCTGATCTGTACCGGTAATCTGTAAATATCTGAATATTTCTGATAAGGTTGAGATTTCCAGTTTTGACATTGTCTAAGGAGGGTAATCCTCTAGGTGTCAATCAGATATTGATTTCGGTCTTCGGGGTTGATACTTAGGGGAATTTGTCTCTCAACCAAGGTCTAATGGAAACCAAATTTTTGTTTATCTGCACTCGCTCCCATCACACGACTGTATCCTATCGATCGAGTCTTTAACCTATAGATAGGAATCCTATGGATGTAAACATGTGTTTGAGACATGTTATGTTTGATGGTTGCAAGTGGATGCAAGCGGTTGCTAGTGGTTGCTCGTGGATGCATATACACACACTAGGCACTACATCGGCTCGAAAACACTCTCATACTGCATATGGATGTGTGAGCATTTTCAATTTTTGTGATGCAAAATGACTGACTCATTACATGGATGTTGCATATGAATGAATGGTTGTCACTCATATAAGAATGATATGTATCAAATAGGAAAATTGCATACATGTTGGACTCATGACACTGACATAGTTCGCATTAAGGAGGTCAACTGAATCAGTGGACCACCTGATCTTTGCATTAGATAAGGAACATATACACACTTTTGCATATGTTCATACAACATTAGAAGTTTTCTAAGGACAATGGATGCTTGTGGATGATGGTTGAGTATATGGATGACTGGATGGTAGGACACATTCTTCTTAACTTGAAGATTTCGGGGACGAAATCCTTTAAGGAGGGGAGAATGTAACACCCCATATTTTCTGTGAACGTATAAGTAACAAATCAGAGAATAATTAATTTCAAAAATAAGAATCAAGGGAAACAGGTTACGCCATTGCGTTCGTCTCGGAATTCTGCTTGAAATAGAGTCTGAGTTTGCGTAAAACGGATACCGTATGAAGAAGATATGGACGAACGAAGTTTGGTGGCTAAATAGAAAAAAAAGATTGCACTGGCGCACTTGGGAAGTGCGCCAGTACAAATTTACATTGGCGCACTTCCCAAGTGCGCCCAGGCCGAGAGAAAACCTGCACAGCTTTCTAGTTTGACCCTGGCTGGCCTGGTCGGGTTCTGGTCGAATTTCTGAGCTCTGCTGTGTCACTAGGGCTAACTTGTCACTTTCTGATTGGCTTCTCTTGAGATGGATGGCCTTGATTAACTCTAGCTTCATCGATGGCTCTAATTAGTTTGAAACCCTATATAAACATCCCCCTAGCCCCATTCTCTTTACACCATTCTTCTCTAACCTTATGTTGCATAATTTCATTCTGCCTCCGTTCTTATTAAATAACATAATGGCGTCGTTACTCTGCTGGAATCAAAACTTGGACTGATGCATCTTCTTCCAACCTGAATAGAATTAAAAGCTAAATCAAATCTCAAATCAAAGTTTAGAGCTACAACAACAATTAAAGAGGAGTAATTCAGCATTTCTGCATCAACAACAGTTTATTACCCTTTCTTAAAACCACGAAAGGCAAGTACAGTTATTTTCCGATATAAACTTTAATTATAATTGTGACATGATTATAAATCTGAATTTGAGGTTGTGTACGTTCTGTTCTGATATATTTTATTCTGTACCTCTTTCTTCTTTCTGTTCTATAGCCAGGCTACCACGAGCCTGCGCCACATCTCATAAGAGATTAACGCACAAACGCAAAACTTTGGGACAAATAATGAATGATGGCATAATTGGACATGGCTAATCTGTGACTGATGTTATAAACTAGATTTAGATCTATGCATATTCTGTGAATTGGAAGAAGAGGAACCATTGTATGTTAACATGTGACTTGAGACTTTGGACATAACGCATATTTTGAATTAAGATCTGTTATAATTTAAAGTTCTAGATTGTTGGGTATATTTTTGTATAACGATTCATGACTTGAGATAAAAAGAGAATATGACTTAGGTGTGAAGATCTATATTAAGATTTGATAACTGTTAAATGTGAATAACACCTAAGTGGGAGATTTTTGAATATATGACATGCATTGAAATCGATGGTTATATTTGGTATAATTCATGTGTGAATCTTTAGTACTAGGCAAGTTTAACTAAAATTGGGACATGAGTTATATGGTGAATTATGACCATAATCGGTGCCATGTAAATTCAATGAAAACGGGGGGTATATGATCATTTTTTGAATCATGACAATTATTTAGGCATGCAAACTTAGGCCAAATTTATAATTAGGCAAGATATGTCAAGGAAACTTTAAGAAATGATTAAATCTGTTATGTTGACTAATCTGCTAGTTCTGTTATATTGCCTAAACTACTAATTAGATTGAATTGCCTAATCTACTAATTATGTTAAATTGCCTTGTCTGCTAGATCTGCTAAATCGCCTAATCTGCAAGATATGTTATCTGTTTAATCTGTTGAATGGCGTAATCTGTTGGAACTGAAATGCTGAAATTTGAAGTATGTAAATCTGTAGGCTCGATTTAAAATTGAGCAAAACTTGTTAATAGAACCTCGAATAATCTGCTGTAACTTGTACAGAAGTTAATTTATTAAATTAGCATGATTAGTCTGATATTAGCATAGTCTGTGAATGAATGCATTGGCTAAACATGAAACATGGCTAACTCGAGGTTAGAATGAGTTTGCGGCGTAATCCTGCCCGGAACCGCCCGACACATCCAGTGGCCGCAAACAATAGGTTCTAATGTGAGAAGTTAGTCATAACGTGCTTGAAACCTGAGGTTAGACTCAGTTTTCGGTAGAAACCTGCCCGGAACCAACCGGCCTAACCAGTGGCGGCAAACTGTCAGTCTAATGTGAGAGGTCTGCGTGTTAATTTTTAATTGATACAAATCTAAGATAAATATGATGTCTAAAACGTTTTGGGTGGATAGGGTTAAACCAATTGGACTAATGAATTTAACAAACCCGTTTCGTGAATCTGTAGGCCCAATTACAAAGTTAGACAAATCGGTAAATCTAAAAAATCCGTATATCTGATCCGTTAGTCTGAAAACTTGTCTGATCTGTGAACTAGTTGATTTGAACTCTGTATGTCTGAACTTGTAAACAAGTTAATCTGAAATCTGTTAGTCTGGGGACACAAGGTTATGAGGGAAATTACTTGTGTCATCTGTTGTTTGGGACCCATATTAGTCAGTAACCCTTTCTGGTATCAAAACTATGACCCAACAGTAGGTAGGGTCCGGGCACGCTTACTGAACTAACTATAAGCGGTTCATTCTGATAATGGCGAGGGGTGTTGATGGTGCGTTCCAACCGGGTCATGTGCGTGCATGGATCCCGGTCTTCCTCTGAGGATGTAAGACGCCGTGACATCTGTAAATAGGTCTGTGCCAATTGGTTGTCACTTTAGCGAGTTATACACCGTACTGTGGGGCCAACACAGGGTATTTATGTATTAGGGAGCCGATCGCTTGGGGTAGGGTTTTAGGGTACACTTAGTTCTATCTGTTTCTGTTGGTACCGTATGTTTCTATTGGGTGGTAACACCTGTCTATTTCTGCGTGGTACCGTCTGTTCGGGCGGTAAAGGCCCATTTACTAGTGTACACCTAATTTACATTCTGTTTCCGTAGGGATTAATCTGTTTCTGTACCTTCTGTTCGGGTGGTAAAGGCCCATTATTAGCATTCTGTTTCTGTCTGTTTCTGTTGGGGTGGTAAAGGCCCACTACTAGCATTCTCTTCTGTGGAAATTATTCTGTTCCCGTTTCAGTTTCAGTTTAGACATTGGGGTGACACCTAATCCTGTTATACTAGTATTAGTGCAGAGAAATGAAAAGTAATATTATTCTGTTTCTTCTGTTTAACCTAAGTACATCTGCTGCTCCTGTTACTGTTATCTCTTATCCAGCTTATTTTCGTGTCATAATTATTATTATCTGTTCATATGCTGAAAGTCACTGGACTTGCCAGACTTTATGTCTGACCTTGCTTGTTTTCGCCCCTTTTTCTTCCATTTCCCCCCAGGTTTTCCAAGGAGGGAACACTTTAGCTTGATCCGGATTTCTTCTGCTTGAAGTACTTAGAGTGCTTAAAGTATGGCTTGACTCCTTATGGCAGCTTCTGTGGGGATTATGATTTTAAAGTTTTGTACTCTGATGATTTTCTGAACAAGACTGATATTTATGTACTTGAGTTTTTGGTAAAGATGTAACCAAACCGATTTCTGTTATCCGCTGTAATAAAGTTATAATTTCTCAATTATTGTTTATCTGTCTTGAAATTTTATGTTCTGTTTACTAAAATGCTCCACCAAAGTTAAGGCATTCCCTTTGTGAGTGTCCTTAACGGAGGTGGGGTGTTACAATGTATGTATGTAAGTTGCTTGTAAAGATTTCGTGCAGATGCCGCGACTTGCTTGTAAAAATTTTATTTCTGCAATTCATTAGTCTGTGACTGTTTTGTGATTGAGAAAAAAAAATTGCATTCATCTTTGTTTTTATTTTCTAAGGATTTTATTATATTTTGATAAATTGGTTTATTTCTAACAGACTATTTCTCGGTATCTAGACTACGACAGAGTAATAATCATTTATAAATATTACAGTGATTCGTAAATATTATATCATTTGTTCCTCTGAAGGTACTTAAACCTTCGGTTGCATTGCTAGGGTGATTCCTGGTGCGCCGATAACTCATATCCGTCAACTGGCTGAGAAATCTTTTGTTGAAATTAATCCAACCGTCATTATATAATTTAGAAAATTTGTAAATATTTAGCTTGCATTCATATATTTGGATTAGGTTCATGCGTACATAAAAAACAAAAATCCAAAACAAAAAAACAATTTTTTTGTGAATATTCCCTTTTCTCTTAAACAAAAAATGTTTTCTTGAAAATGTCCCAATTTCCTTATTCTCATGAATTTTACAATAGATGTGAAAGTCAATATAGTCCATATAATTTTACACCAAATTCATATGGATATTTTAATAACAACTATTGTATGAACAATTTGGATTTTACACCACCAACTTTTCAAAATTTTCAAAATCCCGACCAACCCTCAAATCTTGAAACAAGTATTGAATCTTTACTTGAAATGAACACACAACAAAATCAAGAAATAAATTAATGATGTAATTCATATTTGTGCAACAATTCGAGTCAAAGTTTTTAATATAATCAAAATTCGAATTCACTTCCAGTTCAAACGATTTTGATTAAACCCTCGGCTAAATCAATTCCGAAAACCAAAATGAATTTCAAATGCAAAATTGAAATGTGAATAATTTTTCAAATGATTTTGGCAATGGATGTAATTTCAATAATGGTGCGATTAACGATTTTTTCTCTCAACAATTTCAAACTGAAAATTCTCATGTAAATAATTATAAATTTGATTTTGTTGAGCAAATGAACGAAATTTTCGATAACCACCGCAAATTTGGTATTTAAAACATACTTGAAACTACGTGACCAACAAAAACAAATTTCAACATGTGATGAGTCAAATGATAATTCACCTTTTACCACAATCGACGATCTTCAACTAACAACTTTTGTAATTGATGAAAATCTTAATGAAGTTGTTGAAAACTCTGTAATTGATTTGAATTTAAATTCTCTTGAAAATGAAGATGTCAATCTTCAATTTGATCTTCCTCCCTCAAATTCTGAAAATTTTGAAAATTTAGCAACTTTAGATTGTCAACCTGACAAAAATGATGAAGATGTTAAGAAATGTTTAAATGAGGACGACTTTGATGAGCGAAAACTTCTTGAATTGATTGACGATAATGTTTTTGGGTTAAATTTTTATTCTTAACTTCCTAAATTGATTGGCGATAATTTGTGTGATCTAGAGACTGAAAACACCTCTATATTCCTCTTAACCCATAGTTTCATTCTCAACTTTGCCATTAGTTTTGTTAAATTTTAGTTAACACATTTTAAAGTTTGGTTTAATTTGATTGGATAGAATTAAAATTATTCCGTCTCCACAGATCGACTCGTACTCACATACGTACTACAATCATACGCCATGCGCTTGCGGTTTATTAAACTACGCGACTGCTTTCTAATTCATAGAATATCCGTCGTCAAACAGGGGCCACATGCTGACTCCAAAAATTACGAATATTGAAATCTAGCTATGTTTTGACGATACGGTCCTAACAAAATTAATTTCATCGAATTTGGAGGTTGTTTGAAAAATGGCCTTTTAACTAGCTTTTTAGATTCAATTAAATTTACAAAACGCATTTGAATTTACTTCGCTCGCATATTAATTCCAAAAATCATGAAATTTTAAACTTGGCTATAATTTGATGTTCCGGATCCAACAAAAGTGGTTTCATCGAAAATGGAGGTCATTTGCAAAATGGCTATTTTTAAGGGGAATATATTATTAAAATATACATAAATTCCATAGCGACTATTCTAAAATTTAAACTGGACATAACTTACCATTTAAAAGGTGAAATCTCAGTTTCTTACATTCGTTAGAAAATTACAGTTCAAAATATTCCAACGTTTCTTGTTTTACTGAAATCCGATTAATTTTGAATTATGTATACTCAATTGAAATTAGAAATCGAATTCTCAAACTACCGTGCCATTTCAAGCTCGTTTTATAACTGAAATAAATTTATACGTTTTAACTTCGATTTAAATAAATTTTAAATCATTTATTCTCAAAAGAATTCATATAAAATATTTAATTTCCATGGAAATCAATTAAAAATAAATTTTAATTTGTTCCAAAATCTGGGTCGTTACAATTGTAGTACGTATGTTCGATGCTGCAATCCGAATTAGGCTATTCACATATTATTTTCTTCTTATTGTATTGTGAGTGGGATTCTTTCAAGTTTACCCATTGTTCTGTAATTATTGGTATAACTTCGGGTCGATTATGCTTGTAGAGATTTGGGATTTGCACAAAAAAACAAATGAAAATCCCCAAAATCTCTAAAAAATCAAAAGTGATCAATTTGCTTGTTTATTTGGGTTTTGGGTATTGATGTAAATAAAGGGGGATTTTTGTTATTTTAATGCTTATGTAAATTTATCATCTAGTCTGTTTACTTCCTTTTATTTTTACTTTAATTCAAATTGACACAAAAAACATGGATTTAGGTACTATAACTTATGTACTCTATTTTTATATAAAATTGGTGGTTTATATATAATAAAACATATGTTTCCAAAATTCTTGGTTTCGTGTAAATACCACAAGAGGATGTAAAGCAGTATTAGAAGGAATATACATATAATATTGTTTATACACCTTGTCCCTTTTATTTATTGAAATAATCTTAAAAGCCTATGTTACAAGTTGTTTTATTGTGTTAAGTTTATTTCTATATTACTGTTTCATATTTGAAATACTGAATTATATGTTATACCGTGGAAATTTGGGAAACGTGACTATTATAACTTAATTAAAAGTTAGGATTGACATTTCAACATTTAGTGCATCACGTGTGCCACCAATCATGCCTTTTTTTTTATATTCAGCAAATAGCATAATTCACCTTTCATGAATGCGTATTAAATGAGTTAAATTAAGAATTCATGTCAAATGTGCCCGATAGGAAAATTAGTATGTTGTGTGTGTATTATTGGCATTTTTTTAAATATTACATGATATGTAGACATGAGGTTAACCATTACTTGTAGTAGAAGTCTGCGCGGAACCGACTGGCAAATCAAACAGCTACAAGAAGTTGGGTTAGTGTGAGATGCCTGGTGCCATAGCCATTTGTGTGAAGTAGACCTGCCTCAAGAAGATACTACGTGGATGATCTGCCTTATTTGGGTGTTAACTGGTTAGGAATTGTCCCGTTCCTTAAGAGTTATCCTTGGGTTTGAGCTAAAGTTATGGGACCTACCCTTATTAGGTATTAACTGGTCTGTGGTTTCACCTTGATCTTATAATCATGAAGTATTAAATGATCTTGAATAAAATGATTAAGAATGAGTTAGGTAGTTATCTGGAAGTTGTCTGCTTTTAATCTAGGGCCTATGTTAGGGCACATCTAGGGATGGATACTAAGAGTTTAACCAAACATATAAGTGGAACCTTCTATCTAAGGAAAGTATTAAGTGGCTAGGAGTTCACCAGTAATAATAACTAGATAGTAACATGTGGGTCCACCGGGAGGGTTATAAATGGCTATGGAGTGTCTACCTAAACCTAGTATTAAGTGTTTGATTGTTAGCTCTCGCATTACGTTGCAAGAATATTTTGGATGACGTAGTCTACCAGGAAATGAGGAGTTAAGCGACTTGTGTCCACCAGAGGGTATTAAGTGATTATAGGAATCAGCCCGTAGGATATTAAGTGTTTGTAGGAACCCGCCCGTATTTATGACGCCCTTAAGTGATCGAGGAGGGTTTTCCTCTTTCCATTAAATGTAGAGATGTAGATAAGTGCATTACACATGTGTATGATATTCGGCTAGACATTAATTTAATGGGATGATATTGCTAAGTATAGGAAATAGGTTTCCTTTAAACTTAAAGAAGTTTTATTTAATAGAATTGTTATTCTGACCTCTATCGCCTTAACAACTCAAGTTAGGTAGGGTGGTAATGCTTAGTGATGATGTCAGAGATAAGAGCTTGGCATAGAGACCTATATCCAGTCTATTATTATTATTATATTAAGCATCTGATTGTATCTGCGGAATATTTGATGTACCTTTATAATGACATTGAGATTTGTTTTAATGTGTTTGACATCTATTAGGTTTTTATGATATGATACATATATTTTTTCCATTCCACTGTAAGAATATGAGTTCATTTTAGTCTGGCTGTATTTTTTTATTTCTTATATACCAATGACTTGCTTTGAATGGCTCTAAGTTCTGATGGGCCTTTTCTAGGTTGGGATTTAGGCCCATTCCGGGCGGACCGTTATAGGAAATTAGGGTAGAGATTACATTTTATATTTGGTTTTTGGAGGAAAAAGGAGGATATTATGGAGAGTATTAGAAAGAAATGAAAAATGAAGTGAGAAAGAATTGGCAAGTATGAGAAGTATTTCCTGAGATGTCTTTTCATATTAAGTAACACAGAAAATAAAGTGGCTGTTAGAAAAATGAGGTGTTGGTCCACAAATATTAATTTTATTTCAAAATTCCAAGAGAAATTCTCAAAATTCAAATAAGTGATAAGGGAGACTACTAGTAAATACACACAAAATACACTAGCTAATTTTGCATGTGTTAAGAGTAAAAACTACAAATACATAGCTATACATATCCAGTATTAACAAAATAAAAAATGGTATCATGCTTAGGAAAAGGTCCAATATTTAAAAAAAAAACTTTCAGATTTCAAAATTTTTTAAATTAAGCAAAAGTTCCTAAATAGATGATTTTAAATGAAAAAAAAACTTTTGCAATGTTTAATTAAACAGATTCCAAATTTTAAATTTCATTACTTTAAGTTCAAATTTTAAGCCTTTTTAGCTTAAATTCCAACTAAACATTAATTTAACCTTATTTCCTTCTCAACTGCTTCCTATCTCGATCGACAATACAAACTGGCTTTCTCTCAACTGTGAGAATCGGTTCGACAACCAAATTCTGCAATAAAGCGGGCTAAACAATCAAAGATGGATCATGAAGATATTTGCGAAGATGAGACCCATACATTTTGCATGCCTATTTCCTATAAATCTACCCTATATGCTAAAGACCTAACTCTCTCTGAGATGCAAAAAGGAATAATTAATCTAGAGCTAGCTTTCCTTCCAAAGCGATTCACATTCTTCAACGTGAAATTTTGAGGAAAACTTGACCTTCGATTGCAAATTCCAAATCCCTTCTTTGTCTATCAGCCTATTTTTTCTGCATATCCTAGGAAATTCTCATCTTCCTCCTTATCTCCTCAAAATTTTTAGAAGATGTCAAAATCATATCGGGACTAAGAACTAAATAATCTGTAGATTCAATCCAGCAAGATGGAGATCTGCATGGCCGTCCGTAAAGAGCAGTGAACAGAGACAATCTATTTCATATAAATCTCCTGGCCACAAAGCAGTGCAGTTTGACTTGATTGGAATAAAGTGGACCGATTTGGTCAGTCTATCAACAACTACTCATACATTCTTGTTACCCCGTCTCGTCCATGGTAGTCCATTAATAAGATTCATAGATACTTGATCCCACTTTTAATTAAGAATCTCAAGAGGTTGCAACAATCCAGGGGTCTTGTGATGATCATCCTTAACCTGTTGCCACGTAGCACATCTGCTAACATAAATATAAATATCACGCTTCATCCCACTCCACCAATACAACTTCTTTATAGCATGATACATTTCATAACTCTGGTATAAATAAAAAGCCTGGATCGATGATTCTCCCTAAACACTTTTTTCCTTAATCCGTCGAAGTTCGATATGCAAATTTGGTTATTAATCCTCGAAATTTCAATTCTATCAATCTCTGAACCCATTTCAATTTGGCTACTACCTTACCTGCCGCGAAATTTTTCCTTAATAAGCTTAAGAATCTATTCTTCATCTCGTTTAGCAGTGATACGATTCATACGGGTTGGGGAAGCAACAAATTGATATAACATTGCTTTCTTCTAACTTAAAGCGTAGCCCACCACATTAGCTTTCCTGGGAGTACAGTTGATTTTGATGTTACAAAATCGGTTTCTAAAGGACTATGCCTTCATAACTTGAGAGAAAATACTATGGCTAGCAACTCCAGATCATGAGTTGCATAATCAGCTTTATGGATCTTCAGCTAACAGCTAACATATGCAATAAACTTCACGTATGGCATTAAAACAACTCCCAAACCTTCATGACAAGCATCTGTTGTAACACCCCGCATTTTTAATTAAATAATAAAATAAAATTTGTATAATTTTCTGAATTTGGTCACGGAACTAGCATCATCGCGTCCATGGCTATTTTATGATCAATTTACACCTATGGTTTGCTGAAAACGGACTTAAGACGAAGAAGATATTATTAAACGAAGTTTTAGAACAGACATGAAAATGAAGAAATAAGGGAAACATATATGAGACCAATAGTATTCAATGTTCAAATTTTTTGAACTAAAGTAGTGTTAGTGGAGTGGTTAGGCACTTGCCTCCCATGTTGTGGTGCACGAGTTCGAATCCCACCAACGCCGTGTTTTTAAATTTCTAGAAGGCCAACCAAAAAGATGCATGTTCCAAGAGAAAAGTATACGTGTATGTACATACAAAAAAATTATATATAGATGGATATATGTGTACATATATGTATATGTATATACAATATGTATGTTTCTGTATATATATGTAAGTGTATGTATACACACACACATATACTGGCATTCAAAAGTGACATGCGATTAATCAAAATAAGTAAGAATTAAACGTCCAGAAAGAGTTGTTTGAATTTTGAAAACAAATGGAGTTATGCATAAATATATAGGCATAAATTATAAATTGAAATTTAAAGCGTAAAATTAAAAATGGAAGGTAATAAATGTGGAATGAATGAAAATATCCACGAGAATAGCTGTGTTTGAAATTTGAACATATATTTAAACAGAAAGAATCAATAAAATAAGAACGTTAATAAAAACATTTATTGTACAGTTATTAACAAATAAAATTTTGTGAAGTTATATGTGAATATATACATGCAAGTTTGAATTTAAAATCTGAAACGTGTGTTATAAATAGATTAAATTAATATAGGAAAGAAAAATAAGGAAGAAAAGTAAAATTGAGTGTAATGTTGAATAACAAATAAATAGGGGATAAAACTCACGTTCACGACCCAGAAAATGGGTCAGCCTATGCTACAAGTGGGATGACCCATCTTAGGACTAGGTCAACCCAATACAGGGGGAAAAAGACATTTTCTACAGATCTGATTTTATTTGATCCGATCCAATGAACGAGATTCTTCTATGCACCTTTAAACAACTAGTAGAGCCTAACCTTCAACTCATATTTTCTGAAATGACGCCAATGCTCTACCATTTTCTTTCTCCTCTAAATCTTTCAGAAATAAGAATATATTAGTTTTTGCGTTCTGATTCGAAATTTGGAGAAAGAGTATAAATCTAGGCTATAGGTGCTTAGGTTTCTTGTCTATGTGAGGTAACTCCGTGAATATGAATTATTATGATTCCTTTCACTCTTTTAGTGTTAGATTTGTAAATCTGTGGTTATTTCAATAATAGATTCAAATAGGAAGATCCTGGTTGACATATTTGAATCAGATTCAAGAAATGGAAAGCAGTCAGGTGAGTGGATTAAAATTATATTTTTTGATAATGGCATTTTGTATCGTTTTATTTATGTTGAATTTTACAATACGTTCTTCTTCTTCTTTTCCCTTCTTCTATGTCAGAATATATTATTTTATGTTAAAATTTAGTTATGCGCAAATTGAATAAAATTGTGGTTATGTGTAAAATAGTTGAATTGTGGTTAGGTGCAAATTTATTGAATTATTGTTATGTGCAAATTAATTGAAATTATGAACTAAAAAGGGAAAATTTGATGAACTGGGGCTCAAAAAATATATTATGCCAATGTTTTAATAAAAGAAAAAGTTTGAGATTTTACATACTAATTGTGAGGAATCACCTTTCAAATTTAAAATTAAATAATTATAGAGATGGGAAATTGGCTTAAGTCTAAATCTTACTTAAGTACATAAAATATGTCAATACAAAGTAGAAGACATGAATCCATATATACTTATAAATCTGAAAGGTTGGGAATAACCTATATTAATTGGTTAAGAAAAAGGGGAATGTATTTGCATAGTTTGGTAAATAAAAGAATAAGAAATATGGTTGCAAACTGAAATTATGAATAAATGAAGATTAGTGTGACATAGGTGGTTAACTGTATTGCACGCTAATTTGATGACCTCAAAAACAAGAGAAGAAATGTTTTGAAGTAATAAGTTCCTATTACAGTAATTGCTTGGAACTATGGAAATGTATTTATTACAGTTTTGGTAGCCAATAAATTTGGAATAGGTCTAACTTCCTAAAAAGAATGAATTAAAGACGATAAAGAAGGTTAACATAACTAAAATAGGTTATGAAAATAAAACGAGATATAAAAGGTTTATTGTGTAAACTTGCGAAGACGATAATAAATTATATCAGATGTGAATATAATAGGTAGAATTGTCATAAGGACAAGTAGAATAATAACACATAGTTTATAATTAAAAGATGAAACAAGATGTAAGAGGCTTATTGTAGATAATCTTAGAAAATGAGGAATAAGTTTAATAAGTGAACTCACAATTATAGTTGCGATAATATTATAACATGAGGTTATAATTGAATAGAAAAGAGTGGAGTAGTCTTACTATTAATAAACTCATAATTTAAGTTTAATAAATATAACAATAAGTGGTGGTCCATTTCGGCAGTAAAATATGATAAGGGAAATAAGCGGCCAACTAAGGCTAATAAACAAATAACTTGAACGTAAAATAAAAAATTTAATGTTTAAGTTTATTAGCAATGAAGTAAGTAAAACAAGCGCATAGATAAAGATTAGACATAAGGTATAATAATGTAATGACGAGATGCGCTTGGACTAGTCCGTACGTATTTGAGATAAAAAGCTCATTTGGGAAGATCATCGTAGGTGTCTGGAGACACAAAAGGAGCACGTCCAGCTTATTCAATGGGACTGGAAGGAAGCGCGGGACTTATATGGGATGTGAGGATACTCCTTGATGGCCCTCTGTGGTAGGCCTAATGAAGTTGTACTCACAGAGGCATGGCTTGTACAGTTCCATCCGTTAAGTATGCATCGACTGCACCTTGGATAATGGCCCCCCTAAAGAATGATAAGAGGATGATCTTATGATGATTCGGCGGCTGCCTCAAGGGGGAGGCTTCATGGTCGGGACCCAACAATGGACAATAGGTCGTCAGATACCTGTCATCGTTAGTTAGAGCATGTGCAGAAAAGCTTGGAGCAAAGCCCAGAGGAAAATGATCTTTTACTATCAGTTCATTAGATGAGGGACCACGTGTTTGTTTAGATTTGATAGTAGGGCGGTCATTTAGCTCTTTTAATAGTCTTTCTGTAACAACCCAGATTTTTAGCCATTTAATTTTGCACATTTAAATTGGTTTTAAATGTTGTATTGATAATTTAAAAAGGATTTTATAGCGAATTTATTTATAAAACAAAGTTTTAACGTATAATTTATAATGTAATTTAAAACGAGCTCAAAATAGTCGCAGTATTTCATAATTTACGATTTAAACTTCAATTGAATATACAGATTCCAGTATAAGTAGGAATTCAATAAAACAAGAAATGTTAGGATATATTTGATTATATTTTTCTAACAAAAGTGAAAAATTGAAATTTTGTCTTATAGATTGTGAGTTATATCCAAATCAAAATTTCAAAAAGTCGTAATGGAATTGTTTATATATTATAACGATTTATTAAATAAATGAATCGATTTTGATTAATATGAATGTTGGTTTCATTTGAAATATCGAGTCATAAATTCAAATTAGATTATTTTGAAGCTATATGTATATATTTAGATTGGATATATATTTTATCTGTTTATTTTGGAATTGATTCAATTTAATTTCCAAGCGATATCGGATTATAAAAAAAATTAATTTTATAAAATCCAAAATAGATTACTATTGCAAGATTCTTGAGATGTAGTTATAATTTAATTTATAGAATTTTTTGTAATTTTTATATTGAAAAATAAGCAACTTTTTATTTGAAGTATTTTACATCCTATATAAGCATTTTTGGGACTTCATAGGATAAGTTATCTTGTCTATTTGATTATATTTTTGATATCGTGGGGCATTGCTCGACACGATCATGCTTTTATTTTTGTCTGTAGCAACTCGTAGGTGAGCAGAATTTTATATAACTGGGTACACTACCTTTTATAGCTTAAAACATATTTCTATATGCAAATGAAATTTTGGTAGTTAGAGCTCTTTTATTTTTATTTTTCATGGACACCAAGGGTTTTACCAAATTAAATTAAAAATATGTCAATTAAAAAGTTTTAAACTTAACCAAATAAAGAGAATCATACACTGAAATATAACTCCACAAGTTAAAACAAGGCCGATCTAAGTAAAAAGAGATGCGGACCTAGTTGGTGTTAAATGCTTCAAGGTGACGGAATTTAAATCACACACATGTATGGTCCTCATAAATTAATGAATGGCAGCCTATATTTAAATTTGTAGACCTAGTTGATAACATGAAGGCACATGCTATGTTTGAAAATACAACATGCCTACCAAGCCTTTCCAATACCAGGCCTGCCAATTGCCAAGATTTTCAACATCGTACCATCTAATTTCCCACTGCGTGCCTACCAAGGTTTCAATCCGTGCGTGCCAAGTTTTCAAATCTTGTATGCCAAACCATTGGATACCATATCGACCAAGCTGTTTCCCCTTTTTAAATATTAGCCATTCTCGTTCCCAGACAACAAATGGGAAGAGAAGAAAAATTGAACTTCATAAATACATTACAAATTGAAAATTCAATTAAAATTCACAAAATGAAAATTTGTTGGAATTATGGAACCGCAAGCATCAATTCTGTACCTATTTTATGGGGTGTGATTTCTATTAACTGGCGCTCATCGTTTGAGCAGTGGCCTAGGGCTTCGATTTTGATGCGATAGTGTCATCTTCGCAGGGTTCGGATGGCGCAGTAGTCATCACATTGAGGAGAAGCTCCTATCATCGAAGTATGGTGAAGTTTGGCAAAAATTTTGATTGGAAGAACTACTGTTGCAAGCTTTAGGATCCGAAAGTGCGAATTCAATGATGGCGAGGGGATCGACATCTTGGTGACAAGGTCGGGGTGTTCACGGGGAGAGTAATAACGGTAGTCTCAGTTTTTGAAATGGTGGAGTCACATCGGAGCAACAGGCATTCGAAGATCGGTGGGAGCTTTAGCACAGAAGATGACGGGAAGAAAAAGAATGAGGACGAGGGATTAAGTCCAAACTGGTGGTTAGAAACATGGGTTATAATTATTAATATATTTATATATAACTTAAAACATATAAGGTTATAACAATTATAACTTGGTCATATGTTGAGAGAATCCGATGAAACCAGTCACGTTGGAATCATAGCGATGAAATCTACGTTGTGGAACTAATTTCGTTAAAAACAAAGCTACTGAAATTTCATGGGAAAATTTAACGTCTATTTAAACAAAACGAAAGCAACATTGAAAACTGCGAACCAAGGTAAGTAAACTCACTAACTCAACTTCGTTTATATTTTTATATAAACGAGTTTTAAATTATAGTTATTTTATATTGTGATGGTTGTTGAATGAATAGTTGATAAAATTGGTTGAAATGGTTGATATAATTACATCATTGATCGATTATTGGTTCCGATATTTCATATTGATATCATTGATGTTGATTAACATCTGTGGATGTAGGGAAACAGGTTAGAGGAACCCAACTGGAATTCCTCAATATTTTATTTACTGTTTTTAATTTATTGTGATATATGATGTGATACATGATCGATGATTGATTATGTTGTGTTTGGATTACCCCTGCTCTAGAATTTTGGTATTCAAAATACCGTAAAAAAATTTGGATGTAGAAAAGGAATTTAAGATTTTCAAAAAGGGAAATTATTTCCAAAATAGGAATTGAATTTCGAATAGATTGGAGAGTAGAAACTTGTTTTAATGAATAAAACGAGTAACTAAATTATAAAAATATATTTATGGATTATCATTGGATAATTATTGTTTGGTTTGAAGTTGGTATTTTATAATCAAATGTAGAACCGCTATAAGGTTTTTAAAAGAGATTCTAAATAGAAATTTGTTTTTGATAGATAATTTGAGAGGATTAACTTATAAACGACATTTACAAATTTAGTAAATATTCATTTTTGGAATAAATTAAAATATAAATTCAAATTTTGAATTTATATAGAAAATGGAATCGGGTTTGAAATTGATATTTGAAATGAGATTTGAACTTAGAAAATTATAAAGGAAATTATAAACGAGATTATAAATGTTTGAAACTAATAATGAGATTTTCTATAAGCAATTATAAATAGAAGTTATAAATGGAAATTTGATTTGATATGGAAAAATCGAATGGATTTGATTAATGTAAAAGGAAATATTGTTCACAATTAAAGTGAATATTAGTTTAGAGCAGATATTTTTCAAATGAAAGCATATATAAAAGAAATCTGGGTTGGAAATGTGAATTCAAATAGAAATTTATTTTGTTTGTTTCCCTAAACTCTTCGGTGCTCAAATTGTAAGGGCAGCCAAGTAGTCGGGATTTAATAGATTCACTTGGAGGAGTTTGAAGCAGGAGGCTTCATTAGTTAGTTATAGACTATCATATTTTTTCGCTGTGTATTATGTTTGTATCTAGAAACAAATGTTTATAACTGTTCCAGAAATAGCTGTTGTGCTCTGATGATGGTATGTATATAAAGTTACTGAATTGTATTTCAAAGTTTATGTTATCTAATATATTTTATTCGTTCCGCTGTGAGTTTATTATCTTCGTTTTCTTCTATTCTAATGTTTCTTTCTTTATATTTCTTATCCTCTAACTTCTTTCTAATAATGATTCGAATTTCTGTTCAATTTTGGGTTGGACTTGGGCTGTTATTAACCGACTCAAATAGTACGGAAATTCAGGCTATTACAGTTGGTATCAGAGCTAAAGGTTGAGTAGTAACCTTGGCTCTGTGGCGTGATTCAATAGAGATGGGGTTCTTAATACCCTATATCGAATTTGAGTGTATATATGTAAGTGCGTATTTGTAGATTTGATATGAAATTGTTTTATATTGTGTTGGCTGGTTTGTTGAGTAGTTTATGAATTCTGGTCGATGCAGAATGCACAACTGCATTGATAGGTGCTCTTAAACTCTCGAACAAAGCAATTCGATATAGTATTGGTTTAAAATGGGTAAATGAAATAATTTTGCCCAAAAATTATTTTGATGTAAAAGGAATAATTTCTAAATTATTATATATGAATGTGTTGATTATCATTACAATCAAATGGAATTATGAAATATTGAAATGGTTATATAATTTGTACACGGATAATGTATACAAATGAGATAAACCAAGATTAAGTTCAAACCAGAATTGGAATTTAAATTCCGGGATTTAGAAAATATTTTATGAAGTATTTTTAAAAGTGATATAACATTACTTTAAAGTATTTTTGAATAAGAATGGTTTGAATGGATTTTTAAAGGGATTAAGCACTGAAATCACTTTAGTGGCGAGAAAATAATTTTGACAATGGATCGCGACATTATCGGTATTCATATTCAAGTTTCTGAGTGACGAATTGCTACCAGCGTAATTTGTAAATAAAAAATTTGTTTGAAAAGGGCAAGATTTTTTTAGAAATTCAAATGTTTTGAATTAAGTTGATTATAAATATATGTATATAAATATATATGATTTCAAACTAATTTGAAAAAAATACCCGGGAATTTGAATTCTAAAATTAAAATTTAACTTGTATAAGTTAAATATATTGAAATGGTAGAAATGTATAAAATGAATTGAAATTTAACTTAAATAAAATTGGATTGGATTAGAAATAATTTAGAATGAAGTTAAATAAAGAAAATGTTGAGATTCGAAATATTAATATGAATTCGACTTATGAATAAGCAAGTTGAATATATATTGGATGTTGTTAATTGAAATTGAATTGTGATAATTTTAGATTCTAGTATAATAAGTGGATTGACTTAAATAGAAATCAAATTTGAATTGATAGAATGGAAGTGAACTAATCAAAAGTTGATTAGATAGTTAAAAACTAGAAGTTGGATTGATTTGAAATCAACTGGAAATGGATATATGTATGCTGAGCAGATATTGAATGGAAGCAAATGCAAAAGATAGAATTATGCCCGACAAAAAGGAACATGTTTACAATATTACTTGGGTTTGATGGTTTTATGAGCCTATGGGGCAAGCCGCTTGGCATTTTGATTTTCTTTTGGATTGGAGAAGGCCTAGAAAGGTGAGATGTGTTTGTACCGATTGAGCCGTGCAAAGAGGAAGCTAGCGAAATTTTCCGAAAATTTAAAGAGTTAGAAAATTTTCAAGAAATTTTTGATTATTTAAAATTGAGTGTTAACTGTGATTGAAATAAGAAAACCAGATTTAGTTAATAAAATTTCAAGTGGAATAATGAAATTGATAAATGGATTTAAAATCAATTGGAATGGGTGTGGATATGCAGAAGATCACATGGATTGAAGATAAGAAATTAATGATGGATTGCCTAAAAATGGTGGACATATCATTTGGAAAGAATTATGGATGGACGAGCATAGGTACGAGAATTCGAAGGTCGGGTAAGAATTGGGTTATGAGAATATGGAATATAAGATTTCAACTAAGCAGGTTATAAGGAGTTAGAGTTATAACATTTTCACTGCTTAGCAATTTCGAGGACAAAATTCTTTTAAGGCGGAAGGAATGTAACGACCCGATTTTTAGCCATTTAATTTTGAACATTTAAATTGTTTTTAAATGTTGTATTGATAATTTAAAAAGGATTTTAGAGCAAATTTATTTATAAAACAAAGTTTTAATGTATAATTTAGAATATAATTTAAAACGAGCTCAAAATAGTCGCGGTAGCTCATAATTTACGATTTAAACTTCAACTGAATATACACAATCCGGTATAAGTTGGAATTTAATAAAACAAGAAACATTAGGATATATTTGATTATATTTTTCTAACGAAAGTGAAAAATTGAAATTTCGTCTTATAGATTCTGAGTTATGTCCAAATCAAAATTTCAGAAAGTCTCTATGGAACCGTTTATATATTATAACGATTTATTAAATAAATGATCGATTTTAATTAATATGAATGTTTTTTTCATTTGAAATATCAAGTCATAAATTCAAATTAGACTATTTTGAAGTTATATGTATATATTTATATTGGATATATATTTTATCTGTTTATTTTGGAATTGATTCAATTTAATTTCCAAGTGATATCGGATTATAACAAAATTAATTTTATAAAGTCTGAAATAGATTATTATTGCAAGATTCTTGAGATGTAGTTATAATTTAATTTATAGAATTTTCTGTAATTTTTATTTTGAAAAATAAGCAACTTTTTATTTGAAGTATTTTACACCCTATATTAGCATTTTTGGGACTTCACAGGATAAGTTATCTTGTCTATTTGATTATATTTTTGATATCGTGGCGCATTGCTCGATACGATCATACTTTTATTTTTGTTTGTAGCAACTCGTAGATGAGCAAAATTTTATATAACTGGGTACACTACCCTTTATAACTAAAAACATATTTCTATATGCAAATGAAATTTTGGTAGTTAGAGCTCTTTTATTTTTATTTTTCATGGACATTAAGGGTGTTACCAAATTAAATTAAAAATATGTCAATTCAAAAGTTTTAAACTTAACCAAATAAAGAGAATCATACACTGAACTCTAACTCCACAAGTTAAAACAAGGCCGATCTAAGTAAAAAGAGATGCAAACCTAGTTGGTTTTAAAAGCTTCAAGGTTTTGGAATTTAAATCAGACACATGTATGGTCCTCATAAAATTAATGAATGGCAGCCTATATTTAAATTTGCAGACCTAGTTGATAACACTAAGGTACATGCTATGTTTGAAAATACAACATGCCTACCAAGCCTTTCTAATACCAGGCCTGCCAATTGCCAAAATTTTCAACACTGTACCATCCAATTTTCCACTGTGTGCCTACCAAGGTTTCAATCCGTGCGTACCAAGTTTTCAAACCTTGTGTGTCAAATCATTGGATACTGTATCGACCAAGCTATTTCCCCTTTTTAAAACTTAGCCATTCTCATTCCCAAACAACAAACTAGAAGAGGAAAAAAACTGAACTTCATAAATACATTACAAACTGAAAATTCAATGAAAATTCATAAAATGAATTTTTTTTGGAATTCTAGAACTACAAGCTTCAATTATGCACCAGTTTTATGGGGTGTGATTTATATTCACTGGTGCTCATCATTTGAGCAGTGGCCTAGGGCTCCGATTTTGAGGCTATAGTGTTATCTTCGCAAGGGTCGGGTAGCGCAGTAGTCATCGCGTTGAGGAGCAGCACCTATTCTCGAAGTATGGGGAAGTTTGGCGAAAATTTTGATCGGTTGAACTACTGTTGCGAGCTCCAGGATCCGAAACTGCAAATTCAATGGTGGCGAGGGGATCGACTTCTTGATGACAAGGTCGGAATGTTCGTGGGGAGAGTAATAACGGTAATCTCAGTTTTTGAAATGGTGGAGTCACGTCGGAGTAGCAGGCATTGGAAGATCGATGGGAGCTTTAGCACAGAAAACGTCGGGAAGAAAAAGAACGAGGAAGAGGGATTAAGTCCAAACTGGTGGTTAGAAACGTTAATTATAATTATTAATATATTTATATATAACTTAAATCATATAAAGTTATAACTATTATAACTTGGTTGTATGTTAACAGAATCCGATGAAACCATGTCACGTTGGAATCATAGTGATGAAATCTACGTTGTGGAACTAATTTCGTTAAAGTTGCTGAAATTTCATGGAAAAATTTAACGTTTATTTTAAACAAAATGAAAGCAACATTGCCAACTGCGAACCAAGGTAAGTAAACTCACTAACTCAACTTCGTTTACATTTTTATATGAACGAGTTTTAAATTGTAGTTATTTTATACTGTGATGGTTGTTGAATGAATAGTTGATAAACTTGGTTGAAATGGTTGATATAATTACATCATTGATCGATTATTAGTTCTGATATTTCATATTGATGTAAAATAATATCATTTATGTTGATTAACATCCGTGGATGCAGGGAAACAGGCTAGAGGAATCCAACTGGATTCCACAATATTTTATTTACTCTTTTTAATTTATTGTGATGTATGATGTGATATAAGATCGATGATTGATTATGTTGTGTTTGGATTAACCTGGCTCTAGAACATTGGTATTCGAAATACCGTAAAATATTTTGGATGTAGAAAAGGAATTTAAGATTTTCAAAAAGGGAAATTGTTTCCAAAATAGGAATTGAATTTCGAATAGATTGGAGAATAGAAACTTGTTTTAATGAATAAAACAAGTAAATAAAATTATAAAAATATATTTAATGATTATCATTGGATAATTAATGTTTGGTTTGAAGTCGGTATTTTATAATCAAATGTAGATCTGCTATAAGGTTTTTAAAAGAGATTTTAAATAGAAATCTGTTTTTGACAAATAATTTGAGAGGATTAACTTATAAACAACATTTACAAATTTAGTAAATATTCATTTTTGGAATAAATTAAAATATAAATTCAAATTTTGAATTTATATAGAAAATGGAATTGGGTTTGAAATCGATATTTGAACTTAGCAAATTATAAAGGAAATTATAAACGAGATTATAAATGTTTGAAATTAATAAAGAGATTTTCTATAAGCAATTACAAATAGAAGTTATAAATATAAATTTGGTTTGATATGGAAAAATCAAATGGATTTGATTAATGTAAAAGGAAATGTTGTTCACAATTAATGTGAATAATAGTTTAGAGCAAATATTTTGCAAATGAAAGCATATATAAAAGAAATCTGGGTTGGAAATGTGAATTCAAATAGAAATTTGAATGATAAAGGAAATGGAAATCGTTTTCGAAAGGAAACATTGGATTTTATTGCAAAGCTCGAAATATAAAACAAATTGAAATAAAATCCAAGGGGTTTAGAATTATACTTTGATTTGGACATTTTTATTATAATGGTTTAGTTCCGGAAGGATATTTGAATTCTATTTAAATGAAATATATTAAGAAAAGAATATGTCAATATTTATAGCTATGGAAATACAGTTCCATGTTTTGAAATAGTTTAAGATTTATTTTAAATTAGAATTATTAAACAAGTCTAGATTCCTATTAAGGAAAGTTACTGATATTTGAAAATGAATAACGACCAAAAGCAAATGTTTTGCGAATGGAAATAATCATAAGGGGAAACGAGTTAGCCTGGAATGATAAGGTTTACTCCGAAGTTTAGAATATAGAGTATTCGAATGAGAGTTATTTATTGGAATTTGCTTATATTGAATTTAGGGAAGTAGTTATTTTTACTTTTCGTTTGAATCAAATTTATATATTTATTTATTTGAAATTAATATGTACAAGTTATATTAGTTATAAACCAAATATTTGGTTACTTTTATAATAAATGTTTTGAAAATCTAAAACAACGATTGTAACGCTACTGTTATAATAAACGTTCTTTAAAGCTAAACAGCGATTGTAACGCTATTGTTAAAATAAATCAAATATTTGGAAACAGCGATTATAACAGCAAATAAATCAAATATTTGGAAACAACGATTATAACAACGCTACCGTTATAATCAATATTTTTCCGTAAAAGAAGTGTATTCTTAGATTGAATCTGAATGTTGCGTAAGCGATGTTTTGTTTAAAGTTGTGAGCTTTGACTATTTCAAAGTTGAGAATGTTGTTCAATTAAGGTCTGAGAGGTAATTATACCCCAACTTGATTGACTTCATGATTAATGGAGGAATGGTTATGGTTCGATAGTAAAGATTGGTTAGCAATATGGTGAGTTAATAAATGATAAATGGTTTGAGTCATAATAACGATGTTTTTATAACGTCGGTTAATTTAAAGGATTTTGAAATGTTTTCCCCAAATAAAATGAGATATATTTTCTACGCATAGAAAATGAAATAAATTAGTCAATGAGGAATTAAGAAATGGAGTATGGAAATATTTTCCGATATTAATAAGATATATTTTCTGAATATAGAAAATAAGGATTCGTGAATATATAGAAACGTTTTCTAACTGGAATAAGAGATATTTTCTCGAATAAAGAAATTATAATATTGGAAATGTTTTTCCAAGAATCGAGTGAGGAAATCGAGATTTGAAATCATACAAAAGATGGGAAATAGGAATTGGAAATGATAATATAATAAGGAATTGATTTAAAAAGGGACCAGTGTTATTAGATGACTGATCGGTAGAATTTCCAGCTGGAAATAGGACCGTTGATTGCATGGATGTTTCTTTGATAGTTAAAACACCGACTATCAAAGTTTTGATTTATTTTTTAACCTCTGTTGTCAATATGGAGAGACCGGGATCAGATATAATATCTGAAAACCACTCCGTATTGGTACTAGCGTTACGAATCAACTTATGCTGAAGATAACTGAAGACGAAGTAAAATGCAAGGGATGTTCTGTTAAGCCTATGTAGAAATTGCCTAAGATGGATTAATAGAATAGTGCCTTCGGTTTGTCCAGTCCAGGAAAAAGTATATGGACGGATCTGATGATGTGGCCTTCAAAGGAAATGGTGGCAAGATGTTCTTGAAACGTAATCGTGACCTCAAGCCTCATCAGCCGGGAAATGACAGAAATCAGGCAGACAGCATGGCTATGTGGGTCATTCCCATTAGGGGTATTATCACCTGATCTAGAGAAAATTCATTTGCTTCTTATTCTATTCTCTACTATATGCTTTCGGTAATGGTTGTTGATCACAACCGTTGGTGATATTATGCTCGATACACTCAAGTTAAACGAGTGGTCAGCCATGTGTCGGTCGCACAGGGTACAAAAGGATAATTGATTCCAGTCCCGCATTCTGCTCTTATAAAGCTACCTAAAGCGTTCGCTCCTATAAAGTCGCCCGCTCAACTATTCGAAGAACTCACTCCTGTGGAATTGCTCGCACACGACAACTGGATACAGCTACAGACAGTTGGCTACAGATAGGCAGGGGTATGATTGTAGTTGATGGGATGAGCAACCCGCGGCCTGCACTATAGATTTCAGATCATTTCCTGAGGGGATCTCACCTATAAATACGTCATAGCTGCCAATATAGAGGGGATCGACTCTTTGAAACCACAAAGTGCTGCTAAATTCTGTCCTCAATGACTCTTTAAGCATTCTGAAAAGAAATTATCATTTCCGTGCCTCGAAGTTCCATCACTCATCTAGCCATTGCGTCGAGCACAATCTTATAACCAGGGGAAACGGAAATATCTACATTCTCAATCACTCACCCATCCTTCCCCTCTGCAGATTCTACCATTCTCTTGCAAAACTCTAGGATTGAAATGTGTGAATGAGAGTATCTTAGTTGGACATAAAGATGTATGAAAAGAGAGAGCTGATGTATTTTGTAATCCTCATTATAAGAATGCAAGCTATCTTCATAATGGACGCAGGCCTAGTTTACGGCTGAACCACTCTGAATCTCGTCTCTATACCGCATTCTTCCTGCTGAGTGCAACGGCTACAACATTGGCTTTCCCTGGAGTATACAAGATGTCTAGATCATAAGCCACAAGAAATTCTAACCAACATTGCTGCCTCAAATTCAAGTCCCTTTGGGTGAACAAATACTTCAAGGATTTATGATCTGTATATAATTTAAACTTCTCACCCAAAAGATAGTACCTCATATTTTCAAAGCAAAAATGATGGCTAACAACTCAAGATCATGTGTGGGGTATCTCTTCTCACGTGGCTTCAATTGACGGCTAGCATAAGCAGCTACTTTGTTCTTTGTATTACTACCGCACCAATACCTTCAATAGAAGCGTCTGTCCAGACTTTTAAATTTTGATTGCCATCAATAATAGTCAACACTAGAGGAGTACTCAACCTTAGTTTCTGCTCCTGGAAAGCTGCCTCACATTTAGGTGTCCAAATAAATTTTGTATGCTTTTTGGTAAGTTTCGTCAATGGACAAGATAGCTTCGAAAAATCTTTAACGAATTTCCGATAATAGCCAGCCAAGCCTAGGAAACTTTTGACTTCAGTAGGAGGGCTAGGCTGCTTCCAATCTTGAATGGCTGTAATCTTACTGGGATCCACTGAAATTCCTTCCTCCGATACTACATGACCGAGGAACTTTACTTCTTCTTGCCAGAATACGCATTTAGAAAATTTGTCTTTTAAGACGTTCTTTCTTAAAATTTCCAAAACTTGTTCCAAATGTTTTTCATGCTCAGTAGTTGACTTGGAGAAGATTAAAATATCATCAATGAAAACCAGTACAAATTTATTTAGGACATCGCGGAATACTCGATTCATTAAATCGACAAAATAAGCTGGAGCATTGCATAAGCCGAACGGCATTACTAACAACTCATAAAATATGTCTGGACCTCTGAAAGCTGTCAAAGGAACACATTCTTCAGTAATCCGCAGTTGATGGAAACTTGTAGCTAGGTCCATTTTATAAAATACTTTTGCTCCATTCAAACGATCCAATAAATCATCTATACGGGGCAATGGGTATTTATTTTTGAGTGTCTGCTTATTTAAATCTCGGTAATCCACACAGAGTCTGAGAGTACCGTCTGACTTAGAACAAACACTACTGCTGCACCCAAATTTGAAAAACTAGGCCTGATCAGACCTTTCCATAAGAGCTATTTAGTTTGATTGCCCAATTCTTGTTTCTCTTTCCATGTCATTCTTTGAATAGGATGCACCACTAGCCTTGCATTCGGAACTAGATCAATTCTGAAGTCAATTTCTCTTCGCGGAGGTAAGCTATCAACTTCTTCGAACACATCCGCATAATTTTTGACAATAGGAATATTTTCAAGAGCAGTGGGGGTGACCTCAAGAGTAGCCCAAAATTCTTTTCTAACTGAATCTGAGCCTACACATGGTATAACAATATTTCCAAGCTTTGTTTTGACTTTAACAACTCTTTCAGCACATTTAACTTCGGATCCGAGAATGATATCAATTTCAGAAAGATCCATAACAATTAAATTGAAAGGAAACTGATAGCAAGAGTAGGAGATGGGCACTCTATAATATAAACCGAGAACAAGAGAAGCCCCTATCGGATTATGAACACTAATCGATTCCTTAAGATTCTTTAGGATTAGCTTTAACTTTTTAACTATGTTGCTTGAGATGAAACTTCGTGATGCGCCAGTGTCAAACAATACTGTAACTGGAATATTGTTGAAAGTAAGAGTACCTTCCAAAACATCTGGCCTTTGCTGACTAGCTGAGGGCGTTGCAGCATCTGTCGTGTTATTGACTTGAGCTACCTTGGTTGCTTTCAAAAGCCGGCAATCTCGCTTTATATGACCTGACTTACGGCAAAGATTGCATTACCTGGTCTCTTGAGACTTCTTATTGGATATCGATCCATTATTCTTTCGATTCTTCGACGATTTGCAATTTCTTAACAAATGCCCTGGCTTATTGCAATTATTGCATACGGCAGTCGTTAATGGTTCCTTCTTGGATCTAACCCTTTTCTTACCAGCTTTTAGCTTCTTACTGACCTCAGGCTTCGTACTTGCCTCAAGGCTATCAGTTTCAAACTTCCTTTGGTTGCTAGAACTGCTTTCCTCTTCTTCCGAACCATGTTGCTCATCAATATACTCATAGCGATAAGCCATTTGTATCATATCAGAAAATGGAAGATTTACATGAGCAAGTACTCTACTTTCGTGTTTCTTTTGAATTCCGTGGATAAATCTCAGATTCTTCCTTATAGGATCTCGAATTAGTTCTGGGGCAAAGCAAGAAAGTTCAGTGAATTTATTCTGATACTCCCGAATGGTCATATCTCCTTGTTTCATATTATAAAAACTCATCATATAGGCGCTCAGTTGCTTCTGGAAGAATACTTTTTTCTACGAACATTTCTTTAAATCTATCCTAGGTAATATTACCTTTTGGATTTTCTTCAGTAACAGTTTCCCACCAGATTAAAGCTTCGCCTTTGAGTGCCCAAGATGCTATTAATCTCTTCTGATCATCTCTCAGCTTTAAGCCTTCAAAAATTCTCTCAGAAGAACGCATCCATGCTTGTGTTTCAATAATGGATTCTTTGCCTGAGAATGGTACTCCACCTGATTTCGATACCTCTTTACTAGAGCATCTAGATCTGGTTCTGGTTGTGGGAGCAAGATTGGCTCATTAGACTGGTGAACCATAGAACTACTTCCTCTGTTTCTGCCACTCAGTTTCTACTATGTCTGCAAATAGCAGACAAAGAGTCATGCCAACAGAAAAGATATTGTAAAGTATAGAGACATATATTCAAGTGTAAATAAATCTATAGGGGTGTATTTTATTCTGCTATACTCATTCTAGGACATTACTAGTCCTATCTATGATGAGTTATTCGACTTAGAATACTGCTAATTCTATTTCTGTCAAGTTTGTTACTATGTTATATTCCGAGCTAAGTTTAACCAAAGCTCTGATACCAACTGTGATGACCCCAAACTTCTGTAGTATGAAAGCATGGATAATAATTGGAATATAACACATGAACAATAATAGCAGAACAGAAATATAGAATTACAGCAGATAAAGTACATCAAATTACACTGGGAATAATATATCATCAGAGTTACACAACATAATAGGATCATACTTAGTACATAATACAGTTTTCAACTTAATATAAAATGTCTGCAGCAGAATCAAACATAATATACTAAATGAAGTCTGAGCAGCAAAATAAAAATGATAGGATCCATATTCAACTCCATAGCTATATTGAACGAATCTGCTAAAACCTATATATAAAGCTACCCGTGTGGAAAATAGGGCACCCGAGTTTGCAAAGTGAAACAAACTATGAGTCAGTCATAGGACTGGTATGAGAAATCTTATTTAACCTATTTAACAATAAGGCTAATCACAGGACCACGCCGCTAACGCGGAACGGGTTTACTCCATTGGATTGCCAGTGCATAAATAAAGTAAATCGTTAAACAATGCAATGCTTTTTAGAAAAATGAAACCATTATAAGACTCAAGTCCCATCACATACTGCAACGCAAACTGGAGGATAAAGTTTTAGCTTATAATGGTCAAAAATGCTTGATATGATAAAATGGATTTGATATTATTATTAGTGTATATATGTTTCAAAAACATTTAAATCATAATATATCAATCATAGATGGCATAGCTACCATATACTATGTTGCCATACTAGTTATACAATCAAAACTGTATGTGTCGTATTGGAAGTTGGATTTCCATCATGAACCAAGGCAAGGGATCGTTCTTACCGAATTCGAGACAATCTAGCCTATGTCTCAGGATCAGTCGCAACTACACCTTGGATCTTCAGGGCCGGTCCACAAATATGTTAGTGGATTAGTAATTCCTGGAAAATACGTTTTCCCTCCCTATGGGCCGTAAATATAGAGCCACTAGGACTCAAATCGAGGCGCCTCATTCCATCATCCATATAAGTAAAATGCCAGGGCTTGCAAAACCATGACACCACTTCTAGTATGTCCTCCTTGTAGTCCTCTTCCGTTTCTGGTTCATACCAGGGTGTGAGGCTCGCGAAGTAACGCTATACACAAAGCTGTGCTAATATAAAATTGTGCTTTGATCATCAACTACAAGGCTCTGCTTTTCAACAATAAGCCTTGATCATTGCATCTTGGCATGCCACATTGACAGTTCACGCCATGCGATCAATAACTATCAATATATAACCTCTGAGCTCGTGCGTCTCAGAGAAGGGTGTTAAGCAAGAAATAAATTCTCCGCCACCAAACATATATAAATTAAGTAGAAATCAATTCACATAGAATGAAATCCAATGTCAGACATACATCCATTTACAAGTCCGTTCTGGGTCTGAACGAAACTGGAGACATCTTGTTCCTCATTCCATATGTCCAATACAGAAGAGAGGCTCTCGCATATCCGGACAATCAATAAGTACGTCGGATAACTACCACTGTAACCTCTTCCTGGGAACTAACCAATCCAGGGCATCGGTAGTCATCCATTTGATGTGAAGATCGTCGGTCTTCAATCCACCGTCTTCAAATCTTCGACTTCCAATCGTCGATCAATTATTTGAAATGAGAATTAACTCTGCCTTTTAATATAATTTGCGAATATATATAATTCAAATCAATTCTTTTCATTCCATATCGTTTATAATATTTTATAATGATTTATCGCTATTTTTATTCATATAAAAAATTGCCATATTTAATTTAACGACGCTTCGAGTCATTACATGGCCTTGGCGCTATTTTCATCAAAATTTGATTTACACATTTCTCAATATCTAACCGTTAGATCTTAGCAAATTTTATATCGTTGGAAAGATCTTTCCTAAACGAACCCAACGGTTCCAGTTTTGGGAAAAATCTGACGGTCGGATTTTCCCATATAATCGTTTGAAGTTACGATTTCAAATCGCGAACTGCAGTTGCGCAATTTGTTTTATTTTGATTTATATTTATATATATAAATATAATTCGTTCGTTCGATGATTTCAAATTATTTATTCTTTAAATAATTTATTTTCAATATGCATATTTCTAGCGAATCATACGTTCAATAAAAATGTAATTTTTATTGATTAACTAGTTTATTTCAACCATGCATATTTCGAGCGAACCATACATTCGATAAAAATGTAATTTTTATTGATTAACTAATTTCATTTTGACACTGATTTCTTTTATAAGAAATCATGTATTACATTGAAAATATAATTTTCCTTATCCTTCTTTTATTACATTAAAAATGTAATTTTTTTTCTTATGTAATGTTTGATTACATTAGAGTGTAATCTTCATGTAAATCTTTCTACATTTCATAGTAAAATGTTATCTTTTCTATTTTACATAGAAAAACGAATCTTTTAACATTACATAGAAAAATGTAATCTTTTTCTATGTTACATAGAAAAATGAATCTTTTAACATTACAAAGAAAAATGTAATCTTTTCTATATTACATAGAAAAATGAATCTTTTAACATTACATAGAAAAATGTAATCTTTTCTATATTACATAGAAAAGTGAATCTTTTAACATTACATAGAAAAATGTAATCTTTTCTATATTACATAGAAAAATGTATCTTTTAACATTACATAGAAAAATGTAATCTTTTCTATATTACATAGAAAAATGAATCTTTTAACATTACATAGAAAAATGTAATCTTTTCTATATTACATAGAAAAACGAATCTTTTTAGAAAAATGTAATCTTTTCTATATTACATAGAAAAATGAATCTTTTAACATTACATAGGAAAATGTAATCTTTTCTATATTACATAGAAAAATGAATCTTTTAATGTTACATAGAAAAATGTAATCTTTTCTATATTACATAGGAAAATGAATCTTTTAACGTTACATAGAAAAATGTAATCTTTTATATATTACATAGAAAAATGAATATTTTAACATTACATAGAAAAATGTAATCTTTTCTATATTACATAGAAAAATGAATCTTTTCATATATTCTCTTTTTACAATAAAAATGTGAACTTTTTATTGTTTAACCTTTTAATTCAACAATGAATCATTTTCATATATTCTCTTTTTAAAATAAAAATGTGAACTTTTTATTGTTTAACATTTTAGTTCAACAATGAATCATTTTCATATATTCTCTTTTTACAATAAAAATGTGAACTTTTTATTGTTTAACATTTTAATTCAACAATGAATCATTTTCATATATTCTCTTTTTACAATAAAAATGTGAACTTTTTATTGTTTAACATTTTAATTCAACAATGAATCATTTTCATATATTCTCTTTTTACAATGAAAATGTGAACTTTTTATTGTTTAACATTTTAATTTATAATAATGATCCTTTTTAATTTAATATATACAATAAAAATCTAATCTTTATTATTCAACCAATTTTATATTATAACATGAATAATTTACAACACACAAATATTTAAGAAAATTTCGACAGCATAATGGCATGGTAACTAAAACCGGCACCGTCCCTAGTACGGCTCCTCGCACTACCATAGGCCTCGCGGCTTCACATGGGGTTTTATTTCCTAATACATTTTTCTAGGCCATCTATTGCCACATTATCAACTAATTTCATTTCAACCACAATCAATCACCAAAAAGCAACTAATTTCACACCACAAAATAATCGAGTCGTCCATAGTCTATGGACGACGCTGTCGTGAGTTTCTAAACTCCGTCTGCAACCTATTATAATTTTATTTATTTAATTTGGATTCAGAAATCTCACTTTCCTGTTTATTTCTTCTAAAATTGTAGAAGGCTCCAAAAATTCTCCGGTCTCTTCTGAAATGTAGATCTCGAATTTACGGTCTCAACGCTTCATGTTTCATCGAATTTCGTCAACGTATGAAAGAGATATGATTTTTATAATTAAACATGAATTTGCAACTCTTAAAAGTGTTACTAACAGTTAATTATATAGAACCCGTATACCTTTCAGAAGATGTTCTAAACTAGGGATCGGATTTTTAGAAAATCCGTGAAGCTTGCTGCCGATCGAGTTTGACCACATCGATGGGGGCCGAGGGGTGCGACAACGCCGGAGGTACGGCCGAGTTCAGTGGCGCAGTTTGACCGTGGCGGCGCTCCGTACGTCGCGACTTCCTGGAGGTGATTCGGACGTTATACCCAACGATGGGTTTCGAAATCTATTTGGACTTGAAGCTGAGAAAATCCTCTACAAAAACCTCAACAGAATCGTGGAATTTTATTGAGTGAATCTCGAGTTAAAGAGGAGAGAAGGTTCTTGCTGTAGCTGCCATCGAATTTGAAAGTTACGAGTTTGGGAAGATGAATCCCGATTGGCCAGAATTTATAATTAAATTATTTTATTTATTTAATTCCGAAAATACCCCTTACTCATATGAACTCCAAATCCAACCCAACGAGTGTCACCCTAGCAAAATACCCTCATTTTGGACATAATGGAATATGTTTCGTAGGCCCATTCGACTGTTTCAGTCAGTTATTATTTAAATTAAATGATAAAGCATTTTATTATTTAATTTGATCGTACATTTTAATTTACCGGGGCCATAGACTAACTCCAAAAATTCCCAAAAAATAAATCTAGCTATGTTGGACGATAAAGTCCTAACAAAAATAATTTCGTCTAATTTGGAGACCGTTTGAAAAATGGCCATTTTCTGGTCTTTCGAAATTGACAAAACATATTTTCTTTTGCCACGCTCACATATTAATTCAAAAAATTATGAAAATTGGAATCCCGTAATAATTTGACATTCCAGATCCAACCAGGGTGGTTTCGTCGAAAACGAAGGTCATTTGCAAAATGGCTATTTATACGGGCTATATATTATATTAAATTCCATAGCGACTATTCTGAATATTCAATTGGCCATAACTTTTTATTCCCGCTATGAAATTTCAATTTTTCGGAATCATTGGAAAGATATTTTTAAACAAATTCTAATATTTTTGGTTTCACTAAAATCTGATTTATTTTGCATCCTGTACATTCAGTTAAAGTTTGAATTCAAATTTTCAAACTACCGTGCTATTTCTATCTCCTTTTAAAATCAAAATAAATATATTTGTTCAAACTTCGATTTAAATAAATTTTTAATCATTATTATTTAAAATAAATTATTTTAACTATTCAGAATTCAATAAAATAGCCAAAATAAAAATTTTAAATTGGTTCTGATTTTCCGGGTTATTACAGAAAATGTAGAAAGATCTCTCCTAATGATCTAAGAAAGAGGAATAGATGCTTTGATTGAAGTGGGGGCAATTGTTGGCATAATGCCCTTTCTGGTCACACTATAAGCAAGTAATGGAAGATAAATCAATGAGCTGCCTCAAGGAAAATATCCAATACCATGTGTGCTCTTCAGTTCTTCTTCAGATGAAATTTGGACTTCCTCTTCTTTAAATTGATGGAAGTTCCTTAAGAATGCGACGCTTTCATAGCCTATTTACCCATAAATTTGGGTTCTCAATCTAGTGGCCATATCTATATGTCTAGTATAATTGACGTGAACATGATTGATTAAGCGATCATAATACTTTGGAAGAGCTCCAAATATAAACTTCTCATTATTTTTGAGTGGAATGTCAATCAAACTAGGACTAAACTTGGATGGCTCATTAAACTTCCTCTCATACACCACAAATTCACATCCCTTTCTAAAGATCCATAAAGATACGGTATAGATTAGACTTTCCATCTTTTGGCTTCCACTTAGCCACAAAAGCATCCTTGAAATTTGGCATTCAAGATTTAAGCTAGATTTCCAAAGAGACAACGTAATTAATTTTAGATTTAACTCAAGATTTTCATCTGAATTACTCCTAATTGATTAGGGTTGTCAATGAGTTGTATCGCATTGGGTCGGTCAAGGCAAGTCCAGGTTGATATATAAATGGTTCTGGTTAACTCGTTTATTAAATGGATAATATTTTCCAACTAGAACCCGACCTACTTGTAAACGTGTTGACACGACATGACCAGTGTAGCCCATTTAAATAAACAGATCGTATCGGGCCGGGTTGACACGTTTACATTGAATTTGCAAAAACCACATTCATTTCGGTTCAATTTTGAAAAATAAAAGCATACATACCCAACTAATATTCAGGTCATGACATGTAAAAAAATAAGCTCTTACATGACAAAATTGTAAAGCTACATCAACATGGCTACATGAGGAATGACAACACACATAATTTAAATTTTTACATGATACATATGGTAAAAAAACATCATAGAGAACATCAAATAACGACGATATAAATTTGCAAATGATCAACAATCCACATGAAAATGATACCCAAATGAAATTTGAAAAGACAATAGACGATCTAGCAATTTTCAAGCAGTTCAGCACATACGATAGAAGATGCGATTATGTGTATGCGCTTCGCATACAACGGAACATCTACGAGACGATGATCCTGCATGCATTAGAAACAGACAATGATAATCAAACAATATGACAATAATGGTATTCAAAAAATATATCATTATATTGTATAGTTAGTAGCGAATTTGATTCGCTACTATATTAACTCATGCAACCATAAGCCCCTGCCATGTAGCAGCAACTATGAGCCATTGCTCATGGCTGCTGCTACATGGAAGCGGCTCAGTGATGCTGCTGTATGGAAGCGGTTCAGTGTTGTTGCAAACGTAGCATTTTTCCGTTGCAAATGTAGTTTGAGTTGTCATAGTAGTTGGCACCACATATAGGTTCAAAGATAAATAATATTTAGAACAACAATGTCTACTACTCTAACATAGGTTCAAAGATAAATAATATCTACCTCTAATACAGTTATACTTATGCACCAATATGTAGTTCGTTAGAAAAACGCTTAGTGGTTTGAGAGTAAATACTACCAATTTCTTAATTAGTTGCTACCATTGACTCTTCAAGATTAGGTAGGAAAGTAGTAATGCTTGTCAAGTTGCTAAACTTTTAGAAAAAACCAAGTTTTATGCACTAGACAAACGTAATAAGAAAGTTAACGTCCATCTCCAAATATCCTATTTATGTGCATATGATTGCCTTAACAACTTCGGGTCTAAGTGTACTTCGGTATTGGTCAAGAACTTGAACACCTAAACTAGATAAAGCTTTTGAGGAAACCATAGCTATAGGAATGGATAGCACGTCACAAGCAATAATAACGAATTCTCGAAATCTAGACTGAAAGGGTTTCAAATATCCAAGAATATACAATTTTGTCATCCTATACATTTTAGATTATCCTGTTGGAGAATGGAGTTTTGATGACAACAACCTTATTTCAATATTAATTGATTATAAAATATGTACTAATACTTCTATCTAGAATATATATACACACATATGCAGGATTTTTATACAGGAATTGTTATTGAAGATTATACAGTTTAAAGATATTAGAGATGCAGAATTCAGAGATGATTCAAGAATCATGAGTAACCAAGATTTCAAGAGTTCAAGATAAATATAGTAATAAAGTCTAGTTATGTAAGACTCTGAATAGCACTCCAAGTTCAAATTCAAATTCTGTTTTTCAATTTCAAATTCTATCTTCAATCTCTATCTTCTCTATTCTACTTTATTTATTTACGTTTGATTTTAAATTCACTTTTATAGTTTGTAAGTTTTATATATTATATGCTTTATATTTAAATAGTTTTAGCTCTATAATTTTATAAATATGTTTATATAGTTTATATTTATGCTTTCATATGATTTTTCTACTTTATACAATTCATTTATAACACTATGTTTTAATTCAAGAATTTTCAGAATTATATATATATATATATATATATCAAAAAACTTCAAAAAGGCTCAAAATTCAAGTTTACACATGCTTATTTTGACATACATTTTAGCCTATGTCGACATATAACTGTCACTTTTTTATTTTCAAAGGAAGTGTCTTTTCACTATTTATGACGCTCCAGAAATGTTGCAACCTTTCAAAACTTATAAATAGAGGCTGATTTTGAATTTTTCCATAATTCTTCTTCTCTATCTTCATCTTCTTTCTTTACACCATTATATTTTCTTATTTTTATGATTTCTACACTTATATTCTGCCAAATTCAATTCTATTTACATAAAAATTCTTCTCTTCTCACTCTCTACTCATTACCCTCTGAATAAAAGTGTTATTGAAGAGTCATAAGGCTATTGTAATTATTTGGGAAGTGTTTGGGTAATTAATGTGACACTTGTAGCCGTGAAATCAAGGAGAGTATACATGATCAAGTGTGTGGAATTGGTGTTACCCTAGTAGCCGTGAAATCAAGGAGAGGATTGTTGTTGGATATTGATATAGTAATAAAACTCTGCGCAATCCAGCGTTGCGTGGGACTAAACGTAGAAGCAATTCCAAACCATTATAAACTCCGGTGTGTTCTTTCCTTTTCTGCATTTTATTTTTGTTTATATCTGTGTTTGTGTTTGATTTGTGTTTGTGATTGTTTATGTGGTGTTTGATTCATATAGTAGTTCATATAGATTTTAGATTTTGTTTAGATTCTCAAAAACACAATTCACCCCCCGGGCCCTCTAGCATTAGCTTTGCCTTAACGATCCATTCCACAATCCCTAACAATTGGTATCAGAGCAAGGTCTTTCAAAAAGTTCATAATCTGATTTTTGAAAATGGTGATAATGGCAACCAACACTTGTAGCAATAATAGTTCTTTTGCAGAGGGTCAGTCCAATGTTAGACCACGACTGTTTAATGGTAGTAATTATTCAAATTGGGCTTGTATAATGAAAATATATTTATAACCAGTAGGATTAGACACATGGAATAGTACAAAAAATGAATTTGTTGAACCCACAACTGCTTTTTCCTAATGGAAAATTGAACAAAACACTGTTGCACAAAGCAATTATAAAGCAATGAATATGTTATTTTTTTCATTAGATAGGAAAGAGTTTAATAGAGTGTTTGTATGTGAAACTGCTTATGAAATTTGGAGAACTTTACAAGTTACTCATGAAGGAATTGGTAAAGTTAAACAAACTAAGATATCAATGTTAGTTAACCAGTTTGAGTTATTCAAAATGAATGAGAATTAATCTATCTCCAATATGTATTGCAGATTTCAAGAGATAATATATTCATTAACGACACTTGGGAAAACTTATTCTGAAGAAGTTCAAGTAAAAAAATATTGAGTTCATTGACTCCAGAATGGGATTAGAAAACTTTGGCAATTGATGAAGCCAATAATGTAAGAGAAATAAAGATTGAGGAGTTAATCGAAAATCTGATGTCTTTTGAAGTCCAACTACAGAAAAGAAAACAAGCCAACTGAGAAGAAATCCATATCACTTAAAGCAACAACAAATGATTCAGCTTCGAGCAGTGAAGATGATGAAGAAACATCCCTTATGACAGGACATTTTAGAAAAATTCTGAAATATAGAAGAAAAATTTATTTTCAAGATAATAACCAAGGAAATTCAAGAAGGAATGATGGTCGATGTTATAACTGCAACAAACTAGGCCATATAAGGACAATGCGTCCATATCCAGATAAATCGACTAAACAAACAGACAACATCAATTCATCAAGGAAGAGAAAGAAAGCATATGCAGCAACATTAGATGATTCAGATTCATCATCAAGTGATGAAGAGACTGAAACTAAAAATTTAAATATGTGCTTCACGGCAATTCAAAATTCAGTAAGTTTTGAAGAAAAGGATCTAAAAACCAGGTACACCTTAATTAATTTTTAAATTTTATTTGGGTAAATGGTTGCTTTGTTTCTTTGCTTTATTTTGAATATAAAAATTAAAACTTTATATTTCAAAGTCTAAATTTGAAATTCAAATTTTGAATTTTGAAATTCAAAATAATAATATAATAGTAATAATATAATAAAATAATTTTTTTGGATGTTTGTTAGGATTAGAATTATTTCAGGAAATTGTTAAACCTAAAATATAAATCGATAATTTAAACCAAATTTCACAAAAATCAAAATTTCTTTAAAAATAGATAATATGTTGACATACATATGTCTATATGTCGACATATATGACCAGAATTTTGTAATTTAAAATTTGAGTTTCAAAGGTTTAAGCTTTCAAACTTCCATCCAACTTTTCACCAACACCCAAGGTCTGAAAAGATGTCATTGACTACTGAAAAGTTGTGCCTATTTAGTTCATATCCATTCAATTTCTATATATACACCTATTCCCTATACCTTTCACTCACAATTCAAAACAATATTCTTTATATATATTCTCTTCAAAACTATCAATTCAATGGCTTCCTCTAGTTCAACTCATAAATTGAAGTTAACCAAAACCATCAAAAGTTATCGTCATAATGACAAAAAAGCTATCAAAACCTATGTTAACTATGTAGCAAATGCTAAAGTTAACATGGGTGCTTTCGCTGTGTTTAGAGATTTTCCCTCTGATGATCTTACCTCTCTCTTTCAACAAAACGAAGTCTTGAGTCTAATTGACTCATGGGATAATGACGAAGTATGTTATCCTAAGCTTGTCAAGATGTTTTATGTGAATCTTAATCATGGATTTTATGAAGGCAACGCAGACCAAATTTAGAGTAGCGTCAAAGGCACGCAGATTGTTCTGTATACCGAACTCTTAGGCAATATCTTGAATTGTAGAACGATAGGCTTGGATTTTTTGAATTCCATTATCAATGAAACCGATTTAGAGGCCTATCATGACATATTCGAAAGCGATGCTCAAATGGATTTCAAAAATCGCTTTTTCCATCCAAAAACAAGAACTGTCAACCCCCTCCTCCAACATACCATCACTCTTCTTTCCAAAAACTTTAATAATCCGACTCTCAAGGTCCAAAAAGTCCTCTTTGCTATTATGAGCGGCTATAACATAAAATGGGCCGGTATGATCTTAAGAGATCAAACCCATAGAGTTGTCATTAAGAGAAAACACTCTCTGTTATGGTGTTTATCTAACCCGCATTTTCAAATATTTATGAGTTGATCTTCACAGAGAAGAATTTGTGCCTAGAAAAGTGTTTGACTCATCAAACATACTTCCAATGCAAATTCCTCTCACTTTCCAACCATATGAGACATTTGAAGCCAAATAAGCTCGAATGCCACAAGAACAAGCGCCAACGGAAGTCGAAGAAGAAGAAACTTCTTTAGAAAGTGTTGAGTGTCCAACCAACACTAGACACATTTCCGAAGAGACGACTGATCAAAATCAAATGAAGATGGTCAAAAATCGAAAGAAGCTTAAGAAGAACTATTCAAAAATGACCAAGTTCATAGCCAAGATTGGAAGAAAGCTTGGAATCTCACCTTCCTCATCATTTTCTGAAAACTAGTCTATCTAGTTTGATTTATCTTTATTTATTTGCTTATATATTTGCTTGTATTTGCTTTTGAATATCGTATTTAGTGTGTCTTAATTAGTTGGATGTATTTGCTTTCTATTATGTAATGAATGAGTTTTATTTATGTCAAAATCATCTTTAAGTTACTATAAAAACTTTAGAATTAACTATAGTTTAATATAAGAATAAAATATTCAAAATTTGTAAATTTTAAAATAGGATATGTCGACATACATTTATGTATATGTCGACATATAACTGTCAGATTTTCAAATCTTTTCAAATTTTAAAATTAAATAACTAACTCATATCCATTAAAAATCCAATGAATTCCAAACACTATTTAAGCCTACTTCTTCTAGAAAAATTCATTAATCCACTTCTCTTTCATTTCTTATCAAAACCATGGAAAATCCAATTCATAACATTAGTGAAAATCTTGAAGATTCTTTGAACTTTTTCAAGAGAATCCTCTCCATAATACTATGTAATCAGCGCCATCTATAGTTAATTCAGATGAGAATGGTAGAATATCAAGAAAAACATTTTGATGTAATTCGTTGGTCAATCTCTTCTCATTTCAGAGATGAAAACAACAAAGCATCACTTAACAATGAAGAAGAATGGAAGGACATTAAGAAGAACCCAATCACTGGACAAGATGAATGGGTTGAAGTCCCAAGAGACGTTTAATTGTTTGGTATGATTGATTTGTTGGAATTTGTTTGATTTGGTTTCTATGACTTAAAACATGTATAAATTAAACATATGGTGTGGTGTTGTTTGATTTGTTTGATTTGGTCTGGTTTGTATATATGACATCAAACATATGTAACTATAATACTTGGATTGGTTTGTATTGATGATTGATAATAATGTTATAGGATTATGTAGATAGATTTAGGACCTAGGGGGAGTATTTTACTTTAATTTAGAAATTATTTAGATAGTTATAGGATTTAGGGGGAGTAGCTTTAGAATTTATTTCTGATAATGCCAAAGGGGGAGAAATTATAAAATATAGAATTACTTTATAGGATTCATATAGATAAGGGGAGTAATAGAAGGATCATCATCGACTGGTATGATATTTTATAAACTAAGGTTGTCATCATCAAAAAGGGGGGAAATTGTTGGAGAATCGAGTTTTGATGACAACAACCTTATTTCAATATTAATTGATTATAAAATATATACTAACACTTTTATCTAGAATATATACATATATATAAATATACACAACATATGCAGGATTTATATGCAGGAATTATTACTAAAGATTGTACAGTTTAAAGATATTAGAGATCCAGAATTCAGAGATGATTCAAGACTCATGAGTAATCAAGATTTCAGTAGTTCAAGATAAATATAGTAATAGAGTCTAGTTTATGTAAGACTCTGAATAGCACTCCAGGTTCAAATTCAAATTCAGTTTTTCAATTTTCAAATTCTATCTTCAATCTTTATCTTTTCTATTCTACTTTCTTTACCTTACTTTTGATTTTAAATTCAAGTTTTATAGTTTATAAGTTTTATATATTATTTACTTTATATTTATATAGTTTTAACTCTATAATTTTATAAATATGTTTATATAGTTTATATTAATGTTTCATATGATTTTTCTACTTTATACTATTCATTTATAACAATACGTTTTAATTCAAGAATTTCCATATATATATATATCAAAACACTTCAAAAATGCTCAAAATTCAAGTTTACACATGCTTATGTCGACATACAATTTAGCCTATGTTGACATATAACTGTCACTTTTTTTATTTTCAAAGGAAGTGTCTTTTCACTAGTTGTGATGCTCTGGAAACGTTGCAACCTTTCAAAACTTATAAATAGGGGCTGATTTCGAATTTTTTTCGTAATTCTTCTTCTCCATCTTCATATCCTTTCTTTACAGCATTATATTTTCTTATTTTTATGATTTCTACACCTATATTCTGCCAAATTCAATTCTATTTACATAAAACTTCTTCTCGCTCTCTACTCATTACCCTCTGAATCAAAGTGCTATTGAAGAGTTATAAGGCTATTGTAATCATTTGTGAAGTGTTTGGGTAATCTGTGTGACCCTTGTAGCCATGAAATCAAGGAGAGTATACTTGATCAAGTGTGTCGAATCAGTGTTACCCTTGTAGCCATGAAATAAAGGAGAGGATTGTAATTGGATATTGATACAGTAATAAAACTCTGCGCAATCCAACTTTGCGTGGGACTTGACGTAGGAGCAATTCCGAAGCAGTATAAAATTTGGTGTGTTCTTTCCTTTCCTGCATTTTATTTTTGTTTATATCTGTGTTTGTGTTTGATTTTGGGTCTGTGATTGTTTCTACGGTGTTTGATTCATATAGTAGTTCATATAAGTTTTAGATTTTGTTTAAATTTTCAGAAACACTATTCATCCCCCCTCTAGTGTTAATTTTGCTTAACGATCTATTCTGTAATCCCTAACACATCCAAATAAAATTCCAACGGTGTTTTTGAGATGAAAAGGTAAATTCTTTAGTCTTAAAATTATCAAATTTCTACGTGCATATAAATATTGTTATTTAAGAAAAAGAGTAAACTTTAATGCATAGTTATATAAAGTTTGCCTTCAAATTATCGAAGTATTCTTTAGAAGCAAATATATTACTAGAATAAGTTGACTTTGATTACTAGAAATGGTGTCTATTTTTACCATATATTTGCAAAGTATCAAAAAGAGCCAAAAAAGTTTTACGAACTTTTCTTATTTCTATATAACTATAACAACCCTAGTTTTGAGACTACCTGTAATAATGTTTAACAAATTATAATGAGGATTATGATTTACTAATTAAGAAGTAAATACTGTTTATATAAGATAATTCTGAAAATTATCTGAGTTGAATTTTAAATTTCAGTTTTGAAGTCTAATTGTAAAAATTTGGATAAAATTATTGCTTAATCATTAAAATGATTAAATAAGGACTTTTGGCAGAAATATGTTCAGTTTTTGGTAGATTTGAAGAAAAATAAGATCAAATAGTGTGTCTTATTTGTTAGAAAAATAAAATATGTAAACTGAAGTGAAATTTGTTCTCAATAAAGTATTTGGAATGAATTGGATTTCAAATTCAACATTTGGTAGTAAACAAAATTAAAAAATGAAAATATTTTTTTTAAAAAAAAAACTTTATAATATGTGAACTTTGATTAAAGTAAGAGTTTATAAGATTTCTATGCAATTTGTTGCAACAAATTGCAATACATAAGCAAACAATAAATTATTGAGAAAATTGTATTTTCCAAATGTAATGAAGTTGTGAATAAAATATAAAATGTGAATACATTGCTTGGGAAAATGTGCAATTGTGTATATAAAATATTTTTAGTACATATATAAATTTGTTTTGTTAAAACAAGGCAAATTTTATAATTTTAATAGTTAGAATATATGGTATTAACGAAAAGAGGTTAAATCTAATGTTTACTAAAAGAATGTAAATTTTTATTGAACGTTGTTAAAACAAAGTTAAAATGGTCAAAAATGTTTTAAAAGAAAATTGTGTATCTTTAAGAAGATTGTAAAGGTTGGAAATAACAATTTTAAAGCTAAACCATGTAATTAGTGAAAAAAATAGTGTAAACATGGCCTAAACAATGTTTGCTAGGTCACTAAAACAAACAAAGCCATATTTACTTAAAACCACTTTAATTGACCTAAGCAAGCCTATTAAATATTGGGTTAAGTAGATAATTAGCTTGACATTTCAATACCCAGTACGTACCTTTCTCTCTGGAAACGATCTTCCTTATTTTCTAATTACAGTAAAAAGAAGCTAACAAGACCACTTGTGAATCTAATTTCCCAATTGCTAAATCCAATAAAAAAGCTGAATAGGGTTGCTAACTTAACTAAGTAGCAGGTAATCATCAATAAACCACAAATCTATTTCTTTTTAAACCTCAAGTTTGTGGAAATTTTACTATGTGCCAAAAATTATTTTTGCATATTATTGTAAATTGTTCTGCATGTATTTAAGCTTCATATTTGTAACAACCTGCCCAAAATGTAAATTGTTCTATAGGTATTTAAGCTTCATATTTGTAACAACCCACCTGAAATGTGCCTAAATTCCAGTCCCGAAAAACGCCATCTGAAATTAGAGCCACTCTAAACAGATCGTTGGTTCCTATAAGGAAATACAAAAACAGATATCATAGAGCAGATCTAAAAGAAAAATAGAATCTCACACAGCGGAAGGGATAAAATATAATAGCATAAGAATAGATGAACCATTATTAACCATAAACTCAGATATAATAAGTTTCGCAGATAATGGGTACATCATTAAATATCCCAAGTACATAACAATAATAATAAGACAACTTCCATAATAACTAAATCTTCATCATAAGGCTCCTCTTTCAAGCAATCATCCATCATCCTCAATCAACTGTCTCCACTACTAACCAGTAAATGTTAAGAGGAGGGAGGTCAAAACATAAAGTTCTGGTGAATGAAGTACATATAAGTATAGGAATGACTATTTCCTATATTTGGTAGTGTAAAATCAGCATGTTATGTCTATGCAAACAAACATATACACAATTGAACATATGAGGCAGGCATCCTAATAATCACTTAAGGGCTATATGTAAATTTAAGGGCGGACATCACTATAGTCACTTAATACCCCACAAGTAAATCTAAGGGCGGACATCCTAATATTCACTTAATACCCTACAAGTAAATATAAGGGCGGAGATCCTTATACTCATTTATACCCTATGTGATGGGCTATACCTAGTAACTTAAGGCCATTAACTAATTTATTAAGGGTTAATATCCTTGCAGTCACTTAATACCATGGCGGACCCTAGCCACTTAAGACCTCGTCCTAACGTCAACGATACACACTATATATTCTCTCCTTGTAGGTCGAGAAATAGTAATGGCCACTTAATACCAGGTTCAGGTAGGAACACAGCTTAAGACCCTCTTGGCGGACCATCTTGTTATTATCTAGCAGTCCTTGCAGGCAAACTCCTATCCATTTAATACTTTCCTTAGATGGTGGTGCCTTTAGGCCTTTTATATAAATCGTCCCTAGGTCAGCCCTCATCCCTTAGATAAGAAGCAGACATTACTTGGAGAATTAACCACTCATATGCTATCGTCTAACAGAACCATTTGATACATTATATATAAGAGAAGGTGGATAACCACTAAACCTCAACGGGCATGTCCAATGACTTGGGTCAGGAACCAAGGAGTGAACCTTAGGAATAGATCTAGTCTTAACCACTTAATACCTAACAAGAGGCAAGTCAACCACTTAATACCGTTCCCTAAGGCAGGTCTACTTCACACACAAATGTTTATATATACACGAACATTAGACATTTTACATTAGACTAACCACTTGCAGATTCTGGATTTGCCAGCAGTTTCGGGCAGGCTTCTACTACAATTTGTGCCTAACCTCGTATCATGGTGTGCTAATTATAATGGTCCATGACACCTAGACCTCTCACATTAATCAGTCTTACTTGTAGATGCTGGATATGTCGGTCGATTCCAAGCAACTTCTACTACAATTAATGGTTAACCTCGCGTTTATGTATCATTTATTAATTTAAGCCATTAACTCACACACATACATACAAATTCCTATGAGGACATTCAAATTATGTTTCCTAATTTAACCGTATTTATTATGCACTTAATACACATAGTAAGTTTATCACATTATTAATATATATATAAACGTAAGTGTGAAACATGCAAAAGAGATTAATGTCCTAACCACGTTTGAAATGTCAATCCCTTTTCACATTAAAAGTGTACAAGTTATTTAACATATTCCCTTCAATCATGGCATAAATATACAATGTAACATGGGAAAACAACGGTACCAACACAAAACTTGTAACCTAGGCTTGATTTGATTATTTCAACAATAAAAGATAAACAAAGCGCCATATATCCTATATATAAGTCCTATTTTGATACAGATTCACTTTTTATGTAATTTTATATGGAAAAACCTTAATATTTTGACATCTTGTAAACATCACATTCAAATACACAATTTAAAAAAAATAGAGATTTAAACCTATACAAATCTACAATCTCTCTAACCTTTTGTAACAAATCCACACACATGAATTTACACAAATAAAATAAATGAATTTGACTAATACAAAGAATTATACAACATTAAATGCTTCTCTTTTATTATTTGAATAGTCCAACCCACGTACAAAAATGATTGACAATTTATTCATACAGACACAAAAAATGGAATATTTAGGTTTGATATTGTTTTCTTTTCGTAATAACTCAAATCTTCCTAGGCATAATAACCCAGATTTATAATAAAAATCATAGAAACTAGTAAAATTAAATGAATTCCACTCACTGAAGTTTTGATATAGAAAATAGTAGTATCTGCTGAAGAACAGAAATCTGGATTTGGCTATGTAACAAACTCCAATCCTTCTATAATGTATATAAGAATTAGAATCTCGTATATATAAAAAAATATCAAATTTCCAGAATTCATATTTATAGAAAAACCTTTATTGGAGAAGTTAGTGATAATGGTAAGAGAGGAAGAAGAGTTCTAACCTTTCTCTGGAAATTAGAAATGGCAGAATGAAGGCATGAAGAAGAATATATGTAGGGTTTTGATTGAGGGTTGGGAGCCATATTTATAGTTGACATTATGTATACATGCCATAAGATTCAGTTGATTAAATCTAAGCAGTTCGTTTGATGAAAAATATAAATAAGTCCTTCTCTAAAAAGACCTTCACTGGGCACCCTACATGAGGACGGTCAACTGCTCCTGTAGGAGGGTGGTCAACACCCTCGGTCGACCCTCTTTTATGGGGTAGTTGACCCCCTTTCAGTGTCGAGCCTAGGAGACTAGTTCTCTTGTATGTTTCTTTTGCATTAAATTTCTGAATTAAGTTGATTGATTGGTTACCTTATATTGATTATCCTTATCTCCTCTTGTATACAAATGTACATACAAAAATTTGAATTTAATAGGAATATTTTTTCATGCTTATCAAAATTAATATATTATAGATTTCTATATTTATTTATTTATTTGAATTTCAAACCTTGTGCATTAATATTTACGCATAACTGGTTTATTAATATCTTTTGCATACATATTCCATTTTCAATAAATAAAATATGAAAACAGATTAAAATTTCGACACAAACGCAACTGTGATTCCTTCATGGCCCAGTTCCTAATTACCCAAAATTTAATTTTTAGCCCATTAGCTTATTATTGATTTTTCTTATTTATTTTAAATTAAATTATCTTTTGTCTAATTTATGTTTATGTTATGGGGGGTTACATTACCCGTTATAAGATTTCATCCTAAAATCTTTTAAAGGGGCGAAGAACAAAACTTGCTCTCAAAAACCATGTTGTACCTCGATGTTATTTTATAAACACCACTAAAAATCCATGACTCATAGTGATTATGAGCTGCAGACTTGCTATTAATGAGCTCAGTCCTAGCGTGTATGTGTAATAAGTGGTGCAATATATATGCAAAACACCCTAAAATGCATATATTTCTATATGAGTGTACTTTGCATCTGTGTTACATCCATAGCCTACCATCCAATCTTGAAACCACAATGCAACTAAAAACAAGAATTTAGAAGAAATTAATTACCCGTTAAAAGCTCTGGTTGAGTCAGTCTATTCTTCTCCTCAGTTTCCCAGCAGCTTTCTGTAGGGTTATCCCCCACCGAACTCAAACTAAAGAATAGATTTGTTGCGAAGTCGTTTGATTCCATGCACCACGATCCTTTTAGTGGCATAGAGCACCCTAGACTCCAACTCGAAGCTCTCTATGTCCCCATTATCATTAAGCTTGAGTCTGTCAGCGGAATCATGAAGGCATTTGCAAAGATGAGAAACATGGAATACGTTGTGGACCCGTGATAAACGCTCAGGAAGATCCACTCGTTAATCTGTCTTCCCAATCCTATCCAAAATCCTAGAAGGCTCATAAATCCGGGAGCCAACTTCTCCCAATCTTCCTAAATAGAACAATCTTCTTCAGAGGGGAACCTTAACAAACATTAAGTCTCCAACATTAAATTCTAGTTCTTTCTTCCTTCTATCTCCATATGAATTTTTCTGGTCCTGGGCGGCCTTCATTTTCTGCCGAATCAAAATGATAATCTCTGTTAACTCATGGACAAGGTCTTGTCCAAGTGGAACCATGTCGGTAGTTTCCCTCTAACACTTAGCAATTTGCATGGCCGCCCATACAATGCTTCGAAAGTAGCCATAACAATCGTTTCTTGGTAACTGTTATTTTCTGAAAACTCTACCAAAGGAAAGTGATGTTCCCATGCTTCTCCAAAGTCGACGATGTAAGTTGTGAGTGGATCCTCTAATATCATGTTGACTCTCTCCGTCTGGTCATCTGTTTGCGGATGATAGGCTGTACTCAAACTCAGCGTCGTTTCCAAAGCTTCTTGAAGACTCTTCCAAAATTTGCTAGTAAATAACGATTTTTATCACTGACTATAGTAGTTGGGATTCCATGTAGCCTAACAATCTCCTTAACATGCAACTGGGCTAATGATGCGGTAGTCCTACTCTTCTTGATAGAAATAAAATGGGTGCTCTTTGTTAATTGGTCCATTATGACCCAAATGACTTCATTCCTCTTCTTACTCCTTGGAAGCCCATCAATAAAATCTATAACAACCCGAATTCGACAGACCATTTTTTTTTTCAAAAATTCCAATCTATCAAAACCTGAGTCGCTTGTCTTGTACCTTATAGGAAAGACAGAGATATAAAGTATATCAGAGCTTAGAAAACATCTCACAGCGAAATGGAATAAAATATATCATAATCAAATATGGCCTTACCAAAGAAATAATACTGCCTAACCAATATCCAAAGCTATCATATCTTTTCCATAAACCTAACCTACGAGTGTGTTATGGGGGGAGGTCAGAACACAAGTTCTGGTGACTGGACTAAATTACACATTCTGAAATAACACTACATATACTGTTCAGTTATGTTTTCTTGTTTATTAGGTTAGTTTAGGATCACAGCATTCAAGGCTCTATAATCACATCGTACCCATCCACCTCCCATTAGATTAACTTAATATAATACATATAGTTAGCTACCCCCAAAATATCATGGTACTTCCCATAGTGTCCTCCTTGCACGGTCCCCACCGTCATGCCACAGAAGCGTATCCTATGCCAAATGATGTACGTAAATCCGAATCATAAAGCCACATTACCGCACAGAACCCTCCTCGCTATGCCCTACAAGCATACGAAGTAATGCCTTAACGTCTATGATAGACCACCTAGTGCATGTACCTAAACCCTCGCACATATGTACAGTAACCTGAGTCTCGTAATAGGGTTGCATTCAATGCACGGAACTCAGTCGGGAGCCTTTCCGTACCTGTATAGGCCCTCCTTTAAAGGCCTACAATATAGATATCCAGTATGGTCTGCTTTTATTCACTATGGTTGTGGCCCCACCCAGGACCCTCCCTCAACCGGTGAAAGACTACATCAAGAGCTAAGTGACGTTCCCCTAACAACTAATCTAGCATCCAATTTGGCATGTCCCTTAACTATTCCTCGATAGTGAAAGGATAATGGTGTCTTGGTTTTGGCTCTAGTCTTTTCGCATCCCGCTGACTGCCAATGACAGGTATACAATGATTACTATCCACAATTTGGTCCTAACCAACCTCCCTCCATGAGCGAGTCAAACCGTTGAATCACCCGAATGACATACCTCTATAACCTTCTGACCGCCAAGCTACTATAGCAGTCAAGCTATACCCCCTTGGGTGGTATCGCGAAGACCCCCACCTCTGCGAGTACATCCTGAGCGTGTAACGCACAGAGGACCACCATGGAGTACCCTACCATGTCCCTCAGAAGCTGCATGCTTCCCTCCAGTCTCACTGAGTAATCAATCTGCATCTCGAGCAGAGTAATCAAGTGGATGTGCTCCTCCCGTGTCTTTAGACACCCCGATGATCTACCCCGTTGGGCTTTTTACCTTCGTTTGTGCGGAATGGTCCAAGCGCATTACACAAACTTGTTATTATACCCTATGTCTAATCTTTTAATCACATGCTTTCTCTATCTTATCAGCTTACCAATTAGCCTGATTATCCACATTTTAACATTTATTCAAGTTATCAGGTTTTCACCGAGCACCTTATATCTCCAAGGAATGGACCCCTCTCGCTTATTAATCCAGTGATATAACTTAACTCATTTAAGTTCATTAATAAACCCACGACATGTTATTCCCTAGATAGTAATTAATGAAAGTAATCTACTATCTCTTTACATTATTACAATGTAATTCTTCATGTTTACAAGTTACAATAGCATGTTCTACTTAATGTATAATTAGGTATATCTTTTCCACATGTTTTCTATTAACATGTTACTTAATATGTATGATTAAATATAACTTATTTCATTTTATGAGTCTACCTCATTCTTTCTTACTTAATCATAACCTTATCATACACTGTCATTACAACTTGTTGTTGTTTCCTTATTAACTTAGTTCTCCTAACTAAGGTTTATTAATTTTTTCTTTAATTTATTATAACATACGTTATAATTTCCACTTGTTCCTAGGACAAGCCTACCTATTATATTCCATACTCATTTATATAATCAGTTATAATAGGTTATATTCCCCGTTCATCACATTTTCCTTGGTTTTCTAAGCTAACCAAACCCTTACTGTTGTAACTTTTATCTCTTTACTGTCATGTAGGTTTTCACACATATCATTTATTTCCATTGCTTACATATATTTTTATATATGTTTAGGCGCTAGACCTCTCATATTAAGTTGAGTACCTGTGGACACTGGATTTGTCGGGCGGTTTCGGGCAGGCTTCTACCACAAGTTGAATTTAACCTCGTGTCTCAGTGCGGTTATCTACAATTTCCAAATTACTGTAAATTTTTCGTATAAATTAGGCATATCTACTCCTTTTTCTATTATTCCCAATAATACTATTGTGATCTTTCTTTCTTTATTCACTGCCAAGCATGTTCCTTATTTCTTTAAGGAAAACATTTCATGAACCTTATTAGTTTGATTTATAGAAAGATATAGTGGTTTATTTCTATAACGTACGCCTATCTAGATCCGTAGTTGCAAGTTATTTCTTTTATTTCTCACTGTGGCTTTCTTGCAACTATGTTCTAAGAAATATGTTATTTAGGGAAATAAATCACTTTTACTCCGAATCCAACTAACTCAGTCCACTACATCCCTTCCTTTCTTATTTTCTAAGTTAGACATTTAGTTTCTATTTTATATACTTTTCACACTACTGTAATCTTTTCTTTTTAACCACAACAAGCATATTAAATATTACTTTCATGTTCACTTCTCAATTTAGGTTTCGGGATTAAAGTATTACAGAAGTTGCTTATCTCAAACGGAGGATATATAAACAATTCAGGCTTTATACAATAGTAGCAATTTCACATATTCTAAACAGGTTTAATAGGAAATTTCCACGATTACCAATTTTTCAGCATATTAAATATAAAAGGGAATGCAAACGATAAATATACCATTTTTAAAAATGTATAATTCAAACCCACTCACCAAACAGCTTTCCAATCCTTGAATCTGATCCAAATATGATATTTCATGGCTTTCCTAACTGAATCTATTATTCAAGTAACCACGGATTAACAAATCTGATACTAAAAGAAGGGGAAAAGAGAGAAATAAACCTATATAAATCTGATTTAAGAACTTACCTCATGTCGATTAGAATTATGAACACCTATTTGTAGATTTATATCTCTTATCGTCAAATCTTGAATCATAACCCTTATGAACTAATATTCTAATTTTCTTAAAAGATTTGGAGGAAGAAGAGAATGGCAGAGCCTAGGCAACATCTCAGAAAATATGAGATTAAAGCTAGGCCCTACTAGTATATTTATAGGTGTACAAGAAAGTCTGGACCATCGAATTTAATCAATTAAAATTCTAACTGCATAAACCAAAAAACCACGTCAAACAAAATAGATCTGGGCTCGATGGAGCCAACCCTTGTGTCGACCCATCTTCATTTGGGTCAACCCCGACCAACCTAGGTCAACCCATCTTGGGTTTATGCACGTTTTCTGCTGTGTTTTGTTTTCTGGTTTTGACATTAATAAATAACGTTAATTTTATAACATATCTGATTTTGAATGTTAATTAATAACTTTATTCACTTGCTTAATATAATTCTTCTAATTTATATTATTCCAGTTATAAACTATATGTACTTTTGAATTTCAAATCTACATGTATATATATACACAGAAACTCTTGATTGTTTAATTCATTAGTAACTTACCTTTCAATTCCTTATCCTTTAATGGCCGCTTATTTAATGTAATTAGTGACACTATTAATTCATTGTTTTATTCCCCTTTTTAATGCATTGTTATATTCCTCTTTTTAATGCATTGTTTTTATTCCTCTTTTTAATGCATGTATTCTAATTTCAATTGCAGCCTATTTCTTGTTCACTTTTCATGCGTTGACTTGTTTTTTGCTTTTAAACTTTTTAATGCATGTGTTCATTTATGCATATATTTATTTCTTCTCTTAACTTGCACCTTTTATTTCAATATTAACATTTTATGCATATATACATATTCATGCAATCTTTTTTTATTACCCATTTTATTATTTAATTAAATGAAGGGTGTTACATTCTCCCTTCCTTAGGAAATTTTGTCACCTAAACTTGATAAGGGTAAAATTAAATAATTCCTCGCATAATTCACAACCATCAGTTGTACATCCAATTTTTCAACCATTTGTGCACTTGTGCAAATTGTATTACAACGTAGTAATACGTGGATGTAATGAATGCCTAAGCAGTACCACTTATCTAAATGCAAATTTTTCTTGAAAATCCTTTGAAAACATGATGCACACACCCTAAATGTACTGGAAATTTCATAGAGCATTTATAAGGACATAAAAGCTTCACGCGTGAGAACCATTGTTAATGGCATCAGGGAATTCGCCCCTTTCTTCTGTTCTCTCTCTATCTTCTGAAATCTTCACGCCTATATCTCGTCTACACATCTCTTCTATTCTCTAGTCACCTCAAATCCCCTTCCTTGTTTTTGCTATGCGTGGTGGATATCACGTCTACATTTCCTCCTTCAGACCTGAAGCTTTCCCACGACATCGTTTGTGCTCTTATTTCCCCTATTTTCGCAAACTCATTCAAGCAGCCCTTGTCAAACCCTTACGGCAGCAATCCTCCTTTCCTCTGATTTCCTGTCCTCTTAACTACTCTGCGTACCTTTTCTTGCCTTAGATGTCCTTCTGTGAATAAGCGTGGTTGCTATTTTTGGCTTTCAGATCTAGTTTTGACTTGCTTGTTCTTAGTTGTTTGGACCCACGCAGTGAGTCCTCTAATGCAGTGTGTTTTTTCTTTATTGAGAAGATACCACGATTCACTATTTGTGCTTTCCTGGTAGCGAGATTTTTGTACTATATGTTAATGAGTTGAGATATAGCCCTCGCATGGACTGATTATCAGCAAATTGTGGTTTTTTTATTTTGAATCACAGCCTCTGTCTCAGTGAGTTCTATTTCTAGCATTGGTTTAGCAACCAGAATTGATTACAGTAGTTGTGTTGGTTCATCACTTTGGAGTTTGATTTCTCTGTGTCTTTGGTCTTCAGCTTGTAGATTTTATTTGTCGGTTTGTGGTGTAGTATTGGTTTTTGGAGATGTTAGTTGAGATTTTCTTCCGGATGTTGGAGGAATGCTCTTGCTTCCTAGATCGATTATGTTTGCTTAGGTGTTTTGGTTTTCTTTCTATGGTTATTTGGAGTACAGACCCTCTAATGAAATTTTCTAGGTCCTTATTTGGATATTGAGTTTTGGTGAACTGGTGCACTTGTTATCACTGTGAATCATGGATGCTAACGCACATGTTTTCATGGTGTAATCTTATCCTTCCAACCTTTTTACTGTCTTTAATGGGCCTGTTTGACGGAGCTTCTACTTGAAGTCTAACTTGGCCAGTTCTGATCTTTGCGCGAGGCATGAAGCTCGAGAATGTAGCTACTACATGTAATACTGCTCTTTCCATGCTATGATTTGATTGGTCTGCCCATATGTATTAAACCCTGAGCTTTTATGAATTTTGGAATAAGGCGCCACTATGAAGACTTTTGATGTACCTTGTACTGTTGTGTGTCCTTGTTCCATTACTATGTAATTTACTATTTTATGCTTATGTGTAAGACAGACGTAATACTCCCTGCGTGGAGAGAATATGTATATTGTAGTCTAGTAATTTAGCTAGCTCCAGTGCTGTAAGCCTGTTAGGTAGAGTTAACGGAAAACTATAAACTCTGTAGGCGGTGGTCGGTCCACCTTAAAAATTGATTAGTTGATTGTCAACCACAATCGCCTGTACTATATTGTATTCTAATTATTGGTTATGATAAAAAAGTGTTATGGAAACCAGTCGACTATGTCGAAAAAAAATATTTTGAAAATCAAAATACTTTTTTCATCCAAATTTTCCTACGCTCTTATAGAGAAAGAGCGTAGTTCATCCAATTTTTGCATCCAAAACCATACCAACCAACTTTAAATTTGTGAATTTTAGAAAAAACTGATTTTCTGAATTCGATTTCTTAGGTTACAAAAAGGTAGAAAATGGAAAACTTCATAACTTTAGTTTTTATTTTATGTACGTTTTCTAACTGTACTTGGATTTTATTCAACTACTATATAAAGATTTCCTATCTTCCTATCCAAGCATAGTTCTCATAAGAAAATTTTCTTTATTATAGATTTTCTTTTTCAACTTACTTAGGAAAAACCTTTTTCTCCCATTTCTAGGAAATTTATATTTTTCTCAACTGTGATGTTCGTTGCTTTACTAGATTTGTTGTTTTCATTTTAGTTATGCTGCTACTCTTTTCTTAGCTTATTTAACTTAATCCACTGATCTAAGTTTAGTCTTCAAATAAGCCTTGTAATCCTTTAACTAATACAGGAAAACAAGTATTCTACACAGCTACTCCCAAGGGCTAAGAATCTTAGGACTATGTCTCCTCCAACAAAGAAAAGTCCAAACCAAATAATCTAAACACTTACTTACCCTTTTACCATCTAGTAGTCACTACTAGTCCTTGCTATGTACTAACAGTCTTTTCCAAGCAACAATCTAGGCTTTATAATGCTCATGCATTCTACAGAAACTTTCCATTATTTCCAAAATAGTCTTTGCTATTTTAATTCAAAATCTCTGTTGATATCAAGATTTTGATTAATGCCAACAAAAGAAGATAGAAATGGAAATCATGTTATAGATATAAGGATATATATATATATATATATAAGTTGAGACTTATTAGAATCATGTTAAAATCTATCCTCAAGTATAAATATATATTCATATGGCTTTAAAAATGCCATAAGTATACAAAATAAGCCTTACTAGTCGATTGGTAGAAAATTAACCGATCGACTGGTCAGAGAAATTTTGTACACAACGGCTAGTTTTGAAACATATTTTTATTTATACGATTTAAAGTTTAATTCAACCAATCAACCGATGATTTTTAACCAGACGACTGATTAAACCCAGAAACTATTTTATGAAAGGTCACCATCTTTCATGAAGAGATTCCTCTTCAATAATCAATGGAAATGGATGCAAATTTTTATAGAAACTCTTCATGAAGGAATGCTACTCTTTTACTATTATATAAACACTCCAAACATGTTTTTCAAATCACCGATTCTAAATATATTCTCTCTATTTTCTAAAATTAACTTTTATATACTTTGCAAGCAAAAGCTCTCCAAATTCAAGTTACTTATTGAATCCTTGATAATACTTTTCATATCTTGATTCAACAAGTAACTAGCTTCCTTAAAATCTTCGCAAGCATTTCAAATACTCGAGGATAAGATTATAGGAAGGGTGTACTTAAACTGTCGACTGTCCGTGTTGATCAAAGAACACAAGCAGAAGTCAAAACACTTATAGTTGTTGAAGTCCTGTGTAGTTTCTCAGGCGAGAGGCATTCTTGTTGGGGCTCGGGTGTACTGACCTATTCCTCCAGGTTAAGAGAGGGCGTGATAGTGAATTCCTAAGAGGAGCTTCGGGACTGGACGTAGGGCGAGAAGTCCAAACCAATATAAAATTCCTGGTGTCACTTTGCTTTACTTATTGCTTTTGTCTACTTGTGATATATCATATCAGTTCTTATCTATTTACATAACTACTGTATTTTAGCTAGTTAGTATATCATCTACATTTTCGCTATATCCATATAGATCCTGCTTAAGTCGTACACATCGACCTTTTCAATTGGTTCAGTAAGAAACAAAACTGTGTTTCACTATCAACATGCGAAGCTAAATACATATCTGCTGCACTAGCATGTGCTCAAGTAATATATATGCAGCAAACATCAAAAGATTTCAACGTAAAATTGTCTAATTCTTACAATTTATTGTGACAATACTAGCGCAATAAATTTATCTAAAAATCCGGTAAATCATTCCAGATCTAAACACATTGATATCAGACATCATTTCTTGAAAGACAATACTAAAAAAACAATTAATTTAGAGTTTGTAAATTCAGAAAATCAAATTGATGATATCTTTACTAAACCCCTTTAGAGAACTCATTTATAAGACTCTGACGAGAACTAGCAATTGTATCTATCAAAGATCTCTAAAAAATTATTCAATTATTTATGCTAATTATGACTATTTACTTTTTAATCGATGACAAAGGGGGAGAAAATTCATTAATTTTACATATTTTCTATGCTTTCAATGATGAATTTATTGAGAATATATGTGCTATGCTCTTAGTATTGAATTTATTGAGAATACATGGTGCTAACATTTTGTTGTAGGAATCAAAATGGTAAGATTATAATTTTATCGAACTAACAAAATGTTGTGGAAATTCAAGGGGAGCAAATACTTAGGGGGGAAAAAACCGATATGTTGTCATCAATCAAAAAAAGGGAGAATGTTGATATCAAGATTTTGACTAATGCCAAACAAAAGAAGATAGAAATGGAAATCATGTTATAGAGATAATGTTATATATATATATAAGTTGAGTCGTATTAGAAATATGTTAAAATCTATCCTCAAGTACTAATATATATATATATATATATATTCATATGGCTTTAAAAAATCCAGAAGTACACAAAATAAGCTCTACCAGTCGACTGGTAGAAAATTGACCAGTCGACTGGTCAGAGAAATTTTGTAAACAACGGCTAGTTTTGAAACATATTTTTATTTATATGATTTAAAGTTTAATTCAACTAGTCAACTGATGATTTTTAACTTGTCGACTGATTCGACCCAGAAACTATTTTATGAATAGTCACCCACTTTCATGAAGAGATTCCTCTTCAATAATCAATGGAAATGGACACAACTTTTTATATAAACTCTTCATGAAGCAATGCTACTCTTTTACTATTATATGAGCACTCCAAACATGTTTTTCAAATCACCAATTCTAAATATATTCTTTCTATTTTCTGAAATTAACTTCTATATACTTTGCAAATAAAAGCTCTCTAAATTCAAGTTACTTATTGAATCCTTAATAATACTTTTCATATCTTGATTCAACAAGTAACCAGCTTCCTTAAAATCTTTGCAAGCATTTCAAATACTCGAGGATAAGATTATAAGAAGGGTGTACTTAAACTGTTGACTATCCCTGTTGATCAAAGAACACAAGCAGAAGTCAAAACACTTATAGTTGTTGAAGTTCTGTGTAGTTTCTCTGGCGAGAGGCATCCTTTTTGGGGCTCGGGTGTACTGACCTATTCCTCCAGGTTAAAAGAGGGCGTGATAGTGAATTCCGAAGAGGAGCTTCAGAACTGGACGTAGGGCGGGAAGTCCAAACCAGTATAAAATTCCTGGTGTCACTTTACTTTACTTATTGCTTTTATCTACTTGTGATATATCACATCAGTTCTTATCTATTTACATAACTACTGTATATTAGCTAGAAAGTATATCATCTACATTTTCGCTATATCCATATAGATCCTGCTTAAGTCGTACACGTCGACCTTTTAATCCTTACCTGCTCCATGATTTGGCTTCCTCATTTCATTTTCCTTCCAAAAATAAAAAGTTTCAACAAAACTTTATTTTTGTTCATTAAAAATTATCTTTACCAAACCATAAAAATATGCCATTCTATAGAAAAATGTATTTTTTTTAAATCATAAAAATTAGAGTTGACAAATACAACTATTTCTCAATCAATTTCACAACTGTTCATATTTTATTATGTCAGTTCAATTACTTACAACTAAGTGCAAATATCTACTCTATTCTTAATTCTTACAACTTACTTTGTCCACCCAACAAAATTTTATGTCAAATCAATTGTCAAAAATTTATTGTCAAAAGAATAGAGACTTTCAAAATTTTCCTTACCGATAATTTTAGCTTTTGACAAAATGCAATCTTTTCTATATTTTGTTATTTAATTCTTTCATACTTTAAAACTAACAAGCTATACATGTTCTTTAATGTGCACGTTTTTCTAAAAGGATTGAATCTTGACAAAAATTTCATAAGAAATCACCATTCCCAAAATATACTCCATTTTCTCCAAAACCCAATATGTACTTTTTCAAATATGTTACTTATATTTTTCTTCAAACAATAAAAATATCCCATTTTGTTTCAAAAATTATTTCTACAATTTAATCAATACATATTTTCAAGTTGTAAACTTTTAAGGTCAAAACTTGTATAACACAGTAAACTATCATTCCAAGATCATTTAAAAATTTCAAGTTCTTAAAAGTTAATAGTGGGGCTAGACTCAAAGTGGTTTTCTAACTTACCTGGATCTCTCTAAATTATTTCCACAAAGTCATTTCTCTTACACACACACACACACACACACACACACACACACATATATATATATATATATATATATATATATATATATATATATATATATATATATATATTCCAAATCCATTTCCTTTTTACTCTTTCCCAATTTATAAAGCTCTACTGCCAAACCCACTAATCTGAAATACTTAACATTTCGGATACTAGCATATGAGATCCATCTTTTCTATTACAAATCACATTGCACATTTTTCTCCCAAAATTCCTAAGGGTGTCTTATTCTCAAATTTCCATATTTATTCCTTTAGTGTACATAACTGATATCCCAACTTTTTTCCCATATGTTACTCTTCCTGTTTAATGGGTTCCTTTATATAATATATAATATATTTATATTTTAAAAAAATACAAATATGTCCACTCACTATCTATACAGGAATCCTAAACCTAAGCTCTGATACTAGACGTAACAACCTGAATTTCGACAAACTGATTTTTTCAAAAATCCCAATCTATTGAAACCTGAGCCGGCATGTCCAGTACCTTACTAAAAAAAAGAGATATAAAATATATTAGAGCGTAGAAAACATCTCATAATGGAATGAAATAAAATATAATACAATCAAATATGGCCTTACCAAAGTAATAATATTGATTAACCAGTATCCGAGGCTATCGTATCTCTGCCATAAACCTAACCTACGAGTGTGTTATGAAGAGGGGGTCAGAACACAAGTTCTGGTGACTTGACTAAATTGCACATTCTCAAATAACTCTGCATATAACGTTCAGTTATGTTTTCTTGTTTATTAGGTTAGTTTAGGTTAACAACACCCAAGGCTCTATACTCATGTCGTACCCATCGAACTCCCAGTAGATAAACCTAATATAATACATATATGTAGCTACCCTAACATATCAAGGTACTTCCTATAATACCCTCCTTGCATGATCCCCACCGTCATGCCACGGAAGCGTATCCTACGGCGAATGACGTACGGAAATCTGAATCATAATGCTATGTTACTGCACAGAATAGTTGGTTGAATCTTTCAAAGTATTTTGAAAAAGTTTCCCCCTCATTTGACAAAACTGATTTATCTCAGTTCGAATTTTGAGAGTTTTATGGAAAGGGAATTTTTTTTCAAGAACGCAGTGACAAATTCATCCCAACTTCTTATGGAATGTTTTGGAAGAGAACTTAGCCACCTTTTAGCGCTTTCAAGTAGTGCAAAGGGAATTAGCCTTAGCTTGATTGATTCGTTAGACAATTGTTGCATTTTTGTTGTGGACGCATACAATTCAAATTCACTTAGAAATCCATAAGCATTTTCAGACCCAGTAAATTTTGGTACCTCTTGAATAAAAGAATGTTTAAGCTCAAAATTGTTTCCTTCAGCTGGTGGGAACATGATGACAGAGGGTTGAACGGTCCTAGTTGGATACGGCGAATGACGTACGGAAATCTGAATCATAACGCTATGTTACTGCACAGAACCCTCCATGCTATGCTATGCAAGCGTACGGAGTAATGCCCTAACGTTTACGATACATCACCCAGTGCGTGTATGTAGACCCTCGCATGTACGTACAGTCTACTGTAACCCGAGTCCCATAATAGGGTTGCATCCAATGCACGGAACTCGGTCGGGAGCCTTTCCATATCTGTATAATACCACCTTTATGGGACTACAATATAGATATCTACTACAGTCTGCTTTTTTCATGCTGGCTAAGGCGCCACCCAGGCCCCTCCTTCAGCTAGTGAAAGACTGCATTAAAAGCAAAGTGACGTGCCTCTAACAACTAATCTAGAATCCAATTTTGCTTGTCCCTCAACTATGCCCCGATAGTGAAAGGACAATGGTATCTTGATTTAGCTCTAGTTTTTCCGCATCCCACTGACTGCCGATGATAGGTATCCGACGATTACTATCCTTAATTAGGTCGTGACCAATGTCCCTCCACCGGAGAGGCAAACTGCCAAATCACCCCAATGTCATACCGCCATAGCCTTCTGACTAACAAGCTACTATTGTATTCAAGATATACCCACTTGGGTGGTATCGTGCAAACCCCTACATCTGCGAGTACATCCTGAGCGTGTACCGCATAGAGGACCACCATAGAGTACCCTATCACGTCCCTCGGAAGTCGCGTTCTTTCCTCCAGTCCCACTGAGTAATCAAGCTACATCTCATGCAGAGTAATCAGGTGGACGTGCTCCTCCCATGTCTCTAGACACCTCGTTGATCTACCCCATTGGTTCTCCACCTTTGTTCGTGTGGACTGGTCCAAGCGCATTACACACACATATTATTGGACCTCATGTCTAATCTTTTAATCACAAGCTTGCTCTATCTTATCAGCTTACCAATTAACTTGATTATCCACATTTTATCTTTTCTTCAAGTTATCAGGTTTTCTCCGAGCCCCTTATATCTCTAAGTAGTGGACCCCTCTCACTTATTAATTCAGTGATATAGCTTAACTCATTTAAGTTCATTAATAAGCCCACAACATGTTATTCCCTAGATTGTAATTAATGAAAGTAATCTACAATCTCTTTATATTATTACCATGTAATTCATTGTCCAAATTCATGTTTACAAGTTACAATAGCATGTTCTACTTAATGTATAATTAAGTATATCTTACCTCAATCCACATGTTTTCTATTAACATGTTACTTAATATATATGATTAAATATAACTTATTTCATTTTATAAGTCTACCTCATTCTTTCTTATTTAATCATAACCTCATCCCACACTGTCATTACAACTTTTTGTTGTTGTTTCCTTATTAACTGAGTTCTCTTAACTAAGGTTTATTAATAAGTTTCCTTTTCATTTATTATAACCTACATTATAATTTCCACTTGTCCCTAGGACAAGCCTACCTATTATATTCGATATCCATTCATATAATCAGTTATAATAAGTTATATTCCCCGTTCATCGCATTTTCCCTGGGTTTTTTTTATGTTAACCAAACTCTTACTTTTGTAACTTTTATCTCTTTACTGTCTTGTAATTTTTCACATATATCATTTATTTCCATTACATATATATTTATATATATATATATATGTTTAGGCACCAGATCTCTCATGTTAGGTTGACGATTGTGGACGTTGGATTTGTCGGGCGGTTCCGGGTAGACTTCTACCATAAGTTGAACTTAACCTCGTGTCTCAGTGCGATTATCTATAATTTCCCAAGTACTATAAATTTTTCATATAAATTAGGCATATATATTCTTTTTCTTATTATTCCTAATTTTCTGTTGTGATCTTTCTTTCTTTATTCACTGTCATGCATGTTCCTTACTTCTTTAAGGAAAACATTCTATGCACCATAGTAATTTGATTTATAGAATGATTCAGTGGTTTATTTCCATAAGTATGCCTATCCAGGTCCGCAATGGCAAGTTATTTCTTTTATTTTTCACCGTGGCTCTCTTGCAACTACGTTCTAAGAAATAGGTTACTTAGGGAAATAAATCACTTTTACTCCGAATCCAAATAACTCAGTCCACTACACCCCTTCCTTTCTTATTTTCTAAGTTAGACATTTAATTTCTATTTCATATACTTTTCACACTACTGTAATCTTTTCTCTTTAACCATAACAAGCATATTAAATCTTACTTTCATGTTCGCTTCTTAAATCAGGTTTCGTGATTACAGTATTACAGAAGTTACTTAACTCAAACACAGGATACATATAATTCAGGCTTTATACAACTGTAATAATTTCACATATTCTAAACAAGTTTAATAGCCAATTTCAATAATTATCAACGGCTTAGCATATTAAATATAATAAGGAATGCAAATGATAGATATACCATTACTTAAAAGGGTATAATTTAAACTCACTCACTAGACAACTTTCCAATTCTTGAATCTGATCCAGATATGATATTTCATTGCTTTCCTAACTGAATCTATTATCCAAGTAACCACGGATTCACCAATCTGATAGTAAAAGAAGAGGAAAAGAGAAAAAGAAACCTATATAAATTAGATTCAAGAACTTACCTCACATTGATCAGAATTCTGAACACCTATTTGTAGATTTATATCTCTTATCTTCAAATCTTGAATCAGAACCCTATAAACAAATATTCTAATTTTCTGAAAAGATTTGGAGGAAGAAGAGAATGGAAGAGCCAAGGCAACATATCAGATAATATTATATTAAAGCTAGGCCCTACTAGTTTATTTATAGGCGTACAAGAAAGTCTAGACCATCAGATTTAATCAATTAAAATCTGAACTACATAAACCATAAAACCACGTCACGCAAAACAGATCTGGGCTCGATGGGGTTGACCCCTGTGTCGACCCATCTTCATGTGGGTTGACCCTTAGGTCGACCCATAGGTCGACCCAAGCCAACTTAGGTCGAGCCATCCTATGTCTAGGAACTCTTTTTGCTGCGTTTTGTTTTCTGGTTTTAACGTTAATAGGTAACGTTAATTTTATAACATATCTGATTTTGAACGTTAATTAATAATGCTATTCACTTGCTTAATATAATCCTTCTGACTTATATTATTCCAGTTATAAACTATATTTGCTTTTGAATTTCAAATCTACGTGTATATATATACACAATCTCTTGATTGTTTAATTCATTAGTAACTTACCTTTTAATTCCTTATCCTTTAATGGCTGTTTATTTAATGTAATTAATGACACTATTATATTATTATTCTATTCCCATTTTTAATGCATTGTTTTATTCCTCTTTTTAATGCATTGTTTTATTCCTCTTTTTAGTGCATGTATTCTAATTTCAATTGCAACCTATTTCTTGTTCATATTTCATGCATTAACTTATTTTTTCTTTTAAACTTTTCAATGCATGTATTCATTTATGCATTTATTTCATTCTTCTTTTAACTTGCACTTTTTATTTCAATATTAACATTCTATGCATATATGCATATTCATGTAATCTTTATTTATTACCCATTTTCTTATTTAATTAAATGCGGGGTGTTACAAAATCAACAGAAATGTGTTCCCATTTCCACATGGGAGTCTCTAAAGGTAACAAAAATCCTACAAGCTTCCCTTGCTCTGCCTTCATTTTTTAACAAGTTAAACATCTAGAAACAAACTCTGCAATGCGTCTTTTCATTCCTTCCTAATAAATGCTTCTCATCATGTCCTTAAACATTTTGTCACCCACGAGGTGTAAGGTCATCCTTGGCCTCTGACATTCCTCAAGAATGTCCTTCCTAAGGTCCACACTACTAGGGACACAAATCCGGCCATCTCTCCTTAAGCTACCACTACCATCAACAAAATATCTATCAAAATATGGGAAATATTCTCCTTTAGAAATTCTTTCATTTAATATCCTTAACTCGTCCTCATGGTCTTGCTCACTTTTGACTATCTCTATCAGAATAGGTCTTATCTCCATAGCTTCAAGAAATCCTTGGGCTGCCTCGAATGGTAGTTGCAATTCAAACTAGAGAGAAAGTCAAACTGTCTCCAATCAGTGGTTGTACTAAAGGTGGTGTGCCACCAACTCAAAGCATTTACCACGACGTTACCCTTTCCAGGGGTATACTGAATGGCAAAATCGAAAGATGTAAGATATTCCATCCATCTCTATTGTCAAAGGTTCAGATCTCGTTGAGAAAACAAATATCTAAGAGACGTGTGATTAATGAACAACTCAAACTTCTCTCCAAGAAGATAACATCTCTGCATCTTAAGGACAAAAATAACTGCTGCTAACTCTAATCATGGATGGGGTACCTTTTCTCGTGATCCTTATGTTTTTTAGTTGAATAGGAAACTACTCTACCCCACTGTATGAGTATCGATCTGAAACCAGTCCAGCTATAAAAAATGTGAATATCTTGATTCCATCTGAGATAATAAGAATAGGTGCACATGTGATAGATTCCTTCACTCTCAAAATTAATTCCACATTTCTCGCTCCACAAAAACTTATGATCTTTTTTCATTAATTTGGTTAGAGGTGTTGCAATCTTCATGAAGTCCTTAATAAATTTCCATAGTAGTCAGCTAACCCAAGGAAACTCCTAACCTCCTTCGAATTATGGGGTATCTTCCACTCTTAGATAGCTTTAACCTTATTGGGGTCTGCCGCTAATCTTTTCCCCAAAATAATAATCCCTAGAAACTTGAGTTCTTTCTTCCAAAAGTGGCATTTCGAGAATTTGTCTTTAAGTTGGTTCTCCCTCAAAATTCCTAGGACTCTTCTCAAGTGTTACACTTGTTCCTTATGGTCCTTGGAAAAGATAAGAATATCATCCATAAATACTACCACAATCTTATTGAGTATGCCCTTAAATACCCTACTCTTAAGGCCTACAAAAAAGGCAGGGCATTTGTCATAACAAAATGCATAATCTCCCACTCGAACAGTCCATCTAACATCCTAGACGCCATCTTGGGCTTACTCTCATCTGAAATACTCAATTGGTGAAATCTAGCAGCCAACTCTAACTAGGAAAATATTTAGGCTTCTACCAAATGGTCAAACAAGTCATCTATTGTAACACCCCATGTCCATTAATGTCACTCACAAAGGGAATGCATCAATGTCCATGAAGCGTTATTGTTGTATAGAACAGATAAATTACAAGAATAAATAAATAAAACAACATAGCGGAAGTTAAAACTTATTTCATAGCATCATAACTCAAAACGAGTTTACATAAGTAGTCTCCAAAACCATTACATCAAGATCAATAGTCTTTTCTAAAAACTTCAAAGTACATAAAGAAGCAAATACTTAAATAACATAAATCCCCACTGAGCATAAGCAAAGACATAAAGATGAGAGAGTCCCAAGAGATGCATCTACTCTCTTCAAGCAACTGAAAGAAATCGGCACTAAGCTGTAGTATTCCCTCCTTGCAAACCTGAGGGGAGAAAAAGGAAGAAAAAAGGTGGAAAGAAAAGGGGGTCAGACATAAAGTCTGGCGAGTGCGATAACTTTAACAATATAATTATCAAAATAACTAGGATAAGGCATAAGCTGGAAAATAAGGAAATGACAGAACAATTGGGTATGACAGGGAAATAAGACGAACAAAGATAACATTAAAGGCGCCCCTAATCACTATAAGATAATTACTATACTGCACCATCACTAGTCAACCTTAAAGGTTGATCCCACCTACAGAACTTAATAATGATAATGGTAGTTTAGTGTACCCCTAGTTACCTTCATAGTTGTCGTCTGCTCCTGTCTCCACTAGGTGTACCCACTACCCCATTCGATCGTCTCCCTAACTCGTAGATTCCCGTGCTGGCCCCACAGTGGGGTGTATCACTCCCTAAAGTGGCAACCCGATACAACCAAAAATGAACGGCATATATCTACACAATTCAACAACGTCTTACCTACTAGCCCGGGCCCACACACGCATATGAACACGTTGGAATTGCTTTGCCACCGCTGACCCGTTTTGACCTCTTACAATCAAATCCACTACGCGTGTCCCGTCCTCGACTTGGGTCGAGCCCACAAAGATACTTAATGGGTTACTGGTTTGAAAAGGGCCCCCATGCATGACACAAGCTTTCCACCTATGTTTGGTCCCCTCTAATGTTTTTCCCCACTTAACTCCATTCTTATTCATGTCTTCTTACATGTTTCAATCTTGGTTAAGTACATCTACTCGTATTTCAAATGCCACCCAAGGAACCCACTAAATTCCACATGCCACCCAAGGCACCCACTTAACCCCCTCATGTCCCACTACATGTTTATCTGGTTAAGTGTTTCTTGATCCATTAAGACCGTAACCTTGTAAAGACCTCCCACATTAGACTGGCATTTGTGGCAGCTGGATTTGTCGGGCGGGTCCGGGCAGTCTTACACCACAAACGAGCCTAACCTCGTGTCTTTACAACTGTTACGCATTTAATTTATGCCTAAGACTTTCCACATTAGACTGGCATTTGTGGCTGCTGGATTTGTCGGGCGGGTCCGGGCAGTCTTACACCACAAACGAGCCTGACCTCGTGTCTTAGGCGATTTATTATTACACATAATTAATTATCCCCAATTTGAATTAATTTCCCTATTCAAATTGTCAATCAATTACAAATTTAACTATGTCCATAATTGACTCAATTATGTCGATCTATTTATGGTATATAAAATTATGCCAATTAACATCACATTTAAGGCACTTATGCCAATTCTCAATATTAAATCTTTTAATGTTATCCCCTTGCCCCACGTTGTACATTCGTTCGTTTTACATTAAATATACGTTAGACTCGAATAGTAAAACTTATAGAATAAAGAGAAAACATCACAACATGCATTGAATAAAAACTAGATCTAAACATAAGGGGTGAACTTGCATGTGTGAATAAGGTTTTTCATCTAAAATTTGCATAGGCCAAAGTTACAAACTTGCATAAACTATGGATGTCATAGATCTAATCATAAGGTGTAAACTTGCATAGGCAATAGTTACAAACTTTACATTACATGAATTCAAACTCCAACATATATATATACTTGCATATGTGATTTATACAACATAAACTATGATGTAAACTTGCATCTAACTCACACATGTCTTAGCCTAAACTTTAGATCCAAGCTTACATAAAATAGGTGTCATGAAGCATGTAAGGTTGTATATGATTCTCACAAATGATTTATATCTAAATTAACATCTAAACTTGCATATAGAATTATCAAGTTAAACTTACATATGATTTAACATATGAATTAGTTCCAACAACATAACCAAACTAGCATATGAAACATCATTATGAATTGATTGTACATAAGCCAACAATTAACATAGATTTACAACATAGATAATAACATCACAACTTTACAACATAGATAATAACATAACGGTCAATGATTCACAACATAACCGTATAATCCAAATCATAACTCAACCTAGTTAAATTGTTAATTATCTTGTTAAAGAAATCGAACTCACAACTCAAAGAAGGTCTTGTGTTCTGAAATCTCAGTTCTGAAATTGATTTAGCTGGCCTTTGTAGTAGATTCGTTATTGTTTAGATTAGAGTTGAATAGAATTGAGTTGATTAGCTTTTCTTCCTCCTAAATGGTGGCGGCTACTCCAGTTTGCAAGGTGATAGCATGACGGCCATAGTTCCAATTTTTTATTTGATTTTAGGGTTTGGGTCTACACATGTTTATATAGAATTTCAATTTAATTATAGCCGTCGGATGATCTTAGGGTTAATCAAAACCATTCAGTCAGGATAGGGTGTCACCTCAGCCCTAATGACTCAGCAAGGAGTCAGAAAGGACTCAGCAATGAGTCACAGTATGGATCAGATCACAGCAGAAAGCTGTGTAGGCTTTCTGCTCGGCCTGGGTGCACTTGGGAAGTGCACCAGTGTATTTTTGTACTGGCGCACTTCCCAAGTGCGCCAGTGCATTTATATTTTTTTTCTTCTAGTTTTTCTGCCTAACTTCGTTCGTCCATATCTCCTTCATACGTTGTCCGTTTTACGCAAACTCGGACTCTATCTCAAGCATAATTTCGAGACGAACGCAATGGCGCAACCTGTTTCCCTTAATTCCATCATTTGAAATTAAGTATTCATTAATTTGTTAACTTTAATATTAAAATTACGGGGTGTTACATTCTCCCCTCCTTAAAGGATTTCACCCCCGAAATCTCCAAGTTAAGGAGAATGCATATCCTAACATCCAATCATCCATCTACTCAACCATCAAACACAGGCATCCATTGTCCTTATAAAATTTCTAATGCTGTATGAACATATGCAAGAAGTGTGTCTATATGTTCCTTATCTAATGCAAAATCAGGCGGTCTACGGATTCAGTTGACTTCCTTGATGCAAATCATGCTACTGCCATGTGTCCATTTTATATGCGAAAGAATCCTATCGATACATATTATTTCTACAAGTGTGCACAACCAGTCATCAAAATGCAGCATCCATATGATAACACAACCATTATACATCCATTAAAATATGCACATACACTTATATGCAACATGAAGGTGATTGAGCCAATCTAGTGCCTAAGGTGTGTGTATATGCATCCACGAGCAACCACTAGCAACCACTTGCATCCACATGCATCCATCATACATAACATGTCTCAAACACATGTTTCGACCATAGGACTACCCTATCTAAAGGTCAAAGATACTAGCGAGAGGATATACTAAAGATAAAATGAGTACAAGGTAAGCGATAAAGGAGAAATTAAAAGACATACCCTCGAAAAGAAAAGGGTACAATGAACGCATCTTCTCTTCCGTCTCCCAAGTAGCGTCGCTCTCATCATTTCCCCATTGCACTTTGACTAGCTTGACCTCTCGATTCCTCAACTTCTTAATCTCCGACCCAAGAATGCATGTAGGAGCTCGTCGAACCGTCGCATCACGCTCTATCTCCACCTCTCTAAGCAAGCTCGGCTCTACCACTTCTGCGGTCTCATGCAAGCACTTCCTCAAATGTGATACATGGAATACGTCGTATACACCACTAAGTCTCTCGGGCAACTCCACTCTATACGCCATCTGTCCAATCCTCTCCTTAATAGGAAACGGCCCTACGAACCTTGGTGCTAACTTCCCAATGGACCCAAAGCGAACAACATTCCATAATGGAGACCTTGATAAAGACCATGTCCCCAATATCAAACTCAAGATCTGTCCTCCTCTTGTTCGCATAATATTTTTGCCTATCTTGCGCCATCTTCATCCTCCTTCGAATCAAATCCATCTTTTCCGAAGTCTCTCTAATCATATCGGGCCCAAGCAAGATCTTATCCGTAGATTCCCACCAACATGTAGGCGAACGATACGGCCGCCCATAAAGAGCCTCGAAAGGTGCCATGCCAATGCTAGACTGAAAGCTATTATTATATGCGAATTCCACCAAGGGAAGATGCTCCTCCTATGAACCTACAAATTTTAAAACACATAGCCTCAAAAGGTCCTCTAAAATACGATTCACCCTCTCGGTCTGGTCGTCCGTCTGAGAATGATATGCGGTGCTCAAACACAACTGAGTCCCTATCGCCTCTTGCAAGCTCCTCCAAAACTCGCTAGTAAATATAGGATCACGATCGCTGTAACACCCCACCTCCGCTAGGGTCACTCACAAAGGGAATGCACTAGCTTTGGTGGAGCATTATCTAGGTAAACATACACAGAAATATTACAAGACAGACCATATTAAACAGCGGAAGAAGAACCAAATTTCATTGCTTTAAAATCTAGGAAGGTCTAAAGCCTTTTACATCAAAATGCTATTAAATCCATTACATCAAAATCTGTCTTGCAATAGTAAAGAAACATAAAACCATAGTCATAAATCATTCCCCAATAAAGCAGCAAAGCAAGCCATAGCCAAGAGAAATCCAAGCAGTACATGAAAGAGCCTTGGAGCTTGGTAAGATCTCAACTAAGCTGTATTCCCACCCTGCGAACCGGGGGGGGGGGGGAATGGAAGAAAAAGAGGCGAAACAAAATGGGTCAGTCATAAAGACTGAGTAAGTCCTAGTGACTTTCAGCATAAAAATAGGTAAAGATAACATGGCATGAATAAACTGAAAATAAACATAAGCGTGATGACAAGGTAAACTACATGCACGATGAATCAAGTATAACATTCCATGCTTCCTATCAAGAGTATCATCACGAGGTTCCTACCAAATATCATATTGCAAGGTTTCTATAACATCGCAAGATTTCTAAGCTTCACCATTCCACTATTTTCTTTGATTTCCTATAATCTCTGCACCAACTGTACTAGTATCCCAACCCGTATCATCCTTTCCATGTATATGTACAGTCATTTGCCATATATCGTACGGGTTTCATCACGTATTTCTATACTACTTCAACGTAGTGCCACCATTCTTGAAATCGTTTGGACTGCCACCCTTGTTCTGGCTAGGTTTCCTTATCATGAGCTATCGTGTGTTCAACTAGGATTTATGCCACCTAGGACCACTAGGGATTATGCTACCTATTGAACGTTTTCTAGATTCGATTAGGGTTTATGCCACCTAGGACCACTGGGGATTATGCTACCTAACGAATTCCACATAATGATCTATTAATCGATTGGCTCCCTACAAGTCCTAGCTCGTTCATGTGTCTGTGTCATACGGCCCAATCACGAAATGTAGTCACTTGTGCTAGGTCCACCATAGGGTGTATCAAGCCCTAGGGTGCCAACCACCGACACAAATCAAGCACGCACAGTGTAAACCTACTGGTGCCCAATGCCTGCTTTTTCTGCTCCGGAGTGTGTGCACGCCCGCACTCCGTTAGAACCTACACTGGCGCACCCACAGAGCCGTCGTTCTGGTCGCTTACAATCAGCCCAGTAATCGTGCCCCACCCTGCCTAGTTCCAGGATACCATGATACATCTAGTGGGTTACTGTTGAAACGGACCGTGTAACTAGGGTTTCCGTCTAGTAGGTTAAGTGTTGTCATTTAAATTCGAGACTTAGCCCCATCAGTCTAGTATATCAAGTTGGTTAAGTGTTGTCATTCAAGTTCGTGACTTAACCCGCCTACGTGTCATGTCAAATTGGCTAATTGTTGTCGTTCAAGTTCATGACTTAGCTCTACGAATCATGTGTCAAGTTGGTTAAGTATATTCAAGCGGTCACGACTTAACCCTATCAAATCATCGTATTAAATTGGTTAAGTATATTCAAGCGGTTCATGACTTAACCCTATCAAGTCATCGTGTTAAATTGGTTAAGTATATTCAAGCGGTTCATGACTTAACCCTATCATGCGGCATTAATTCATTAATGCACCCCAACCTCTCACATCAGACCTGTTGTTGTGGTCACTGGATATGCCGGGCGGTTCCGGGCAGATTTACACCACAACTCAGTCTGACCTCGGGTTTCGAGCGCGATATGACCAACTACCCACATTGGATCCTATTGTTTGCAGTAACTGGATTTGCCGGGCAGTTCCGGGCAGATTTACACTGCAAACTCAACCCAACCTCGAGTTGGCCATTTTCATGTTTATTCTAATGTCATGTCCATGTTCAAGTTTCATGTCGAGTTCATGTCAAGTTTCAAGGATAAGTTTCATGCCCACATCCAGATTCAAGTTATAACAATGTTCATGTTTCAAGTTTTGCCTATTATCGAGTTCATAATTCATGTTCACAACCAATTCATGTTTTGCCTAATCTACCCAAATCGTATTCCCATCGCATGTGAACGTGAATCGATCTATACTACAAATAAATCCAAATCTCGAAATAGAGGGAATAGCATCAAAACTATGATAGGCAAAAGGGACTAGCATAAAGCGATAAAAGGGGTTACAAGACTAGTATGCTATAACTTGAGATAATTGGTTACAACATCACCGGCATATAGGATTTCAAATCTAGCAAGATAAGGCGATGGTCATGATAAACGCTGACATAAAAGAATAAGCATGCAAAAGCATGCCAAATACAAGGATAATGGATCCAGTGGTTTTGATGTACATAATTGCGAATAAACTAAGCAAGTCACACCCTAGGTATACGATCCAACAAAATGCCAATTCGGTGTACAACATGGTTTTCAACTATAGTGTTATGGGCATGAACAATCAACTATAATAGTCTTAGGCAATTAACCCCAGTAGTCATAGTCATGGTCATAGGTAAAAATCTCATAGTTGTGAATCATAAGCGATTAATCACAATAGTCATGGATAATTATCCAAAATAGTTCTAGGAAAATAGTCATAGGCAATTAACAATAATAGTTTCAAAGTCATGGTCATAGATAATAGCCTTATGTTCATAATCATAGGTAATAATTCTCATAGTCAAGGGTCATAGGTGATTAGCTACAATTGTCCTTGTCATAGTCATAGGCAATAGCCTTATGTTCACTATCATAGGCATAGGCGTAGTCTTATGTTCACAGTCATAGTCATAGGCATAGGCAAATCTTATGTCCACAATCATAGGCATAGTCATATGTTACAGTCATAGGCATAGGCAAATCTTATGTCCACAGTCATAGGCATAGTCATAGTCTTATGTCATTAACAATAGTTTCCATGTCGTGGACAATATTGCTAATAGTCAGGATCCAAGAATTTATGTTACAATCTAGCGTTTAAATAATAAACTAGGTCCAACCACATGAATAAGCATGATTCAATCGATAAGAAATAACCCAAAATCATAGATTCAAGAAGGGACAAGAACAGATCTAAATAGATAATCAAGCTTAGGTCCAGTTTCATTTCATTCCATGCCCACATTAAATTTAACAAGTTTAAATCTCAAAGTAACTAGAACTTATAGAGCGCGGATCGAGAATTAGAGTGCAAAGATTTGATTCTAGAAACGGTTGTTGCAGTTGTTGAATCTCTATTTGTTTAGTCTTGTTCTAGTTGAAAACCCCCAATTTGCAATTCCTAGATGTTGTCTTGACGAAGAAGAAGTAGCCATTCTCTCTTTAATTTAATTATTTCAGAAGCAGCATAAGGACAGAGTGAAATGGTGTGGAGAGAATGAGGCTAGGGGTGAGTTTATATAGGGTTAGGCAGACGAATCGGGACAGAAAACGAGGTCAAATACATCAGAATGCATCAGGTTCAGGAAGTGAGCTCGGGAGGCAGGTCGACCCCCAGGTCGACACTATGGTCGACCTGGTCCCTGGGAGGTCGACACTATGGTCGACCCCCAAGTCGACCTGGTCCTTGGGCGGGAATTTTCCCGCCCAGCCTGTTTTGGGGTTTGAATTCGAATTTCGGACTGTTTTTTATTCTGAAAATTCGTGAAACTTCAGAGGGTCATATCTCCCTCATACGGACTCCGATTTTCGAAAACTCGGACTCTATTTCATGTAAAATTTCGAGACGAACGCAATGGCGTAACCCGTTTCCCCTGATTCTGATTTTAAAATTTAATTCTGTCTTGATTTCTAGTTTTAACATGTTATAAAAATTCGGGTTGTTACATTCTCCCCTCCTTAAAGGATTTCGTCCCCGAAATCTTCAAGTTAAGAAGAACATGTACTACCATCCAATCATCCATCTACTCAATCATAAATCACAGGCATCCATTGTCTTTAAGAGATTTCTAATGTTGTATGAACATATGCAGAAAGTGTGTGTATATGTTCCTTATCTAATGCAAATGATCAGGCCTGATTGATCTTCTTAATGAAAAATATGTTTAGTGCAATGAGTCCAACATGTATGCAAATAGTCCTAGTCACATAAACACTATATGTGTGCACAAACATCCATCCATATGCATCATCCATATGATAACACATCCAATTTCATCCATAAACAAGTATAAACACTCATGCATATGCAATATGGAAATGTGTCTGAGCCGATCTAGTGCCTAATGTGTGTTACGCAATCACGAGCAACCACTAGCAGCCACTTGCAACCACTTGCAACCATCAATCATAACATGTCTCAAACACATGTTTCACCCAATTGTTCCTACCTAAAGATATAGCCGAATGATAGAAGCAAGTAGAAACTTTGTGCCCATTAGGCAATGTCAAAGCTGGAAATCTACGTCACATATATACTGAATAGGAGAAGAACTCCCTAAGCACCAGCCCATATCCTATAAAACCCAAAAAGTTTAGTCAACCCAACAGACACCCTCAAGCCCCAACATGAATTACTAATAGATAAGTCATACTCCCTATGGGGTTTGCAACAGAAATAGGATTGAGAATAGGACCGAGAGGTTATACTTAAAAGATAGCATGCAAATAAGCTCTGCAGGAAAAGGGGGATCAAGGATATACTCTTAAAAAGAGATATGATGCGCGTATCTAGTCTTCAATCTTCTAAGTCGCATTTCCTTGAGCTTAATTCCATCGTGCTTTGACCGTCTTTAGCTTCACAATTTCGTAGCTTCTTAATTTTTATTTACAAAATATGAGTTGGAACTCATTTCACTGTCGCCTCTCATTCCACTTTCACTTATTCTTTTTCTAGTATACTCAGCTTAAACATAACTGCGTACTCATGGTTTCATGCAAGCTCTCCAAAATTCACTAGTGAATCCTGGATCTCGTTTATAGGGTATTCCATGCAGAAGAATTATCTCTTGCAAATAAACAGATATCAACCATGTTGCCAAGTGTACTTACTAAGGTGATTTTATATAACTCATGCATAAGCGAGAAGAACCATCCGCCTTAGTGGCGAATATTACTCGAGCGGACCAATAAATGTGTCAAGAGATTCTAGGTAACTAAGCATGGCAGAACCCTAGGGGTTACACTAGACTTCGAGGGCATTACCAGGGCAAGTCAAGAGTCTAACTACCCTCTTTTCATACTCGAGGATGGTACCATTTCTGGACAACCACTCCATCCCTAAAAACAACCCATAGCCCAAAAACATAAGCTTTACTTCTAAATTCAAAACTTAGCATAGACATTCTCAAATCCAAACAATAAATGAGCCGATTCCCCAACAGGATTTGAGACAAAAATGGGGTCCTCTACTACGCTAGTACTAAGGTGAAGAGACTCAACTATCGAAGCAGAATTAAAAGGATGCGATGTACAAAAAAACAAAGAACTAATGGGATGATAGAAAAGAAAAGCTAAACCTTTAACAGAAATGTTACCACCTCTCTTAGGTACGCTAGTAGTGAGAGCATACAATTGCCCTCTCGACGATCTTGTTCTTTGCCCTTATCCTTGTCCTATAATACTTAATTACATGTCCCTTTTTACCATACTAAAGATATTCTCTCTTGTCATGGGTTTTTATTATTCTTTCACTTGGCCTCTTTCCTTTCACCTTTTTCCTCTTCGTGGATTAAGCCATATCAACAAGTTTCTCATCCTTAGACTTGTGTTCTTTATCCTCGTTCCTACTATCCTTGTATAGCTTGTTGAAAAGTTTCTCGAAAGCTACTTCCATCGCACGACAACCCTACAAAGCATGAGATAAGATTAGTCGCAAGTAAAACTACTGTGGCTACAGATGGAGGTTGGACACTATTTTGCCCTCCGACATGTGTCGCATGCCTACAAACTATGGTGAAAAAGAAAGAGAGAAGAGACTTAAGGGGAGAATTAAAAGATAGTGCATATGGCTTTGGGGAATAGCCTTTTTAAACATAAAACTTTTCTGGAAAAATGCTTCTTTGTAAATGGTTTTGAAAATAATTTCAAAAGGTTTTAAAAACTTTTGCCCAGTCTGGTAACCTTCTGCTCTGATACCAAATGTAACACCCCACCTCCGCTAGGGTCACTCACAAAGGGAATGCACTAGCTTTGGTGGAGCATTATCTAGGTAAACATACACAGAAATATTACAAGACAGAACATATTAAACAGCGGAAGAAGAACCAAATTTCATTGCTTTAAAATCTAGGAAGGTCTAAATCCTTTTACATCAAAATGCTATTAAATCCATTACATCAAAATCTGTCTTGCAATAGAAAAGAAGCATAAAACCATAGTCATAAATCATTCCCCAATAAAGCAGCAAAGCAAGCCATAGTCAAGATAAATCCAAGCAGTACATGAAAGAGCCTTGGAGCTTGGTAAGATCTGAACTAAGCTGTATTCCCACCCTGCGAACCCGGGGGGGGGGGGAACGGAAGAAAAAGAGGAGAAACAAAACGGGTCAGTCATAAAGACTGAGTAAGTCCTAGTGACTTTCAGCATAAAAATAGGTAAAGATAACATGGCATGAATAAACTGAAAATAAACATAAGCGTGATAACAAGGTAAACTACAGGCATGATGAATCAAGTATAACATTCAATGCTTCCTATCAAGAGTATCATCACAAGGTTCCTACCAAGTATCATATTGCAAGGTTTCTATAACATCGCAAGATTTCTAAGCTTTACCATTCCACTATTTTCTTTGGTTTCCTATATTCTCTGCACCAACTGTACTAGTATCCCAACCCGTATCATCCTTTCCATGTATATGTACAGTCCCTTACCATATATCGTACAGGTTTCATCACGTATCTCTATACTACTTCAACGTAGTGCCACCATTCTTGAAATCGTTTGGACTGCCACCTTTGTTCTGGCTAGGTTTCCTTATCATGAGCTATCGCGTGTTCAACTAGGATTTATGCCACCTAGGACCACTAGGGATTATGCTACCTGTAAAGACCCACTATTTTTAACACTCCAAAATCAATTATAAACGTCATCAAACAAGCTTACAACTAGTTTTAAGTATTAAAAGTAGCAGACCTTAAAAAAAATATACTAGAGATGATTAATAATATGGAAGATAAAATAATTACATAACTAAAACATCATAATCCTTTTTTTTTACATTGAACATTCACAAAACAAAATAGCAGCGATACAGTAAGAAGAGAATTTAAATGACAACCTCTAGATCCAACATGCAGGCTAGGCTCCTTTCTTCTTTGTTATTTTTCTTTTGTCATCTCGTATCTTCCAACTTTACAAATTCTTTTCAAAGAGGAAAAAGAGTTTCAACTATGTTTGGACTGCGCCTAACCCTATACACCCCGACCCAATCTAAGGGTTCCGATGGCTATCGCATAGGAAAAGACTGCCTACGTACCCCTTTTGAGGGATCAAGCCCACGTAGTTCTATTTCCTGCTCTTCTCCTGCATCCAAATACTCGTTAGTACATCATAACCATGGCATCCATTCAACCATTTCATCCATTCAACCATTGAAATCAATATGATTCAATATAATAAGTGAAATCTTCGAAATTGATGCAATCAACATAATTAATACAATCACTACGTTAACGTAACCAAATAAGAGCAGAAAATAGCATCATACTAATCTATCACAACATCTCACCACATGAAGTAATAAAATAAAATTAACATGCAGTCTTTAAAAAAAACAATAACACCCCATAGCAATTCCAACTTATAAAATAAAAAGGTAACAACACTAGCATACTTACACAATTATTATTCATCAATCAATAATTGTTCGCCATCAATGCAAACATAAACCATTTTGTGTATACTAATCATTCAAAAATAGTAATACGGTCACCAATGCATAGTAATTCAATCAATATTGGTTATACAACATTCACCATTAAATAACCATAACTTACTACACATCAATTTGTAGTAATTAATGGTATAACATCGCATAAACATCCTTAATGCGATCCATCAATGTGAAATAAAACATAATGTATTAGAACCAATTACATTTACCACAATTGTTTTATAACAAGTCAAAGATTATAATATTATTGTTCATTGTAAGGGAAGCTTTCTTATCTTTCAAAACATTATGTTTTATCAAAATATAACATCGTCAATTCACTTTGGAAATCAATTGTGGTTTTATTTTATGCTAAAATAATAGTGATTTTATACTAAATTTTTTTAATATACCAGAAAGTCATTTTATCTCCATTTATTCCAAAACTGTGAAATTTTCAGTAAAACTATGTCATCAATTATAAATCTTATTTTGTTGAACAAGAATATTTATGATATTATTCCGGAATCAGTAAATAATAACCATATTTAACACCTCTAATTAATTTCATTTTTTCTTTTCTTTTCAAACAACATTAATGCATACAAACATGGATAATCATACTTTTCATTTATTTAGCATATTTCAACATCATTACTCAATTTCATGAATTTTTATTTATTTATGAATAACTCATATATTCCATTCTGAAACTTATTAAAATTCTAATAGTGCAATAATCAGTAAGAAGCAGTAATTTTTGACACAACCACCCAAAATGTCTCAAATATCAAACAATTGTTAACATATCACATCATATCATAAACTAATAATCATAAATATGCATCAAGAGAACACAATAGTTTAAATTCAATTAGTTAAGTTAAAAAAAACTCATACCAATGCTTTTGCAAATAGTCTTCAACTCATACAATCCATACATGTGTACCTTCTCCATTTTATCTAACGCACGTTCTCCTTTGCCAGCAAATTTAGTTGCATAAGCTTTCTTCCTTTTTCTCTTTATTCCGTCCATTCACTATTCTTTATTTAGCATGTAACCTTTTTATTATTTCTAATCAGGAAAATTTGGAGAAGAAAATAGAATGTGTTTTTAAAGATTTTTCAAGGAGGAAGAAGGAAGAAAAAGAAGATTGATGTTTATGGTTAGGTTTTGCTCACTTATATAGTAGTTAGGGATTGATGTAGTACATTAGATTAACACTAGGAATTCTCAAATTAAATCACAACCGCTCTTTTATTTACTTCGAAATGAAGTAATTTCTTATGGCATATTTCATATGTCTATTACTATTATTTTTATCTAACACGTGATAAAAAGGCATTTGAATAAACCAAATCTTATTAAAAAGTTACCGTTTATACAAGAGAATTTATTTCTAGTCTTAAGGAAATAAATTCCTAATAAAAACAAATCAATTCACCTATATATGAACCAATGTCTAATTAATCCTTACATGCACAATTAATCAAAATATTTACATAAGAGGATTAATCCCAGTCTTTAAGAAATAAATCTCTAATAAAATAAAATGCATGTCAATCAATGCCTACTAAATCCTTACATGCGCAATTATTCAGTTATTGAACCATAATGTATAAAATTACCGCATTTACATATTTATCCATGTATAGTGAAATTTAAATTTATACCAATTAATGCCTAGCATTTGCACGAATATGCAATAAATCCCATAACCATCCGTACATAAAATATATTAACAATTAATGTAAATTAATTCTTAACTTAATAAAAAGAAAGATATTTGTGTATGTGTATATATATGCATAGGACAATTTGAATCTTACTAATTAATTGCATGAATATGCAATTAATCCTTCCTTCATATTATGTAAAGTCAATAAATGTCTAATAAATGGAATATATTGACAACTAATGCAAATGGATTGTTTACCTATTTTCAAAAGTAGAAATCAGTTATATAAATTTAATTCCCTCTTTCTTTCTTTTTTCTTCTTTTTCTACTTTCCCCGTAACATATAAAGTCAATGAAAAATCAAGTTATACACATGCATATATATATATATATATATATTATATGCACACGCATAGGATTTGAATAACATGTTAATAAATGTGCAGTTAACTCATAGCCTATAAAAGTAATGTATTATAATTCGGAAACAACATACGCCCTATATGTATGTATACATACTTAAATATATATATATATATATATACATTACACATACATATAAAATCTTTACTTATTTGCAACTTTTAATCCTATATATCTCCTATTTTTATATGCATCCATACTCGCATACTTCTTACTTGGAACAAATATCTATTTGTTTGTTTTACTTAAAATTCAAAAATATGTCAATGACGTGAATCAAACTTATGACTTCATGTATCCAAGTCCACTAACTTAACAACTACACCAAACACATTTCTTGTTCATAAAATTAGAACATTGAAAATTAATGGTTTCATGCGCGTATCTTTCATTCTAAAAAAAGAAATATCAATGGTAATAGACACGACATCCAGTTTATCATCAAGTAATAATTAATTCTTAATTACTTAACTTTTAGAACCTTAAAAGTTGCGGGATGTTACATTCTTCCCCCCTCAAAAGAATTGCGCCCTCGCAATTCCCCAAATATAAAACTCATCCAAAATAATAAATCTTTCATTTGGATTTTAAAAATAAAATCATCCGTCATATGTTAACTTCCCATATGTAATAACCATAGTTTCTTACCAATCACAACACACTATATGTATTTTCTTGTCATTCTATGGAACATGTGGTGTAAAAATAAAAATCCATCAACAAAAAATAGTTATTACAACACCCTCATACACACTCATAAATTGTCAATCAACGTGGTTCACAATAATAAAGCATATGCAAACCAAAAGAACAATTAACACATCATCAAACTAACAATGAACATGTGTATGTTCATTAATGTGCTAACCATATAATCATCCTAATGTGATGAAATTCCTTAAAGTCTCATATTTGTATTAATGATGTGCCCTTTCTTTCTTTCCTCTTTAAGAATATCTTATGCACCCACTTATGGTCATTCCTTCAAAATAATAAGTGCACTTTCATAAATCATTATATTGATTAGTACGACATCTCCAATTACTACTTTGTCCATCATTCATTATGACATTTACTCACTCAGCGCGTAAAGCGTATGGAACTCCTCACATGGTGGAGTCCCCTACCTTCCCTGTACCAACCTCTTAAGGATGCACAAATGTCTCAAACGCCAACCGCCCCTTTGCAAACGTCCTGCAGCAAAGCCCAAATTTGGAAGTTGATACATTGGTTCCTACTTGAACACTTGGTTCCCACTTGAACCCCTTGATTCCATCTTGAATCACTTGGTCCCCAATTGGACCCCTTGATTCCATCTTGAATCCCTTGGTCCCCACTTGGACCTTTAAAGACAACTTCCTTCTTGAGCTACCTTTGCATCTCGGATTTTAATCGATTGGAGTTTATCTTCAAAAGAGTTCTTCGTTGATGCATTGAGTAATGATAATTCATATATAGCAAGTTCCTTCGTTTGGTGATAAAGTTAAACTGTCCAAAATACCAAAGAGGGATCGACTAGATATGAGTTCTTCATATGTCTTTTAAAATTTTGCTTTCAAATCAAAACTTCCATCTATGGTTAAAATAAATAGAAATCCTTTGGAAAAATTCTCAAGTTCATAAAACTTTTTTTTTTTTTTTGAAGTTATGGAAGCTGGTAATTATTTGAAAAAAAATGTTTAATCTTAATAAATATGTATTATGAAACACTCCAACTTTCATATTGATTCCTCAGTGGTAAACATTAAGTCATTAATCACCAAAAGATTTCCAATTACTATTTTCATTTTTAAGGAGCAAGTGCAAAACTTTTAGTCATACTAGTCTTTCCCAGCATAGAAAACTATGTTATCACACTATGACTAAACTAATCATGTCCCCCTTCAATTCTTATTGTTTCTCTACTGTAAACCCAATCAATAGTCAACACTAGATAACAATCTAATCATATAATTAACATAAACAACAAACAATCAAATAACACACTAGCAAGCTAACCATATTAAATAAGCAGACAATAATCAATTCAATTAAAATAATTAATCCAAATAATCTTGACATGAACTAACAAGCAAACATCAAACATAGAGTGCAAAGTGGAAGTGTGCGTGTCATGGTGCTAGCAAGCAACATAGAGTGTAAAGTGGAAGTGTGCGTGTCATGGTGCTAGCAAACCACTCAGTGCATAAAGCATACGATATCCACCACTTCGATCACCAGACTATTTGGGGTTATGGAAACTATTGCTATGACCTCTTTGCTCCTACTGCACTGGTCTAAAGTCATTAACCCCTCTCACAATGGTGGACCAAAGTTATAGCTATCGATAACAAACATCAAACATAGAAGTCATCCTCACATCTCTCACTCAGTGCATAAAGCCTACGATGTCCACCACTGTCAATCACTAGACCCATCAAAGTAGTGACAGAGTTCGACTTGTACAACTACTGCTACTACCAAGCTTACCACATGGAGTCATGATCAAATCTTTACAAATGACCCCACTTCATTGGTCTATAGCCCCTTAGTCGTACCTAGGCCACTATGGCCCTGAATCCGTTCACGTACTTCCTACACATAGTGATCCAAAGTTACGGACATCGACAACCCCTTAGCACACGTCCCGCAGCAAAGCCCGGCTCATTGGTTCCCAACTGGATCCTGAGTCAAAGCTCCTCATTTGGACTTCCTTTGCATCTCGGGTTTTGGTCGAATTGGAGTTGGTCTTCAGAAGAGTTCACGATCATCATCGCGTGGTAGTGGTAAAAGCTCGAATCCGGTTCGGTTCAGTATTCTGGTTCGGCTCGTCCAGTTCGGTTCAGTGCTCCGGTTTGGCTCCTCCATTTCGATATGGTTCGGTGCTCCACTCTAACTCCAAACCTATGCAAGTGGCCTTCCTTTTTACCGTGTTCCAGTTCGGTTTGGTTCGTCTTATCTGATCCGATCCGGATCCTGCATAATTTCTAGCAAGCTATTTTCAACCATTCTAACTTTTCTATGCAATCATAAAACATACCAAACAGTAGTAACAACATGTAGGTTCAATCAAAAAGATCAAAACAACATTCATGTTCATAGAATGTGACTAATTAATCCTAACAAAACAAATCCAAATCAACTCAATTTCATATATGTTACATAAAATATGATTTTAGAATTTATGCATAATTTTTGGATGTATAATTTCGCTAATTATCACTAATCATCCCTAATTAGCCGTAATTAGTTATAAAGTTGCAAATCACTAATAAATGACCATTTTCTATTAACTAGTGAGATAGCTTTCAAATAAAGGATATATGTTAAAAACAATAATTTTAGACCATTGTTGTTCTCTTAGAATGATTCTATCTTTACTAAGCTTTGGTTTTAATTGCAACCTAATCACCATGTGTGTGTCATTTAGGTTATAACAAACACATAACCTACCTCATAAGTGTCTATCTTGCCTCACTCTTGTTTTCTTTATCCTCCACAAAAGGTTTTTTCATGAATCAGCAACATTGTAGAGTGAGCTGATAATGACCAAACAAACAGTACACACACTTCAAGCATGTAAAAAAAATTTCTCTCATATTTAAACTAACCTTAAGGTGCAAATCATTACAATGTAATGGTTAAACCTACCCAAGGCTCAGGTAATCGCCAAACCTAAGCTCTGATACCAAATGTAGCGGGACACAACCTCTATCCAGCGGCTACACTCCGCCGTGGCATTACATTGGTACCTCAGAACGGATTTTACGGCCAGCCTCTCGACTGCAACCAACCCAATCTTCCCATTGGGATGTGTAGGGGTAAGAGTCTCCTGCTCGCCACCAAACAGTCAAGCGAGAACCCCCTATCACATTCTCTAACCAGCTCTGATACCAAATGTAACGGCCCTAGGCTTTGCAACCATCAGGCAGTGGGCTAACCTCCCACCGTGACATACAGTGATACCTCAGAACTGATTTTATGGCCAGCCTCTCGACTGCAACAACCAACCCAATCTTCCCATTGGGATGTGTAGGGGTAAGAGTCTCCTGCTCGCCACCAAACAGCCAAGCGAGAACCCCCTATCACATTCTATAACCAGCTCTGATACCAAATGTAAAGACCCACTATTTTTAACACTCCAAAATCAATTATAAACGTCATCAAACAAGCTTACAACTAGTTTTAAGTATTAAAAGTAGCAGACCTTAAAAAAAATATACTAGAGATGATTAATAATATGGAAGATAAAATAATTACATAACTAAAACATCATAATCCTTTTTTTTTACATTGAACATTCACAAAACAAAATAGCAGCGATACAGTAAGAAGAGAATTTAAATGACAACCTCTAGATCCAACATGCAGGCTAGGCTCCTTTCTTCTTTGTTATTTTTCTTTTGTCATCTCGTATCTTCCAACTTTACAAATTCTTTTCAAAGAGGAAAAAGAGTTTCAACTATGTTTGGACTGCGCCTAACCCTATACACCCCGACCCAATCTAAGGGTTCCGATGGCTATCGCATAGGAAAAGACTGCCTACGTACCCCTTTTGAGGGATCAAGCCCACGTAGTTCTATTTCCTGCTCTTCTCCTGCATCCAAATACTCGTTAGTACATCATAACCATGGCATCCATTCAACCATTTCATCCATTCAACCATTGAAATCAATATGATTCAATATAATCAGTGAAATCTTCGAAATTGATGCAATCAACATAATTAATACAATCACTACGTTAACGTAACCAAATAAGAGCAGAAAATAGCATCATACTAATCTATCACAACATCTCACCACATGAAGTAATAAAATAAAATTAACATGCAGTCTTTAAAAAAAACAATAACACCCCATAGCAATTCCAACTTATAAAATAAAAAGGTAACAACACTAGCATACTTACACAATTATTATTCATCAATCAATAATTGTTCGCCATCAATGCAAACATAAACCATTTTGTGTATACTAATCATTCAAAAATAGTAATACGGTCACCAATGCATAGTAATTCAATCAATATTGGTTATACAACATTCACCATTAAATAACCATAACTTACTACACATCAATTTGTAGTAATTAATGGTATAACATCGCATAAACATCCTTAATGCGATCCATCAATGTGAAATAAAACATAATGTATTAGAACCAATTACATTTACCACAATTGTTTTATAACAAGTCAAAGATTATAATATTATTGTTCATTGTAAGGGAAGCTTTCTTATCTTTCAAAACATTATGTTTTATCAAAATATAACATCGTCAATTCACTTTGGAAATCAATTGTGGTTTTATTTTATGCTAAAATAATAGTGATTTTATACTAAATTTTTTTAATATACCAGAAAGTCATTTTATCTCCATTTATTCCAAAACTGTGAAATTTTCAGTAAAACTATGTCATCAATTATAAATCTTATTTTGTTGAACAAGAATATTTATGATATTATTCCGGAATCAGTAAATAATAACCATATTTAACACCTCTAATTAATTTCATTTTTTCTTTTCTTTTCAAACAACATTAATGCATACAAACATGGATAATCATACTTTTCATTTATTTAGCATATTTCAACATCATTACTCAATTTCATGAATTTTTATTTATTTATGAATAACTCATATATTCCATTCTGAAACTTATTAAAATTCTAATAGTGCAATAATCAGTAAGAAGCAGTAATTTTTGACACAACCACCCAAAATGTCTCAAATATCAAACAATTGTTAACATATCACATCATATCATAAACTAATAATCATAAATATGCATCAAGAGAACACAATAGTTTAAATTCAATTAGTTAAGTTAAAAAAAACTCATACCAATGCTTTTGCAAATAGTCTTCAACTCATACAATCCATACATGTGTACCTTCTCCATTTTATCTAACGCACGTTCTCCTTTGCCAGCAAATTTAGTTGCATAAGCTTTCTTCCTTTTTCTCTTTATTCCGTCCATTCACTATTCTTTATTTAGCATGTAACCTTTTTATTATTTCTAATCAGGAAAATTTGGAGAAGAAAATAGAATGTGTTTTTAAAGATTTTTCAAGGAGGAAGAAGGAAGAAAAAGAAGATTGATGTTTATGGTTAGGTTTTGCTCACTTATATAGTAGTTAGGGATTGATGTAGTACATTAGATTAACACTAGGAATTCTCAAATTAAATCACAACCGCTCTTTTATTTACTTCGAAATGAAGTAATTTCTTATGGCATATTTCATATGTCTATTACTATTATTTTTATCTAACACGTGATAAAAAGGCATTTGAATAAACCAAATCTTATTAAAAAGTTACCGTTTATACAAGAGAATTTATTTCTAGTCTTAAGGAAATAAATTCCTAATAAAAACAAATCAATTCACCTATATATGAACCAATGTCTAATTAATCCTTACATGCACAATTAATCAAAATATTTACATAAGAGGATTAATCCCAGTCTTTAAGAAATAAATCTCTAATAAAATAAAATGCATGTCAATCAATGCCTACTAAATCCTTACATGCGCAATTATTCAGTTATTGAACCATAATGTATAAAATTACCGCATTTACATATTTATCCATGTATAGTGAAATTTAAATTTATACCAATTAATGCCTAGCATTTGCACGAATATGCAATAAATCCCATAACCATCCGTACATAAAATATATTAACAATTAATGTAAATTAATTCTTAACTTAATAAAAAGAAAGATATTTGTGTATGTGTATATATATGCATAGGACAATTTGAATCTTACTAATTAATTGCATGAATATGCAATTAATCCTTCCTTCATATTATGTAAAGTCAATAAATGTCTAATAAATGGAATATATTGACAACTAATGCAAATGGATTGTTTACCTATTTTCAAAAGTAGAAATCAGTTATATAAATTTAATTCCCTCTTTCTTTCTTTTTTCTTCTTTTTCTACTTTCCCCGTAACATATAAAGTCAATGAAAAATCAAGTTATACACATGCATATATATATATATATATATATTATATGCACACGCATAGGATTTGAATAACATGTTAATAAATGTGCAGTTAACTCATAGCCTATAAAAGTAATGTATTATAATTCGGAAACAACATACGCCCTATATGTATGTATACATACTTAAATATATATATATATATATATATACATTACACATACATATAAAATCTTTACTTATTTGCAACTTTTAATCCTATATATCTCCTATTTTTATATGCATCCATACTCGCATACTTCTTACTTGGAACAAATATCTATTTGTTTGTTTTACTTAAAATTCAAAAATATGTCAATGACGTGAATCAAACTTATGACTTCATGTATCCAAGTCCACTAACTTAACAACTACACCAAACACATTTCTTGTTCATAAAATTAGAACATTGAAAATTAATGGTTTCATGCGCGTATCTTTCATTCTAAAAAAAGAAATATCAATGGTAATAGACACGACATCCAGTTTATCATCAAGTAATAATTAATTCTTAATTACTTAACTTTTAGAACCTTAAAAGTTGCGGGATGTTACACTACCTATTGAACGTTTTCTAGATTCGATTAGGGTTTATGCCACCTAGGACCACTAGGGATTATGCTACCTAACAAATTCCACGTAACGATATATTAATCGATCGGCTCCCTACAAGTCCTAGCTCGTTTATGTGTCTGTGTCATACGGCCCAATCACAAAATGTAGACATCTGTGCTAGGTCCACCATAGGGTGTATCAAGCCCTAGGGTGCCAACCACCGACACAAAACAAGCACGCACAGTGTAAACCTACTGGTGCCCAATGCCTTCTTTTTCTGCTCCGGAGTGTGTGCACGCCCGCACTCCTACATTGGCGCACCCACACAGCCGTCGTTCTGGTCGCTTACAATCAGCCTAGTAATCGTGCCCTACCCTGCCTAGTTCCAGGGTACCATGATACATCTAGTGGGTTGCTGCTGAAACGGACCGCGTAACTAGGGTTTCCGTCTAGTAGGTTAAGTGTTGTCATTTAAATTCGAGACTTAACCCCATCAGTCTAGTATATCAAGTTGGTTAAGTGTTGTCATTCAAGTTCGTGACTTAACCCGCCTAAGTGTCATGTCAAATTGGCTAAGTGTTGTCGTTCAAGTTCATGACTTAGCCCTACGAATCATGTGTCAAGTTGGTTAAGTATATTCAAGCGGTTCATGACTTAACCCTATCAAATCATCGTGTTAAATTGGTTAAGTATATTCAAGCGGTTCATGACTTAACCATATCAAGTCATCGTGTTAAATTGGTTAAGTATATTCAAGCGGTTCATGACTTAACCCTATCATGCGGCATTAATTCATTAATGCACCCCAACCTCTCACATCAGACCTGTTGTTGTAGTCTATGGATATGTCGGGCGGTTCCGGGAAGATTTACACCACAACTCAGTCTGACCTCGGGTTTCGAGCGCGATATGACCAACTACCCACATCAGATCCTATTGTTTGCAGTAACTAGATTTGTCGGGCGGTTCCGGGCAGATTTACACTGTAAACTCAACCCAACCTCGAGTTGACCATTTTCATGTTTATTCTAATGTCATGTCCATGTTCAAGTTTCATGTCGAGTTCGTGTCAAGTTTCAAGGATAAGTTTCATGCCCACATCCAGATTCAAGTTATAACAATGTTCATGTTTCAAGTTTTGCCTATTATCGAGTTCATAATTCATGTTCATAACCAATTCATGTTTTACCTAGTCTACCCAAATCGTATTCCCATCGCATGTGAACGTGAATCGATCTATACTACAAATAAATCCAAATCTCGAAATAGAGGGAATAGCATCAAAACTATGATAGGCAAAAGGGACTAGCATAAAGCGATAAAAGGGGTTACAAGACTAGTATGTTATAACTTTAGATAATTGGTTACAACATCACCGGCATATAGGATTTCAAATCCAGCAAGATAAGGCGATGGTCATGATAAACGCTGACATAAAAGAATAAGCATGCAAAAGCAAGACAAATACAAGGATAATGGATCCAGTGGTTTTGGTGTACATAATTGCGAATAAACTAAGCAAGTCACACCCTAGGTATACGATCCAACAAAATGCCAATTCGGTGTACAACATGGTTTTCAACTATAGTGTTATGGGCATGAACAATCAACTATAATAGTCTTAGGCAATTAACCCCAGTAGTCATAGTCATGGTCATAAGTAAAAATCTCATAGTTGTGAATCATAAGCGATTAATCACAATAGTCATGGATAATTATCCAAAATAGTTCTAGGGAAATAGTCATAGGCAATTAACAATAATAGTTTCAAAGTCATGGTCATAGATAATAGCCTTATATTCATAATCATAGGTAATAATTCTCATAGTCAAGGGTCATAGGTGATTAGCCACAATTGTCCTTGTCATAGTCATAGGCAATATCCTTATGTTCACTGTCACAGGCATAGGCATAGTCTTATGTTCACAGTCATAGTCATAGGCATAGGCAAATCTTATGTCCACAGTCATAGGCATAGTCATATGTTACAGTCATAGGCATAGGCATAGGCAAATCTTATGTCCACAGTCATAGGCATAGTCATAGTCTTATGTCATTAACAATAGTTTCCATGTCGTGGACAATATTCCCAATAGTCAAGATCCAAGAATTTATGTTATTATCTAGCGTTTAAATAATAAACTAGGTCCAACCACATGAATAGGCATGATTCAATAGATAAGAAATAACCCAAAATCATAGATTCAAGATGGGACAAGAACAGATCTAAATAGATAATCAAGCTTAGGTCCAGTTTCATTTCATTCCATGCCCACATTAAATTTAAAAAGTTTAAATCTCAAAGTAACTAGAACTTACAGAGCGCGGATCGAGAATTAGAGTGCTGAGATTTGATTCTAGAAACGGTTGTTGCAGTTGTTGAATCTATATTTGTTTAGTCTTGTTCTAGTTGAAAACCCCCATTTTGCAATTCCTAGATGTTGTCTTGACGAAGAAGAAGTAGCCATTCCCTCTTTAATTTAATTATTTCGGAAGCAGCATAAGGACAGAGTGAAATGGTGTGGAGAGAACGAGGCTAGGGGTGAGTTTATATAGGGTTATGCAGACGAATCGGGACAGAAAACGAGGTCAAATACATCAGAATGCATCAGGTTCAGGAAGTGGGCTCGGGAGGCAGGTCGACCCCCAGGTCGACACTATGGTCGACCCCCAGGTCGACCTGGTCCCTGGGCGGGAATTTTCCCTCCCAGCCTGTTCTGGGGTTTGAATTCGAATTTCAAATTCGAATTTCAGGCTGTTTTTTATTCTGAAAATTCGTGAAACTTCAGAGGGTCATATCTCCCTCATACAGACTCCGATTTTCGAAAACTCAGACTATATTTCATGTAAAATTTCGAGACGAATGCAATGGCGTAACCCGTTTTCCTTGATTCTGATTTTAAAATTTAATTCTGCCTTGATTTCTAGTTTTAACATGTTATAAAAATTCGGGTTGTTACAATCGCTCACTATGCTAGAAGGAACACCGTGCAAACGAACTATCTCTCGAATGTATACGGAGGCTAACCATGGAGCAGTCCTCTTACTCTTCACGGGAATGAAATGGGCGCTCTTAGTAAGTATGTCTACCACGATCCAAATCCCCGTATTACCCTTCCTCGATCTCGGTAACCCGTCAACAAAGTCCATCGAGACACTCTCCCACTTCCATTGTGGGACCTCCAATGGGTGAAGCAACCCACCGGGCTTCTTTTGCTCTGCTTTTACTTTTTGGCACACCAAGCATCTAGCGACAAACTCGGCCACATCCTTCTTCATACCGGCCCAAAAGTAAACTCGTCTCATGTCCATGTACATCTTGTCCCCGCCGGGATGAATGGTCATCTTCGAACGATGTGCATCATCAAGAATGGTCTTCTTCAAGTTCTCATCTCGTGGTACACAAAGTCCACCGTCCCTACGTAACCAACCCTTATCATCTAGGGTATACCTACTGAGATGACTCGATGACTCCCCCATTATGAGCTTCTCTACTAACTCAACCAACTGTGGGTCATCTCGCTGTGCCTCACCAATCCATCCCAAAAGCGTAGGTCTGACCTCTAAGGATGCTAGCAAACTGGGTACATAGTCAATGGAAGGTCTAAATTCAAATGTAGAGATGAACTCTAAGCTTTGCCGCTCAACAAACAATGGACTCAAGGACAACCTTTTCCTACTTAAGGCGTCTGCCACCACGTTACCCTTGCCAGGGGTATATGCTATCTTGAAATCGTAGGACGCTAAGAATTCCATCCACCTTTGCTGCCTTAAGTTTAAGTCCTTCTGAGAGAACAAGTATTTTAGTGATTTGTGGTCAGTGAACAATTCGAATTTCTCGCCAAGAAGATAATGGCGCCAAGACTTAAGCGCGAAAACAATAGCGGCCAACTCTAGGTCATGCGTAGTGTAATTTCTCTCATGTACTCTCAACTGCCTTCCTCCATAGGCTATTACCCTTCCCTCTTGCATTAAGACTGCGCCTAGTCCTGTCCCATAAGCATCGGTATAAACAGTAAATGGCTTACTCCCATCTGGCAACACTAAGACTGGGGCTGTGGTCAAAGCTCTCTTTAAACGTTGGAACGCATCATCACAATCTACGTCCCATGTGAAAACTGGGTTCTTCTTTGTCAAGCGTGTCAATGGGGCTGATATCTTTGCGAAGTCCTTGATAAACTTCCTATAGTAGCCGGCCAACCCCAAGAAACTCCTCACCTCGGTAGCATTTTTAGGGACCTTCCAATCTTGGATGGCCACCACCTTTGCGGGATCCACAGCTATCCCTTCTTTGGAAACCACGTGCCCTAAGAATCGCACTTCCTCCAAAAGTGGCATTTCGAAAATTTAGCTTTAAGGTTATGCGCTCGAAGGGTCTCCAATACTTCCCTAAGATGTAGGGCATGCTCTTCCTTGCTCTTAGAAAAGACCAAGATGTCATCCACAAAAACCACCACGAATTTATTAAGGTACTCCCTAAACACCCTACTCATCAAATCAAAAAAGTATGCGGGGGCGTTTGTCAAACCAAAGGGCATTACAAGCCACTCATAGAAACCATCTGGAGTCCTAAAGGCAGTCTTGTCTATGCTATCCTCAGCCACTCTCAACTGATGGAAACCAGTGGCTAAGTCCAACTGCGAAAACACTGAGGCACCAACTAACTGATCAAAGAGATCGTCAATCCTCGGCAGTGGGTGCCTATTCTTCTTATTAAGTTTATTAAGTTCTCTATAGTCCACACAAAGTCTAAGGGACCCATCCGCCTTCGTGGCAAATACTACTGGAGCACCCCACTCCGATATACTACGTCTTATGAACCCTTTCTCAAACAACTCCCCTACTTGCTTATTGATCTCCCTCCTCTCACGAGGAGCCATGTGGCATACTGGCAGAGATATTGGTTTTGCATTGTCTATAAGATAAATACGAAAGTCTATCTCACGTTTTGGGGGTAGACCCCTTACCTTATCGAAGACATCAACATATTAACGGACTATACGAATAGAATGTAAATCATTATTGGATGCATCAAGTGACTCAAGATACCTAAGCATCACCGATCCTCTAGGGTCACAAGAAATATCAAGGGTCTTTCCACTATGAGTCAACAATTTTACTACCCTTCGTTCATAATCTAGGATGGCGCCATATCGGGCTAGCCAATCCATCGCTAGAATCAACCCATAGCCCATGAAACCAAGCACAAAAGCATTACATTCAAAAACAACGCCTAAGATCGACAATCTCAAGTCCCTACAGACCATGGATAAATGAGCCGACTCACCAATAGGATTTGAGACTACAATGGGATCCACAACAAGACTAGTATCTAAGTGCGGTGTTTCAACTAATGATGTAGAGATAAACGAATGTGATGCGCCAGAATCGAATAAAGTACGGACAGGATGATCAAACAGAAAAACTAAACTCTCAACGGAAATGTTTCTACCTCGTTCTTGCAACGGTGGGATCGCGAGAGCCTGGACCTGCTCCCTTTCCTGTCCTGGTGCCACGAGAGCCTGAAGCTGTCCTCCAGAAGTTCTTTGCCCTTGCCCTTGTTTCCTTGGGCAGTCCTTAACTAGATGACCACCTCTCCACAGTGGAAACAGCCAGTCTTCTTCTTTTTCCTGCAGTCTTTACTCAGATGGCCTGGTGTCCCACAATTAAAGCACTTCTTCTTTCTTTTGCCATTATTGTTCTTCCCGCCTTTCTTGTTTTGTTGTTGTTGCTGCGGTTTCTTTTGATCCCCTTTCTTCTCGGGTGCCTTATTAGCATTGGCGCCCTTCCCCTCTTCATGCATAAGAGCCATATCAACTAGCCTCTCAAAGGTGGGCCTCCATAGGGATGTGGGTCATAGCTAACCCATGTAGTGGCTCGTTCAAACCCTTAACAAATCTCAGGGCCTTCTTTTCGGGTGTATTCACCAAGTCCAAGCCATATCTCGCCAACTGATTGAACTTGTTGACGTATTCCTTCACTGATAGATTCCCTTGCTTCAACACCAAAAATCTTTCCATATCTAAATTCTCTTCAGCCCCTGAGAGAAACTATGCCTCAAACCTACGCCTGAAATCCGGCCATGTATCAACTGGACGCTCTCCATTAATGACCTCCCACCAAAACGAAGCTTCGTCCTTCATCAACCAAGCAGCCAACTGGACCTTCTTACAATCGTCCAAATCGAAAAGGCCAAACAGATCCTCTACTTCTTTCAACCAATTTCTAGCTTCAATGAACGTTTCAGACCCACTAAAAGATTTTCCACCCATCGAACGAAAGTCTTTACATATCTTGGAGAAAGTATCTCCACGCGAAGGAATGACTGGAGTTGGGGGAGGAGGAACGTTGGCCGGTCCCGCGGCAGCGGCCCTAGCCTCGAGATATTGACGAAACCAACCGGGTACATGAACACCCTCTGGTATCTCAGATGCTCTAGACATGCTGAAAAGAAAAAGAAAGAGTTTTAAAACAAGGGAAGCGAAAGAGAGATGTATTGCTTGCGGGGATTATGCTCTTTAAAGTAAACTTTCCTTGAAAATAGCTTCTTTAAAACAAGTTTTTGAAAATACTTTCTAGGAACATAATACTTTTGAAAACACTTTTCAAAAACTTTTTATCTGTTCTTGTAACCATAACTTTGATACCACGTGTAACACCCCATGTCCATTAATGTCACTCACAAAGGGAATGCATCAATGTCCATGAAGCGTTATCATTGTATAGAACAGATAAATTACAAGAATAAATAAATAAAACAACACAGCGGAAGTTAAAACTTATTTCATAGCATCATAACTCAAAACGAGTTTACATAAGTAGTCTCCAAATCCATTACATCAGGATCAATAGTCTTTTATAAAAACTTCAAAGTACATAAAGAAGCAAATACTTAGATAACATAAATGCATAAATCCCCACTGAGCATAAGCAAAGCCATAAAGATGAGAGAGTCCCAAGCGATACATCTACTCTCTTCAAGCAATTGAAAGAAATCGGCACTAAGCTGTAGTATTCCCTCCTTGCAAAACTGAGGGGGGAAAAAGGAAGAAAAGAGGTGGAAAGAAAAGGGGGTCAGACATAAAGTCTGGTGAGTGCGATAACTTTAACAATATAATTATCAAAATAACTAGGATAAGGCATAAGCTAGAAAATAAGGAAATGACTGTGAATAATTGGGTATGACAGGGAAATAAGACGAACAAAGATAACGTTAAAGGTGCCCCTAATCACTATAAGATAATTACTATACTGCATCACCACTAGTCATCCTTAAAGGATGATCCCTCCTACAGAACTTAATAATGATAATGGTAGTTTAGTGTAACCCTAGCTACCTTCATAGGTGCCATATGCCCCTATCTCCACCAGGTGTACCCACTACCCCCATTCGATCGGCTCCCTAACTCGTAGATACCCGTGATGGCCCCACAGTGGGGTGTATCACTCCCCAAAGTGGCAACCCGATACAACCAAAAATGCATGGCTTATATCTACACGTTGCAACAACGTCTTACCTACCAGCCCGGGCCCACACACGCATATGAACCCGTTGGACTTGCGTTGCCACCACTGACCCGTTTTGACCTCTTACAATCAAATCCAGTACGCGTGTCCCGTCCTCGACTTGGGTCGAGCCCACAAAGATACTTAATGGGTTACTGGTTAGAAAAGGCCCCTCATGCATGACACAAGCTTTCCACATATGCATGGTTCCCTCTAAGGTTTTCCCCACTTAACCCCATTCTTATTCATGTCTTCTTACATGTTTCAATCTTGGTTAAGTGCATCTACTCGTATTTCAAATGCCACCCAAGGCACCCACTAAATTCCACATGCCGCCCAAGGCACCCACTTAACCCCCTCATGTCCCACTACATGTTTATCTGGTTAAGTGTTTCTTAATTCATTAAGACTGTAACTTTGTAAAGACCTCCCACATTAAACTGGCATTTGTGGCAGCTGGATTTGTCGGGCGGGTCCGGGCAGTCTTACACCACAAACGAGCCTAACCTCGTGTCTTTACAAGTGTTACGCATTTAATTTATGCCCAATACCTCCCACATTAGACTGGCATTTGTGGCTGGTGGATTTGCCGGGCGGGTCCGGGCAGTCTTACACAACAAACGAGCCTAACCTCGTGTCTTAGGCGGTTTATTATTACACATAATTAATTATCCCCAATTTGAATTAATTTCCCTATTCAAATTGTCAATCAATTACAAATTTAACTATGTCCATAATTGACTCAATTATGTCGATCTATTTATGTTATATAAAATTATACCAATTAACATCACATTTAAGGCACTTATGCCAATTCTCAATATTAAATCTTTTAATGTTATCCCCTTGCCCCACGTTGTACGTTCGTTCGTTTAACATGAAATATACATTAGACTCGAGTAGCCTAACTTATAGAATAAAGAGAAAACATCACAACATGCATAGAATAAAAACTAGATCTAAACATAAGGGGTGAACTTGCATGTGTGAATAAGGTTTTTCATCTAAAACTTGCATAGGCCAAAGTTACAAACTTGCATAAACTATGGATGTCATAGATCTAATCATAAGGTGTAAACTTACATAGGCAATAGTTACAAACTTTATATTACATGAATTCATACTCCAACATATATATGTACTTTCATATGTGATTTATACAACTTAAACTATGATGTAAACTTGCATCTAACTCACACATGTCTTAGCCTAAACTTTAGATCCAAGCTTACATAAAATAGATGTCATGAAACATGTAAGGTTGTATATGATTCTCACAAACTTGCATATGATTCATATCTAAATTAACAACTAAACTTGCATATAGAATTATCGAGTTAAACTTACATATGATTTAACATATGAATTAGTTCCAACAAGATAACCAAACTAGCATATGAAACATCATTATGAATTGATTGTACATAAGCCAACTATTAACATAGATTTACAATATAGATAATAACATCACAGCTTTACAACATAGATAATAACATAACGGTCAATGATTCACAACATAACCATATAATCCAAATCATAATTCAACCAAGTTAAATTGTTAATTATCTTATTAAAGAAATCGAACTCAAAAATCAAAGAAGGTCTTGCGTTCTAAAATCTGAGTTCTGAAATTGATTTAGCTTGCCTTTGTAGTAGATTCGTTATTGTTTAGATTAGAGTTGAATATAATTGAGTTGATTAGCTTTTCTTCCTCCTAAATGGTGGCGGCTACTCTAGGTTGCAAGGTGATAGCATGACGGCCATAGTTCCAATTTTTTATTTGATTTTAGGGTTTGGGTCTACACATGTTTATATAGAATTTCAATTTAATTATAGCCGTCGGATGATCTTAGTGTTAATCAAAACCATTCAGTCTGGATAGGGTGACACCTCAGCCCTAATGACTCAGCAAGGAGTCAGAAAGGACTCAGCAATGAGTCACAGTATTGATCAGATCACACTAGAAAGCTGTGCAGGCTTTCTGCTCGGCCTGGGCGCACTTGGGAAGTGCGCCAGTGTATTTTAGTACTGGCGCACTTCCCAAGTGCGCTAGTGCATTTTTTTTTCTTCTTCTGGTTTTTCCGCCTAACTTCGTTTGTCCATATCTCCTTCACACGATGTCCGTTTTACACAAACTCGGACTCTATGTCAAGCAGAATTCCGAGACGAACACAATGGCACAACCCATTTCCCTTAATTCCCTCATTTGAAATTAAGTATTCTTTAATTTGTTAACATTAGTATTAAAATTACGGGGTGTTACATCTATCCTAGGATACTTATTCTTCTTTCAGTTTGTTAAGTTCTTTATAATCCACATATAATCTCAATGATCCATTAGACTTTGTGTAAACACTACTGGTGCGCCCACTCAGAGGAAATCCTATGAATAAACATTTTCTGTAATTATTTTGAGATTTATCTGTCAAGCACTTTCCTTCCCTTAGGCGCCATATGCCTTAAAGGCAATGCTACAGGTCTCACATCCTTTTTGAGGTCTATCATAAATGATATTTCTCGATGGAGCGGGAGTCCTACTACCTCCTCAAAAACATCAGGAAACTCACATATTATTGGTATTGAAGATGGTCCTTCTAGATTAGAAGATAAGGAAAATAAGGCCGAATCCTATTCCCTGTCCTGCAAGGGATATCTAAGTTGCGGCTGGCTCGACTTATTAAATAAACCGCTCTTATATCGCAGTTAAGGACAACCCCATAAAATGTTAGCCAGTCCATTCCCAAAATGAGACCATACCCCTCGAACTCAAGTATATATGCATCGCAAAAGAAGTTGACATCATTGATGTCTAATACTAGGTTTTTATGTACAATAGAAAGTTGCATAGTCCCTCCGATAGGGTTAGACACCTCTATCGGATAGCTAGGAAATGAAAAGGGAACTTTCAAAGAATCAACAATCTTCTTAGTAATGAAGGACTAGGTGGCTCTTGAATCAAATAGGTTACACAAAGAAATTCTTAACATAGAATTTTACCTTGATCTCCAGGGGCTGACTACGAATCGGTGCTACTTCTAAGGCATAGTTTTGACCACTCACTATTACCATCGTCTTAGGGTAATTCCTTGCTAAGTGCCCATCCTGATGACAGTTAAAGAATTTTCCCTTGAATTATATCTTTGTTAAGCTCACTTTGCAGTCCTTCGCCTCATACCCTTTTCTATGGCATCTAAAACATGTCTTAGACTCCTTCTTGAATTTACCTCCTTTCTTATTCTTAAGCCAGAAACTTTTCTTATTGTTCTTTCTGAAGTTAGAGGTACCTTCTCCTTTATCACTCTTAAATTCCTTAGCACCCTCAGCTGAATATTGTATAGCTGCCTTGAGAAGGGCGTCAAACGTAGCTCCAAATGCCACTTCGGCCAAAAACATCTCTCTTACAGAGAATTCAATCCTTTAATAAATCTAAGGGCGTTATCCATCGGGGTATCCACTAACCCTCTCCTAAACATAAATAATTCTATAAACTTCATTAGATTCTTTTTCAGACACTCTCCTTGCTTCATTGGATAAACTTTTCTAGCTGCATACTCTTCTCGATAATGGTTGAGGACTTAGCCTCAAAACCAGTCCTAAACTCTACCCAAGAGAACACTCTACCCACATTCTCTTGTGAAATCAAGTACCATTATTCAAGGTCCTCACCCTTCAAATACCAAGCCTCTACCCTACACTTAAGTTGATCATCCCATCGGGTAGCTTCAAAGATTCTCTCACACTCCATGACCACGCTTTAGCTTCAATAAAGCCCTTAGTTCCCGAAAATGACTTGCATCCTAAACGCATGAAATCTTTGCAGAGATGAAGGAATTTGAGGGCCTCTTTAGAAGATTTAGCTGTTGGTTCCACTGGGACAAGATTGGGAATAAGGGCCTATTCCACAGTGCTAAGGTACTATTATAACCATTCCGGTAAGTACCGAGGCCGTACTGAGTTCCCCTGCTTGGGCTGGTTGTCGGCCATTTCTACTATCTAAAAAAGCAAAAATCCTTCAATAGACTTCCTAAGATAGTATCAAATCCCAAAATAAAGAAAGATAAGGTTACCTAGTATAATTGCGTATTTTTTGGGGTATAATACGTATACATGATATTGAAAACCTTTTCAAATAGCAAGTACGTCTCTCTTACATATATTCCTGTAACACCCCATAATTTTATAACACATTAAGATGATAAAATAAGGAATACTTAATTAAATATTGGGAATTAAGTAAAATGGACTGCACCATTGCGTTCATCTCGGAATTTTGCTTGAGATAGACTCCGAGTTTGCGTAAAACGTGCATCGTATGAAGAAGTTATTAAGGCTTGAAGTTTGTATACGCATAAAATATATACACACACACATAACCAATTCAAAACTGCTCAAAATAATTCAAAATTAGAAGCGGGATGTCTGGGAGGGAAATGGCCTCGTTGGGGGTTGACATACCCAAGGGGTGTCGAACTATAAGTCGACACCATAAGGGGGTGTCGACACCCACGTCGACACCCCCCAAATCCCGGTCTAAATACATTTCTGCGTATATGGACTGAATTCTTGACTAGATTCATTGGCTTTAGGCTATAAATAGGACCTTATTTCTCTTTTTTGTACACACCAAAAACAATAAAGAACTAGATGTTGCCTCTGCCTAGATTAAAATAGTCTATTATTCTTCAACAATCAAGTCATTCAAGTTCAGAGATCTGTGATTCAACATATGCAATTATTCCTCTGTTACTTAGATCCATTCTATGTGAGCCTACGTTATTTTAGTTATGACTACTTAAAAGTTAATCTTGACATGTTATGAATTGGATCTAAGCCAGTGACTAATTGAATCATATCAGATCTGCCATAATCTGTGTATATAAGTTATTTTGACATGACTATGAATTGGATCTAATCCTATGCCCATTTATCATGTCAGATCTGCCATTATTTGTAGATCTAATTCACTGTTTAAATCTCATCATGCCTATTTATGATGTCCCTATTATGATAGAATCAGTTCTATTATCGCATGTTCATCAGATTTGTTCCTATATGCATATCTTGTCATTATGCCCAATTTTGTCTCTATATGTTTATTAGTTGCTATGCCTATTTATGTCATCATATGTCAATCCTGTTATTATGTTTATTTCTCTTCTCTTCCCTTTTTCTTTTCTCTTTTTATTTTATAGCTAGGCTATCTTCGAGCTAATGCATACCGCTGAAATATGCGAACGTGTGAAATTGGAAACGAGGGGAAAACGTTGAAATTGGAGCATAACTTGTATTGGGAAATTTGGACATAACTTGAATTGAAAACATGAATGTGGGTTTGGGGTATAAACTGAAATTGTGAATAAAGACCTTAATTTGGGGCATATGGTTCATTATGAACATGACTTGGGAAAGGGGCATGAAAACCTATAATGAAATAAGGATAATTGGTTGATAGTGAAGGGGCCTAGATTTACAGTAATTAGGAGGTATAACCGCGCTTAGACACGAGGTTAGATTACACTTGTGGTAGAAGTTTGCCCGGACCCTTCCGACATATCTAGCGACCACAAGTGGTGACTCTAATGTGATGGGTCTAAGTGCGTAAACATGTAACGTGCTAAGACACGAGGTTAAGTGCGACTTGTGGAAGAAGTCTGCCCGGACCTGCCCGGTATATATAGCATCCACAAGTTGAAGGCTTAATGTGGGAGGCCTAGCGCATTATAACCATAAATGGATATATGGTAATGAAATTGAAATACTTAACTTGATTGAATCCATAGGGATTACAAGAGCATGTTAACTTGAGTAGGGGTTAAGTAAACTTGCTTGAAACAATGGGAGGGTTAAGTATATCTTAGGGTGGTGGGTAATATTTATATAGTGAATATTAGGCACACATCCCTAAAACGAAACTTAATTAGGCTCACCCCCGGTCATAAACTTATTGTAAATTTAGTCCCTATTTTTTGAAAATTCATCAAAAAAATACAAAAAATATATTAAAAAACCATGTAAATTCGTATTTAATTAAAACAATTAATCGTGAAAAAAATCAGATCAAAAAAACATTAAAAACAACGTCAAAATCATGAAATACAGAAAATCAACGAAATGCAGTAAATTGCATCAAAACATGCATATAAATCGATTAGTTGCATACATGTATGCATTTATTTCAAATCTGCGTCAAAACTGCAGTATAAATGCATACATGTATGCACATATTGTTAAAACATGCATCTGCTGATGCATTTATTTAAAAACTGCATACCTACGTGCAACTTATTCACGTTTGCATATATTTTGACATATATGCACACATGTATGCAGTTATATAGAAAAACTGCATACATGTATGCAATTTTTCAAACAGGCGTGCATAAATATATGCATGTGTATTCGAATAGTTGCATAAATGTATGCAACTATTCGTAAAAGTTGCATACATTTATGCAACTTTTTTTTTTAATTTCTGTGGACTTCCGAGAATATTTATAGATTTTAGAATTTTTTTTTTTAAGTGATAGCGCCTGAAAATTTGGACAGAAAACGAAAGAGGCGGAGGTATGGAAAGTGGCAGGCGGAAGATTCCAGGCGGCAGCTAAAATAGGGGGCGGGTTTACAGAGAAAACATTACAGGGATGTGGTGTGAATTTAAAACTATAATAGGGATATGAGCCAAAAGTACCCATTTATATATATAGGCCCACAAACTTAACTTGTTGGAGTGATGAAATTTTATTACACTGGTATGGCATAACATGTGGAAATCCTAGTAGTGGGGATGCAAACGTAGGGGTAAGCTTGTATCGTCTTGTGTATGGGACCCATTTCAGTCAGTAACCCATATATAGGTATCAAACGAGTACTCCGAACTAGGTCGGAGTCGGGACACACTTACTGAGCAGATTGTAAGAGATCTGAAAGATGGGATGGTGTATGACAGCGTGAATGGGTCTGCCTGCTCGGGAATATAAGACGTTATAACATCAGTAGATATGGTTGTGCACATCTTGGAAATGAAGTGTTGCCACTTTAGCAAGTGATACATCCTACTATGGGGCTAGCACAGGGTATCTACGGAGTTGGAAGCCAATCCATTGGGCTAGTAATTAGGGTACATCTAGACTTTGGTATGTTTAGGAGCCCATTATTATCCTTAGGGTTAACTATGGTATGTTCCGTTGGGCTGCCTATTATTGTATGGGGGTAAAACCTCTCACTAGAAGCACGCCTAAGTCTTCTATCTTATACTTGTTGGGGATCATCTTGTCCTAGTGATACTAGTATTGGTGCAGAGAAAGGAAAGTATTAGGGAAGTGCTATACATATAGTTTATCCTGTTTACCTTGTCATACCTTCCTTATTTGCTGTTATCTCCAGTTTATATGCTTGTCATGATTCTTTTACTTATTTATATGCTAAAAGTAACTGAACTCGCCAGACTTCATGTCTGACCCATTTTTTTTCTCTTCTCTCTCTTCCGTTCCCCCTCTAGGTTCTGAGGGTAGGAATACTCAAGCTTGATCATGATTTTTCTTTCATCCTGCTTGGAGCTGCTTAGATGTACTATTTGATTTCATAATTTTCTATTATGGCTATGCTTTTAGGGATTATGCTCTTTTCATATTTATTGTACTCTGATGATTTTAGTACAAGACAGAAATGTTAAGTTAACGTACTGGGTTTTATGTATTTTAGACTCATGATGTAACTATGTTTTGAACCACGATGTTTTCTGCTTTGTAAAGTTTTAAATTCCGCTGTTATTTTATAACTATCCTGTAATATTTTTATCTGTTTACCTGTAATGCTTCACGAAACTTAATGAATTCTCTTAATGAGTGACGGTAATGGACGTGGGGCATCACACTTGGTATCAGAGCTGAAGGTTACTAGATCAGATAAAAGATTTTGAAAATTGTTTTCAAGAAGGTTTTAAAAGAAAGCATTTTCAAAGGAAAAGTCTGTTTTGAAAAACATATTACCCAAAGCCATATGTAATATCCTTTGATTCTCTGTTTGAACCCCTTTTCCTTATCTTTTCAGCATCATAGGGAACCAAATATTCCTGAGGGCATTTCGATACCAGGCTGGTTCCGTAGGTATCTAGAAGCCATGACACCTGCCGGTGATCAAGCAGACATTCCTCCCCCAGCTGCACCCTTTTTCCTCATTTTCCTCCTCCGTGAGCAGAAAATTTCTCTAAGATCTGCAAGGACTTCTGTGCTATGGGCGGAAAGCCATTCCGAGGAATTAAGACCTTTGTAGAAGCAAGGAATTGTCTTAAAGAGACGGAGGACTTGTTTGGAATTTTCGAAGTTGACGATCATAGGAAGATTCAGTTAGCCATTTGGCTGCTGAAAGATGAGGCTTCATTCTAGTAGGAAGTGACGCAAGCAGGGCATCCAATGGAGACTTGGGATGATTTTCGGCAGAGATTTGAAATGAAGTTTCTTTCTCAAGCTGAGAAAAATATGCAAATGAAATGGTTTCTGGCACTCAAGCAAGGAGGAATGACTGTCAAAGAGTATGTTAACTAGTTTAATCAACTGGCGAGGTTTGGTTTAAAGCTAGTAGATACCGCACATAAGAAAGCTTTGCGGTTTGTTACAGGATTGAATGAACCCCTCTGTGGGTTAGATATGTCTCGTATTCCGATGGGAGAAACTTTTGAAAGGCTCGTTAATATAGCATTGATGCATGAGGAAGATAAAGGTGAAAAGAAAGAAGCTATGGTTAAGAAAACACAAAACAAGAAAGTATGACCCAAGAAAGTACGGAAACAACAACAAAAAAAAGGACAGAAAGAACGACAAGACTAAAGATAATAGGAAGTGTCATAATTGCGGACTGAGGGTCACTTGATTAAAGACTGCAAAAGAAGAAAGAATGCTTGTTTCAATTGTGGAGAGGTCGGGCACTTTTTTGAGGAGTGCTCGAAGAAGCAAGGACTAAAATGCGTGTCCATGCTAATATAATACACATGGATCGTGTGATATGGTGTTTAACACACAAGTATGAAATAATAGCTACTCACAGATATATATGAAACAGTAGATCCAGTGAACTAGAAAAATCACACCAAGGATTTTGATACTAGTTCGGAGCACCGTCCTAAGTCCAGTCCCAGACTTCTATCTGGATTTTCACTAATAACTAGCTCACTTGACCCGGAGGAACATGTATACAACACCCAAGCAGACGAATGGGATTTCACGCCTCTTACAACACTGAGGAATTCAACACGTGCCTCTTACAACACCGATTACTTCAGGTAAGATGAATATATTTTGTTGTTGACAATATGTTTTCTTGATAACACGATTTTGTCACTTGTAGTACAAACTTCCTATAATCTTATCCTCAAATAATACATTTGTGTATATGAAGATTTGGAAGTGGATATTGTATCGAATCAAAAGAATGTTAAATAGATTCTAGGATTCAAACGATGTATAATAGAATATGAGCAATTTGAGCGCTTGAGAGTTCAAGAATGAAATCAAGAGAATAGAGATTAGATTGATAGAATTAGTGATTTGAAATGATGATTTCGTGATGTTTATATAAGGAATAAACAATTGTAACCATTCATGAAGAGTTACAAACAACAGTCATGTATATTGAAGAAGAGAAGCAACCGTTGAAGAAATGGAAGTGTCAATACGAAAGGTTGCTTTCTGGAAGAAAATGGTCGACATGTCAAAAAGGACCAGTAGACAGGAGTTTGAATATATATATATATATATATATATATACATGTTACGTATCCTTGTGCACGTTAATTGTGCATTCTGGGCAGAAATGGCCGACCGCCTGGTTTTCAACCGGTCGACCGGTTTAGCCCAGACTGCACACTTAATGTGCACTCTTATATTCTAATATATATATATATTCAAAGATTCGAGGAGTGAGATTATTTGAGGATAGATTTTTACATAAATAACACTACTACCGTACCAAATAATCAACCTCTAATGTATAATACCAATGAATATCTTCTTTTTCTTCTTTTTGTCAATCACGGCGTATCTCTATGTCAAAAATCAAAATTCTATAAAAATCTTGACTCAACATTCTCCCCTTTTTGATTGATGACAATAAACTTCTGAATCTCCCCCTGTATATGATCTTCCCTGAGATTGTGCCTGTAGATCTATATTTTCCTACATAGACACTGTTAGCACAATTTCAGTTCTTCCCTTTTTTAATTGATGACAATATACTTCTGAATCTCCCCCTGAGATTGTGCCTGTAAATCTATATTTTCCTGCATATACGCTGTTAGCACAATTTTCTCCCCCTTTATCATCGACAAAAAGAGGTGTTGAATAATTGAGAACATAAATGATATGAGCAGGATTATGAGCAACATACACTACTACCATAGATCAAGAGTTATCAAGAGTCATAAAATACGATCATACACATAAGTCTAGTACGAAATAAACTATGGCACTATTTAGATATAAGTGCCGGATAATGTCTTAAAAAATAAAGCCGTAAGTACGTTGAAAGAGATAAACTAAGAAGACTCATTCCGACTCTGTCTCATCTTCCTCTTCTTCTTATTCTTCTTTAACAAGCTAACTTTTCCCACGTCCACGCCCATGACTAGTTCCCGAGCTTGCACCCTCTTTCGAAGATGTCCAAGTAAAAGAAGGAGGAGCTGGACGTGTGTCGGGGTCTTAAGCTTGCATAGATGAGGATGATGCACCACACGATATTGCTTCCCACAAAGATTCAAAGAAAGACTTATGTTTGTTAAAGCGTTTATCCATTTTTGTATCCATACTTTTAAATCGTGCTTCAAGGAGGAATTGATTTCGAGCAATAGTTTCAAGCGATTCCTTTGTAGAGGAAGATGATCGTAGAAGTTTAACTTCCTCGGGTTTTGGGCTGGACGATTGTGATGAAGCTCCTTGATGTCCATTTTCTTTCCATTGTTCAAAAGGCATAATATTGAAGTATGGAGCGGGAAGCTTCATCCTTTAAATCAATTCTTTGTTAATGCATTTGGGCTTTGAAACCGTCGAATCAAGAGGTTTAATGCCACAATCAAGTAATAGACGCATAATATGTTCATTATAAAATAAATGCGGCCTAGAACTCTCATTAACTTGCAATATCTCATTGAAAATCATACCAATCCAGTTGATATGAATATCCCCGTAGATTGCATATAATGCTTTGAAATTTTCTTTATAGACGGCATCAAAATTTCCTATTCTCGGAAAAAGGGAATACATAAGGGTGTGATGAATAACTCTCGCAGTAGGTCGTAAACCTATGGATTTTGTACTATCCTTATTATCTTTAATGAATCGATGACTAACATGATCACGTACATGGATATTACAAAAGTTACTTGAGAATTTTCACCTAAAAAGGAAGAACCAAGGACATTTGCCATTATTTCACACGAGATAAAGACTTGTTTGCCACATATTACGGACCAAAGGCATTGAGAGGGATTTTCTGGCTTGTACTTCTCTAAGTTTAGGTTAGCATAGAATAACTTGATCATAACATGGTTAATTGCCACATTATTTTGATCAAAGTCAATTACGTTTTCATTATCGGCAGTCTTTGCTAAGCCAAGAGCATGATAATTAGAGAAATCAGCGAACTTAATGTACGAACCTGGATGGATTTTAAAATCTTTCATCTCATTCCACCTTTTGATTACAATTGGATCAACAAACCACTTCTTGATAGAGAGATCAATTGGTTGTGATTCAGAGGATGAAGCTTGCTTTAATTTCTTTTGTGAAGTAGCCATTTGGGTGAGATTGTAAGAAGAATTGATTTCTAGGGTTATGAAGGTTTTGGAGTAGAAAATGTTTAGAGCTAAAAGATGTGAGGAGATGGAGTAAAAAACTGGACATATATGGACCTTAAAAACAAAACTTCCCAAAACCGGTTGACTACCTTGAATTCACCGGTCGACCGTTTTCAACCAGATGATAAAACGATCGACTGGTTTACCAGTGAGCTGTTTTTCTTCTTCTTTGGTCTTATTTCTGAGTTTTAATGGTCCATATAATATTGATTTTATTCAATATATATATATATATTAGTACATGAAAAAATATGAGAATATAATCATAATTTTAAATAAAAAATTAATGAGAGGTAGAGGAATTGTGATCGGTAGACTCTTCTTTGACATCGTTAATGCGTGGTTTCCATGGCGACCACTTTTCTTTTGCTCCTTCATTCCGATTATAGTTTCTTTCCCATGAATTTGGGCTCCTAGGGGATGAAGGTACATGTGGCATTGGCCCATATATGCTACGTTTGTTTGAACCACAAAAGAATGATGCCATTCTTTCTAAAAGAGATAGTCGTTCCGAGGTCATTTGTTTCTCATAATGTAGCTATCTTTGAAGATCAATTTGATGTTTTTGGTAATGATGAATCTCGTCGATCTTCTCTCTAGCGCGGGGTGAACAAAACAACGCTTTCTTTGGCCCTTTTTGAAGTTGGCGTATTGCCAGGAGTATGATTGCATTTGTGATGACACTTTGATTTGTATTTTGGAGTTTCGGGAGAGTAATACTCTTCCGGCTCAGAACTTCTGACAGAAATATGGGATTTTTGAACACATTCATCACATATATGTGCCATGATCAGTTTGGGAGATTAAGATGAAGAGAATAGCAATTTTGTAAAGGTTTTTCTCTATATATAAACTTGAGGCTAGTATTTACCATGATTTATTGGCCATAGAAGATTTAAAAGCTCATATTCACTTTTCCTAATATAACAAAAGCCAAAAATAGCTAATGTTTTTAGGAAATACAAACTGGATGTGAAAAGAACTAATCAAAATATAACATTAGTGATAACATTATTTGTCAAGTTCTTTTCTAGAGAAAAGACCAAGCTCTCTATGTAATTTTATAAAGTTAGACTCTAGTAGTGGCTTAGTAAAAATATCCGCTAGTTGATTATCAGTTTGGACATATTCGAGAAATATATTTCCTTTTTCGATATTGTCTCTAAGGAAATGTGATGGATATCAATGTATTTGGTTCGAGAGTGATTCACCGGATTCTTAGAAAGGTTTATAGCACTTGTGTTATCACAATATATAATAGAATTTGATAAATGAATATCAAAATCCTGAAGTGTTTGTTGCATGTATATTACTTGAGTAGAAGCAAGAGCTGCTGATATATATTCAGCTTCACACGATGATAGTGAAACACAATTATGTTTCTTACTAAACCAAGAGACAAGTGATTTTCCAATGAAATGTCATGTACCACTTGTACTCTTTCTATCCGTTCGAGAACCTCTGAAATCAGCATCGCTATATGATACTAATTCGATTGGACATTCTTTTGGGTAGAAAAGACCGAAATCTTTAGTATTATTAAAATAACGAATTATACGTTTCACTGCTCATAGGTGTGATTCCATTGGATCTGCTTGAAACGTGCACATAGACAAACACTCATCATTATATCTGGACGATTAGCTGTGAGATAAAGAAGAGAAACAATCATGCTTCGATATAGCTTCTGGTCAATGCTTTTACCATTTTCATCTTTTTCAAGATGTGTAGTCGTACTCATGGGAGTAGGTTTACCAGATGTATTTTCTAATCTGAAGTGCTTGATAAAATTTCCACAATACTTTTCTTGATTAATAAAAATACCATTTGGAAATTATTTGATTTGGAGTCCAAGAAAAAAATGATAGTTCTCCCATATGAGACATTTCAAATTCTTTAGTCATAATATTTGCAAACTCATTGCAGAGTTTATCATTTGTTGAACCAAAGATGATGTCGTCTACATATATTTGAATAACTTGAATATCTTTTCGAGAATGTTTGATAAACAAAGTTTGATCGACTTTCCCTATTTGAAATCCTGAGTTAATAAGATAACTACGTAATCATTCATACCAAGCACGAGGTGCTTGTTTTAAACCATATAGAGCTTTCTTAAGTTTGTACACATAGTCGGGATATTGTTCATGTACGAACAAAGAGATTGTTCAACATATACATTATCTTTGATAAATCCATTTATAAAAGCACTCTTGATATTGATTTGATAAAGTGTGAAATTATGATGACAAGTAAAAGATAATAGGATCCTAATAGCTTCTAGTCGAGCAACTGATGCAAATGTTTCTTCATAATTAATAGCTTCTTCCTGGTTATACCCTTGTGCTACTAATCTTGCTTTATTTCTGGTAATATTACCTTGTTCATCAGCCTTATTTTTAAAGACCCACTTAGTACCAATAACTGATTGATTAGTTGGTCTTGGAACAAGTTCCCAGACATCATGGTGCTCGAACTGATTTAGTTCTTACTGCATGACAATGATCCAGTAATCATCAGTAGCAGCCTTTTTTTGACTCTTAGGTTCGATATTTGAAAGAAACACGACATGACCCATTTGATGGAGTTGACTCCTTGTTCTGACTTGTGATGTTACTTCCCTGATTATATTTTGAGTAGGATGATCTCTTAATATTCTCGGTGGAGATTGTATCCTCCTTGGTGGAGATTGTAACTCACATGGTTGAGGAATATTTTCAACAACTATTTCAGAGTCAGAATCAACATTTGTGATGATTGGATTATTAGTGACTATAGTTTCGTCATCATCTGTATAATTTGAGGATGCTGATAGAATTCGTCAAAAGAGACATGAAGTGATTCTTCAATAGTTTTGGTTCGTTTATTAAATATACGATAGGCCTTGCTTCGTTTTGAATAACCGACAAATATTCCTTCATCGGCCTTTGGATCGAATTTACCGAGATGGTTTTCGTATTTAAGATAAAGCACTTAGAACCAACTACTTTGAAGTATGAGATATTAGGCTTTCTTTTGTTAAATAATTCATAAGAAGTATTCTTGGTGAGAGGTCGAACGGATACACGATTCAAAACATAACAAGCAGTTGCAACAGCTTCTGCCCAGAAATGTTTTGGTAAAGTGGTTCCTTTTAATAATGTTCTTGCACATTCTTGTAAGGTTCGATTTTTCCGTTTTACTACTCCGTTTTGTTTTGGAGTTCCAGGAAACGAAAAATTATGATATAAACCTTTCTTTTTTCAAAAATGTTCGAATTCATTATTTTCGGACTCTCCCCCATGATCACTTCTTATATTTTTAACTTTAAGCCCTTCCGATTTCCGAATTCTCTTGACGAAAGATTTGAAATGTTCGAAAGTGTCGGTTTTGTTTTTCAAGAAAATTGTCCGGGTGTAATGAGAGTAATCATCAACAATTACAAACATATATCGACTATGATTTATTGACTGAACCTTAGTTGGTCCAAATAAATCTGTAACACCCCACGTCCATTAAAGTCACTCACAAAGGGAATGCATTAAATTTCATGGAGTATTATAAGTGTATAGAACAGAATATAATGAGACAGATACATATAATGGTACTTTAAAAATTTAAAACAACTTCATTGCAGCGGAAAAATAGTTTGGTTACAACACCAAAACCAATAATAAAACCAAGAACACTTAATATCCATCTTGACAAATTATTTTCGGAGTACATAAAACAAAAAGCATAACCCCAACATGAATAGCCATAAAAAGAGATAAGTTGAACTTTTACTTTCAACAATCCAAGCACTTCCAAAAGAGAGAGAAAGAAATCCAAATCAAGCTCCACTAGGCCCACCCTGAGAACCGGGGAGGAGCAGAAAGGAAAGAAAAAAGGCGAAACAAACGAGGTCAGACATAAAGTCCGGCGAGTCCAGTAACTTTAACAATATAATTATTAAAGTAATAGGATAAGAACATAAACTGGAAAGTAAGAAATGACTATAACATAAGCATGTATGACAAGGTAAGCAAAATGAATAAGATAAACATTGATTGCGCTTCTAATCACTATAGGATAATTACCACACTGCACCAACCCTATTTACTCTGAAAGTTGATCCCTCTTTCTAATCATAATGATAATAATAATAATAATGGTAGTTTCGTGTACCTCTAGCTGCTGTCATAGGTGCCACATGCCCCTATCTCCACTAGTTGTACCCACTACCCTCCCCATTCGATCGGCTCCCTAACTCGTGTGTATTTATTACTTGTGTCATTCGGCCCCGCTTGTTTGTAGATACCTGTGCTGGTCCCACCATGGGGTGTATCAATGCCTATGATGGCAACCCGACATAATTCAAGATGCATATTGTATAACTACTGATTCCCAGTGCCTGATTTTTCCACTCTGGAGCACGTGCATGCCCGTACTCCGTCGGAACTTACACTGACGCACCACCCGCCGCTATTTTGACTGCTTATAATCAGCCCAGTAATCGTGCCCCACCCTGCCTAGTTCAGGGTACTGTGATACATCTATGTGGGTTACTGCTGAAATGGGTCCTTGTTACTAGGGTTTCTTAATCAACATGTTATGACGGTTAAATGTTCTCAATTTAACCTAGCGCCACCCATTTGTTTAATTAACATGTTGTATTGGTTAAGTGTCGCCTATTCATGTTACTTAACCTTACCATTCTTAGCATGTCTATTCATTGGCATTAATTGATTTATTAATGCACCAACCTCTCACATTATAACTGTTGTTTGTGGTTGCTGGATGTGCCGGGCGGTTCTGGGCAGACCTCTACCGCAAACTCATTCTAACCTCGGGTTTTGGGTTTGATGCACTAACCTCTCACAATAGACCTGTTGTTGCGGTTGCTGGATGTGCCGGGTGGTTACGGGCAGTCTTACACCGCAACTCAATCTAACCCCGGGTTATGCATGTTCATTATCTCATTTTATTATTCAACCCCAATTTGAATTATTATCCCTATTTCGAATTGTCCATAATTTCCAATTCAAGCTATGTTCATAATTATCCACCAAATTATGTCCATAATTTCCATGTATATAAACTATACCAATTTATGTCTCAAGTTAATTACATAGTTACTAACCAATTTATGCTAATTACATAATATCCAATTTTTAATATTTCCTAAACTATTTCCTATCGTTCCCACGTCGTTCGTATATATAATTCACATAATACGTTAGACTCGTTGTTAGCCTAACTCATAAGAAAAAGGAAAAGAAAGAGGCGTATGACATCCACACTGGCATAAAACAATATAGATCTAATTAAGCATGTGTAACACAAACTTGGCATAGAACAACATAAATCTAATTAAGCATACAAACGTGAACTAGCATATAAGATGGATCCAATTAGCATATGCAATGTAAACTGACATAGATCTAAACATAAGAACTGGCATGGATCTAAACATATAAGCATAAACATGCATAGATGAACATAACTTGCATATAAACTTGCATAGATGAACATAACTTGCATATAAACTCGCATAACTTGCATAGATGAACATAACTTGCATATAAACTTGCATAACTTGCATGGATGAACATAAATTGCATATAAACTAGCATAGATAAACTTGCATAACTTGCATATAAACTCGCATAACTTGCATAGATGAACATAACTTTCATATAAACTCGCATAACTTGCATAACTTGCATTGATAAACATAACTTGCATATAAACTCGCATAACTTGCATAAATAAACTTGCATAACTTGCATAGATAAACATATCTTGCATAGATGAATCTAATCAAGCATATGTAATTAGACATAGGAATTAACATCATAAAATGAATCTAATTACATATGATAACAAACTGGCACATATTAACAAAATAGATGATAACAGAACTGACTAATAACATATGATTCAATAGGCATATTCATACAGTCCAGATCACAGCTTATCATAGTTATTTTAATTAATTATCCTATGAAAGCAACTTGAGACGACCCCAAATCCCGTATAGACGGAGCCAAGGGTAATCCGTGGAATATAACACAGAAACAGATAATAGCAGAACAGAAATAAATAAATACACCAGATAATGAACAATAGAATATACTGGATAAAAGTAATCATCAGAGTTACACAGTATACAGGATCATACTTAGTACAAATACAGTTCAGCCATACATAGATGTCTACAGCGGAAAACAAACAAAATATGTACAATAGGAGCTGAACAGCATAAAAAGAGATAAATGATAGAATCCATCTTCAGCTCCAGCTATCCAGAAACAACCAGCTAAACCTGAATACAAGGCTGCCCGTGTAGAAAAAGGGGGCACCCGAGTTTGAGAGTGAAACAAACTACGAGTCAGTCATGGGACTGGTATGAGAAATCTATTCAACACATATATAATATGGCTAATCACAGGACCACGCCACTTTCGTGGAACGGGTTTTCTCCATTGGATTGCGGGTGCTTTAAAACAAATCTTTCATTGAAACAACGCTATGCTCTTTATAAAAATGAAGCCATTATAAGACTCAGTTCCCATCACACAATGCAACGTAAACCGGAGGATAGAGTTTTTACCTTATAACGGCCAAAATATGCTTGATACGAATAAAACAAAGGCATTTGATATTATTGCTAGTGTTTATATGTTTCAAAAACAATTTCAAATCATAACTATCAATCATAGACGACATGAGCGTCCTATGCCACTATGCCGCCAACTATATATATACAATCGAAACCGCATCGTCACGTATTTGGAAATTGGATTTCCGTCATGAACCAAGGCAAAAGATAGTCCTTACCGAATTCGAGACGCTCTAGCCCGCCCCTCAGGATCAGAGCTCGAGTGACCCTTGGATCGTCAGGGCCGGTCCACCGATGTGGATTAAAATTCCTGAACACTGCGTTTCCCCGCCCTTTGGGGCGTAAACGAGCCAACGAATGACTCCATCGGACCCGAATTGCCTGATCAAACCGAGGCGCCTCGCAACAGCAACAACCACATAGGTGAAAAGTATATAAATGTCAGGGCTGGTAGGTCACTGACACCACCCTAGCTAGAAAGAAACGCATGCCCTCCCTGAGGTCCTTCTCCCGTTTCTGGTTCATACCGGGGTGTGAGGCTCGCGATTTTACGTTATACACAAAGCTACGCCACACCGGCGGTGCTTTGATCATCACCACAAGACTTTGCTTTTCAACAGAAGCCCTGATCACTGCATCTTAGCATGCCACATAGGCAATTCATGCCATGCGACTGATGTCCATCGATATACAACCTCTGAGCTCGTGCATTTCAGAGAAGGGCGTTAAGCAAAAGAATGAATTCTCTGCCGCCAAACAGATGTACATTTAATAGAGATCAGTCAACACAGAACAAAATCCCATGTCAGACACACTGTCCATTTACAAGTACGTTCTGGGTCTGAACGAAACCGGAGGCACTAAATACCTCGCAAACCCATCGATCACCACGTATGTCTGGACGATCACCACTCATTATCCATATTTCGGGATGCCTCCCAATCAGGACCTCGGTTACCATCCAAACGAGGTGAAGATCTCCGGTCTTCGACCACCGTCTTCATCTTCGACTTTCAATCATCGGTCAATTATTTGAAATGAGAATTAACTCGGCCTTTTCAAACAATTCACGTATATTTAGAATTTCAAATCAGTTTATTTCAATGGTTAAATCGTTCGACAACACCAATTTTGTTCTTTAATGTAATTTTCACACCAAACACATTCAACAATCAAATACAACATAAATCGAGCAAATTCAGTTTATTTCCATTCCATATCGTTTATGATATTTTATAACGATTTATCGCTATTTTTATTTATTTTAAGATAGCCAATTTATTCAAAACGACGCTTCGGGCCATAACGCGACCGTGGCGCTGTTTTTCTTCAGATTTGATTCACACATATCTAAAAATCTAACCGTTGGATCTTCACACAATTTACATCATTAGAAAGGTCTTTTCAAAACGAATCCAACGGTTCCAGATTCGGGAAAATCCGACGGTCGGATTCCTCGTGCTAATCGTCTCAAATTACGATTCCGAAACACGAACTGCACGGCTTCGATACCTTTTAATTATATTTATATTTATATATAAATATAGTTCATTCTATAATTTCAACTTCGTTTTCACTTCAAATATTTCACTAACGCCTTAATATTTCGAAAAATTTCGCCATAACCTCCTTTGTACGGGGAGGGGTTTGGAAATTTATTGGGCCGTGTTAGGTACCCAATAAATCCTAAAAAGCATTCACATATTTATAGTGATATATTCTGGTGTTTACGGGGGAGCATGTATAGATAATCACTCCAGAGAATAAATTCTCGTCACTCCGTTTCCATGTGGAAATAAATAGTCCATGTGCCGTATCTAATAACTAGAGAGACGTGATTATTGTCAACTCTAGACCCGTGTGGGGTTTTTATTAATCTGGCAATTTATCGTTATATTTTTTAGAGTCCATATCAGTCATCAGTTCAACCTGTAGTATATAATCATCGCCATACAAGCCTCTCGCTCATATGGTAAATCTTCCACCTCGTCACACAAGCTCCAATTGCTTATGTGGAATATGATGAAGTATGCCTATCGTTAAGAAGTATGCCATGTAGCGTAGTTCAAATTTAATTGTTACTATCCTATGGCGATATTTATTATTTCACACAGAATAACCAACACTCCGCATCCAATGGCATTCACAGGAGTTGATATAAAAATAAAATTGCGCAGCCAACTCATCAAGGCTTACCTATTTGTCGGGCACGCAAATAATTTCTTTACTCTACAGCTAATCCATTTTTCCTGTTCAATACATGTATATATATGCAGAACAAAGCCAATAATAATATTTCTAGCAAACTATTATTTATTTCAACACGGGTGTATTTTTATCAAAGCGTATACATGATAAAAGAAATATTTTTATCATCAAAAATATTTATTCAACACGTGAATGTTTTTAACACTTCATATTCACAATAAAAATGTAGTTTTTATTGTCTATTCATTTTATTTTAAAATACGATAACATTCAACACATGAATTTCAACTCGACGAACGAATTTCAATTCAACACATGAATATCCTCTATAGTTTGTATATATATAAAAATGTGATTTTTATCGCTAAAACCATTTGTTTTAAATTCAAATAATATTCAACACATGAATTTCAACTCAACGAACGAATTGCAACTCAACACATGAATATTCTTTATAGTTTGTATATATATATATAAATGTGATTTTTATCGCTAAAACCATTTGTTTTAAATTCAAATAATATTCAACACATGAATTTCAACTCAACGAACGAATAGCAACTCAACACATGAATATTCTCTATAGTTTGTATATATATAAAAATGTGATTTTTATCGCTAAAACTATTTGTTTAAATTCAAATAATATTCAACACATGAATTTCAACTCAACGAATGAATTGCAACTCAACACATGAATATTCTCTATAGTTTGTATATATATAAAAATGTGATTTTATCGCTAAAACTATTTGTTTTAAATTAAAATAATATTCAACACATGAATTTCAACTCAACGAATGAATTGCAACTCAACACATGAATATTCTTTATAGTTTGTATATATATAAAAATGTGATTTTTATCGCTAAAACTATTTGTTTTAAATTCAAATAATATTCAACACATGAATTTCAACTCAACGAATGAATTGCAACTCAACACATGAATATTCTTTCAACATATGTAATTTATTTCAACGAATGAAAATTATTCTAACACTTGTATATTTCAGAAAATTTCGGCAGCATAACGGCAGGGTAGTTAAAACCGGGACCGTCCCTAGTACGGCTCCTCGCTCTACCTTAAAACCTCGCGGTTTTTGACAATGGGGATCATGCATCTAGTTCGCACGCAGGCGGCATGTATATATTTATTTCATTTCCACAAACTAATCCTATGTGGTTTCAACCAAATATTTTTCAACCACAAACGGGTATTTTTCAACCACAATCAATCAATATCAACCACAAACAATCCCAAACAACCATTCGCTATCAATCAATTTTCACACCAATCACAATCAATAAATATCGTCCATGGTTTGTGGACGAGGGGCGTATATATATATATATTTATATATAGCAATTCACTTTTATTTCAACACATATATAATTTTTACAATGCATATATAACTTATACATCGAACATACAACTTATACAACGCTTATACATGAGGTGTACAACGCTTATATAACTCATTCATCGACTATATAATTTATACATCGTCGTTTTCCATATTGTTTTTAAATTAGAAATCTCACATTGGGTTCCACTCCACCAAAAATAGCGGAAGGCTCAGAAAAATATGCGGTCTCTTTTGTTGGGAAGCTCTCGTTGAGACGAGTCCGACGCTTCTGAAATCTTCGAATTTCGTTCTAGCATGAAGAAGTTACGGCAGTTTTTCAATTCATCACAAAAGTTTTAATTAATTAAATAATTAAGGGCATAACCCCTTTCTTCCTCGTTCTGAAAGCTGCTTCCATCGAACCCAACATCTTCCGTCCTAGGGTTGCCAACGCCCCTCCATACGCCGTGCCATGTCTCGATCTAACGGCGCCACTGGATGGCCGTTGACCAGAGCCACCTCCGACCAGAAAAGCTTCCACTTCGGTGGGCCCCTTACTCCTCAGTTCCGCTTGAAACACGCCGCCTTCGAGGCTGAAAATCGTCCTCCTCCTCCGACAATAATTGATGCTACAAGTATGGATTGGAAGAGTGCAGTGAGCTCTTTAATTTTCGATCAGGAGTTTGGAGTAATTCCTAGTGGATTGGATCAATTTTGGGCTTCATTTTTGGATGATTTCATCCGTTAAAAGAGAAGGCGGCGGCTCCTTGTTTTGAGGGTTAGGGTTTGGCCAAAGTGTATATATATATATAATATTTTAATAATATTAAATTTCAAAAATTCTTGTTTATCGTCACAAACTCCAATTCAAACCCAACGAATGTCACCCCTAGCTAATTACCCCTATTCCGAACACAATGGGATATGTTTCGTAGGCCCATTCGACTGTTTCAGTCAGTTTTCCATTCAAATCAAAATATAAAACATTCAATATTTAATTTGAACGTACATTTCAATTTGCCAGGGCCACAAATTGATTCGAAAAATTATGAAATTTGAAACCTAGCGATAACTTCACATCCCGGATCCAACAAAAGTGGTTTCGTCGAATTCCGAGGTCGTATGCAAAATGGCCAATTTCTCGGGCTATATAAAATCCATAGCGACCCTTCTGAAAATTCATTCGGCCATAACTTTTGCTTTCCGCTATGAAAATTCAATTTTTCAGATTTGTTAGAAATGTATTCACTAACTGATTTAAATATTTTTGGTTTCACTAAAATCCGTTTTGTTTAGCACCCGGTACAGTCCGACAAAGTTTGAATTCAATTTTTGAAACTGCATCGCCATTTCAGGCCTTGTTTATAATTAAAATTAATTATATTCATTTTCAATTGTCGATTCAAACTCACTTTCCATTGCCATTATTTAAAATATTTATTTTAAATATTTAAAATCCATTATTTTAGCCAATTTAAAAAATTTAAATTGGTTCAGATTTTCTGGGTCGTTACACAACTGTACTCACAGTGATAGAAGAAAGAATAGATCCGTTCGTTGTTGTTCTAGAATCCCTTTTTTACAATTCCTAAGCTTTAATTCGTTCGAGAAGAGACTAGCTTAGTTTAGGATGCAGCAGTATGGCGGCTCATGAATGAATTTAGTTTAGATTAGGGTTTAGGTTTATGGGTGTTTATACAGATGTGTAGGATTAAATAGAGCCTTTAGATTAGTTTAGGATCAATCTAAACCATCCATTTCACAATGAAATATCACTCAGCCAACCAAATGAAGCCACATAAGCCGTAAAAATCAGAAAAATCGTCACCCAAACACGTTAGCCAAACCTGGCCGACGGGGGTCGACTCCCCTATGGGGGTCGACACATATGTCGACACCCCTATAGGGGGGTCGACACCTGTGTCGACTCCCCCTAGGAGGGTCGACACCCCTGAGCGGGAAATTTCCCGCTTAGCCCAATTCTGCTGTTTTGAAATTCGAACTGGTTTTAGATTATTAATTATTATTTTAATTTCTGTTTAAACTTGAAATCTTCTAAGCTCCATAACTTCTTCATACGGAGCCCGATTTACGCAAACTCGGACTCTATCTCAAGCAGAATTCCGAGACGAACGCAATGGCTTAATTCGTTTCACTTAGTTCTTCTTCTAAAAATTAAGTTTCCTTAAATTTGTTAATTTTAATATTTTAAAATTACGGGGTGTTACAAAATCCAAATGTAGTACTCAAGTGGTTGTAATGTTGATATGATTTTCTTGGATTTAAAAGATGATTTGGTCAATTTTCCTAATTGACATGCATCACATATGTTACCAACTTTAAAGCTCATTTTGGGTAGTCCTCTAACTAGATCGTTTTTGGCTAGCTTGTCGATAGTTCTGAAGTTTATATGACAGAAGCGTTTGTGCCATAGCCATGGATCATTATCATTAGCCACAAGACACATATCTGAATAATGATTAATATTCATATTCAGAATATATATATTTCTGTCTCTATAACCTTCGAAAACTAAATTATGGTCTTTATCTAAAATACTACACTTATTATCTGAAAAGGAAATTGTAAAACCCTTGTCGCATAACTGACTAATACTAAGTAAGTTGTGTTTCAAATTTCTAACTAGCATGACATTGGTAATAAGAGGTAAGTTAGATGTACCGCAATTGCTCACATCACGTTTGCCGATGATATAGTCTTTTGAATTATCTCTAAAAGTAACGGAGACACCATCTGAGTATGTAATATTTGTCAATAAGATCTTGTCTCCAGTCATGTTCTTTGAGCAACCACTGTCCAATATCCACTTTCCTCTTTTCCTAAGTGGGACCTGCAAAAAATAAAATTAAGTCCATGGTACCCACTTTTTATGGGGTCCTAAGAGTTAGGTCATGGGAGTCAAAACCCATACAGGTCTGATATCCCCTTTATATATATAATTAGAGTTAAAATACAAAGTATTCATGAAATGTCGAATAAATTTGTTCCTAATCAAATTGTTATTTGTTTTAGGAACCCAAATCTTGATAGTTTTAACATTTTTATTTTGAAACTTCACAACTAGTTTTGGCTTGGAATATAATAAACTAGGATTTTTCTTAGCTTCATCTTTCTTCTTCTTGAGATGTTTCTTGGTTTCTTGTTTCTTATATCCCAAACCTTATTTATTTGAAGCAGGTTGTGAACTTTCAATGATTTTTGTCAAATTTTCTCGACCTTTGTTGAAGTTAGAAACATTTTGAGTAATATCATCTAACTTAGTTTGTAAACTAGCCTTTTCTAGGTCTATAATTTTGACTTTTGCCTTAAGCTCATGATTTTCAGTAGTAAGAGCATCATTTTTCTCTTTTTGAGTTTCAATTTCTTGACTCAAAAGAGATAATTGAGAGTAAATATTAGATGATGATTCTTGAAGTTTTTCAGGTTCTTCTTCTAATATTTTCTTCTCGTCTTTTAACATATCTCGTTAAAACTCTGCTCTACTCAAATCTGCTTTGGCTTCTTTTAATTGTCGTTTTATGTCCTTATATTTAACTATCAATTTGGCATTAATATCAAGTACTTCATCAAATGTAGGAATTTGTACCTCATCTTCGGCTGCCATGAAATAAATGTTTGCTTGTTTTTTTCTGTATCAATTTCACTTTCTGATGAAGACGAGTCTGAATCATCCCATGTAACTGAGAATGCTCATTTCTTTGATTTGTCCTTCTTGTATCTGAATTTGTCATTTTCTGACTTCTTATTTTGCTCCGGACAATCCTTGTGCATGTGCCCCCTTTTGTGGCTGTTGAAACATTCAATAGCGGATGAAGATGGTCTATTTGATCTAGTTTTCTTATTGTTATATCGACTAGCTTTTCGTTGTTCAAGAATATTTTGAAACCTTTTGCAATGAATGCTAGGTCTTCATCTTCAGAATCTGATTCACCTTCATCTTTTTCTGCATGAAATGCTACATTTTTCTTTTCTTCTTTCTGTTCCTTTCTAGCCTACAAATTAGCTTCATAGGACATTAGATTTCCTATCAATTCATCTGGCTTCATGATGGAAAGGCCATTCGCTTCTTCAATTGCTAATACTTTTCCTTCCCATTCACTAGTCAGGGAATGTAGGACTGTTGAAAAAACATCAAAATTTGAATATTTTTGCCCTAAACCAATAAGTGCATGATGAATAGTTTGAAACCGTGAATACATATCATTGATTATCTCATCCAGCTTCATTTTGAAATTTTGAAACTGACTTTTCAGCATAGCTATTTTGGCTTGTTTAACCTTGTTAGTACCTTCATGAGTGGTTTTCAGCGTTTGAAAATTTGATATGCGGTGGTACAGATACTAAAACGGTAATATTCATTTTGGTCTAATGCACAAAACAACATGTTTATCGCTTTTGCATTTATGGCTGTTGCCGTTTTCTCAGCCGATGTCCATTCTAAATAATCAGTTGTTGGATTCACTATTTCTCTTTGTGTTGAATTCCAGGCATCATAGCTATTTGACTGCATGAAGAATGACATATGTGTTGAACAAAGCTATAGTTGAGACCATTGAAGAATGGAGGTCTTTGTGCCGATTGACCTTCCGTGTAAGTGGTGTTTTGAGTGCTAGTACTTGCGTTATTTGCCATATTACAAGAATATATCAAATAACTGTGTTATGGTTATAAGATAACCTTGCTCTGATACCAAATGAAAATGTGTGTACTTGTTAATATATTACACACAGATCGTGTAATATGGTGTATAACACACAAGTATGAAATAGTAGCTAATCACAGATATATACAAAACAGTAAATGCAGTAAACTAGAAAAACCACCACGGATTTTTATACTAGTTCGGTGCACCGTCCTACGTCCAGTCCCAGACTTCTATCTGAATTTTCACTAATAACCACCTCACTTCACCCGGAGGAATAGGTATACAACACCCGAGCAGACAAATGGGATTTCACGCCTCTTACAACACTGAGGACTTCAACACGTGCCTCTTACAACACCGAGGATTTTAGGTAAGATGAATATACTTTGTTGTTGACAATATGTGTTCTTGATAACACGATTTTGTCACTTGTAACACCCCACCTCCATTAAGGTCACTCACAAAGGGAATGCATTAACTTTAGTGGGGGTCATAAGAGCAGATAAAATTACAAAATAGACAAATTTAAGCAGCGGAAAACAATTAGAACTTTTATTTCATAGTAGCATAGTAGGATAAACTTTCATAAGGGTTGTTTCTAACATCAACACAAAAACATCAAAACCCATTACATCGAATATCTGTCTTGTTTCTCAAAAGAAGCATAATACAAAATAACATAACATAATTCCCCAATTAAGCAGTAGCCAGCCATAGCAATAAAGCAAAGAGTCCAATGCAATACATCACAATCTTCGAGCTTGAAAAGAATCTGAACTAAGCGCTGGTATTCCCTCCCTGTGGACCTTGGGGGGACGAAAGAAAGAAGGCGAAACAAAAACAGAGTCAGGCATAAAGCCTGGTAAGTCCAGTGACTTTCAGCATGTAAATAGGTAAAGGTATCATGACATGAATAAACTGGATACAAGACATAACCATGATAATAAGCATCGCAAGATAACGAGATAAGCATAAGATAAGACCAGAACATGATAAGGTATCGTACTAATTCCTAATTTCTCTGCACCACCTAACTAGTGTTCAACTAATGCCATTTGTTACAAAACAAGATAAGTAATCCCCATTTCCCACATGATAGTTTTATAGGTACATATCTCATGATGAGGGTCCCACCTCATATTGACAGTTTACCTGTCCCCACCGTACCTATCTTAATTTATCGGCTCCTATTCATAACGTTCCACATGTGTTTGTATCAACCCGACCCCTACTTGTAGATACCTGTGTTGGTCCCACCATAGGGTGTATCATTTCCTAGGGTGGCAAACCGATACAGTTTTAGAGTGCACAACTTTATACCTACTTGGAACTTAGTATCTAAATTTTCCCATGCCGGAATTACGTGCATGCTCGTAATCCGTCGGAACCTGCACCGCCGTACCACCTGCCGCTATTTTGACCGCTTATAATCGGCCCAGTAATCGTGCCCCGACCCTGCCTAGCTCAGGGTCCTGTTGATACCTAATGTGGGTTACTACTGAAAAGGTTCCCACTACTAGGGTTTTCCTAGGTTCTATTCGAATACCCCCCATATTGGTTAAGTGTCATTAGTCAATCAATTCAAGTTTACTTATCCCACCCATTCATCATGTTATATTGGTTAAGTGTCGTTAATCCAGTCGAGTTACTTAACCTACCCACTTGTCATGTCATATTGGTTAAGTGTTGCATGTTGACTTAACCCTACCATACTAAACATATTTTTTAGCATTAATTATTTATTAATGCATCAACCTCTCACATTGGACTTATTTGCGGTAGTTGGATTGTGTCGGGCGGTTCTGGGCAGTCTTACACTGCAAACCCATTCCAACCTCGAGTTCAAGCATTCAATGCGCTAACCTCTCACACTAGACTTGTTGTTTGCGGTTATTGGATGTGTCGGGCGATTCTGGGCAATCTTACGCCATAAACTCATTCTAACCTCGTGTTAGGCATTATTACCCATCTAATCTTCGCCTTTGACCTCTCACATTAGATTGTTGTCGTTGCGGTTGCTGGATATGTCGGGCGGTTCCAGGCAGCCTTACACCATAACTCAAATCTAACCTCGTGTCTTAGGCGGCCACTAGATTTAATTAAATTATATACTTGCCAATTATGTCCAAATTCCAATTTTTACATGCTAATTATCATATGCCCAATTATTGATTTACATGCCAATTTACATATGCCTAATTATTGATTTACATGCCAATTTACATATGTCCAAATATTGATTTACATGCCAATTTACATATGCCCAAATATTGATTTACATGCCAATTTACCCAAACTTGCAAATATAATAATAATAATAATACCCCATATCCATCACAAATTATGCCCAAAAATTCCACCAAACATGTTATGCCCATAAATTCACCCAAATAGGCAATACCCAATATTCCCCGTATTCCAAACGTTCGTATTTCGCGATTTCAGCCTAGGTTCGAAGTTAACCCAGGTTCAACAAAAGAAAACAAATAAGGGGAGATAGAAGTTGCATAAAATAAGAACAGAGAGAAAATAGGCATGAAAATATCGTCACAGGCATGAAGGCTAAGACTTGATAAGAACATCATCATGAACATGAAAAACTTATGTACAACAAGATAAACTGATGATAATAGCATCATGAGAATAAGAATAGAAGTAAAAGAATAATTTAGAATCAGGCATAGTCTCGATTTCATCTTATTACATGTCAAGACTAAATTTAGGTGTTCAAATCTAAAAATAACTGAACTTACAGCGTTTGGATTAGAAAAGTTAATTGAATCGCTTGTTGTTGTTGAAGAACTCTAACTTGATATTGATTAATCCTCTAGGTTGATGAAGTACTTTTTGATTTGATTTAGGTTTTAGTGGCGGCTAGGTTTAGATGAGAGTTTGGCGGCATGGAGGCGCCATGAGAGTGAATAATAGAATTAGGGTTAAGTTTGGATATGTATTTATAGTTGTGTTAGGCAAACCATGGCCTTTAGATTAGCATAGGAGTCATCAGAGCCATCTAAACCAAAGAGACATGTCACCCAACCAACCATAGTGCGACACATAAGCCCTAAAACATAAAATTTCATCACAGACCATTCTAGGCCGACGGGGTCGATTCCGAACACCCTGAGTTGACCCTGGGGTCGACCCAGCGGGTCATCGACCCATAAAATAGGTCGGTTTGGCATTTTGCCTTCCCGCTTCTGCTGTTTTGAATTTTTTTCTTGAATTTTAGGTTGATTTTTATTTTATTAATTTATATATATACATATATTTCCCTTATATGTATACAAACTTCCAAGGTCCATAACTTTCTCATACATTATCCGTTTAATGCAAACTTTGGGTCCATCTTGACCAGAATTTTGAGACGAACGCAGTGGTATAGTCTGTTTTACTTAATTCTCACTTTTGAAATTAAGTATTCTTTTAATTCGTCTATTAATATTCATAGAAAAATATGGGGTGTTACATCTCCCCTTCTTAAAGGATTTCGTCCCTGAAATCTCTAAGTTAAGAAGAATGCATCCTACCATCCAACATCCATCTACTCAACCATCATTCACAAGCATCCATTGTATTTAAAAAAGATTTCTAACGCTATATGAACATATGCAAAAGTGTGCATGTATATGTTCCTTATCTAATGCAAAATCAGGCGGTCTACTGATTCAGTTGACCTCCTTAATGCGAATTATGTTAGTGCCATGAGTCCAATTATGTATGCAATTAATCCTAATGTACTTCATAACCTCTACATGGGTGCACAATCATTCATCCATGTGAAACATTCATATGATAACACGTCCAATTTCAATCTCATCCATAACCAAACATATATATGCATATGCAATGTGAAAGTGACTTGAGCCGATCTAGTGCCTAAAGTGTGAGTGTAAATGCATCCACGAGCAACCAATAGCAACCACTTGCATCCACCAAACATAACATGTCTCAAACACATGTTTACAATCATAGGATATTCCTAGCTAAAGGTCGCTGATATAATCAAGAGGACGTCCTAAACGATAGAACAAGTATAAACAAAGCGGTAGAAAAAAGGGAAATTAAGAACATGCCCTCAAAGAGAAAAGGATACAACGTACGCATCTTAGCTTCCGTCTCCCAAGTAGTGTCTCCTTCATCACTTCCCCATTGTACTTTGACTAGCTTGACTTCTTTGTTGCGTAACCTCTTGACCTCTGATCCAAGTATGCACGTAGGGGCTCATCTAATCATGACATCTTGCTCCACTTCAACTTCCTCAAGTATGCTCGGCTCCACCACTTCCGCGGTGTCATGTAAGCACTTCCTCAAATGTGATACGTGAAACACATTATGTACACCACTAAGCTTCTCGGGCAACTCTACTCTATAGGCCATATGTCCAACTCTCTCTGTAATAGGAAACGGTCCTACGAATCTCGGTGCTAGCTTCCCTACCGACCCAAAGCGAACAACATTACTTAACGGTGATACTTTGACAAAGACCATGTCTCCAACACTGAACTCAAGGTCGGTCCTTCTCCTATCAGCATATGACTTTTGCCTATCTTGCGCGGTCTTTATATGTCTTCGAATTAGATCCACTTTCTCCGAAGTCTGTCTAATCATATCTGGCCCAAGTACTAGCTTATCTGTGGATTCCCACCAACAAGTTGGTGATCTACATGGCTGTCCATACAAAGCTTCAAAAGGTGTCATGCCAATGCTAGACTGATAGCTGTTATTATACGCAAACTCTACTAGTGGAAGGTGGTCCTCCCATGTCCCGCCAAAGTCCAAGATACAAAGCCTTAAAAGGCCTTCTAGAATTCGATTCACCCTCTCAGTTTGGCCATTCGTTTGAGGATGATACGCCATGCTCAAGCATAACTGAGTCCCTATGGCTTCTTGCAAACTTTTCCAAAAGTCACTAGTAAAGGTAGGATCACGATCGCTTACTATGCTAGAAGGTACCCCATGCAAACGAACTATCTCCCTAACATAAATAGGTGCTAACGATGATGCAGTCCTCTTTCTCTTGACAGGAATGAAGTGATCACTCTTCGTAAGTCTGTCCACTATCACCCAAATACTGGTATTGCCACTTCTAGACCTAGGCAACCCATCTATAAAGTCCATCGAGATACTCTCCCATTTCCCTTGTGGAACCTCTAGAGGATGAAGCAGTCCACCGGGCTTTTTCTGCTCAGCCTTGACTTGCTGACATGCCAAGCATTTAGAAACGAACTAAGCCACGTTCTTCTTCATTCCGGCCCAAAAGAAAACTCGCTTCATGTCTTGTACATCTTTTCACCACTGGGATGTATGGTCATCTTAGAATGATGGGCTTCCTCAAGAACTATCTTCCTCAAGTTCTCGTCTTGTGGTACACAAAGTCTCCCATCCCTATGTAACCAACCCTTTTCATCTAGGGTATACCTACCAAGATGGCTCGAAGACTCCCCTCGTATGAGCTTTTCTACTAGCTCAAGCAACTATAGGTCATCTCGCTGGGCCAATCCGTCCCAAAAGCGTAGGTCTCACCTCTATGGATGTTAACAAATCGGTCACATAATCAACATAGGGTCTAAAGTCAAAGGCCGCTATGTACTCTAAGCTCTGCCTCTCCACGAACATAGGACTCAAATTCAACTTCTTCCTACTCAAGGCGTCCGCTGCAATGTTACCCTTGCTAGGGGTATATGTGATCTCAAAATCGTAGGATGCTAAGAACTCCATCCACCTTTGTTGCCTCAAGTTAAGATCTTTCTACGAGAAAAGGTACTTCAACGATTTATGGTCAGTATACAATTCAAACTTCTCACCGAGGAGATAATGGCGCCAAGACTTTAGTGCAAAAACGATGGCAGCTAACTCTAGATCGTGGGTTGGGAAGTTTTTCTCATGTACTTTCAACTGTCTTCCACCATAAGCTACTACCTTCCCTTCTTGCATCAAGACAGCGCCTAGTCCCGTACCGCATGCATCCTTGTATATTGTAAACATTTTACTCCCGTCTGGCAATGTCAACACTGGGGTTGTTGTAAGAGCCTTTTTCAATCGTTGGAAAGCAATGTCACAATCAATGTCCCAAGCAAAGGCTAGATTCTTCTTCGTTAGTCTAGTAAGTGGGGTTGATATCTTCGCAAAGTCCTTAATGAACTTCCTATAATCGCCCGCTAATCCAAGAAAGATTCACACCTATGTTGCATTCTTTGGGATCTTCCAATCTTGCACCACAACTACTTTTGCAAGGACTATAGCTATCCCGTCTTTGGACACCACATGTCCTAGAAACCATACTTCCTCTATCCAAAAGTGACATTTGGAGAACTTCGCTTTAAGCTGATGTGCTCGAAGAGTATCTATGACTGCCCTCAAATGCAAAGTATGTTCTTCCTCGTTCTTTGAGAAAATCAAGATGTCTTCCATGAAGACTACCCCAAACTTATTAAGGAACTCCCTAAACACCCTACTCATCAAGTCAACAAAATAGGAGGGTGCATTCGTCAAACCGAAATGCATGACGAGCCATTCAAAGAAACCGTCAGGGGTCCTAAAAGCAGTCTTGTCTATACTGTCCTCAGCCACTCTTAGCTGATGAAAACCCATAGCCAAATCTAGTTGTGAGAAAACGGAAGCACCTTCAAGCTGGTCAAACAAATCATCTATTCGTGGAAGTGGGTGCTTATTTTTCTTAGTCGGCTTGTTTAACTCTCTATAATCCACACATAAGAGAAGTGAACAATCCACCTTAGTAGCGAATACTACTGGAGCACCCCATTCTGAAATACTTCGCCCAATAAACCCCTTCTCAAGCAACTCTTTAACTTGTTTACTAAGCTCCTTCCTTCCCCCTAGAAGCCATGTGTCGTACGGGCAAAGCAACTGGTTTGGCATTATCAACCAAGTATATGCGGAAATCTATTTCACGCTTTGGTGGTAAACCTTTCACCTCATCAAAGACATCGGGATACTCATGGACTAATAGAACAGATTGCAAATTATCAACAGATACATCAAGAGATTCTAGGTAACTAAGCATGACAGAACCCTTGGGGTTACACGAGATTTCGAGGGTATTACCGAGATGAGTCAAAAGTCTAACTACCCTCCTTTCACAATCGAGAATGGCACCATTTCTGGATAACCAATCCATCCCTAGAATCAACCCATAGCCCATGAAACCAAGAACATATGCATTACATCGAAACTCAACACTAAGTATAGATATTCCCAAATCCAAGCAAATCATAGATAAATGAGTCGAACCCCCAATCGGATTTGAGACAACAATGGTACCCACTACCATACATGTACTAAGGTGCAGAGACTCTACTATAGAAGCGGAAATAAAAGAATGCGATGTTCCAGAATCAAAAAGAGTGCGTACAGGATGATCAGCAAGAAAAACTAAACTTTCAATGGAAATATTTCTACCTCTCTCTTGAGTGAGTGCCATGAGAGCATGAACTTGCTCTCTAGAAGGACCTTCCCTTTGCCTTTGCTTCTTTGGGAAATCCTTAACCACATGTCCTGTCTTGCCATAATGGAAACAACCACCCATCTTCCTCTTCTTCTTTCTACAGTCTTTAGCGATGAAGCCAATGATACCACAATAGTTACACTTCCTCTTGTCACGTGGCTTGTTGTTCTGTCCACCCTTCTCATTGTCCACCTTCTTGTTTTGAGGTTCATGCTTCTTCACTTCTTTCTTCCCACCCTTGTCTTCTTCATGTAATAGCACCATGTCGACCAATCTCTCAAAAGTTGCGCCTATTGGAATATGGGAAATGGTTCATTCAAGCCTCTAGCAAAACGTAAATCTTTCTTGTGAGGTGTATCTACCAACTCCAACCCAAATCTAGCAAGCAAATTGAATTTATTGACGTATTCCTTGACTGACATACTCCCTTGTTTGAGTGCTAGAAACTTCTCCATCTGTAGGCTTTGTTCAGCTGGCGAGAGGAGCTTCATCTCAAACCTCTGCCTAAAGGCCACCCAAGTCTCAACTGGTTTCTCAGCACTAGCAACTTCCCACCAGTAAGAGGCTTCTTCCTTCATTAGCCAAGCGACCAACTGTATCTTCCTCTGATCATCCACTTCAAAGATATCAAATAACTCTTTTGTTTCCTTAAGCCAATTCTGTGCTTCAACAAACGTCTCAGTTCCTTTAAAGATCTTTCCGCCCATAGCACGAAAGTCCTTACAAATCTTAGCAAAAGCATCTACGCGAGGAGCGACAACAGCTGGGGGAGGAGGAGGAGGAACGTTAGCTGGGCCCGCGGTAGTGGCCCTAGCCTCTAGGTATCATCTGAACTAAGCGGGTATCAGAACACCCTCAGGTATCGCGGGTTCCCCAGACATGATAAAAAGAAAAAGGAAAGGATTCAAAACAAAGAAAAGAAGGATAGTGCATATGGATTTAGGTAATATGCCTTTTTAAAATAACAATACTTTTCCTTGAAAATGCTTCTTTAAATCTTGGTTTTGAAAATATTTTCTTTATTATATGCATTTGAAAATAGTATTCAAAATCTTTTATCCGTTCTGGTAACCTTTAGCTCTGATACCACATGTAACACCCCACCTCCATTAAGGTCACTCACAAAGCGAATGCATTAACTTTAGTGGGGGTCATAAGAGTAGAAAACATATAAAATTACAAAACAGACAAATTTAAGCAGCAGAAAACAATTAGAACTTTTATTCCATAGTAGCATAATAGGATAAACTTTCATAAGGGTTGTTTCGAACATCAACACCAAAACATCAAAACCAATTACATAAAATATCTGTCTTGTTTCTCAAAAGAAGCATAATACAAAATAACATAACATAATTCCCCAATTAAGCAGTAGCCATCCATAGTAGTAAAGCAAAGAGTCCAAAGCAATACATCACAATCTTTGAGCTAGAAAAAATCTGAACTAAGCGGTGGTATTCCCTCCCTATGGACCTTGGGGGGGGAACGAAAGAAAGAAGGCAAAACAAAAACAGAGTCAGACTTAAAGCCTAGTAAGTCCAGTGACTTTCAGCATGTAAACAGGTAAAGGTATCATGACATGAATAAACTGGACACAAGACATAACCATGATAATAAGCATCGCAAGATAACGAGATAAGCATAAGATAAGACTAGAACATGATAAGGTATCGTACTGATTCCTAATTTTGTCTACACCACATAACTAGTGTTCAACTAATGCCATTTGTTACAAAACAAGATAAGTGATCCCCATTCCCACATGATAGTTTTATAGGTACATATCTCATGATGAGGGTCCCACCTCGTATTGACAGTTTACTTGTCCCCACCGTACCTATCTTAATTGATCCGCTCCTACTCATAACGTTCTGCATGTGTTTGTATCAACCCGGCCCCTACTTGTAGATAACTGTGTGGGTCCCGCCATAGGGTGTATCATTTCCTAGGATGGCAACCCGATACAGTTCTAGAGTACACAGCTTTATACCTACTTGGTACTCAGTGTCTAAATTTTCCCATGCCGGAATTATGTGCACGCCCGTAATCCGTCGGAACCTACACCGCCGTACCACCTACCGCTATTTTGACCGCTTATAATCAGCCCAATATTCGTGCTCCCACCCTGCCTAGCTCAGGGTCCCGTTGATACCTAATGTGGGTTACTGCTGAAAAGGGTCCCACTACTAGGGTTTTCCTAGGGTCTATTCGTATACCCCCCGTATTGGTTAAGTGTCATTAATCAATCAATTAAAGTTTACTTAACCCACCCATTCATCATTTTATATTGGTTAAGTGTCATTAATCCAGTCGAGTTACTTAACCTACCCACTTGTCATGTCATATTGGTTAAGTGTTGCATGTTGACTTAACCCTACCATACTTAACATGTTTGTTTAGCATTAATTATTTATTAATGCATCAACCTCTCACATTGGACTTATTTGCGGTAGCTGGATTGTGTCGGGCGGTTCTAGGCAGTCTTACACCGCAAACCCATTCCAACACCGGGTTAAGGCATTCAATGTGCTAACGTCTCACATTAGACTTGTTGTTTGCGGTTGCTGGATGTGCAGGGTAGTTCCGGGAAGTCTTACACCACAAACTCATTCTAACCTCATGTTAGGCATTATTACCCATAAAATCTCCGCCTTTGACCTCTCACATTAGATTGTTGTCGTTGCGGTTGCTGGATGTGCTGGGCGGTTCCGGGCAGCCTTACACCACAACTCAAATCTAACCTCGTGTCTTAGGCAGCCATTAGATTTAATTAAATTATGTACTTGCCAATTATGTCCAAGTTCTAATTTTTACATGCCAATTATCATATGCCCAATTATTGATTTACATGCCAATTTACATATGCCTAATTAATGATTTACATGCCAATTTACATATGCCCAAATATTGATTTACATGCCAATTTACATATGCCTAAATATTGATTTTCATGCCAATTTACATATGCCCAAATATTGATTTACACGCCAATTTACCCAAACTTGCAATAATAATAATAATAATAATACCCCGTATCCATCACAAATTATGCCCAATAATTCCACCAAACATGTTATGCCTATAAATTCACCCAAATAGGCAATACCCAATATTCCCCGTATTCCAAACGTTCGTATTTCGCGATTTCAGCCTATGTTCGAAGTTAACCCAGGTTCAACAAAAGAAAATAAATAGGAGGAGATAGAAGTTGCATAAAATAAGAACAAAGAGAAAATAGGCATGAAAATATCATCACAGGCATGAAGGCTAAGACTTGATAAGAACATCATCATGAACATGAAAAACTTATGTACAACAAGATAAATTGATGATAATAGCATCATGAGAATAAGAATAGAAGCAAAAGAATAACTTAGAATCAGGCATAGTCTCAATTTCATCTTATTATATGTCAAGACTATATTTAGGTGTTCAAATCTAAAAATAACAGAACTTATAGCGTTTGGATTAGAAAAGATAATTAAATCGCTTGTTGTTGTTGAAGAATTCTAACTTGATATCGATTAATCCTTTAGGTTGATGACGAACTTTTTGATTTGATTTAGGTTTTAGTGGCGGCTAGGTTTAGATGAGAGTTTGGTGGCATGGAGGCGCTATGAGAGTGAATAATAAAATTAGGGTTTAGTTTGGATATGTATTTATAGGTGTGTTAGGCAAACCATGGCCTTTAGATTAGCATAGGAGTCATCAGAGCCATCTAAACGAAAGAGACAGTCACCCAGCTAACCATAGTGCGACACATAAGCCCTAAAATACAAATTTTCGTCACAGACCATTCTAGGCCGATGGGGTCGATTCAAAACACCCTGAGTAGACCCTGGGGTCGACCTAGTGGGTCGTCGACCCATAAAATAGGTCGGTTTGGCATTTTGCCTTCCCGCTTCTGCTGTTCTGAATTTTTTTCTTGAATTTTAGGTTGATTTTTATTTTATTAATTTATATATATATACATATATTTCCCTTATATGTATACAAACTTCCAAGGTCCATTACTTTCTCATACATTATCTGTTTAATGCAAACTTTAAGTCCATCTTGACCAGAATTTTAAGACGAATGCAGTGGTATAGTCTGTTTTACTTAATTCTCACTTTTAAAATTAAGTATTCTTTTAATTCATCTATTAATATTCATAGAAAAATATGGGGTGTTACATCACTTGTAGTACAAACTTCCTACAATCTTATCCTCAAATAATATATTTGTATATATGAAGATTTGGAAGTGGATATCGTATTGAATCAAAAGAATGTTAAGTAGATTCTAGGATTCAAACGATATATGATAGAATATGAGCAAAATGAGCGCTTGAGAGTTCGAGAATGAGATCAAGAGAATAGAGATTAGATTGATAGAATTAGTGATTTGAAATGATGATTTCATGAAGTTTATATAAGGAATAAACAGTTGTAGCCATTCAAGAAGAGTTACAAACAACAGTCATGTTTATTGAAGAAGAGAAAGAGAAGCAACCGTTGAAGAAATGGAAGTGTCTATACGAAAGGTTGCTTTGTTGAAGAAAACGGTTGACAGGTCAAAAAGGACCAGTAGATAGGAATTTTAATGTATATATACATGTTATATATCCTTGTGCATGTTAATTGTGCATTCTGGGCTGAAACGGTCGACCGCCTGGTTTTCAACCGGTCGACCGGTTTAGCCCAGATTGCATGGTTAATGTGCACTCATATATTCTAATATATATTCAAAGATTGGAGGTGTGAGATTATTTGAGGATAGATTTTAACATAAATAACACTACTAACATACCAAATAATAAACCTCTAATGTATAATACCAATGAATATCTTCTTTTTTCTTCTTTCTGTCGATCACGACGTATCCCTATGTCAGAAATCAAAACTCTATAAAAATCTTGGCTCAGCAAGGACAAGGTCAAAGGGCTGGATCTTCTGGAGGGAAAATGCATGCTCTCGTGACCAGTGCTCTTGATAGAGGTAGGAAAGTTTCCGTTGAAGGTTTGATTTCTCTTTCCAATCATCCTGTTATAACTCTTTTTGATTCGAGTGCTTCACATTTTTTTAAATCTGATTCTGTGGTTGAGTCTCTGCACCTTAGTACTTGTATGGTTTCGGATCCCGTTGTTGTCTCAAACCACATTGGTGGTACGGCTCATTTGTCTATGATTTGTCGGATTTTGAGAATATCTGTGTTTGGCATCGAGTTTGAATGTGATGCATATGTGCTTGGTTTCATGGGCTATGGTTTGATTCTAGGGATGGATTGGTTAGCCATGTATGGTTCCATTCTGGATTGTGAGAGGAGGGTCGTTAGAATTTTGACTTGCCATGGGAGGACCCTCAAGATTTCTTGTGACCCAAAGGGTCTGTCATGATTAGTTTCCTAGAGTCACTTGATGCATCTATCAATGATCTATACCAGTAGTCTGTAAGTATCCTAATGTTTTTGATGATGTTCGGGCTTACCCCCGAGGCGCGAGATTGATTTACGTATATACTTGGTGGACAATGCAAAGAAAGTTGCATTGCCTGTGCGCTATATGGCTCCAAGAGAAAGAAGGGAGCTCAGCAAACAAGTAGGGAGCTACTTGAGAGAGGGTTTATATGCAGAAGTTTATCTAAATAGGGTGCTTCGGTGGTATTCGCAACTAACGCGGATGGTTCGCTTCGCTTATGTGTGGACGATAGAGAGTTGAATAAACTCACTAAGAAAAATAGGCACCCACTTCAGAGGATAGATGATCTGTTTGACCAGCTTGTTGGTGCATCTATTTTCTCTCAGTTAGACTTGGTCATGGGGTTTCATCAGTTGAGGGTGGTCGAGGATAGTATGGAGAAGACCTCTTTTAGGACTCCAGATGGTTTTTTCGAGTGGCTCGTTATGCATTTTGGGTTGACGAATGCACCCGCCTATTTTGTCGATCTGATAAGTAGAGTTTTTTAGGGGTTTGTAAATAAGTTTGTCATGGTATTTGTTGATGACATCTAGATTTTCTCAAAGAGCAAGGAAGAGCATGCCTTACATATAAGGGAGGTTTTGAAAACTCTCTGTGCGCACCAGCTTAAGGCGAAGTTCTCCAAATGTCAATTTTGAGGAAAAAAGTGAGATTTCTAGGGAATATGGTTTCTAAAGATGGGACAGTAATAGATCCCACAAAGTTAGTTGCAGTTCAAGATTGACAGATCCCAAAGAATGCAATGAAGGTGAGAAGTTTTTTGGGGTTAGAAGGCTATTATAGGAAGTTCATTCAGGACTTCGCATAGATATCAGCCCCACTCACCAGGCTGACAAAGAAGAATCTGACGTTTTCTTAGGATGTAGATTGTGATAATGCTTTCCAGCGATTGAAGAGGGCTCTAAAAACAGCCCTAGTCTTTACCTTGCCCGATGGGAACAAAATGTTCATAGTATACACTGATGCATGCGGTACACGGCTTGGTGCGGTTCTGATGTAAGAGGGATGGGTAATGTGTTATGGAGGTAGACAACTAAGAGTTTATGAGAAGAACTACCCTACCTATGACTTCGAGCTAGCTGCCATAGTATTCGCGCTTCAGACGTAGCGCCATTATCTACTTGGATAGAAGTTCAAGTTGTGCACTAGTCCTATCTCTCTCAAGTACTTGTTCTTGCAGAAGTATCTTAATTTAAGGCAACAAAGGTGGATGGAGTTCCTGGCATCCTATGACTTTGAGATTACCTATATCCCTGACAAGGGTAATGTGGTGGCAAACGCAGTGAGTAGGTAGAGGTTGGCCTTGAATCCTCTGTTTGTGGAAAGGAAAAGCTTGGAGTTTATATCGACTTTTGATTTTAGACCCTCCACCGAGTTTATACCTGGTTTATTGGCATCCCTAGAGGTGCAACCTACTCTAATGGATCAGATAGGATCTTCACAGCGAGAGGGTCCACATATTTCAGACATCTTGGATAGGCTCAGTAGAGGGGAGACTTCTTGTCACCTCAGTAGATATTCCGCAGACGATAGAGGGTGGTTACGACGGGATGGAAGGCTTTGTGTTCCCCAAGTTGGGAGTTTGTTGAAAACAGTCTTTGAGGAAGCTCATCATTCTAAGATGACTATTCATCTAGGCGGTGATAAGATGTATAGGGATATGAAGAGGGTTTTATTTTGGGTTGGGATGGAGAAAGATGTGGCAGAATTTATTTCTCAATTATTGATTTGCCAGCAAGTAAGGCTGAGAAAAAGATGCCCGGTGGTTTATTTCATGCTTTGGAGGTCCCACAATGGAAGTGGGAGAGCGTCTCTATGGATTTCATCGAGTGTTTGCCTAGATCAAGGAAAGGCAACACTAGTATTTGGGTTATAGTAGACATACTTACTAAGAGTGCTCATTGCACTCCAGTTAAGAGTAGGAGGACGACAACATGGTTGGCAACAGTTTACGTTCATGAGATAGTCCATCTTCTTGGAGTACCTCCCAGTGTTGTAAGTGATCGTAACCCCATTTTCACCAGTGAATTTTGGAGGAGCTTGCAAGAAGCATTAGTCACACATTTGTGTTTGAGCACCTCTTATCACCCTCAGACCGATGGACAAACGGAAAGGGTGAATCGAGTCCTTGAGGATCTTTTAAGACTGTGTGTCCTAGACTTCGGAGGGACTTGGGAGGAGCATCTTCCTTTAGTAGAGTTTGCGTACAACAACAGTTATCAAGCTAGCATTGGTATGGCACCCTTCGAAGCATTGTACGTGCGACCCTGTAGATCACCGACTTGTTGGTGGGAATCTACAGAAAAACTTCTACTTGGGCCAGAGATGGTTAGAGAAACTTCAGAAAACATTGACCTTATTTCTACTTTGGGCGGAGATGGTTAGAGAAACTTCAGAAAAGATTGACCTTATCCGCAGATGCATGAAGACAGCTCGGGACAGGCAAAAGTCCTACATAGATAAGAGAAGGATTGACATTGAGTTTGAGGTGGGGGACATGGTTTTCATCAAGGTATCACCATTAAGGAATGTGGTTCGCTTTAGATCTATAGCGAAATTGGCATCAAGATTTGTAGGGCCATTTCCCATAACAGAAAAGATTGGCCAAATTGCATTTAGAGTGAAGCTACAAGAGAGACTATCTGGCGTTCATGATGTTTTCCATGTTTCTCAATTACGGAAGTGCTAGCATGATACTGCAGAAGTAGTTGAGAGGAATATACTAGAGGAAGTAGAGGTAGAACGGGAGGCGATAAACGAGTTCCTACCTGATTTCTTGGATTAGAGGTTAAGAAGCTGCGCAACAGAGAAGTCAAGTTGATGAAAGTTCAGCAGGGAGATAACCAAGAGGATGCAACTTAGGAGACCGAAGATGAGATCCGTGCTTCGTACCCTTTTCTTTTTAAGATTATGTTCTTAACTTCTTTTTCCAAAGCTTTTACGCATGCTTGTTTCTATCATTTAAGTATGTCTTATCGTTAGAATGTTCGACCTTTAGGCAGGAATCCCATGGAAGTAAACATGTGTTTGAGACATGTTATGTTTGATAGAAACAAGTGGATGCAGGTGGTTGCTTTTGGATGCATGTACACACACATTAGGCACTAGATTGGTTCAATCACTCTCATACTATATATGGATGTGTGTGCATTCTTCTTCTTTTAATGAATGGAAGTGAGTGTATCATCATATGGATGTTGCATTTGGATGAATGATTATGCACACATATAGAACTTACATGTTATAATGGGATTATTTGCATACAGGTTGGATTCATGGCACTAACATACATTGCATTAAGGTAGTCGATTAATTCAGTAGACCGCCTGATCTTTCGCATCAGTATTGGGACATATACACACACGTTTGCATATGTTCGTATAAGCATTAGAAATCTTTAAGGATGATGGATGCCTGTTATTGGTGGATGAATAGATGGATGATGGATGTTAGGATATACATTCTTCTTAACTTGGAGATTTCGGGGGTGAAATCCTTTGAGTAGGGAAGAATGTAACACCCCATAATTTATAACACATTAAGATGATAAACTAAGGAATACTTGTCGGGAATTAAGTAAAATGGACTATGCCATTTCATTCTTCTCGGAATTCTGCTTGAGATAGACTCCGAGTTTGCGTAAAACGAACATAGTATAAAGATGTTATTAAGGTCTGAAGTTTGTATACGCATAAGATATATATATACACACACATAACCAAGTCTAAACTGTTCAAAATAATTCAAAATCAGAAGCGGGAAGTCTGGGAGGGAAATAGACCCATTGGAGGTCGACATACACTATTTGACCCATGGGTTGACACCATAAAGTGGGTGTCGACACCCATGTCGACATCCCCCAAATCCGAGCTAAATACATTTCTGCGTATGTGGACTGTATTTTTAGTTATATTCGTTGGCTTTAGGATATAAATAGGACCCCATTTCTCTTGTTGTTACACACCAAACACAATGGAGAACTAGATGTTGCATCTTCCTAGATTAAAATAGCCTATTCTTCTTCAACAATCAAGTCATTTAAGTTCAGAGATCTGTGATTCAACATCGGTTATTATTCCTCTGTTACTTAGATCCATTCTCTATGAGTCTACGTTATTTTTAGATATGGATACTGAAAAGTTAATCTTGACATGTTATGAATTGGATCTAAGCCTGTGACTAATTGAATCATATCAGATCTGCCATAAGCTGTGTATCTAAGTTATTTTGACATGACTATGAATTGGATCTAAGCCTATGCCTATTTATCATGTTAGATCTGCCATTATTTGTAGATCTAATTCACTGTTTAAATTTCATCATGCCTATTTATGATGTCCTTATTATGATAGAATCTGTTCTATTATCACATGCTTATCAGATCTCTTCCTATATGCATATCTTGTCATTATGCCCAATTTTGTCACTATATGTTTATTAGTTGCTATGCCTATTCCTGCCATCATATGTCAATTCCATTATTATGTTTATTTTTGTTCTCTTCCATTCTTCTTTTCCCTTTTTATTTTATAGTCAGGCTACCTTCGAGATATACCGTTTAAATATGCAAACGCGTGAATTTGCGAACGAGGCGAAAACGCTGAAATTGGGGCATAACTTGTATTGGGAAATTTGGGCATAACTTGAATTGAAAACATGAATGTGTATTCGGGGGATAAACCAAAATTGTGATTAAAGACCTTAATTTGGGGCATATGGTTCATTATGAACATGACTTGGGAAAGGGGCATGAAAACCTATAATGAAATAGGGATAATTGGTTAATAGAGAAGATGCCTAGATTTACAGTAATTAGAAACTGTAACCGCGCTTAGACATGAGGTTAGATTACACTTGTGGTAAAGTCTTCCTGGACCGGCCCGACATATCCAGCAACCACAAGTGGTGAATCTAATGTAAGGGGTCTAAGTGCATGAACATGTAACGTGCTAAGACACGATGTTAAGTGTGACCTGTGGAAGAAGTCTGCCCGGACCCGCTCGGCATATCCAGAATCCACAAGTTGTAGGCTTAATGTGGGAGGTCTAGCGCATTATAACCATAAATGGATTTATGGTAGTGAAATTGAAAAACTTAACCTGATTGAATCCATAGGAATTACATGAACATATTAACTTGAGCAGGGGTTAAGTGATATCAGTAGATAAGAGCTGTGACATCAGTAGATATGGTTGTGCACATCTTGGAAATGAAGGGTTGCCACTTTATGAATTGATACATCCTACAGTGGGGCTAGCATACGATCTACGGAGTAGGGAGCCGATCGATTGGGGTAGTAATTAGGGTACATCTAGACTCTGGTATGTTTAGGAGCCCGTTATTATCCTTAGGGGTAACTCCGGTATGTTCAATGAGGCTGCCTGTTATATTATGGGGTAAATCCTCTCACTAGAAGTACGCCTAAGTCTACCATCTTATACTTGTTGGGGATCATTTTGTCATAGTGATAATAGTACTGGTGCAGAGAAAGGAAAGTATTAGAGAAGTGCTATACATATAGTTTATCTAGTTTACCTTGTCATACCTGCCTTATATGCTGTTGTCTCCAGTTTATATGCTTGTCATGCTGCTTTTACTTATTTATATGCTAAAATTAACTGAACTCGCCAAACTTTATGTCTGACCCATTTTGTTTCCTCTTCTCTCTCTTCCGTCCCCCTCCCCCCCAGGTTCCCAGGGTGGGAATACTCAAGCTTGATCATGATTCTGCTTTCATCCTGCTTGGAGCTTCTTAGATGTATTATTTGATTTCGTACCTTTTCGACTATGGCTATGCTTTTGGGGATTATGCTCTTTTCATGTTTATTGTACTCTGATAATTTTAGTACAAGATAGAAATTTTAAGTTGATGTACTGTGTTTTATGTATTTCAGACTCATGATGTAACTATGTTTTGAACTACGATGTTTTCTGCTTAATAATGTTTTAAATTCCGCTATTATTTTATATTTGTCTGGTAATATTTCTGTTTCTGTTTACCTATAATGCTTCACGAAACTTAATGCATTCTCTTAATGAGTGACATTAACAGACATGGGGCGTCACATTGGTATCAGAGCTGAAGGTTACCAGATCGGATAAAAGATTCTGAAAATTGTTTTCAAAAAAGGTTTTAAAAAAGCATTTTCAAAGGAAAAGTATGCTTTGAAAACATATTCCCTAAAGCCATATGTAATATCTTTCGATTCTCTGTTTGAATCCCTTTTCCTTTTCTTCTCAGCATGTCTGTGGAACCTAATATTCCTGAGGGTGTTATGATACTAGGCTAGTTCCGTAGGTATCTAGAGGTCAGGGCGCCTACCGATGGTCAAGTAGACGTTCCTTCCCCAGCTGCACCTATTGTTCCTCATCGTTCTCCTCGGCGAGTAGGTAATTTTTCTAAGATCTGCAAGGATTTTTATGCTATGGGAGGAAAGCCATTCCAGGGAACTAAGACCTTTATAAAAGCAAGGAATTGGCTTAAAGACACGGAGCACTTGTTTGGAATTTTCGAAGTTGATGATCGTAGGAAGATTTAGTTGGCCGCTTGGCTGCTGAAAGATGAGGCTTCATTCTGGTGGGAAGTAACGCAAGCAGGGCGTCCAATGGAGACTTGGGATGATTTTCGGCAGAGATTTGAAATGAAGTTTCTTTCTCAAGCTGAGAAAAATATGCAAATGGAAAGGTTTCTGACGCTTAAGCAAGGAGGCATGACTGTCAAAGAGTATGTTAGCAAGTTCAATCAACTGGCAAGATTTGATTTGGAGCTAGTAGATACCCGCATAAAAAAGCTTTGCGGTTTGCTCGAGGATTGAATGACCCCCCCCCCTCCATGGGTTAGCTATGTCTCATATTCCGATGGGAGCAACTTTTGAAAGACCCGTTGATATAGCATTGATGCACGAGGAAGATAAAGGTGAAAAGAAAGAAGCTACGGTTGAGGAAACACAAAACAAGAAATTATGGCCCAAGAAAGGACAACAACAATAACAAAAGAAGGGCGGAAAGAACGAAAAGGCTAAAGATAAGAGGAAGTGTAATAATTGCGGATGCGAGGGTCACTTGATCAAAGACCGCAAAAGAAGGAAGAATGCATGTTTCAGTTATGGAGAGGCCGGACACTTTTCTAAGGAGTGCCTGAAGAAGCATGGACAAGGTCAAAAGGCAGGATCTTCTAGAGGGAAAGTGCAATCTCTCGTGACCAGTGCTCCTAATAGAGGTAGGAAAGTTTCCGTTGAAGGTTTGATTTCTCTTTCCAATCATCCTATCAGAACTTTTTTTTAATTCGGGCGCTTCGCATTCTTTTATATCTGATTATGTGGTTGAGTCTTTGCACCTTAGTACTTTTATGGTTTTGGATCCCGTTGTTGTCTCAAACCCTATTGGTGGTACAGTTCATCTGCCTATGATTTGTCGGGGTTCGAGAATATCTGTGTTGGGTATCGAGTTTGAATGTGATGCATATGTGCTTGTTTTCATGGGCTATGGTTTGATTCTAGGGATGGATTGGCGAGCCATGTATGGTACCATTCTGGATTGTGAGAGGAGGGTCGTTAGACTTTTGACTTGCCGTAGGATGACCCTTGAGATTTCTTGTGACCCAAAGGGGTCTGTCATGCTTAGTTTTCTAGAGTCACTTGATGCATCTATCTATGATCTGTTATCTGTACCAGTAGTCTGTGAGTATCCTGATGTTTTTGATGAGGTTCGGGGTTTACCCCCGAGGCACAGGATTGATTTTCGTATATATTTAGTGAATAATGCAAAGACAGTTACATTGCCTGTGCGCCATATGGCTCCAAGAGAAAGAAGCGAGCTCATCAAACAAGTAGGGGAACTAATTGAGAAAGGGTTTATTATGTGAACTATATCTGAATGGGGTGCTCCGGTGGTATTCTCAACTAAAGCGGATGGTTTGCTTCGCTTATATGTGGACTATAGAGAGTCGAATAAACTCAATAAGAAAAATAGGCACCCACTTTTGAGGATAGATGATCTGTTTGACCAGCTTATTGGTGCATATGTTTTCTCTTAGTTAGACTTGGCCATGGGGTTTCATCAGTTGAGGGTGGCCGAGGATTGTATAGACAAGACTGCTTTTAGGGCTCCACATGGTGTCTTCTAGTGGCTCGTTATTCTTTTTGGGTTGATGAATTCACCCGCCTATTTTGTTGATCTGATGAGTAGGGTGTTTCAGAAGTTTCTAAATAAGTTTGTCATGGTCTTTGTTGATGACATATTGATTTTCTCAAAGAGTGAGGAAGAGCTTGCCTTACATATAAGGGAGGTTTTGAAAACTCTCTGTGCGCACCAGCTTAAGGCAAAGTTCTCCAAATGTCATTTTTGGAGAAAAGAAGTGAGATTTCTGGGGCATGTGGTTTCTAAAGATGGGATAACAGTAGATCCTACAAAGGAAGTTGCAGTTCAAGATTGGAAGATCCCAAAGAATGCAATGGAGATGAGAAGTTTTCTAGGGTTTGCAGGCTATTATAGGAAGTTTAGTAAGGACTTTGCGAAGACATCAGCCCCACTCACCAGACTAACAAAGAAGAATCTGATATTTTCTTGGGATGTAGATTGTGACGATGCTTTCCGGCGATTGAAGAGGGCTCTGATAACAGCCACAGTCTTGACCTTACCCGATGGGAACAAAGTGTTCACATTATACACTGATGCATGTGGTACAGGGCTTGGTGCGGCTCTGATGCAAGAGGGAAGGGTAGTGTGTTATAAAGGTAGACAACTAAGAGTTCATGAGAAGAACTACCCTACCCATGACTTAGAGCTAACTACCATAGTATTCGCGCTTAAGACGTGGCGCCATTATTCTCTTGAAAGAGTCAGCATTATTGGTGGAGAGAAGGCAATAAATTAGGTTTTATCAGGACCAATGTCATGGGATTCTGGAATCCAGTGGGATCTTCGTAAGGTTGATAGTTACGAGTGTTACAATAAATTTGATTGAGAAGTACAGTGGAAAAATGAAGTGATCTATAAAAATTATTCAATAGGCTCTTGAAGGAGTTCCTGAGGACCTTAGCAGAATTTGGAAGTTCGACGTTACTTAATACCTTATGATTAAATCTCAGGGCGGACATCCTTGCAGTCAATGAACACCCTAAGATGTGAGCTATACTTAGTCATTGAAGGTCATTATCTAATTTATTAAGGTCTTACATCCTTATAGACATTTAATACCCATGGAGGACCCCTTTCCACTTAAGACCTCATCATAACATCAATGTTACACAATATATATATATATTCTCTCTTTTTATGTCGAGATATAGTAACAGTCACTTAATACCAGGTTTAGTTAGGAACACCATTTAAAAACCTCCTGGCAAACCATCTTGTTACTATCTAGTTGTCCCTACGGTTGAACTCCTAGCCATATAATACTTCCCTTAGACGGTGGTTCCCTTAGGCCTTTTACATAGACCGTCCCTAGGTCAGCCCTGACTAAGTCCCTATATAAGAAGCGGAAATTACTTGGAGAACTACCCACTCATACGCTATCTATAACACCCCATAATTATGTAACATTAAGTATCAAGCATAATTAATTTGAAAAAAAAGAATTAGGTAAAACGGGTTGCGCCATTGCGTTCGTCTCGGAATTCTGCTTGAGATAGAGTCCGAGTTTGCGAAAATCAGACTCCATATGAAGGAGATATCTTTAAATTAAATATTGCAGCAAAACATTAAAAAGAGGAATGAGAAAAGAATAATGTTTAGCATTGTTGTAAGGTTTGTAAGCAAAAGACTTAGTAGCTCATTTGGTTAGAACATGTGACTTGCATATAAGAGGTACAGAGTTCGATCCCCGCCAGCGCCATATTTTTGTTTTAGGGGAATGGCTTAAAAGTGGCTTAGTGTGAACACAGTTCAAAAAGTAGTTTAGTGTGAAAATGGTTAATTGGGAAGATAGCTAAAAATAAATTATATATATATATGACGTGTACGCATCATGTGGCGTACGTTGCGCATTTTTGGTTGTCAAGGATTGTTTTTTTTACATGGCCTTCTCTAATTGGATTTATGACAAATTAAAAGTAAGAAAGATTTATTCATGTATAAATAAATATTTATATATGGGTAATTAATGTATATAGTAAAGGGAAAATATATATATTAAGTAGGTATTTATTTCGGTTGATTGACAATAAATAATAAAAAAGAAAAGATGTACATTTGGTACATTAACATTAAAGTAGAAAGTTATTAATATAAATGCTGAGTCATTCCTGACCTATTGCTGAGTCACTGGGATAACTCTATCTTGTCTAGATGACCTTGATTGATTCTATGATGATCTAATGGCTATAAAACACTCTCTGCACCTATAAAAGAATGCCTAGACCTAAGGTTTCTCCACACAAATTCTTTGAGCCGTCTACATGTTGTTTCTCTCTATTCTAAGCCTCCACCATTAAAATAAATCTTATTCTCCACTAAAACAAGTTATAGTTCTTCTTCAAATTGGAGATTCTAATCAAGTTAAAGCTTCAAGAAGGGAAGCAGAGGCTAGTTCAACGACTTCGAGCAACGTCACGCGAATCATAACAAATCACCACAACGTTATCTTATTATCCTTTTCTAAAACCGATCAATGTAAGTCAGTTACTTTTCATATTTGAACGCCTAGATCTATTTGTGACATGAAATCAAATGGATATGAGAATATGCCTGATCCTTTCGTTTGAATCTGTGTTTGTACTTGCCTTTGGAACTGATTCAGGACTATTGTGATTAATTACCAAGGAGGCTATGCCAATGCCTGTGACTATGAACATAGACTATGCCTATGACTATGAAAATAAGACTGTTGCCTATGACTATGACTACGATTCATAAATTTGGGACTATTGCCTATGATTCATGACAAAGAGACTACTACCTATGACTATGATTGAAAAATTATCGTGGTTAGTCGTACATGACTATTGTGGTTAATTGCCTATAACTATTGTAGTTAGTGGCTTATGCTTATTCCCATTAACCTATTAAGTTGTACTTAGAACTGGCATTAAGTTGGGCCAAATCACCTATGCTTATTCCCTTAATTATGTTGGATCTCATATTTAGGATGTAACTTGTCTAGTTTATTCCTATTTACTGTTATGTACATCGAACCTATTGGAACCATTATTTTTGTATTTGGTTCATTCTTGCATGTCTATTCTTTTATGTCAGTTCTCGTGCTTATCCCCTATTCCTTTTGTTAGTTTCATTTCATGAGTACTCAGAAACCTGTGAAATCATGTTATACGTACGATTACGGTGCGGGAATTTGGGTGTAGCTTAATTAAGATAATTTGGCATAACAAATATGATGGCATAATCTTAATTGGCTATAATCGTAAATAATTTACATGCATATTAGACTTGGGCGTAAATGGTAAAATTGTTAATTGGCCGCAAAGTATGCAATTGGCTTGTAAACCAAGTTTAGGGCATAAACTGTAAACTAGAATATTAAATCTAGTTTTAACATGAATTGTAAGTTTGGATATTTAATCTAGATTGGGTGTAAAATGTAAATAGGAACATTAAATCTAGATTAGGCTTAACTATTGATTTGGAACGCCAAATATATGACATAGTGATTTTGGGCATGACTTTATGGCGAGTTTGGGAAGGTGGGGTATAGCCTATTCTGATTAATAACTTGAAATTACATGTAATTGTCATGTTTAGCATAATCATGGTTAGTGACACTTAATTTGGTATAATTTACATACCAAAAATTATAAACATGATTTAGAGGGAAAGTGGGCCATAATAATAAATGTTGATAATGTACATTAAAAGAGTAATTATGGCATAAGTAAATTTGGAATAATTTACATATAAAATTTGTCCTAAATGAGAAATGTGTACATTGTAGAAAATATGAATAGGCCTAACCCGAGGTTAGATTGAGTTGTGGTGTAAAACCGCCCGGACACGCCCGGTTGTCCAGTAACCACAACAATACCTATCTAATGTGAGAGGTTAAGGCAATGAGCCCACTAAGAACTGGAGGTTAGACTGAGTTGCTGTGTAAAGCTGCCCGGAACTGACCGGTACATAAAGTGACCGCAACAATACCTGTCTAATGTGAGTGGTTGGTGCTTTAATAAATGAATTAAAGCTAAGACAAGATTTGGTAGGGTTAAAGTTAATTTTAGAACACTTAACCAATTTAACCTGTTAATTAGACAAGTGGGTAAAGTTAAGTAAATTTAGAACACTTAACCAATTTAACATGTTAATTAGACAACTGGGTAAGGTTAAGTAAATTTAGAACGCTTAACCATTATAACATTTTAATTAGACAAGTGGGTGAGGTTAAGTACATTTAGGACACTTAATCGATATAACATGTTAGTTAAAGAGACAGTAGGATTAAGTTAACTAAGGTAACACTTAACCTATATATATATATATATATATATATATATATATATATAACATGACGTGTGGTAGGGTTAAGTAACACAAGAGGATACACTTAACCAGCATAACATGATTTGTGGTAGGGTTAAGTTAATACAAGAGGGCAACACTTAACCATAGTAACATGACAAGTAGATGAGTTAAGTTAACTTGAATTGACTGATTACACTTAACCAATATAACATGGTAAACGGGTGGGGTTAAGTTAATATGAACACTTAACCAACATAACATGACGAGTAAGAGGGTTAAGTACATATCGGGTTGGTGGGTAATATCAGTAAATATAGGCCCACACACTTAACCATTAAATACATGTGCTTGGATCTGTAGAAGGGTTAAGTACACATCAGGGTTGGTGGGTAATGTCAGTAAATATAGGCCCACACACTTAACCATTAAATACACGTGCCTGGATCTGTAGAAGGGTTAAGTACACGTCAGGATTGGTGGGTAATATCAGTAAATATAGGCCCACAAACTTAACCATTAGGAAACCCTAGAAACGGGGACCCATTTCAGCAGTAACCCACATAGATGTATCATGGTACCCTGAAACTAGGCAAGGTGCGGCACGATTACTGGGTTGATTATAAGCGGTCAAAGTGACAGCGGTTGGTGCAGCACTGTTGGTTCTAACGGAGTGCGGGCATGCACACACTCTGGAGCAGAAAAAGCAGGCACTAGGCATCGGTAGTATACACTATGCACTCTAGAGTTGTGTCGGGTCGCTACCATGGGACTTGATACACCCCATGGTGGGACCAGCATAGGTATCTACAATCAAGTGGGGGCCGTATGATACATGTGAATATGTGAGTAGGGAGCCGATCGATAGGGTAGTAAGGGTACATCGAACATATTCATGGCAATTGGGCTGATTGAGGTGGAATCCTCATAATGGATGTACACCTGAAGGCTACCATAATTGCGGGGATTGGGATCACGTTGTAATTATTATCATTGTATACAGATTACTAGTTGGGACACTAGTTAGGCGGTACAGAGACATAGAATTCCGAATAACAGGGTAGTGGCGAGGCAGAGAAAGAGTAGAAGCGCATCTAATTTATCTTGCCTTATCATATCTTATGCTTATCCTTTGTTATCTTGTTATCCTTATTATTATGGTTACGTCTTGTATCCAGTTAATTCATGTCATGTTGTTTTTACCTGTTCACATGCTGAAAGTAACTGAACTTACCTGGCTTTATGTCTGACTCTATTTTCTTTCGTCTTCTTTTCTTCCGTTCCCCCCCAAGTAGTCAGGGAGGAAACACTTCTGCTTAGATTGGATTCTTTTTGCTTCAAGATCATCACGTGTTGCTTTGGACTCAGTCCCATTTCAGCTATGGCTTGCTTTGCTCTATTGGGGAATATTATTGTCATTTATGCTTCTTTATTTTATTAAACAAGATAGATACTTTGGTATTGTAAAAATCTTTGTACAAGCTGTTTTATAATAAAGTAAAGTTTCATTTTCCTAGGGGTGTAAATCGGTCGGACCGGACCGGACGGAGGTATGTTCAGTTTCTATCCTAAAAAAAATCGGACCAAACACGGACCGGACCAAATCTTTTCTCGGACAAATTTCGTTGTCCTAATTCGTGTCCTAAATAAAATCGGTCGGACACGGACACGATCGGACTAGTCGGACTCGGTCGGACATGACTATTTATATCACATTTTGTACATTTTACTAGATTTTATCTCTACTATATGACGAATTTCAAATAATTCGGACGAATTCGGACGAGCCCGGACCGAACATGATTTTTTCTCGTACAAATCTTGTTGTCCTAACTCGTGTCCTAAATGAAAATCGGACGGACTCGGACGGACGTATTTCGGTCGCGGACACGAACGGACGTCGGACATTCGAACAAAATTTACAGCCCTACATTTTCCACTGCTTTATTTGTCTGTCTTGTAATTGATCTGCATCTTTTACCCAAAGCACTCCACCAAAGTTAAGGCATTCCCTTAGTGAGTGACCTTAACGAAGGCGGGGTGTTTCACTTGGTATCAGAGCTGAAGGTTACCGGATTAGATAAAAGATTTGAAAAATTACCTTCAAAATGATTTTAAAAGAAGCATTTTTCAAAAGAAAAGTTTTGTTTTAAAGGCATGTTCCCCAAAGCCATATGCACTATCTTTTGATCCTCTGTTTGAGTCCTTGTTTCCTTCTTTCCTGAGTCTCTGGGGCTCCTTGCTTTCTAGGAGGTAACCTCATCGCTGCATGGTTCTGTAGGCTTGATGAGACTACGACACCTGACAAAGGACAAATAAGTGTCTGACTTCCATCTATAGCCACAGTAGTTTCACCTGCGGTTAATTTTCTTTCGAGCTTTGTAGGATTTTCCGTGTGATGGACGCAGCTTTCGAGAGACTTGTCAACATGATTACACAAGGACGGTAATGATGAGAATGAGGGAGACAACCCAAGGATGAGAAATTCATGGATATGGACTTGGCCCATGAAGGAGGAAAGAATAGTAAAACACTAAGACAAGAGGAGGTATCTTTATGGTATAACGACAAGGCAAATGCATGCTCTCACCGCAAGTGTACCGAAGAGAGGGGTAGTAAAGTTTCTGTTGAGAGTTTAGCTTTTCTTTTTGATCAGCCTGTTAGCACCCTTTTTATTTTAGCACTTCATATTCGTTTATACCCACTACTACAGTTGAGTCTCTGCACCTTAGTACTTGTATGGTAGAAGATCCTATTTTAGTCTCAAATCCAATTGGTGGTTCGACCCATTTATCTTTGGTTTGTAAGGATTTGAGAATAGCTAAAATTAAGTATTGGGTTTAAGCGTAATGCTTATGTTTTTGGGTTTCATGGGCTATGGGTTGATGCTATGCATGGGTTGGTTAGTTAGTAATTGTGAAGGGAGGGTAGTTAGACTTTTGATTCACCTCGGAAATACCCTCGAGATTTCGTGCGATCCTAAAGGATCAGTCAGGCCTAGCTACCTAGAATCACTTGATACATCTATCAACGGTTTGCGATCCGTTAGAGTAGTCCATGAGCACGCAGATGTTTTTGGTTAGGTTAGGGGTTTGTCCCCTAAAACGCGAGATAGACTTCCGCATATATCCAGTTAACAATGCCAAGCCAGTTATCCGATCAACGACAGTTTTGGAAATGGAGATCAAGAAGCTTCGCAATTGTGAAGGTTAATTAGTTAAGGTACAGTGGAGTGAAGCTCAAGAAGACGTGACGTGGGAGACTGAAGATAAGACACGCGTATCATACCCTTTTTTCTTAAGGATATATCCTTGATCTTTTTGTAGGAATCTTATGCATACTTGTTTCTATCTTTTTAGGTATATCATCTAGGTCATATCTTCGACCCTTAGGTAGGTATAAACCTATGGTTGAAACATGTGTTTGAGACATGTTATGTTTGGTGGATGCAAGTGTTTGCTAGCGGTTGCTTGTGGATGCATTTACACACATAAGGCACTAGATCGGCTCGGTCACCTTTTCATATTGCATATGGATCCAAGTGCATATGTTTGTATATGGATTAAAACTTGATGTGTTATCATACGGATGTTGCATATGGATGAATGAATATGCACGCATATAGTATTTACATGGCTAGGGATGCTTGCATACATATTGGACGCATGACACTCACATAATTCACATTAAGGAGGTCAACTGAATCAGTAGACCGCCTGATTTTGCATTAGATAAGAACATATACACACACTATGCATATGAACATGAAAGCATTAGAAATCTTTTTAAGGACAATGAATGCCTGTGATTGAATGATTGAGTAGATGGATGAATGGATGGTAGGACACATTCTTCCTAACTTGAAGATTTCGGGGACGAAATCCTTTAAGGAGGGAGAATGTAACACCCCGTAATTTTCTAACATTAAGTTTCACAAATTAAAGAATAATTAATTTGAAAAAGAAGAATTAGGTAAAACGGGTTGTGCCATTGCGTTTGTCTCGGAATTCTGCTTGAGATAGAGTCCGAGTTTGCGAAAATCAGACTCCATATGAAGGAGATATCTTTAAATTAAATATTGCAGCAAAACATGAAAAAGAGGAATGCGAAAAGAATAATGTTTAGCATTGTTCTAAGGTTTGTAAGCAAAAGACTTAGTAGCTCATTTGGTTAGAACATGTGACTTGCATACAAGAGGTACAGAGTTCGATCCTCGCCAGCGCCATATTTTTGTTTTAGGGGAATGACTTCAAAGTGGCTTAGTGTGAACACAGTTCAAAAAGTAGTTTAGTGTGAAAATGGTTAATTGGGAAGATAGCTAAGAATGAATATATATATATATATATATAATATATATATAATATATACATATAAATGTATATGTATATGACGTGTACGCATTATGTGGCGTACGTTGCGCATTTTTGGTTGTCAAGGATTGTTTTTATTTACATGGCCTTCTCTAATTGGATTTATGACAAACTAAAAGTAAGAAAGATTTATTCATGTATAAATAAATATTTATATATGGGTAGTTAATGTATACAGTAAAGGGAAAATATATATATTAAGTAGGTATTTATGTTCGGTTGATTGACCATAAATAATAAAAAAGAAAAGATGTACATTTGGTACATTAACATTAAAGTAGAAAGTTATTAATACAAATGCTGAGTCATTGCTGAGTCATTCCTGACCTATTGTTGAGTCACTGGGATAACTCTATCTTGTCTAGATGGCCTTGATTGATTCTATGATGATCTAATGGCTCTAAAACACTCTCTGCACCTATAAAAGAATGCCTAGACCTAAGGTTTCTCTACACAAATTCTTTGAGCCATCTACATGCTGTTTCTCTCTATTTTAAGCCTCCACCATTAAAATAAATCTTATTCTCCACTAAAACAAGTTATGGTTCTTCTTAAAATTGGAGATTCAAATCATGTTAAAGCTTCAAGAAGGGAAGCAGAGGCTAGTTCAACGGCTTCGAGCAACGTCATGCGAATCATAACAAATCACCACAACGCTATCTTATTATCCTTTTCTAAAACCGATCAATGTAAGTCAGTTACTTTTTAGATTGGAAAGCCTAGATCTATTTGTGACATGAAATCAAATGGATATGAGAATATGCCTGATCCTTTCATTTGAATCTGTGTTTGTACTTGCCTTTGGACCTGATTCAGGACTTTTGTGATTAATTACCAAGGAGACTATGTCTATGCCTATGACTATGAACATAGGACTATGCCTATGACTATATATGAACATAAGACTCTGCCTATGACTATGAACATAAGACTGTTGCCTATAACTATGACTATGATTCATAAATTTGGGACTATTGCCTATGATTCATGACTATGAGACTACTACCTATGACTATGATTGAGAAACTATCGTGGTTAGTCGTACATGACTATTGTGGTTAATTGCCTATAACTATTGTAGTTAGTGGCTTATGCCTATTCCCATTAACCTGTTAAGTTGTACTTAGAACTGGCATTAAGTTGGGCCAAATCACCTATGCCTATTCCCTTAATTATGTTGGATCTCATATTTAGGATGTAACTTGTCTAGTTTATTCCTATTTACTGTTATGTACATCAAACCTATTGGAACCATTATTTTTGTATTTGGTTCATTCTTGCATGTCTATTCTTTTATGTCAGTTCTCGTGCTTATCCCCTATTCCTTTTGTTAGTTTCATTTCATGAGTACTCAGAAACATGTGAAATCATGTTATACGTACGATTACGACGCGAGAATTTGGGTGTAGCTTAATTAAGATAATTTGGCATAACAAATATGATGGCATAATCTGAATTGGCTATAATCGTAAATAATTTACATGCATATTAGACTTGGGCGTAAATGGTAAAATTGTTAATTGGCCGCAAAGTATGTAATTGGCTTGTAAACCAAGTTTTGGGCATAAACTGTAAACTAGAATATTAAATCTAGTTTTAACATGAATTGTAAGTTTGGATATTTAATCTAGATTGGGTGTAAAATGTAAATAGGAACATTAAATCTAGATTAGGCTTAACCATTGATTTGGAATGCCAAATATATGACATAGTGATTTTGGGCATGACTATTATGGTGAGTTTGGGAAGGTGGGGTATAGCCTATTCTGATTGATAACCTAAAATTACATGTAATTGTCATGTTTAGCATAATCATGGTTAGTAACACTTAATTTGGTATAATTAACATACCAAAAATTATAAACATGATTTAGATGGAAAGTGGGCTATAATAATAAATGTTGATAATGTACATTAAAAGAGTAATTATGGCATAAGTAAATTTGGAATAATTTACATAAAGAATTTGTCCTAAATGAGAAATGTGTACATTGTAGAAAATATGAATAGGCCTAACCAGAGGTTAGATTGAGTTGTGGTGTAAAACTGCCCAGACCCGCCCGGCTGTCCAGTAACCACAAAAATACATATCTAATGTGAGAGGTTAAGGCATTGAGCCCAATAAGAACCCGAGGTTAGACTGAGTTGCAGTGTAAAGCTGCCCGGAGCCGACCCGCACATCCAATGACCACAACAATACCTGTCTAATGTGAGTGGTCGGTGCTTTAATAAATGAATTAAAGCTAAGACAAGATTTGGTAGGGTTAAAGTTAATTTTAGAACACTTAACCAATTTAACATGTTAATTAGACAAGTGGGTAAGGTTAAGTAAATTTAGAACACTTAACTAATATAACATTTTAATTAGACAAGTGGGTAAGGTTAAGTAAATTTAGAACGCTTAACCATTATAACATGTTAATCAGACAAGTGGGTGAGGTTAAGTACATTTAGGACACTTAACCGATATAACATGTTAGTTAAACAGACAGTAGGGTTAAGTTAACTAAGGTAACACTTAACCAATATATACATATATATATATATAACATGACGTGTGGTAGAGTTAAGTAACACAAGATGATACACTTAACCAGCATAACATAATTTGTGGCAGGGTTAAGTTAATACAAGAGGGCAACACTTAACCATAGTAACATGACAAGTAGATGGGTTAAGTTAACTTGAATTGACTGATGACACTTAACTAATATAACATGGTAAACGGATGGGGTTAAGTTAATATGAACACTTAACCAACATAACATGACGAGTAGGAGGGTTAAGTACATATCGGGTTGGTGGGTAATATCAGTAAATATAGGCCCATACACTTAACCATTCAATACACGTGCTTGGATCTGTAGAAGGGTTAACTACACGTCAGGGTTGGTGGGTAATATCATTAAATATAGGCCCACACACTTAACCATTAAATACACATGCTTGAATCTGTAGAAGGGTTAAGTACACGTCAGGGTTGGTGGGTAATATCAGTAAATATAGGCCCACAAACTTAACCATTAGGAAACCCTAGTAGCGGGGACCCATTTCAGTAGTAACCCACATAGATATATCATGGTACCCTGAAACTAGGCAGGGTGGGGCACGATTACTGGGCTGATTATAATCGTTCAAAGCGAGGCAGTTGGTGCAGCAGTGTAGGTTCTAACGAAGTGCGGGTGTGCACACACTCCAGAGCAGAATAAGCAGGCACTGGGCATCAGTAGTATACACTATGCACTCTAGAGTTGTGTCGGGTCGCTACCATGAGACTTGATACACCCCATGGTGGGACCAGCATAGGTATCTACAATCAAGTGGGGGTCGTATGACACATGTGAATATGCGAGTAGGGAGCCGAACGATAGGGTAGTAAGGGTACATCGAACATATTCATGGCAATTGGGCTGATTGAGGTGGAATCCTCATAATTGATATGCACCTGAAGGCTACCATAATTGCGGGGATTGGGATCACGTTGTAATTATTAGCATTGTATACAGATTACTAGTTGGGACACTAGTTAGGCGGTACAGAGACATTGAAGTCCAAATAATAGGGTAGTGGCGAGGCAGATAAGGAGTAGAAGCGCATCCAGTTTATCTTGCCTTATCATATCTTATGCTTATCCTTTGTTATCTTGTTATCCTTATTATTATGGTTATGTCTTGTATCCAGTTAATTCATGTCATGTTTTTTTCCCTGTTCACATGCTGAAAGTAACTGAACTTACCACGCTTTATATCTGACTCTGTTTTCTTTCGTCTTCTTTTCTTCCGTTCCCCCTCCCCCCAGGTAGTCAGGGAGGAAACACTTCTGCTTAGCTTGGATTCTTGTTGCCTCAAGATCATCATGTGTTGCTTTGGACTCAGTCTCATTTCAGCTATGGCTTGCTTTGCTCTATTGGGGAATATTATTTTCATTTATGCTTCTTTATTTTATTAAACAAGATAAATACTTTGGTATTGTAAACAATCTTTGTACAAGCTGTTTTATAATAAAGTAAAGCTTCATTTTCCGCTGCTTTATTTATCTGTCTTGTAATTGATCTGCATCTTTTACCCAAAGCGCTCCACCAAAGTTAAGGCATTCCCTTAGTGAGTGACCTTAACGGAGGCGGGGTGTTTCACTATCTTCTAATAAGACCATTTAATTCCTTATATTTAAGAGAAGGTGGAGAACAAGTAAAACCACGAAGGCGGGTCCTACGACTTGGGTCAAGATCCAAGGAGTGAACCTTAGGAACGAGCCTAGTGCTAACCACTTAATACCCAACAAGAGGAAGGTCAGCCACTTAATACCTTTCCCCAAGGTAGTTCTACTTCACACACAAATGTGTATGTGTGTATATACACAATAGACATCTCACATTAGACCGACCACTAGTAAGTGATGGATTTATCTAGCGGTTTCGAGCAGGTTTCTGCTATAAGTTGGGCCTAACCTCATATCATAGTGTATTAATTATAATAACCATGGCACCTAGAACTCACATTAACCAGTCTAACTTGTAGATGCTAGATGTGTCAGTCGGTTCTAGGCAGGCTTCTACTACAAGTAACAGTTAACCTCATGTCTATGTATCATTTATTAATTTAAGCCACTAACTCACATACATACATACAACTTCCTATGGGGACATTCAAATTCTATTCCTAATTTAACCATATTTATTACACACTTAATATGCATAAATTTTACGTTTATTATGCTAATAATATATATAAATATAGGCGTGAATTATGCAAATGATATTAACGTCCTAACCATGTTTGAAATGTCAATCCATATTCACATCAAAGGTGTACAAGTTATTTCTCATATTCCCTTCAATCATGGCATAAATATACATACTAACATATAACAATCAAAATAGGAAAACAACGATATCAACACAAAACTTGTAACCTAGGTTTTTTTCGATTACTTAACAAATAAAAGATAAACAAAGTGCCATATATCCTATATATAATTTTACAACAAAACCACACACACATGATTTTACACAAATAAAATAAGATGAATTTGACCAATATAGAGAATTATACAACACAAATGCTTCTCTTTTATTATTTCAATAATCCAAACCCACATACAAAAAAAGATTGACCATTTCTTCGTACAAACATAAACAAATGGAATATTTGAGGGGTTTGATACTGTTTTCATTTCATAATAACTCAAAATTTCCTAGCCTCCTAGGAATAATAATATAGATTTAGACTAATAAATCATAGAAAATTGTAAACTTAAATGAATTCCACTTACAAAGATTCTGAGATAGAAAATAGCAGGATTTGCTGAAGAATTGAAATTTGGATTTGGCCTATGCAGCAAGCTCCAATCTTTTATAATATATATTTATATATACGAATTAGATTCTTGTATATATATTTATATCTATATGTACAAATTTCCAGAATTCTAATCTGTACCTAAACCTAGATAAGAGAAGTTAGAGATGAAGATAAGAGAGGAAGAAGAGATCTAACCTTTCTCTGAAAATTGGAAATGACAGAATGGAGGCATGAAGAAGAATACATGTAGGGTTTTGAGTATAGGACGAGGGACATATTTATGGTTGACATCATGTATACAAGCCATTAGATTCAATAGATTAAATCTAAACAGTCTTTTAATGAAAATATAATAAATCCTTCGCTGAAAACACCTTCACTGGGCACCCTATAGGAGGGAGGTCGACCGCTCCTATAGGAGGGCAGTCGACACCCCCGGTTGATCTCCCTTCTACGGGGTAGCTGACCTTTCGGGGTCGAGCACAAGAGACTAGTTCTCCTGTACATTTCATTTTCGTTAATTTCCGAATTAATTTGATTGATTTGTTACTTTATATTGATTATCCTTGTCCCCTCTTGTATATAAATACATACACAAAAATTTGAATTCAATAGGAACTTCTTTTCATGCTTATCTAAATTAATATATTCCGGATTTGTATATTTATTTATTTGAAATTTAAACCATATCTGCTAGTGTTTACGCATAACTTGTTTTATTCATATCTTTTGCATACGGACCCCGTTTTCAGTAAATATGATAAGAAATCGATTCAGAATCTCTTTACGAATGGAACTACAATAATTTCGTGGCCCAATTCCTATTTACCCAAATTTCATTTTTAACCCATTAGATTATTATTGATTTTTGTTATTTATTTTAAATTAAATTATCTTATGTCCAATTTGTGCTTATTTTATGTGGTGTTACAATATCAAGTCCAAAATGCCTCAAATTTACATCAGTCCTTGCTTTAAATTCCTATAGTTTTCTGAACAAGCTAAGCGACCCTCACACTTACTAGTTAAGAAGTGTTACATGTCAATATCTGAGCTTGATTCAATTTTTTTTTTGAAATTGCAAGTTACCTGTAATGATTTGGATTTCGCCCGGACCTAGTCGATCGCTAAATTGACTAAGACCGTTCAAAAGCCCAAATACGTTAACTTTGGGCATACAACACATCAGAACAAATAACATAAGACTTTTATAAACATTGCATTAATGTTAAATCAGAGTACAGAATATCAGAGTACATCGAATAAAATACAGCGGAAGATAAATTTACAATGAATATAATACAGTGCATCAGAACCAATAATCTGATACAGCGGAAGTTTATCAATGCTCTGAACACAGCTTTTAAGCTTGGATCCAGAATCCTGCTCAATATCTGCAAAATAAGCTACTCGACTGCCCGTGTGGGAAGAAGGCACCCGAGTTTGCAAAGTGAAACAAACTACGGGTCAGTCATGGGACTGGTATGAGAAATCTTTCCTAACTTATCTAACAATATGGCTAGTCACAGGACCACGCCGCTAACGCGGAACGGGTTTACTCCATTGGATGGCCAGTGCATAAATTAATTAAATTTTATTCAAAAACAACGCAATGCTTTTTAGAAAAATGAAACCATTATAAGACTCAAGTCCCATCACACAATGCAATGCAAACCGGAGGATAGAGTTTTACCTTATAATGACCAAACATGCTTGATACATAGAAAATAATATTTCAATATTATTATTAATGTCTAGTCAGTTTTAAAATACTTCAAAGTAAATGTATCAATCCTAGACGGCATATTAACCCATCCTACTATGTCGCCATATATAGGCTTACAATAAAAACGGCATGGTGTCGTATTGGAAGTTGGATTTCCGTCATGAGTCAAGGCTAGGAACAATCTCCTTACCGATTCGAGACACTCTAGCAATGTCTTAGGATCCGGACGCTGGCGAACCCTTGGATACTGCAGGGCCGGTTCACAATTACTTTAGTGGATTGGCAATTCCTGAACACACGCTTCCCGGTCATATTGAACCTATAAAATGGTCAAAATCGACCAATAAATCCAAGGCGTGTCATTCCATCAACCACATAAGTAAAATGTCAGGGCTTGCAAAACAATGATACCACTTCTAGCTAGAAAGAAACGTGTGCACTCCCTGCGTTCCCTTGTCCCGTTTCTGACTCATACCGGGGTGTGAGGCTCGCGAGGTAATGTTATACACAAAGCTATGCCGAAATAGGCTATGCTTTGATCATCAACAACAAGGCTTTGATTTTCAACAAAAGCCTCGATCAATTGCATCTTGGCATGTCAAATTGACAATTCACGCCATGCGATCGATAACTACCAATATATAACCTCTGAGCTCGTGCGTCCCGACGAAGGGTGTTAAGCAAGAGAATAAATTCTACGCTACCACAGATATATATTAAATAGAAATCAATTTAATTTACATGGAATGAAATCCAATGTCAGACACACATCCATTTACAAGTCCGTTCGGGGTCTGAACGAAACCGGACACCTTATTCCTCGTCCCGTATGTCCAATACGGAAGAGAGGTTCTCGCATATCCGGACAATCAACAAGTACGTCTGGACAACTACCACTTTAACCTTTTTCTAGAAGCGACCCAGTTCAGGGCATCAGTAGTCGCCCATTCAATGTAAAGATCGTCGGTCTTCAATCACCGTCTTCAATGTTTTCGACTTTTAATCGTCGTAGTAATCATTCAGAATGGTTAAACCCGGTCTTTCCAAATAACTCACGTATTTTATAATCAAAATAAGGTGCTATAAATACACATCATATGCCTCTTTCCAATTCAGAATATTCTTTTAATAAAATATTCATATTAAAAGGGAAAGATTCCCATTAATTTTATCAAAGATAAATTCTTTTAAATTTAATCTTTAATCTTCTTTTTAAAGATTAAATAAAACTCCAATTTGATTTTAATATCAAAAATCATTACTTTATGATTATTTCACTTTTAAGAAATTAATCTTATCTTTAACTTGGTTAAAGAACCAATGTCATTTAAAACACATTTCACGATAAACCCAAAATCAACTTCCATTAAATGTGGAATTTCCACAGATATTAAATCAATATATAATCGATATAAATTTCCGTATCCGACTAATAATATAAATGGAATAACGATAAAGCCTTTTAAATTCCATATATAGTAACAGTCTTCTTTTACAGAAGGCTATCTCGATTATTATCAAATTGAATTTCCACTCAATTCCAATTTAATATATTAAATTGGAAAACTTGACTTTGGAAAATTTCTTTTTAAATATTAATAAGAGATTTATAAGTTCCAAATTATATCTTTATTGTTAATTAGGTTAAAGAACAAATGTCGTTTAAAACATAGTCCATAATAAACCCAATTTACATATCATTTCATTCCAACAACTAAATATAATTGGAAACTCTAATAATCTTAATTAAAAGATTTAATCTTTAATACGGTTTTAAGAACAGTGTTGTTTAAGTCACCATCCACGACAACCCAAAATCTAATTCTTTTATTTAATTCTACTTAAATATTAATTAATTGGAAGACCTTATTAAATCTTAATTTAAAAGATTTATTCTAGTTAATAACTAGTTCATTTTGATAAAAATATTTTTATCTTTTGTCCATCAAAAATGGACATAGAAATCATTATGTTATTCTACATTGAATATTATTTTAAAATATTCGTTATTTAAAAATATTCTTTATATAAAAAGATTCTTTATGCAAACATTCTTTATATTACAATGTTCTTTGTTTTAAAATATTCTTTATTTAAAAGATATTCTGAATCGGAATGCGACTCAATTATTTACCATATAATTTCGGTTATATGGATTTCATACATCGCATGTATACGGCAATAATGAGGAATAATCATCAAACCATCCATTCACACCCAGAGTGAAATTTGTAACTGTGTGAGCATTAAAATGAATAAATAACGCTCATCGCAGACTGTCAATCCATCGATTGACATACAACTAAATATTGGGACTAGTGTATGTCAAATATCATCCCAATACCCATGTGGGGTTTTCAGACAACAACAATTTATTTAAATAAATCATTGGTTAATGAATTTAACCAATTTTAATTCCGCTAACATGTTAATGATAATGAACAAAACATGTTATTATATTCCTAGTGCCGAATAAAAATGTTTTTTACTCGCATAATTTCCCAACATGTATCTAATGTCTAATAAAATGTAATTTATTTACATGGCATTGTTGTTGATGACAAATAAAAAGATAATTATCATTTTCCTTTACTTGCATGCAATTTCTATATTTAATTTTACAAATAAAGAGAAATTGTTTTATTTGCATATATAGTTTCAAATCATAATATATGAAATGCCTCTTTATTCTGTAAACAAATTATAATGTATAAATCGACAATACAAATGTCACTTGTATTTGCATACAAATTCTATTGTATAATTTAACAATAAAATATCATTTTAATTCACATGCAATTCTAATGTATGTTTGCAATAAAAATGATTCTTATATTTGCATGTAAATCCTATTGTATGCTTCAACAATAAAAAGTATTCTCTCATTTTTGTTGATGATTCTATTTCAACAAAATTATTAAAAGTGATCCATTCATTTTGTTGACAATTCTATTTCAGCAAAATGATTAAAATGACATTTTCATATTTTGAACAATTCTAATTTAACAAAATAAATAAAAGAGATATTTCATATTGTTAACAATTCTAATTTTAACAAAATGAATAAAAGTGATAACTCATATTGTTAACAACTCTAATTTAACAAAATGGGTAAAGTGATAATTCATATTGCTAACAATTCTAACTTTTAACTAAATGAACAAAAGTGATATTTTTGTTGTGACACAAATTTATTTAACAAATATGCTATTTGTGTTTTGACACAAATCTATTTAACAAAAATGTTATTTGTGTTTTAACTCTTTTATTTAACAAAAATGTGATTTTTGCATTATTTCAAATCCAATTAACAAAAATGTAATTTTTGTTTTCAACCATCATATTTAACAAAATGTAATTTTCATTTCAACTATTATATTTTGACGAAAATGAATATTTTGATTCAACTAATCTAATTTGACAAAAGTAAATGTTTTGTTTCAACTAATCTAATTTGACAAAAGCAAAGGTTTTGTTTCAACTAATATAATTTGATAAAAGTAAATGTTTTGATTTTATTTCAACTAATATAATTGAAAATCATTATTCTAAATAAATGACATATTTTATTTGGAAAATCATTTTTAAATTAAAAATAGAATTTTTATGTCTCAACATTTTTATTCAAGCAGCGAATATTTTTCTAATGAATCAACCTTTTCATTAAAAATGTGATTTTTAATTTTTCAACACTTTAATTCTAACATGCACAATTTTCATATAAATCATTCTTTTCATTAAAAATAAGGTTTTCAATTGTTAACATGCTTTATTTTAAACATAACCATTTTCCTAGTTTCATTCATTACATTAAAAATGAGATTTCCAATGTAAACATGTTTTTATTTTTAAAACATGAACATTTTTATATTTTCTTTCATTACATTAAAAATGTGATTTTTTTTTAATGTAAACATGTTTTTATATTTAAAACATGATCATTTTTCTATTTTCTTACATTACATTAAAAATGTGATTTTTAATGTAAACATGTTTTTATATTTTAAAAATGAACATTTTTAATCTTTTCTACATTTACGATAAAATTGTGAATTTTATCGTTAAAATAATTTAACAATTCTATTTCAATACCACAAATAAAAATGATATTTTTGTGTTGTTGACAATTCTAATTAAACACAAATGACAATTATATTTAGTTAATTCTAATACGACAAAATGACCATTTATATTTTATTGGTTCTAATTCAATAAAATGACAATTCTATATGTTGTTGATTCTAGTTCAACAAAATGACCATTTATCTAAATATATGACATATTTGTCTAACATGAGCATAATCTAAACATATGACATTTTTAATCCAATATGACATTTCTATATGAAATGACATTTTTAATTTAATGTTACATTTCTATATAAAATGACATTTTTAATCTAATGTGACATTTCTATATAAGAATGATGTTTTCAATCTAACTTAATATTTTATAACAAAAATGATATTTTTTGTATGACAATACTAATTCGACATAAAAATGATATTTTTATTCTAATGTACATTTCTAACCAAAAATGATATTTTTATTTTAAACAAAACAATTTATAACAAAAATGTTTATTTTTCTCTAATATGACAATATATAACAAAAATGTTAATTTTGTCTAATATGACAATATATAACAAAAATGTTGATTTTATCTAACATGACAATTCTAAATAAATGATAATCTCAATATAACGACGTTTTCAATATAATGACATTTTTTTATTTCTAACATTACATGATTCTAAAATTGACATTTTTAATTCTAACATTACATGATTCTAAAAGGACATTTTTAATTCTAACATTACATGATTAAACAAAGTGACATTTTTGTTTCTAACATAACATGATTAAACATAGTGACATTCTGTTTCAATATAATATTTTCTAACTAAGTGACACTTTATGTTAATACAACATGATCTACCAAAAATGATACTTTAAATGTTAATGTAACATGATCTAACAGAAATGGTATTTTAATTTTAACACGTCAAAGATTATATTTCTATCATACAACAATATAATTCAGCAAATCATCAAACCCAAATCAATATAAACATAAATATATATTTCTATATATATTTCTATATTAGTTTTAATTTTTAAATCGAGAAATCTCACCATGATTTTAATTCTGTACAGTTCAGATTTTGAATTTCCCCAAATTCTGATTTGCTCCGTTTCAGATCTAGTTTGTTCCATCATCCTGATCTCGATTTTTTGATTCCAACGCATCTTGAATTTTTGAATTCTGATGACATATGTAGAAGTTATGACCATATTTGTATATTAATTACATTTATAATTTAGTTGAATATATATATATATATTAAATCTCTAATTACATTCATGAAACAAATCTGGCCGCTCTTTTCATTTACTCATCATCTGTAAGTCTTCTTCATTTAGAGGACCAAGAAACCCATTAGCTTCCTCTTTAGGGTTCGACATTCCTCCTCCTCGACGCCGCCTGAGGTTGATCGATCATCGCCACAAGACTCGCCGTTGTGCCACGCGTCCATGCCAGGAGTTTCCTCGAACTCGGCGCCCTCTAGAGTACCCAATTCATACACGAATGGCACCACTTTGTGTCTAAAAATCTCGCCGTATACTCCATGGTTTACGATCTTATCCGTGTGAAATGGAAGATCCTACTTCGCTCTCTAATTTTTTCTTCAGAGTTGGAGTCTAATTCACAACGATTTGCGCATGATTAAGGATTCATTTTCGAATGGTTATGGCCATTAATAACAGGAGGCGGCGGCTGTTGAGTAAGGGAATAGGGTTAGGGTTCTAGGATTAAATGATATTTATAATAAAATATTATTAAGTTTTCTAATTCGCAAAAAAAAAACCCATTAATATCTAATAGCTTCAAATTCAGCCTAACTAACGTTGTCCCTAGCTAAATGCCCCCCTTCGGGACAAAATGGACTAGGTCCTGTCAGCCCATTTGATTGTCTCCACCCAATCTTCTTTATTTTAAAATATAAACCATTTAATTATTTAATTTGATTGTTCATTTTAAATTTACAGGGGCCACATACAGACTATAAAATTTCCAGAAAAATTATTTCTGGCTTTGTTTTGATGATACGGTCCTAAGAAAATTTATTTCATCGAATTTCGAGACCGTTTGGAAAATGGTCATTTTCTGGTTGATCCAAATTGACTGAAACTGATAAAACACGTTTTAATTTGCCACGCTCACATATTAATTCCAAAAATTATGGAAATGGGAATCTAACAATAATTTGACATTCTGGATCCAACAAAAGTGGTTTCGTCGAAAACGGAGGTCATTTGTAAAATGGCTATTTTTAATATTAACAAATATATATAAATTCTAGAGCGACTATTCTGAATATTCAACTACCATAACTTTTGATTCCCGCTATGAAATTTTAATTTTTCTGATTCTTTAGAAAGATATTCTTAAATAGATTCTAATATTTTTGTTTTTACTGAAATCCGATTTATTTTGCATCCTGTACACTCAATCAAAGTTTAAATTCAAATTTTCAAACTACCATGCTATTTCTAACTCCTTTAATAACTAAATTACAATTTTTCGTTCTAACTTCAATTTAAATAAATTTTTAGTCGTTATTATTTAAAATAAATTATTTTTAATATTCAAAATCCATTAAAATTACTAAAATAAAAATTTTAAATTGGTTCTGAATTCCCAGGTTGTTAAAATCTCCCCCACTTAAAATCTTTTCGTACTCGAAAAGGAATGGAGCTGAAAGTTGTTTAATTAACCAACTCAACTTTCATTTTTTTTATTTCAATAATTTTATTAGTTGAACTAATAATCACACAACTCAATCATCGATCAATTAGTTGATTAGCTTTTCAAATATATATAACTTTTATATATTCAAAAATCATATTTTCTAAGATCGAACTATATATATAATCACAAATACATTAATTATAAACTTGTCATTCTCAACTCATTCTAGGGAATTTCTAACCCCATCTCTAACAAGTTTTCTCATTCTAGGATACTACTGATCCTATCTCTAATGAGTATTCTTATTGGATATTACTAATCCAATCTCTGATGAGTCTGTGTTTAGTCCTAACGAGTTGTACCCCAAAGATTTGAGCTAACCAAAACTTTGATACCAACTATAATGATTTGGATTTCTCCCGGACCTAATCGATCGCTAAATCGACTAAGACCGTTCAAAAACCAAATACGCTAACTGAAACACCCCACCTCCGTTAAGGTCACTCACAAAGGGAATGCCCTAACTTTGGTGGAGCATTATAGGTAACAGACACAGATAATTTACAAGACATATATATATATAAGCAGCGGAAAAACTAACTTTATTTCAAACGTGGTTCATAACAAAACATTACAGCAAACTGTTTCAAACCAACTTCCAAATCACTACATCAAAATCTCTGTCTTGATTATTACATAAAGAAGCATAAAACACAATAAAACTGCATAAATCCCCAAGTAATAGTGTGTCTAAAGCCATTGCCAAAGTTAAGAAGTTCCAAGCTATACATCACAGAGTCTTCATGCTTGGAAAGATGAACGGTCCAAATTAAGCTGAGTTATTCCCTCCCTGGGTACGTGGGGGGGGGGGGGGAACGGAAGAAAAGAGAGTGAAAGGAAATGGGTCAGGCATAAGTTTGGTAAGTCCGGTGATTATTCAGTATGTAAACTGATAAAAGAACCATGACTTGAATAAGCTGGACACAGGACAATAATGAGGAAATAAGGTAACATAGGGTAAAGTAAGATAAATAGGGCAAGATAAACTAATCATATTAACGCACTCATGTCCATATTCTCTGCACCTACTAGATATTTCAACCATTATCATGAGTTCAAACCCAGTGATCCCTTTCATTGATCGGCTCCTACTCGCACGTGTTTACCACTTGTGTCATACGGCCCCACTCGATTGTAGATACATGTGCTGGTCCCACCATGGGGTGTATCAAATCCTATGGTGGCAACCCGACACGATTCAAGATGCATAGTGTATAACTACTGATGCCCAATGCCTGCTTTTTCCACTATGGAGTACGTGCACGCCCGTACTCCATCGGAACCTACACTGACGCACCAACCGCCGTAGTTTTGACCGCTCATAATCAGCCCAGTAATCGTGCCCTACCCTGCCCAGTTCAGGGTACCATGATACATCTATGTGGGTTACTGCTGAAATGGGTCCCCGTTACTAGGGTTTCCTAGTCAACATGTTAAATTGGTTAAGTGTCCAAGTTAACCTAACTCCACCCATCAATTTAGTTAACATGTTGCATTGGTTAAGTGTTGCCTTAATTAACTTAACTCTACCATTCCTGACATAGCTTTAATTCATTTATTAAAGCACCAACCACTCACATTAGACAGGTATTGTTGCGATTACTGGATGTGCCGGTCGGGTCCGGGCAGTTTTACACTGCAACTCAGTCTAACCTCGGGTTCCTTTGGGCTCGATGCACTAACCTCCCACATTAGATATATATTGTTACGGTTGCTGGATGTGCCGGGCAGTTCCGGGCAGTCTTACACCGTAACTCAATCTAACCTCAGGTTAGGCATATTCGTTTTTTCTAAATTTATATGTTTACCTCTTTATATTTATATGTAAATTATTGTCATTCAAGTCAAGCCCCACTTTCCTTTTTAAATCAAGTTCATAATTTTAGGTATAAAAATTTATACCACTTTATGCCATAAAACATTTACATGTTCATGAGCCAAATATGCCAATTCTATATAATTTCATATTTTTCTCCAACGTTACCCCCGTTAAACGTTCGCATAAATCACGTAAAATGTTAGGATCGATACATAGCCAAACTTATACACAAAAGGGGAAAAAGAGGAACATGTAATAATTCCAACATCATAAAAATATGGATCTAACTACACATGTGTCATATGAATATGGCATAGAATAATATACATTTAATTTTGAACTTGCAAATTTAGATCTACTCAACATGAATCATGAAATAGGGGTTTTACATAGAACTACATAAACTTAACATTAGGCATGTAACTGTGAACTTCGCAAATTAGTTGGATCTAATCTAACATGAACCTAATCATATTAGCATGTAGTTTTGGGTCATATATGTGAATATGGTTGAACTTGCATAAAATTGCCAAATTGACATACAACATATAGATGTCATTACCAAATCATGCGACATAAAATGTCATCGCCCAATTATACAACATAGTATGTCATCGCCAATTTACACAATATGATATCCATCGCCAAATTATACAATATGGAATGTCATCGCCAAATTACACAATATGATATCCATCGCCAAATTTATCCAATATGGTATGTCATCACCAAATTACACAATATTATATTCCATCGCCAAATTATAATATGTCATTGCCAATTGTCATCGCCAAAATATACAACATAATATGTCATTGACGAATTATACAACATATGGATCTATTTCAAAGCATTTAACATTTATCATTATATTACATACAACATGATCACAAACATGATAAGAGTCATGGTCTTAATCAATCTAGTTTTAACAAAAAGGATAGGCATATATTTACATTAGGCGATATTCTACATCCATTTATTTAGTCACAGCTCTAATATCGTTTAGGTCTAAATGATAATTGGACTTACAAAAAGGAGGGTAGTCTTGAGTACTGGGGTCTGTATTCTGAATATGAATAGCTCTCCTTTGTTGTAGACATTGAATTCTCTTAGTTGAATTAGATTTGATTTGCAAATCCTACTTGCTTTCTAGTTGAATGAGAATGGCAGCTACTCTAGGTTGAGTGTTGACAACATGATGGTCTTAGGAATATTTTTGTGTGGCTTTAGGATTTAGATTTAGGTTGCTTATATAGAAGCTTGATTTAATAAGAGCCGTCAGATTAACCTAGAGCAAATCAAAGCCATTCAAACCTAAGAGAACCAACCAGAGTGTGCCATGCAAGCCCTAATGACACAGCAATTCATCACAGGAGAGAACACGTCAGATTTCAGATCTGACCCGAGGGGGAGGTCGACCCCAAGGTCGACCTGTATGGGGGGAGGTCGACCCCCTGGTCGACCTGGCCTTAGGCGGGAAATTTCCCTCCCAGCCCGCTTCTACTTTTTATTTTGAATTTTCTGAACTTTATTCTGAGCTGTTTATTTTAAATTCTGAATCTTCTGAAGGTCATAACTCCTCCATACGGATTCCGATTTACGCAAACTCGGACTCTATCTCAAGCAGAATTCCAAGACGAACGCAATGGCATAACCCGTTTCCCTTAATTCTCACATTTTAAATTGATTATTCTTTAATTCGTTACTTTAATGTTTACAGAAAATACGGAGTGTTACATTATCCCCTCCTTAAAGGATTTCGTCCCCGAAATCTTCAAGTCAAGAAGAACGTATATCCTACCATCCAATCGTCCATCTACTCAACCATCAAACACAGGCGTCCATTGTCCTTAAAATACTTCTAATGCTTCATGATCATATGCATAGTGTGTGTACATGTCCGTATCTAATGCAAAATCAGGCGGTCTACTGATTCAGTTGACCTCCTTAATGCAAGTCATGTCGGTGCCATGAGTCCATTATGTATGCAATCATTCCTAATCATACTTTCTACATGAGTGCACAATCATTCATACAAATGCAACTTCCATATGATAACACATCAAGTTTCAATCATATACAAGTACATATATGCATATGCAATATGAAAGTGACTGAGCCGATCTAACACCTAATGTGTGTGTTTTTGCATCCACGAGCAACCACTAGCAAGCACTTGCAACCTCTTGCAACCATCAATCATAATATGTTTCAAATACATGTTTGCATCCATTGGATTCTACATAAGGATCGAGGATAGCACTGAGGAAAAATACTAAAAAGATAGATACGAGCATGAACAGCTTAAGGAAGAAGAGATCAAAGATGTACCCTCAAAAAGAAAAGGGTAGGCTGCGTGTATCTTGGCCTCAGTCTCCCAAGTCGCGTCTTCCTCAGCGTCACTCCATTGAACTTTAACAAGTTTGACTTCGCGGTTGCGTAGCTTTTTGACTTATGTACCCAAGATACGAGTTGGAACCCTTCTCACAGTCGCCTCTCGTTCTACTTCTACTTCCTCTAATATGCTTGGTTCCACCACTTCCGCAGATTCATGTAAGCACTTTCGTAGGTGAGAAACATGAAAGACATTATGAACTCCAGCCAATCTTTCGGGCAGCTCTACTCTGTAAGTCATCTTCCCAATCTTTTCAATGATAGGAAACAGCCCTACAAATCATGATGCCAACTTTCCTGCGGATCCGAAGCGAACGACGTTCCTCAAAGGAGATACTTTAACGAAAACCCTGTCCCCCACCTCAAACTCAAGATCGGTCATTCTTTTATCTGCGTATGACTTCTGTCTATCTTGGGCAGTCTTCATTCTTCTTCGTATGAATTCCACTTTCTCTGTAGTCTCTCTAATCTTATCTGGTCCAAGTATGAGCTTGTATGTAGCCTCCCACCAACAAGTTGGTGATCGGCATGGTCTTCCATATAAAGCTTCGAAGGGTGCCATGCCTATGGTGGCTTGGTAACTATTGTTGTAGGAAAACTCTACCAAAGGAAGGTGATCTTCCCATGTTCCTCCAAAGTCAAGAATGCATAGTCTCAAGAGGTCTTCTAATACCCTATTCACCCTTTCCGTCTGACCGTCGGTTTGAGGTTGATAGGTCGTGCATAAGCATAGCTGTGTGCCTACAGCCTCTTGCAAGCTCTTCCAAAACTCGCTCGTAAAAATAGGATCTCGTTCACTTACAATGCTGAAGGGTATCCAATGGATTCGAACTATTTCTTTAAGGTAAATGGATGTTAAAGATGAGGCAGTCCTTCTACTCTTAACGGGTATAAAGTGAGCGCTTTTTGTGAGCTTGTCCACTATTACCCAAATACTGGTATTTCCCCTTCTTGACCTAGGCAGCCCATCAATAAAGTCCATTGAAATGCTATCCCATTTCCACTGCAGGACTTCTAGAGGATGAAGCAAACCACCAGGCTTCTTTTGCTCCGCCTTGACTTGCTAGCATATCAAACACTTAGCGACGAATTCGGCTACATCCCTCTTCATGCCATTCCAAATGAAAACTCTTTTTACGTCTTTATATATTTAGTCTCCACCTGGGTGTATGGTCAACTTGGAACGGTGTGCCTCTTCGAGAACCTTCTTCACCAAATCCCTTTCTTGTGGGACGCAAAGCCTTCCATCCCGCCTTAACCAACCTTTATCATCGATGGAGTATCTACTGAGGTGACTAGAAGTCTCACCCCTAATTAGCTTGTCCATCACATCAACTAGCTGAAGGTCTTCACATTGCGCGGTTCCTATTGAATCCAAAAGAGTAGGCCGCACTTCTAGCGATGCTAACAAACCAGTCACATGATCGATGGAGGGTCTAAAGTCAAAATTGGCTATGTACTCCAAGCTCTGCCTTTCAATAAAGAGAGGGCTTAAGGTCAACTTCTTTCTACTAAAGGCGTCTGCTACTACATTGCCCTTGCCAGGGGTATAGGAAATCTCGAAATCATAGGATGCCAAGAATTCCATCCAACTTTGTTGCCTCAAGTTAAGATCTTTCTGCGAGAAAAGGTACTTTAACGATTAATGGTCAGTATATAATTCAAACTTCTCACCTAGGAGATAATGGCGCCAAGACTTAAGCGCAAAGACGATGGCAGCCAACTCTAGGTCGTGGGTTGGGTAGTTTTTCTCGTGTACTTTCAACTGCCTGCCTCCATAAGCTACTACTTTCCCTTCTTGCATCAAGACAGCACCTAGTCCTGTACCACACGCGTCTGTGTATACGGTAAACATCTTTCTCCCATCTGGCAATGTAAAAACTGTAGAGCTCTCTTTAATCGTTGGAAAGCAATATCGCAATCCAAATCCCAATTGAAATTTAGGTTCTTCTTTGTCAAATTTGTAAGTGGAGCTGAGATTTTTGCAAAGTCTTTGCTGAACTTTCAATAAAAGCCCGCTAGCCCGAGGAAGCTCAGGACTTCTGTAACAACCCGTATTTTGAATAACATGTTATAACGTAAATCAAGGCAGAATTAAATGTTAAAATCAGAATCAAGGGAAACGGTCTATGCCATTGCGTTCGTCTCGGAAAAATACGCGAAATAGAGTCCGAGTTTTCGAAAATCGGAGTCCGTATGACCCAGTTATGGCCCGTCGAAGTTTTCAGAAAATTTCAAGTTCAAAAACAGTTCAAATTTCAAATCTGGGGCCAAACAGACTGGGCGGGAAAGTTTCCCGCCCAACCCCCAAGTCGACTGGGGAGTCGACTTGGGAGTCGACACACCCCAGCTGGTGTCGACTGCCCAGTCGACACCCCTGTCAACCTGGGTGGTCGGCCAGTTTGGCCTGGTGCACCTGTTTTGGCTCCTGGGTCTTGTTTTGTTGGCTTGCGACGTGATTTGATGGCTCAGATCTGAATTAGGGTTAATCCTATGGCCTAAACTAGTCTCTACACCTATAAAAACACCCTAATACCTAGCCTAAATCATCACAAATCAACCTAACAACTAAATTATGCCAAAATGCTTCCTAATCATGGCCTCCACCTCCATATCATGGCCTCCATCTTCTTCATGAAAGCTTGAGTGTTCTAAGCTAGTAAAAGAGCCATCTTTCTTCATACAAATCAAAGGAGCTTCTTATTTCTCCAAACAACTTGGAGCTTATATTCATTTGGGGATTTCTAGTGTGGCTTCGTCTCAATCTTGTTTTATTTTGTTCTAGTCTTCTTAGCCAAGCTTTGTAAGCCCCACTCTACTCTTAGATTTAAACTATGAAGTTAATGTGATCATGTAGCAAGTTGAAATGGTAATTTTGGGTATAATACTTGTCTTGGGGCTATATTTGTATGTATAGATCCATGTATGACTCTTTTGATCTATGATTGTGGCACTATCATGAACCTAGTATCATTTACCTTGATTTTTGGGTAGAAAGCTATGAGCTTTGTTTGGTGGTTATGCATAATGCAACATAGAACTTGGTAGTTATGCATAAATGCAACATAGAACCCCTCATGATCATTATGTTAACTTGCCTATGGTGTTATGAACCATATGCTAATCACAAGTTATCACCCTATATTAACTATGACTATGTTATCACCTATTTGCTAAGTTGATGTCATACATGTTTTGAGGCCAATAATGCCATATGCTAGTTGTGATGAACACCTTTGCCTCATATATCACCATGTTAAACTTGTGATAGTCTTTGCCACATTATGCCCAACTTGTCATATCATTATGTTCCCCTTTTTGATCTATGTGTGTTGATGCGAACTTACGTACGATGGGGTTACGTTATGGGTAAACTTAAATGATATGAGGAATAATCATCAAACCATCCATTCACACCCAGAGTGAAATTTGTAACTGTGTGAGCATTAAAATGAATAAATAACGCTCATCGCAGACTGTCAATCCATCGATTGACATACAACTAAATATTGGGACTAGTGTATGTCAAATATCATCCCAATACCCATGTGGGGTTTTCAGACAACAACAATTTATTTAAATAAATCATTGGTTAATGAATTTAACCAATTTTAATTCCGCTAACATGTTAATGATAATGAACAAAACATGTTATTATATTCCTAGTGCCGAATAAAAATGTTTTTTACTCGCATAATTTCCCAACATGTATCTAATGTCTAATAAAATGTAATTTATTTACATGGCATTGTTGTTGATGACAAATAAAAAGATAATTATCATTTTCCTTTACTTGCATGCAATTTCTATATTTAATTTTACAAATAAAGAGAAATTGTTTTATTTGCATATATAGTTTCAAATCATAATATATGAAATGCCTCTTTATTCTGTAAACAAATTATAATGTATAAATCGACAATACAAATGTCACTTGTATTTGCATACAAATTCTATTGTATAATTTAACAATAAAATATCATTTTAATTCACATGCAATTCTAATGTATGTTTGCAATAAAAATGATTCTTATATTTGCATGTAAATCCTATTGTATGCTTCAACAATAAAAAGTATTCTCTCATTTTTGTTGATGATTCTATTTCAACAAAATTATTAAAAGTGATCCATTCATTTTGTTGACAATTCTATTTCAGCAAAATGATTAAAATGACATTTTCATATTTTGAACAATTCTAATTTAACAAAATAAATAAAAGAGATATTTCATATTGTTAACAATTCTAATTTTAACAAAATGAATAAAAGTGATAACTCATATTGTTAACAACTCTAATTTAACAAAATGGGTAAAGTGATAATTCATATTGCTAACAATTCTAACTTTTAACTAAATGAACAAAAGTGATATTTTTGTTGTGACACAAATTTATTTAACAAATATGCTATTTGTGTTTTGACACAAATCTATTTAACAAAAATGTTATTTGTGTTTTAACTCTTTTATTTAACAAAAATGTGATTTTTGCATTATTTCAAATCCAATTAACAAAAATGTAATTTTTGTTTTCAACCATCATATTTAACAAAATGTAATTTTCATTTCAACTATTATATTTTGACGAAAATGAATATTTTGATTCAACTAATCTAATTTGACAAAAGTAAATGTTTTGTTTCAACTAATCTAATTTGACAAAAGCAAAGGTTTTGTTTCAACTAATATAATTTGATAAAAGTAAATGTTTTGATTTTATTTCAACTAATATAATTGAAAATCATTATTCTAAATAAATGACATATTTTATTTGGAAAATCATTTTTAAATTAAAAATAGAATTTTTATGTCTCAACATTTTTATTCAAGCAGCGAATATTTTTCTAATGAATCAACCTTTTCATTAAAAATGTGATTTTTAATTTTTCAACACTTTAATTCTAACATGCACAATTTTCATATAAATCATTCTTTTCATTAAAAATAAGGTTTTCAATTGTTAACATGTTTTATTTTAAACATAACCATTTTCCTAGTTTCATTCATTACATTAAAAATGAGATTTCCAATGTAAACATGTTTTTATTTTTAAAACATGAACATTTTTATATTTTCTTTCATTACATTAAAAATGTGATTTTTTTTTAATGTAAACATGTTTTTATATTTAAAACATGATCATTTTTCTATTTTCTTACATTACATTAAAAATGTGATTTTTAATGTAAACATGTTTTTATATTTTAAAAATGAACATTTTTAATCTTTTCTACATTTACGATAAAATTGTGAATTTTATCGTTAAAATAATTTAACAATTCTATTTCAATACCACAAATAAAAATGATATTTTTGTGTTGTTGACAATTCTAATTAAACACAAATGACAATTATATTTAGTTAATTCTAATACGACAAAATGACCATTTATATTTTATTGGTTCTAATTCAATAAAATGACAATTCTATATGTTGTTGATTCTAGTTCAACAAAATGACCATTTATCTAAATATATGACATATTTGTCTAACATGAGCATAATCTAAACATATGACATTTTTAATCCAATATGACATTTCTATATGAAATGACATTTTTAATTTAATGTTACATTTCTATATAAAATGACATTTTTAATCTAATGTGACATTTCTATATAAGAATGATGTTTTCAATCTAACTTAATATTTTATAACAAAAATGATATTTTTTGTATGACAATACTAATTCGACATAAAAATGATATTTTTATTCTAATGTACATTTCTAACCAAAAATGATATTTTTATTTTAAACAAAACAATTTATAACAAAAATGTTTATTTTTCTCTAATATGACAATATATAACAAAAATGTTAATTTTGTCTAATATGACAATATATAACAAAAATGTTGATTTTATCTAACATGACAATTCTAAATAAATGATAATCTCAATATAACGACGTTTTCAATATAATGACATTTTTTTATTTCTAACATTACATGATTCTAAAATTGACATTTTTAATTCTAACATTACATGATTCTAAAAGGACATTTTTAATTCTAACATTACATGATTAAACAAAGTGACATTTTTGTTTCTAACATAACATGATTAAACATAGTGACATTCTGTTTCAATATAATATTTTCTAACTAAGTGACACTTTATGTTAATACAACATGATCTACCAAAAATGATACTTTAAATGTTAATGTAACATGATCTAACAGAAATGGTATTTTAATTTTAACACGTCAAAGATTATATTTCTATCATACAACAATATAATTCAGCAAATCATCAAACCCAAATCAATATAAACATAAATATATATTTCTATATATATTTCTATATTAGTTTTAATTTTTAAATCGAGAAATCTCACCATGATTTTAATTCTGTACAGTTCAGATTTTGAATTTCCCCAAATTCTGATTTGCTCCGTTTCAGATCTAGTTTGTTCCATCATCCTGATCTCGATTTTTTGATTCCAACGCATCTTGAATTTTTGAATTCTGATGACATATGTAGAAGTTATGACCATATTTGTATATTAATTACATTTATAATTTAGTTGAATATATATATATATATTAAATCTCTAATTACATTCATGAAACAAATCTGGCCGCTCTTTTCATTTACTCATCATCTGTAAGTCTTCTTCATTTAGAGGACCAAGAAACCCATTAGCTTCCTCTTTAGGGTTCGACATTCCTCCTCCTCGACGCCGCCTGAGGTTGATCGATCATCGCCACAAGACTCGCCGTTGTGCCACGCGTCCATGCCAGGAGTTTCCTCGAACTCGGCGCCCTCTAGAGTACCCAATTCATACACGAATGGCACCACTTTGTGTCTAAAAATCTCGCCGTATACTCCATGGTTTACGATCTTATCCGTGTGAAATGGAAGATCCTACTTCGCTCTCTAATTTTTTCTTCAGAGTTGGAGTCTAATTCACAACGATTTGCGCATGATTAAGGATTCATTTTCGAATGGTTATGGCCATTAATAACAGGAGGCGGCGGCTGTTGAGTAAGGGAATAGGGTTAGGGTTCTAGGATTAAATGATATTTATAATAAAATATTATTAAGTTTTCTAATTCGCAAAAAAAAAACCCATTAATATCTAATAGCTTCAAATTCAGCCTAACTAACGTTGTCCCTAGCTAAATGCCCCCCTTCGGGACAAAATGGACTAGGTCCTGTCAGCCCATTTGATTGTCTCCACCCAATCTTCTTTATTTTAAAATATAAACCATTTAATTATTTAATTTGATTGTTCATTTTAAATTTACAGGGGCCACATACAGACTATAAAATTTCCAGAAAAATTATTTCTGGCTTTGTTTTGATGATACGGTCCTAAGAAAATTTATTTCATCGAATTTCGAGACCGTTTGGAAAATGGTCATTTTCTGGTTGATCCAAATTGACTGAAACTGATAAAACACGTTTTAATTTGCCACGCTCACATATTAATTCCAAAAATTATGGAAATGGGAATCTAACAATAATTTGACATTCTGGATCCAACAAAAGTGGTTTCGTCGAAAACGGAGGTCATTTGTAAAATGGCTATTTTTAATATTAACAAATATATATAAATTCTAGAGCGACTATTCTGAATATTCAACTACCATAACTTTTGATTCCCGCTATGAAATTTTAATTTTTCTGATTCTTTAGAAAGATATTCTTAAATAGATTCTAATATTTTTGTTTTTACTGAAATCCGATTTATTTTGCATCCTGTACACTCAATCAAAGTTTAAATTCAAATTTTCAAACTACCATGCTATTTCTAACTCCTTTAATAACTAAATTACAATTTTTCGTTCTAACTTCAATTTAAATAAATTTTTAGTCGTTATTATTTAAAATAAATTATTTTTAATATTCAAAATCCATTAAAATTACTAAAATAAAAATTTTAAATTGGTTCTGAATTCCCAGGTTGTTAAAATCTCCCCCACTTAAAATCTTTTCGTACTCGAAAAGGAATGGAGCTGAAAGTTGTTTAATTAACCAACTCAACTTTCATTTTTTTTATTTCAATAATTTTATTAGTTGAACTAATAATCACACAACTCAATCATCGATCAATTAGTTGATTAGCTTTTCAAATATATATAACTTTTATATATTCAAAAATCATATTTTCTAAGATCGAACTATATATATAATCACAAATACATTAATTATAAACTTGTCATTCTCAACTCATTCTAGGGAATTTCTAACCCCATCTCTAACAAGTTTTCTCATTCTAGGATACTACTGATCCTATCTCTAATGAGTATTCTTATTGGATATTACTAATCCAATCTCTGATGAGTCTGTGTTTAGTCCTAACGAGTTGTACCCCAAAGATTTGAGCTAACCAAAACTTTGATACCAACTATAATGATTTGGATTTCTCCCGGACCTAATCGATCGCTAAATCGACTAAGACCGTTCAAAAACCAAATACGCTAACTGAAACACCCCACCTCCGTTAAGGTCACTCACAAAGGGAATGCCCTAACTTTGGTGGAGCATTATAGGTAACAGACACAGATAATTTACAAGACATATATATATATAAGCAGCGGAAAAACTAACTTTATTTCAAACGTGGTTCATAACAAAACATTACAGCAAACTGTTTCAAACCAACTTCCAAATCACTACATCAAAATCTCTGTCTTGATTATTACATAAAGAAGCATAAAACACAATAAAACTGCATAAATCCCCAAGTAATAGTGTGTCTAAAGCCATTGCCAAAGTTAAGAAGTTCCAAGCTATACATCACAGAGTCTTCATGCTTGGAAAGATGAACGGTCCAAATTAAGCTGAGTTATTCCCTCCCTGGGTACGTGGGGGGGGGAACGGAAGAAAAGAGAGTGAAAGGAAATGGGTCAGGCATAAGTTTGGTAAGTCCGGTGATTATTCAGTATGTAAACTGATAAAAGAACCATGACTTGAATAAGCTGGACACAGGACAATAATGAGGAAATAAGGTAACATAGGGTAAAGTAAGATAAATAGGGCAAGATAAACTAATCATATTAACGCACTCATGTCCATATTCTCTGCACCTACTAGATATTTCAACCATTATCATGAGTTCAAACCCAGTGATCCCTTTCATTGATCGGCTCCTACTCGCACGTGTTTACCACTTGTGTCATACGGCCCCACTCGATTGTAGATACATGTGCTGGTCCCACCATGGGGTGTATCAAATCCTATGGTGGCAACCCGACACGATTCAAGATGCATAGTGTATAACTACTGATGCCCAATGCCTGCTTTTTCCACTATGGAGTACGTGCACGCCCGTACTCCATCGGAACCTACACTGACGCACCAACCGCCGTAGTTTTGACCGCTCATAATCAGCCCAGTAATCGTGCCCTACCCTGCCCAGTTCAGGGTACCATGATACATCTATGTGGGTTACTGCTGAAATGGGTCCCCGTTACTAGGGTTTCCTAGTCAACATGTTAAATTGGTTAAGTGTCCAAGTTAACCTAACTCCACCCATCAATTTAGTTAACATGTTGCATTGGTTAAGTGTTGCCTTAATTAACTTAACTCTACCATTCCTGACATAGCTTTAATTCATTTATTAAAGCACCAACCACTCACATTAGACAGGTATTGTTGCGATTACTGGATGTGCCGGTCGGGTCCGGGCAGTTTTACACTGCAACTCAGTCTAACCTCGGGTTCCTTTGGGCTCGATGCACTAACCTCCCACATTAGATATATATTGTTACGGTTGCTGGATGTGCCGGGCAGTTCCGGGCAGTCTTACACCGTAACTCAATCTAACCTCAGGTTAGGCATATTCGTTTTTTCTAAATTTATATATTTACCTCTTTATATTTATATGTAAATTATTGTCATTCAAGTCAAGCCCCACTTTCCTTTTTAAATCAAGTTCATAATTTTAGGTATAAAAATTTATACCACTTTATGCCATAAAACATTTACATGTTCATGAGCCAAATATGCCAATTCTATATAATTTCATATTTTTCTCCAACGTTACCCCCGTTAAACGTTCGCATAAATCACGTAAAATGTTAGGATCGATACATAGCCAAACTTATACACAAAAGGGGAAAAAGAGGAACATGTAATAATTCCAACATCATAAAAATATGGATCTAACTACACATGTGTCATATGAATATGGCATAGAATAATATACATTTAATTTTGAACTTGCAAATTTAGATCTACTCAACATGAATCATGAAATAGGGGTTTTACATAGAACTACATAAACTTAACATTAGGCATGTAACTGTGAACTTCGCAAATTAGTTGGATCTAATCTAACATGAACCTAATCATATTAGCATGTAGTTTTGGGTCATATATGTGAATATGGTTGAACTTGCATAAAATTGCCAAATTGACATACAACATATAGATGTCATTACCAAATCATGCGACATAAAATGTCATCGCCCAATTATACAACATAGTATGTCATCGCCAATTTACACAATATGATATCCATCGCCAAATTATACAATATGGAATGTCATCGCCAAATTACACAATATGATATCCATCGCCAAATTTATCCAATATGGTATGTCATCACCAAATTACACAATATTATATTCCATCGCCAAATTATAATATGTCATTGCCAATTGTCATCGCCAAAATATACAACATAATATGTCATTGACGAATTATACAACATATGGATCTATTTCAAAGCATTTAACATTTATCATTATATTACATACAACATGATCACAAACATGATAAGAGTCATGGTCTTAATCAATCTAGTTTTAACAAAAAGGATAGGCATATATTTACATTAGGCGATATTCTACATCCATTTATTTAGTCACAGCTCTAATATCGTTTAGGTCTAAATGATAATTGGACTTACAAAAAGGAGGGTAGTCTTGAGTACTGGGGTCTGTATTCTGAATATGAATAGCTCTCCTTTGTTGTAGACATTGAATTCTCTTAGTTGAATTAGATTTGATTTGCAAATCCTACTTGCTTTCTAGTTGAATGAGAATGGCAGCTACTCTAGGTTGAGTGTTGACAACATGATGGTCTTAGGAATATTTTTGTGTGGCTTTAGGATTTAGATTTAGGTTGCTTATATAGAAGCTTGATTTAATAAGAGCCGTCAGATTAACCTAGAGCAAATCAAAGCCATTCAAACCTAAGAGAACCAACCAGAGTGTGCCATGCAAGCCCTAATGACACAGCAATTCATCACAGGAGAGAACACGTCAGATTTCAGATCTGACCCGAGGGGGAGGTCGACCCCAAGGTCGACCTGTATGGGGGGAGGTCGACCCCCTGGTCGACCTGGCCTTAGGCGGGAAATTTCCCTCCCAGCCCGCTTCTACTTTTTATTTTGAATTTTCTGAACTTTATTCTGAGCTGTTTATTTTAAATTCTGAATCTTCTGAAGGTCATAACTCCTCCATACGGATTCCGATTTACGCAAACTCGGACTCTATCTCAAGCAGAATTCCAAGACGAACGCAATGGCATAACCCGTTTCCCTTAATTCTCACATTTTAAATTGATTATTCTTTAATTCGTTACTTTAATGTTTACAGAAAATACGGAGTGTTACATTATCCCCTCCTTAAAGGATTTCGTCCCCGAAATCTTCAAGTCAAGAAGAACGTATATCCTACCATCCAATCGTCCATCTACTCAACCATCAAACACAGGCGTCCATTGTCCTTAAAATACTTCTAATGCTTCATGATCATATGCATAGTGTGTGTACATGTCCGTATCTAATGCAAAATCAGGCGGTCTACTGATTCAGTTGACCTCCTTAATGCAAGTCATGTCGGTGCCATGAGTCCATTATGTATGCAATCATTCCTAATCATACTTTCTACATGAGTGCACAATCATTCATACAAATGCAACTTCCATATGATAACACATCAAGTTTCAATCATATACAAGTACATATATGCATATGCAATATGAAAGTGACTGAGCCGATCTAACACCTAATGTGTGTGTTTTTGCATCCACGAGCAACCACTAGCAAGCACTTGCAACCTCTTGCAACCATCAATCATAATATGTTTCAAATACATGTTTGCATCCATTGGATTCTACATAAGGATCGAGGATAGCACTGAGGAAAAATACTAAAAAGATAGATACGAGCATGAACAGCTTAAGGAAGAAGAGATCAAAGATGTACCCTCAAAAAGAAAAGGGTAGGCTGCGTGTATCTTGGCCTCAGTCTCCCAAGTCGCGTCTTCCTCAGCGTCACTCCATTGAACTTTAACAAGTTTGACTTCGCGGTTGCGTAGCTTTTTGACTTATGTACCCAAGATACGAGTTGGAACCCTTCTCACAGTCGCCTCTCGTTCTACTTCTACTTCCTCTAATATGCTTGGTTCCACCACTTCCGCAGATTCATGTAAGCACTTTCGTAGGTGAGAAACATGAAAGACATTATGAACTCCAGCCAATCTTTCGGGCAGCTCTACTCTGTAAGTCATCTTCCCAATCTTTTCAATGATAGGAAACAGCCCTACAAATCATGATGCCAACTTTCCTGCGGATCCGAAGCGAACGACGTTCCTCAAAGGAGATACTTTAACGAAAACCCTGTCCCCCACCTCAAACTCAAGATCGGTCATTCTTTTATCTGCGTATGACTTCTGTCTATCTTGGGCAGTCTTCATTCTTCTTCGTATGAATTCCACTTTCTCTGTAGTCTCTCTAATCTTATCTGGTCCAAGTATGAGCTTGTATGTAGCCTCCCACCAACAAGTTGGTGATCGGCATGGTCTTCCATATAAAGCTTCGAAGGGTGCCATGCCTATGGTGGCTTGGTAACTATTGTTGTAGGAAAACTCTACCAAAGGAAGGTGATCTTCCCATGTTCCTCCAAAGTCAAGAATGCATAGTCTCAAGAGGTCTTCTAATACCCTATTCACCCTTTCCGTCTGACCGTCGGTTTGAGGTTGATAGGTCGTGCATAAGCATAGCTGTGTGCCTACAGCCTCTTGCAAGCTCTTCCAAAACTCGCTCGTAAAAATAGGATCTCGTTCACTTACAATGCTGAAGGGTATCCAATGGATTCGAACTATTTCTTTAAGGTAAATGGATGTTAAAGATGAGGCAGTCCTTCTACTCTTAACGGGTATAAAGTGAGCGCTTTTTGTGAGCTTGTCCACTATTACCCAAATACTGGTATTTCCCCTTCTTGACCTAGGCAGCCCATCAATAAAGTCCATTGAAATGCTATCCCATTTCCACTGCAGGACTTCTAGAGGATGAAGCAAACCACCAGGCTTCTTTTGCTCCGCCTTGACTTGCTAGCATATCAAACACTTAGCGACGAATTCGGCTACATCCCTCTTCATGCCATTCCAAATGAAAACTCTTTTTACGTCTTTATATATTTAGTCTCCACCTGGGTGTATGGTCAACTTGGAACGGTGTGCCTCTTCGAGAACCTTCTTCACCAAATCCCTTTCTTGTGGGACGCAAAGCCTTCCATCCCGCCTTAACCAACCTTTATCATCGATGGAGTATCTACTGAGGTGACTAGAAGTCTCACCCCTAATTAGCTTGTCCATCACATCAACTAGCTGAAGGTCTTCACATTGCGCGGTTCCTATTGAATCCAAAAGAGTAGGCCGCACTTCTAGCGATGCTAACAAACCAGTCACATGATCGATGGAGGGTCTAAAGTCAAAATTGGCTATGTACTCCAAGCTCTGCCTTTCAATAAAGAGAGGGCTTAAGGTCAACTTCTTTCTACTAAAGGCGTCTGCTACTACATTGCCCTTGCCAGGGGTATAGGAAATCTCGAAATCATAGGATGCCAAGAATTCCATCCAACTTTGTTGCCTCAAGTTAAGATCTTTCTGCGAGAAAAGGTACTTTAACGATTAATGGTCAGTATATAATTCAAACTTCTCACCTAGGAGATAATGGCGCCAAGACTTAAGCGCAAAGACGATGGCAGCCAACTCTAGGTCGTGGGTTGGGTAGTTTTTCTCGTGTACTTTCAACTGCCTGCCTCCATAAGCTACTACTTTCCCTTCTTGCATCAAGACAGCACCTAGTCCCGTACCACACGCGTCTGTGTATACGGTAAACATCTTTCTCCCATCTGGCAATGTAAAAACTGTAGAGCTCTCTTTAATCGTTGGAAAGCAATATCGCAATCCAAATCCCAATTGAAATTTAGGTTCTTCTTTGTCAAATTTGTAAGTGGAGCTGAGATTTTTGCAAAGTCTTTGCTGAACTTTCAATAAAAGCCCGCTAGCCCGAGGAAGCTCAGGACTTCTGTAACAACCCGTATTTTGAATAACATGTTATAACGTAAATCAAGGCAGAATTAAATGTTAAAATCAGAATCAAGGGAAACGGTCTATGCCATTGCGTTCGTCTCGGAAAAATACGCGAAATAGAGTCCGAGTTTTCGAAAATCGGAGTCCGTATGACCCAGTTATGGCCCGTCGAAGTTTTCAGAAAATTTCAAGTTCAAAAACAGTTCAAATTTCAAATCTGGGGCCAAACAGACTGGGCGGGAAAGTTTCCCGCCCAACCCCCAAGTCGACTGGGGAGTCGACTTGGGAGTCGACACACCCCAGCTGGTGTCGACTGCCCAGTCGACACCCCTGTCAACCTGGGTGGTCGGCCAGTTTGGCCTGGTGCACCTGTTTTGGCTCCTGGGTCTTGTTTTGTTGGCTTGCGACGTGATTTGATGGCTCAGATCTGAATTAGGGTTAATCCTATGGCCTAAACTAGTCTCTACACCTATAAAAACACCCTAATACCTAGCCTAAATCATCACAAATCAACCTAACAACTAAATTATGCCAAAATGCTTCCTAATCATGGCCTCCACCTCCATATCATGGCCTCCATCTTCTTCATGAAAGCTTGAGTGTTCTAAGCTAGTAAAAGAGCCATCTTTCTTCATACAAATCAAAGGAGCTTCTTATTTCTCCAAACAACTTGGAGCTTATATTCATTTGGGGATTTCTAGTGTGGCTTCGTCTCAATCTTGTTTTATTTTGTTCTAGTCTTCTTAGCCAAGCTTTGTAAGCCCCACTCTACTCTTAGATTTAAACTATGAAGTTAATGTGATCATGTAGCAAGTTGAAATGGTAATTTTGGGTATAATACTTGTCTTGGGGCTATATTTGTATGTATAGATCCATGTACGACTCTTTTGATCTATGATTGTGGCACTATCATGAACCTAGTATCATTTACCTTGATTTTTGGGTAGAAAGCTATGAGCTTTGTTTGGTGGTTATGCATAATGCAACATAGAACTTGGTAGTTATGCATAAATGCAACATAGAACCCCTCATGATCATTATGTTAACTTGCCTATGGTGTTATGAACCATATGCTAATCACAAGTTATCACCCTATATTAACTATGACTATGTTATCACCTATTTGCTAAGTTGATGTCATACATGTTTTGAGGCCAATAATGCCATATGCTAGTTGTGATGAACACCTTTGCCTCATATATCACCATGTTAAACTTGTGATAGTCTTTGCCACATTATGCCCAACTTGTCATATCATTATGTTCCCCTTTTTGATCTATGTGTGTTGATGCGAACTTACGTACGATGGGGTTACGTTATGGGTAAACTTAAATGACATGAAACATGACTTGAAAATATGACATGTGATTATGCTTGAAAACATGTACGTGGACATGACATGTAGAAAACATGAAGGTGGCCAACTCGAGATTGGGTTGAGTTTGTAGCATAAATCTACCCGGAACCGACTGGCTTAACTAGTGGCTACAAACAATAGGACCCAATGTGAGTAGTTGGTCATATCACACTTAAAACCCGAGGTTAGACTAGGTTGTGGTGTAAAGCTACCCGGACCCGCCCGGCTTAACTAGTAACCACAACAAAGTCTAATGTGAGAGGTTGGGGTGCATTAAGTTAATTAATGCCACATGGTAGGGTTAAGTCATGGACCACTTGAATACTTAACCAATTGAACACGATGGATTGTTGGGGTTAAGTCATGAACCACTTGGGTATACTTAACCAACTTGATACATGATGGGATAGGGTTAACCACACTTAACCCGCTAGAAACCCTAGTTACGCGGTCCTTTTCAGCAGTAACCCTCTTAGATGTATCAACGATACCCTAGGGACTAGGCTAGGGTGGGGCACGATTACTGGGCTGATTGTAAGCGACCAAAACGACGGCTGAGTAGGTGCGCCGGTGTAGGTTCAGGCGGACTATGGTCGTGCACATAGTCCGGAGTTGAAAAAACAGGCACGGGCACCAGTAGGTTTAGACTGTGCGTGCTTGATTCGTGTCAGTGGTTGACACCCTAGGACTTGATACACCCTAGGGTGGACCTAGCACAGTTTGACTACATTCTGTGATTGGGTCGTATGACACCGACACTTGACGAGTTAGGCTCATAGGGAGACGATCGACTAGACCGTGTAGTTGGACCCCGACTTGGGTCACCTCATGATATTGGGCCAGGGGATCATTTCTTGTTTGTACTTGACATGGGTTGGATTACTAGTACTATTGGTGCAAAACTTAACCTTGTATATGCGATGTCACACTTGATCTATCTTGTTAACTTTTCACCATGCCAGTTATCATCCTATGTTTCATCTCTGTTTTACATGTCCAGTTAACTTTATTAGTTTTTATACTAATAGTAGGTAGGACTTACCAGTCTTTTTGACTGACCTGTTTTCCTTTCGCCTCTTTTCTTCCGTCCCCCCCCCCCCCCAGGTTCTCAGGGTGGGAACACTAGCACCTAGCTTGGATCTTTAGCTTGCTTTCTGGATAGCTCATGTACGGTTTGGACTTGAGCTCGCTATGGCTTTACCACGTCTACTTTGGGGATAGTTTACTTTATGTTATTTCCAGTTTTCAGTTTATGTTTCTAGACTTGTAGTAGTTGGAAAATAATGACTTAGTACTTTTGATGTAAGTTGACTATGGTTTTGAAATAGTAGTTTTATCCGCTGCTTTATTTACTCTGTTTTACTTATATGTTCTGTCTTGTGATATCTTCATGCATGTTTACCTTGTCCAACACCCCTCCAAAGCCAGTGTACTTGCAAGGGTGACCCTGGCGGAGGTGGGGTGTTACATTTGGTATCAGAGCATAAGGTTTTACTAGACCGGACAAAAGTTTTAAAAACCCTTTGAAAAACTATTTTCAAAACCAATTAAGTATTTTCCAAGAAAAGTCTAGTTTATTTCAAAAGGCTATTCCCCAAAAGCCATTAGCACTATCCTTTGTTTCCTCGTTCTAAATCTATCTTTTCCCTTTTTCTGCATGGTCGATCTTAACCTTCCCGAGGGAGTACCCATTCCCGGATGGTTCCGAAGGTACTTGGAAGCTAGGGCCAACGATGCGGGCCCAGCAAACACTCCCACCGTACCTGAGGTTCCTCCTCCTCCTCCTCAGCGTCCACAAGCGGATTTCGCAAAGATTTGCAAAGACTTTAAGGCGATGGGTGGCAAGAATTTTGTTGGGACAGAGACTTATGTGGAGGCAAGAAACTGGTTAAAGGAAACTGAAGACCTTTTTGCTATCTTTGATGTGGATGACCATAGAAAAGTTCTATTGGCAGTATGGCTATTGAAAGAGGAAGCTGCTTATTGGTGGGAGGTCACCAACGCTACTAGGCCTATAGAGACTTGGGCCGACTTTAGGATGAGGTTTGGGCTTAAGTTTCTATCATCTGCCGAGGAGAATCTACAAATGGAGAAGTTTATATCTTTGAAGCAAGGGGACATAACAGTGAGGGAGTATGTGAATAAGTTTAACCAGCTTGCTCGATTCGGTTTGGACATGGTTAACACACCCCAGAAGAAGGCTCTACGCTTTGCACGAGGATTGAATGAGCCATTACAAGGTTTAGCCATGTCTCATATACCCATGGGGGCCACTTTTGAGAGCTTAGTGGATATGGCCTTGCTTCTGGGAGATGATAAGAATGGCAAGAAAGAAGTCAAGCCTAATGAGACTCAAACCAAGAAGGCGGACTCCAAGTGGGGAGGAAATTAGAGCAATCAGAACAACAAGAACAACAAGGGTAACAAGGCCAACAACAACAAGGCAAAGGACACAAGAAAGTGCAACTTCTGTGGGATCATTAGACACATAGCCAAAGATTGTAGGAAGAAGAAAAGGAAGTTGGGAGAATGCTTTCATTGCGGAGAGGCTGGACACTTCAGTAAGGATTGCCCAAAGAAGCAAGGGCAGGGGCAAGGACAGACTCAGCGAGCAGGACCTTCTGGAGGGCAGATGCATGCTCTCAACACTGCTCCAGTTCCGGACCGAGGTAGTATTTCTGTAGAAAGCCTTGTTTATATTTCCGGTTTTCCTGTTCGAACTTTATTTGATTCTGGCGCATCGCATACCTTTATTTCCTCTGACATTGTTGAAAGTTTGCACCTAAGTACTAGTCTAGTTGAGGATCCCTTTAGTGTTTCAAATCCAATTGGGGGTTCCGCCCATCTATCTATGATTTGTATGGATTTGAGGATTTCTATCTTGACCGTAGAATTCATGTGTAATGCTTATGTTCTCGGGTTCATGGGATACGGGTTGATTTTGGGCATGGATTGGTTGTCCAGTTATGGAGCCATTCTCGATTGTGAGCATAGGGTAGTGAGGCTTATGACTCGCCTTGGCAATACCCTAGAGATTTCTTGTAACCCTCTGGATCCCGTCATGTTATGTTATCTTGAATCCCTCGACTCGTCTATTGACAATCTTCAATCTGTGAGGGTGGTCCGAAAATATCCTGATGTTTTTGATGAGGTAAAGGGGTTACCCCCTAAACGCGAGATAGACTTCCGTATTTATCTTGTTGATAATGCCAAGCCAGTTTCATTGCCTGTGAGGCACATGGCCCCGCGAGAAAGAAGAGAGCTTAGCAAGCAAATCAAGGAGTTGCTTGAGAAAAATTTCATTAGGCGAAGCATTTCAGAATGGGGCGCTCCGGTGGTATTCGCTACTAAGGCGGATGGTTCACTTCTTCTATGTGTTGATTATCGTGAGTTGAACAAGCTGACAAAGAAGAATAGACACCCGTTACCGAGGATTGATGATCTCTTTGACCAGCTTGTTGGTGCCTCTATTTTCTCTCAGCTCGATCTAGCCACCGGATTCCATCAGCTTAGAGTGGCTGAGGATAGTATTGATAAGACTGCGTTTAGGACTCCAGATGGATTCTTTGAATGGCTAGTCATGCCGTTCGGTTTGACTAATGCACCCGCATACTTTGTTGATTTGATGAGTAGGGTGTTCAGGGATTTCCTTAACAAGTTCGTGGTTATCTTCGTGGATGATATTCTGGTCTTCTCTAAGGACGAGGAAGAGCATGCTACACACCTCAAGGAGGTTATGGATACGCTTAGAGCTCATCAGTTGAAAGCCAAGTTCTCCAAATGTCATTTTTGGAGAAGGGAAGCTCGGTTTCTTGGACATATAGTTTCTAAGCAAGGCATCGCTGTGGATCCCGCGAAAGTGGTTGCGGTTCAAGACTGGAAAACTCCCAAGAATGCAACTGAAGTAAGAAGCTTTCTCGGTCTGGCAGGCTACTATAGGAAGTTCATTAAGGACTTCGCTAGGATTTCAACCCCTCTTACTAAGTTGACGAAGAAGAACTTAGTCTTTGCATGGGACTTAGAGTGTGAGCTTGCTTTTCAAAGGCTCAAGAAAGCCCTCACCACAGCTCCAGTTCTAGCATTACCCGATGGAGGGAAGTTGTTTACCGTGTACACCGATGCATGTGGCACAGGATTAGGCGCTGTCCTGATGCAAGAAGGGAGAGTGATATGCTTTGGGGGTAGGCAACTCAAAGTTCATGAGAAGAACTATCCCACTCATGATTTGGAGTTGGCGGCGATCGTCTTTGCACTCAAATCCTGGCGCCACTATCTTTTAGGCGAAAGGTTTGAGTTATATACTGATCACAAGTCGCTCAAGTACCTCTTCTCGCAGAAAGATTTGAATCTAAGGCAGCAAAGGTGGATGGAATTCTTGGCATCATATGACTTCGAGATAGCTTATACCCCTGGCAAGGGTAATGTTGTGGCGGATGCGCTAAGCAGAAGAAGGTTGACTTTGAGTCCCTTGTTTGTTGAGATGAAGAGCCTAGATTTCTTGGCAACTTTTGATTTCACACCTGCTGTTGAGTCGATGACTGGTTCGTTAGCATCCCTTGAGCTTAGACCTACACTTCTTGATCAAGTTGGGGCTTCACAGAGGGAAGACCCGCAGATAGTCGAGATCATGGACAAGTTGATTCGGGGTGAGACGTCCAGTCACCTCGCTAGATATACTATTGATGACAAGGGATGGCTAAGGCGTGATGGAAGACTATGTGTCCCACGAGTGGGAGACTTAGTAAATAAAGTTCTTGAGGAGGCGCATCACTCGAGGATGACCATACATCCCAGAGGGGATAAGATGTACCGGGATATGAAGCACATTTTCTTTTGGGATGGGATGAAAAAGGATGTGGCAGAGTTTGTTTCTAGATGCATTGTTTGCCAACAAGTGAAGGCCGAGTCGAAGAAGCCCGGTGGGCTACTGCATCCATTGGAGGTCCCGCTATGGAAGTGGGAAAGTATCTCTATGGATTTTGTGGATGGATTGCCGAGATCAAGGAAGGGGAATACTAGCATATGGGTCATAGTGGATATACTCACGAAGAGCGCTCATTTCATTCCAGTAAAGAGCAAGAGGACCGCATCATGGCTAGCATCTGTTTATCTTCGAGAGATAGTGCGATTGCATGGAGTTCCTTCTAGCATAGTTAGCGATCGTGACCCAATCTTCACTAGCCAGTTCTGGAGTAGTTTGCAAGAAGCGATGGGTACGCGACTGAATCTAAGTACAACCTATCACCCACAGACGGATGGCCAGACCGAAAGGGTGAATAGGGTACTAGAAGATCTGTTGAGGCTATGCATTCTTGACTTTGGTGGCACTTGGGAAGACCACCTTCCTCCCGTAGAGTTTGCTTATAATAACAGCTACCAAGCAAGCATAGGGATGGAACCATTCGAAGCTTTGTATGGGAGGCCGTGCAAGTCACCAACATGTTGGTGGGAGACGACGGATAAGCTTATACTTGGGCCCGACATGATAAGGGACACATCCGAGAAGGTTGAGTTGATTCGAAGGAGGATGAAAACGGCCCAAGACAGACAGAAATCCTATGCAGACAAGCGAAGGACATACTTAGAGTTTGAAGTTGGAGATATGGTCTTTGTGAAGGTTTCTCCTTTGCGAAATGTGGTTCGTTTTGGATCAGTTGGGAAGCTGGCACCAAGGTTCGTAGGACCCTTCCCTATCATAGAGAGGATTGGGAAGATGGCTTATAAGGTGGAATTGCCTGAGAAGCTGGCCGGAGTGCACAATGTTTTTCATGTCTCGCATCTCCGAAAGTGCCTACATGAGTCAGCTGAGGTAGTTGAGCCTAGCATTCTTGAAGACGTGGAGGTAGAAAAAGAGGCAATTCTGAGGCGAGCTCCGATTCGTATCTTGGGAACGGAGATCAAGAAGCTGAGGAATCGAGAAGTCAAGTTAGTAAAGGTTCAGTGGAGTGAAGCCGATGAAGATGCAACTTGGGAAACCGAGGAGAAGATGCATGGGCTTTATCCATTCCTTTTTGAGGGTACATTCTCAATCTCTTTTCCTAGTTAGCATATCTTTCTTTTGCTATCCATGTTTATCTTGTTATCTCGTTAATCTTGTCATGAGAACCTTAGGTAGAAACCCTTTGGATGAAACATGTATTTGAAACATGTTATGCTTGATGTTTGCAAGTGCTTGCAAGTGCTTGCAAGTGGATACTCATGGATGCATGATACACATTAGGCACTAAGATTGGCTCACACACTTTCATATTGCATATGCATGAGTGCTGATACTTATTCATGACTGAAACTTGTTATGCTATCACGTGGATGTTGCATATGGATGAATGTTATGTGCACTCATGTAGAGATTATGAATTATGTTAGGAATTTGCATACATATGGACTCATTTCACTAACATACTTTGCATTAAGGAGGTTTACTGAATCAGTAACCGCCTGATTTTCGCATTAGATAAGTACATATACACACACCTTTCGCATATGATCATACAGCATTTAGAATCTTTTAAGGACAATGACTGCTCGTGGATGATGTTTTGAGTAGATGGATGATGGATGGTAGGATACGTTCTTCCTAACTTGAAGATTTCGGGGACGAAATCCTTTAAGGTGGGGAGAATGTAACAACCCGTATTTTGAATAACATGTTATAACGTAAATCAAGGCAGAATTAAATGTTAAAATTTGAATCAAGGGAAACGGGCTGTGCCATTGCGTTCGTCTCAGAAAAATACGCGAAATAGAGTCTGAGTTTTCGAAAATCGGAGTCCGTATGACCCAGTTATGGCCCGTCGAAGTTTTCAGAAAAATTCAAGTTCAAAAACAGTTCAAATTTCAAATCTGGAGCCAAACAGACTGGGCGGGAAAGTTTCCCGGCCAGCCCCCAAGTCGACTGGGGAGTCGACTTGGGAGTCGACACACCCCAGCTGGTGTCGACTGCCCAGTCGACACCCCTGTCGACCTGGGTGGTCGGCCAGTTTGGCCTGGTGCACCTGTTTTGGCTCTTGGGTCTTGTTTTGTTGGCTTGTGACGTGATTTGATGGCTCAGATCTGAATTAGGGTTAATCCTATGGCCTAAACTAGTCTCTACACCTATAAAAACACCCTAATACCTAGCCTAAATCATCACAAATCAACGTAACAACTAAATTATGCCAAAATACTTCATAATCATGGCCTCCACCTCCATATCATGGCCTCCATCTTCTTCATGAAAGCTTGAGTGTTCTAAGCTAGTAAAAGAGCCATCTTTCTTCATACAAATCAAAGGAGCTTCTTATTTCTCAAAACAACTTGGAGCTTATATTCATTTGGGGATTTCTAGTGTGGCTTCGTCTCAATCTTGTTTTATTTTGTTCTAGTCTTCTTAGCCAAGCTTTGTAAGCCCCACTCTACTCTTAGATTTAAACTATGAAGTTAATATGATCATGTAGCAAGTTGAAATGGGACTTTTGGGTATAATACTTGTCTTGGGGCTATATTTGTATGCATAGATCCATGTATGACTCTTTTGATCTATGATTGTGGCACTATCAAGAACCTAGTATCATTTACCTTGATTTTTGGGTAGAAAGCTATGAGCTTTGTTTGGTGGTTATGCATAATGCAACATAGAACTTGGTAGTTATGCATAAATGCAACATAGAACCCCTCATGATCATTATGTTAACTTGCCTATGGTGTTATGAACCATATGCTAATCACAAGTTATCACCCTATGTTAACTATGACCATGTTATTACCTATTTGCTAAGTTAATGTCATACATGTTTTGAGGCCAATAATGTCATATGCTAGTTGTGATGAACACCTTTGCCTCATATATCACCATGTTAAACTTGTGATAGTCTTTGCCACATTATGCCCAACTTGTCATATCATTATGTTCCCCTTTTTGATCTATGTGTGTTGATGCGAACTTAGTACGATGGGGTTACGTTATGGGTAAACTTAAATGACATGAAACATGACTTGAAAATATGACATGTGATTATGCTTGAAAACATGAACGTGGACATGACATGTAGAAAACATGAAGGTGGCCAACTCGAGTTTGGGTTGAGTTTGTAGCATAAATCTACCCGGAACCGACCGGCTTAACTAGTGGCTACAAACAATAGGACCCAATGTGAGTAGTTGGTCATATCGCACTTAAAACCCGAGGTTAGACTAGGTTGTGGTGTAAAGCTACCCGGACCCGCCCGGCTTAACTAGTAACCACAACAAAGTCTAATGTGAGAGGTTGGGGTGCATTAAGTTAATTAATGCCACATGGTAGGGTTAAGTCATGGACCACTTGAATACTTAACCAATTGAACACGATGGATTGTTGGGGTTAAGTCATGAACCACTTGGGTATACTTAACCAACTTGATACATGATGGGATAGGGTTAACCACACTTAACCCGCTAGAAACCCTAGTTACGCGGTCCTTTTCAGTAGTAACCCTCTTGGATGTATCAACGATACCCTAGGGACTAGGCTAGGGTGGGGCACGATTACTGGGCTGATTGTAAGCGACCAAAATGATGGCTGAGTAGGTGCGCCGGTGTAGGTTCAGGCGGACTATGGTCGTGCACATAGTCCGGAGTTGAAAAAGCAGGCACGGGCACCAGTAGGTTTAGACCGTGCGTGCTTGATTCGTGTCAGTGGTTGGCACCCTAGGACTTGATACACCCTAGGGTGGACCTAGCACAGTTTGACTACATTTTGTGATTGGGCCGTATGACACCGACACTTGACGAGTTAGGCTTATAGGGAGCCGATCGACTAGACCGTGTAGTTGGACCCCGACTTGGGTCACCTCATGATATTGGGACAAGGGATCATTTCTTGTTTATACTTGACATGGGTTGGATTACTAGTACTATTGGTGCAAAACTTAACCTTGTATATGCGATGTCACACTTGATCTATCTTGTTCACTTTTCACCATGCCAGTTATCATCCTATGTTTCATCTCTGTTTTACATGTCCAGTTAACTTTATTAGTTTTCATACTAATAGTAGGTAGGACTTACCAGTCTTTTTGACTGACCTGTTTTCCTTTCGCCTCTTTTCTTCCGTTCCCCCCCCCCCCCCAGGTTCTCAGGGTGGGAACACTAGCACCTAGCTTGGATCTTTAGCTTGCTTTCTGGATAGCTCATGTACGGTTTGGACTTGAGCTCGCTATGGCTTTACCACATCTACTTTGGGGATAGTTTACTTTATGTTATTTCCAGTTTTCAGTTTATGTTTCTAGACTTGTAGTAGTTGGAAAATAATGACTTAGTACTTTTGATGTAAGTTGACTATGGTTTTGAAATAGTAGTTTTATCCGCTGCTTTATTTACTCTGTTTTACTTATATGTTCTGTCTTGTGATATCTTCATGCATGTTTACCTTGTCCAACACCCCTCCAAAGCCAGTGTACTTGCAAGAGTGACCCTGGCGGAGGTGGGGTGTTACAACTTCGGTCGCATTTCGTGGAACCTTCCAATCTTGCACTGCAACTACTTTTGCGGGATCTACAGCTAACCCTTCCTTGGATACCACATGTCCAAGAAATCTTACTTCCTCTCTCCAGAAGTGGCATTTGGAGAATTTGGCTTTCAATTGATGTATTCGAAGAGTATCCATAACTTCTTTCAAATGCTGAGCATGCTCTTCCTCACTCTTTGAGAAAATCAAAATGTCATCTACGAAGACCACCACAAACTTATTGAGGAACTCCCTTAACACCCTGCTCATCAAATCAACGAAGTAAGCGGGTGCGTTTGTCAGGCCGAAAGGCATGACAAGCCACTCGAATAAACCATCCGGAGTTCTGAACGCGGTATTATCAATGCTATCTTCAGCCACTCTCAGCTGATGAAACCCGGTAGCTAAATCTAGTTGGGAGAAAACCAATGCACCTACAAGATGATCGAACAAGTCATCTATTCTTGGAAATGGGTGCCTATTCTTCTTGGTCAGCTTGTTTAGCTCCCTATAATCAACGCATAGGCGAAGCGAACCGTCCGCTTTAGTTGCGAACACTACTGGAGCACCCCATTCAGAAATACTCCGCCTTATAAACCCCTTCTCAAGCAACTCTTTAACTTTCTTGCTGAGTTCTTTCCTCTCCCTTGGAGCCATGTGTCTAACGGGTAAAGCAACGGGTTTTGCATTATCAACGAGGTATATGCGGAAGTCTATCTCCCGCTTCGGACGTAACCCTTTAACCTCTTCAAAGCCATATGAGTATTCACGGACTACTCTAACAGACTACAAATTCTCAATAGACTCATCAAGAGATTCTAAATAACTAAGCATAACAGAGTTCATGGGATTACAAGAAATTTCGAGAGTGTTACTGAGACGTGTCATGAGTCTAACCACTCTCCGTTCACAATCGAGGATGGCACCATTACTGGATAGCCAATCCATGCCTGGAATCAACCCATAGCCCGTGAAGCCCAAAACATAGGCATTGCATCTAAACCCCACACTTAGTATGGAAATTTCCAAATCCAAACAAATCATTGACAAATAAGTTGACCCCCAATTGGATTTGAAACAACCAAGGGGTCCTCTACTAAACCGGTGTCTAGTTGCAGAGATTCAACTAAAGCAGTAGATATAAAAGAGTGCGATGCGCCAGAATCAAAGAGTTTACGAACAGGATGATCAAAAAGATAAAATAAACCCTCAACAGAAACATTTCTACCTCGTTCTTGCGGAGGTGCCATGAGAGCGTGAACCTTCCCTCCAGAAGTAGATCTAGCTCTCTGCCCTTGTCCTTGTTTTCTTGGGCAGTCCCTAGCCATGTGTCCTGCCTCGCCGCAATGGAAACAGCCACCCATCTTCCTTTTCTTCTTCCTGCAGTCTTAACCATATGTCCAGGAATGCCACAAAAATTACACTTCCTCTTGTCACGGGTTTTGTTGTTCTTCCCTTCCTTCTTGGAATCTGTCTTCTTGCTCTGTGATCCTTCCCTTTTCTTATCCTAAGATGCTTCCACCTTTGCCTTCTTCTTGCCAACCTTATCTTCTTCTTGTAACAGTGCCATGCCCACCAGTCTCTCATAAGTCGCACCATAGGTATATAGGACATAGCTACGTTGTGCAGTGGCTCATTCAACCCTTTAACAAAGAGGAGAGCCTTCTTATGTGGAGTGTTCACTAAATCCAATCCGAACCTAGCCAGCTGATTGAATTGGTTAAAGTATTCCTTGACCGACATACTTCCCTACTTGAGAGCTAAGAACTTCTCGATCTGTAGGCTTCGTTCAGCTTGTGAGAGGAATTTCATTTCTAACCTCATTCTGAAATCCATCCAAGTTTCAACTGGTCTTTCAGCGTTAGTAACTTCCCACCAATAAGAAGCTTCGTCTTTGAGCAACCACATGGCCAACTGTATCTTCTGTCTACCATCCACTTCGAAGATATCAAACAAATCCTCAGTTTCTTTGAGCCAGTTTCTTGCTTCCACGAAGGATTCATTTCCATTAAAGTTCTTTCCACCCATGGCTCGAAAGTACCTACATACTTTTGAGAAAGCATTTGCACGAGGAGGAGGAGGAACCGCAACGGCTGGGGGAGGAGGAACGTCTGCTGGGCCTGCGGCGTTATCCCTAACCTCTAGGTACATTCTGAACCAGCCAGGTACCAGCACGCCCTCTGGAAGGTTAAGATCCCCAGACATGCTGAAATGAACAAGGAAAGATTCAAAACAAAGGATAAAAAGGATAGTGCATATGGCTTTGGGGGATTATGCCTTTTTTAAAATAAAACACTTTTTCTTGAAAATTGCTTCTTTAAATTTCTTTTTGAAAAACAGTTTTCAAAATTTTTATCTGATCTAGTAAACCTTTGTTCTGATACCAAGCGAAACACCCCACCTCCGTTAAGGTCACTCACAAAGGGAATGCCTTAACTTTGGTGGAGCATTATAGGTAAAAGACATATATAATTTACAAGATATATATATATATATATATATAAGCAGTGGAAAAACTAACTTTATTTCAAATGTGATTCATAACAAAAAATTATAGCAAACTGTTTCAAACCAACTACAAATCACTACATCAAAATCTCTGTCTTGATTATTACATAAAGAAGCATAAAACACAATAAAACTGCATAAATCCCCAAGTAGTAGTGTCTCCAAAGCCAAAGCAAAAGATAAGAAGTTCCAAGCTATACATCACAGAGTCTTCAAGCTTGGAAAGATGAACGGTCCAAATTAAGCTGAGCTATTCCCTCCCTGGGTACCTGAGGGGAGGAGGGAACGGAAGAAAAGAGAGTGAAAGGAAATGGGTCAAACATAAGTCTGGTAAGTCCGGTGATTATTCAGTATGTAAACTGATAAGAGAACCATGACTTGAATAAGCTAGACACAAGACAATAATGAGGAAATAAGGTAACATAGGATAAGGTAAGATAAATAGGGCAAGATAAACAAGGCAAGAAAAACTAATCATACTAACGCACTCATGTCCATATTCTCTGCACCTACTAGATATTTCAACCATTATCATGAGTTCAAACCCAGTGATCCCTTTTCATTGACCGGCTCCTACTCGCACGCGTTTACCACTTGTGTCATACGGCCCCGCTCGGTTGTAGATACCTGTGCTGGTCCCACCATGGGGTGTAACAAATCCTATGGTGGCAACTCGACACGATTAAAGATGCACAGTGTATAACTACTGATGCCCAATGCCTGCTTTTTCCACTCCTGAGTACGTGCACGCCCGTACTCCATCGGAACCTACACTGACGCACCACCCGCCATCGTTTTGACCGCTCATAATCAGCCCAGTAATCGTGCCCCACCCTGCCTAGTTCAGGGTACCATGATACATCTATTTGGGTTACTACTGAAACGGGTCCCCGTTACTAGGGTTTCCTAGTCAACATGTTAAATTGGTTAAGTGTCCAAGTTAACCTAATCCCACCCATCAATTTAGTTAACATGTTGCATTGGTTAAGTGTTGCCTTAATTAACTTAACTCTACCATTCCTGACTTAGCTTTAATTCATTTATTAAGGCACAACCACTCACATTAGACAGGTATTGTTGTGTTTACTGGATGTGTCGGTCGGGTCCGGGCAGTTTTACACCGCAACTCAGTCTAACCTCGGGTTCCTTTGGGCTCGATGCACTAACCTCCCACATTAGATATATATTGTTACGGTTGCTGGATGTGCCGGGCGGTTCCGGGCAGTCTTACACCGTAACTTAATCTAACCTCGGGTTAGGCATATTCGTCTTTTCTAAATTTACATATTTACCTCTTTATATTTATATGTAAATTATTGTCATTCAAGTCAAGCCCCACTTTCCTTTTTAAATCAAGTTCATAATTTTAGGTACAAAAATTTATACCACTTTATGCCACAAATCATTTACATGTTCATGAGCCAAATATGCCAATTCTATATAATTTCATATTTTTTTCCCCAACGTTACCCCCGTCAAACGTTCGCATAAATCACGTAAAATGTTAGGCTCGATACATAGCCTAACTTATACACAAAAGGGGGAAAAGAGGAACATGTAATAATTCCAACATCATAAAAATATGGATCTAACTACACATGTGTCATATGATTATGGCATAGAACAATGTACATTTAATTATGAACATGAAAATTTAGATCTACTCAACATGAATCCTGAAATAGGGTTTTACATAGAACTACATAAACTTAACATTAGGCATGTAATTGTGAACTTCGCAAATTAGTTGGATCTAATCTAACATGAACCTAATCATATCAGCATGTAGTTTTGGGTCATATATGTGAACGTGGTTGAACTTGCATTAAATTCCCAAATTGACATACAACATATAGATGTCATTACCAAATCATGCGACATAAAATGTCATCGCCCAATTATACAACATAGTACGTCATCGCCAATTTACACAATATGATATCCATCGCCAAATTATACAATATGGAATGTCATCGTCAAATTACACAATATGATATCCATCGCCAAATTTATGCAATATGGTATGTCATCACCAAATTACACAATATGATATTCCATCGCCAAATTATAATATGTCATTGCCAATTGTCATCGCCAAAATATACAACATAATATGTCATTGACGATTTATACAACATATGGATCTATTTCAAAGCATTTAACATTTATCATTATATTACATACAACATGATCACAAACATGATAAGAGTCATGGTCTTAATCAATCTAGTTTTAACAAAAAGGATAGGCATAGATTTACATTAGGCGATGTTCTACATCCAGTTATTTAGTCATAATTCTAATATCGTTTAGGTCTAAATGATAATTGGACTTACAAAAAGGAGGCTAGTTTTGAGTTCTGGGATCTATATTCTGAATTTGAATAGCTCTCCTTTATTGTAGATGTTGAATTCTCTTAGTTGAATTAGATTTGATATGCAATTCCTACTTGCTTTCTAGTTGAATGAGAATGGCGGCTACTCTAGGTTGAGTGTTGACAGCATGATGGTCTTAGGAATATTTTTGTGTGGCTTTAGGGTTTAGATTTAGGTTGCTTATATAGAAGTTTGATTTTATAGGAGCCGTCAGATTAACCTAGAGCAAATCAAAGCCATTCAAACCTAAGAGAACCAACCAGAACGTGCCATGCAACCCTAATGACATAGCAATTCGTCATAGGAGAGAACACGTCGGATTTCAGATCTGACCCGAGGGGGAGGTCAACCGCCAGGTCGACCCCCAGATCGACCTGTATGGGGGGAGGTCGAACTCCTGGTCGACTAGGCCTTGGGCTGGAAATTTCCCGCCCAGCCCGCTTCTGCTTCTAATTTTGAATTTTCTGAACTTTATTCTGAGCTGTTTATTTTAAATTCAGAATCTTCTGAAGGTCACAACTCCTTTATACGGATTCCGATTTACACAAACTCAAACTCTATCTTAAGCAGAATTCCAAGACGAACGCAATGGCGTAACCCGTTTCCCTTAATTCTCACATTTGAAACTGATTATTCTTTAATTCGTTAATTTAATGTTTACAGAACATACAGGGTGTTACACTAACTTTGGGCATACAACACATCAGAACAAATTACAGAAGACTTTTATAAACATTACATTAATGTTACATCAGAGTACAGAATATCAGAGTACATCGAATAAAATACAACGGAAGATAAATTTACAATGAATATAACACAGTGCAGCGGAACCAATAATCTAATACAACGGAAGTTTATCAATGCTCTGAACACAACTTTTAAGCTTCGATCCAGTATCCTGCTAAATATCTGCAAAATTAGCTACTCGACTTGCCGTGTGGAAAGAGGGCACCCGAGTTTGCAAAGTGAAACAAACTACAGGTCAGTCATTGGACTGGTATGAGAAATCTTTCCTAACTTATCTAACAATATGGCTAATCCCAAGACCACGCCGCTAACACAGAACGGGTTTACTCCATTGGACTGCTAGTGCATAAATTAATTAAATTTTATTCAAAAACAACACAATGCTTTTTAGAAAAATGAAACCATTATAAGACTCAAGTCCCATCACACAATGCAACACAAACCGGAGGATATAGTTTTACCTTATAATGATCAAACATGCTTGATATGTAGAAAATAATATTTTAATATTATTATTAGTGTCTAATCAGTTTTAAAATACTTCAAAGTAAATCTATCGATTGTAGACGGCATAGTACCCCATCCTACTTTGTCACCATATATATGTTTACAATCAAAACCACATGGTGTCGTATTGGAAGTTGGATTTCCATCATGAATCAAGGCAAGGAACGATCTCCTTACCGATTCGAGACACTCTAGCAATGTCTCAGGATCCGGACGTTGGCGAACCGTTGGATATTGCAGGGCCGGTCCATAAATACTTTAGTGGATTGGAAATTCCTGAACACACGCTTCCCGGTCCTATTGAACCGATAAAATGGTCACAATCAACCAATAAATCCGAAGTGCCTCATTCCATCAACCACATAAGTAAAATGTCAGGGCTTGCAAAACTCTGGTACCACTTCTAGCTAGAAAGAAACGTGTGCACTCCCTGCGTTCCCTTGTCCCGTTTCTGACTCATACCGGGGAGTGAGACTCGCGAGGTAATGTTATACACAAAGCTATGCCGAAATAGGCTATGCTTTGATTATCAATCACAAGGCTCTGCTTTTCAACAAAAGCCTCGATCAATTGCATCTTGGCATGTCACATTGACAGTTCAAGCTATGTGATCGATAACTACCAATATATAACCTCTGAGCTCGTGCATCCCAGAGAAGGGTGTTAAGAAAGAGAATAAATTCTCCGCCACCACATATATATATTAAATAGAAATCAATTTTATTTACATGGGATGAAATCCAATGTCAGACACACATCCATTTACAAGTCCATTCTGGGTCTGAACGAAACCGGAGACACCTTATTCCTCGTCCCGTATGTCCAATACGGAAGAGAGGTTCTCGCATATCTGGCCAATCAACAAGTACGTCCGGACAACTACCATTTAACCCTTTTCTTGGAGCGACCTAGTTCAGGGCATCAGTAGTCGCCCATTCGATGTGAAGATTGTCGGTCTTCAATGTCTTCGACTTTTAATCGTCGTAGAAATTATTCAGAATGGGTTAGACCCGATCTTTCCGAATAACTCGCGTATTTTATAATCAAAATCAGGTGCTATAAATACACATCATATGCCTCATTCCAATTCAGAATATTCTTTTAATAAAATATTCATATTAAAAGGGAAAGATTCCCATTAATTTTATCAAAGATAAATTCTTTTAAATTTAATCTTTAATCTTCTTTTTAAAGATTAAATAAAACTACAATTTGATTTTAATATCAAAAATCATTACTTTATGATTATTCTACTTTTAAGAAATTAATCTTATCTTTAACTGGGTTAAAGAACCAATGTCATTTAAAATACAGTTCACGATAAACCCAAAATCAACTTCCATTAAATATGGAATTTCCACAGAAATCAAAAAAAAAAAAAAATCGATATAAATTTCCGTAATATAAATAGAATAACGGCAAAGCCTTTTACATTCCATATAAAGTAACAGTCTTCTTTTACAGAAGCCTATCTCGATTATTATCAAATCGAATTTCCACTCAATTCCAATTTAATATATTAAATTGGAAAACTTGACTTTGGAAAATTTCTTTTTAAATCTTAATAAGAGATTTAAAAGTTCCAATTATATCTTTATTGTTAATTGGGTTAAAGAATAAATGTCGTTTAAAACATTGTCCACAATAAACCTAATTTACATATCATTTTATTCCAATTATGAATATAATTGGAAACTCTAATAATCTTAATTAAAAGATTTAATCTTTAATACGGGGTTTAAGAACAGTGTTATTTAAGACACCATCCACGACAACCCAAAATCTATTTCTTTTATTTAATTCTAATTAAATATTAATTAATTGGAAGACTTCATTAAATATTAATTTAAAAGATTTATTCGAGTTAATAACTAGTTCATTTTGATAAAAATATTTTTATCTTTTGTCCATCCAAAACGGACATAGAAATCATTATTTTATTCTTCGTTGAATATTATTTTAAAATATTTGTTATTTAAAAATTTCTTTATATAAAAAGATTCTTTATGTAAAATATTCTTTATATTATAATGTTCTTTATTTTGCAATGTTTTTTATTTTAAAATATTCTTTATTTAAAAGATATTCTGAATTGGAATGCAACTCAATTATTTACCATATAATTTCGGTTATATGGATTTCATACATCACATGTATACGACAATAATGAGGAATAATCATCAAACCATCCATTCACATCTAGAGTGAAATTTATAACTGTGTGAGCCTTAAAATGAATGAATAACGCTCATCACAGACTATCAATCCATCGATTGACATTCAACTAAATATTGAGACTAGTTTATGTCAAATATCATCCCAATACCCGTTTGGGGTTTTCAGACAATAACAATTCATCTAAATAAATAATTGGTTAATGAATTTAATCAATTTAATTCCGCTAACATGTTGATGATAATGAACAAAACATGTTATTATATTCCCAATGCCGAATAAAAATGTATTTTACTCGCATAATTTCCCTACATGTATCTAATGTCTAATAAAATGTAATTTATTTACATGGCATTGTTGTTGATGACAAATAAAAAGATAATTATCATTTTCCTTTACTTGCATTCAATTTCTATATTTAATTTTACAAATAAAGAGAAATTGTTTTATTTGCATGTATAGTTTCAAATCATAACATATGAAATGCCTCTTTATTCTGTACACAAATTATAATGTATAATTCGACAATACAAATGTCACTTGTATTTGCATACAAATTCTATTGTATAATTTAACAATAAAATTTCATTTTAATTCACATACAATTCTAATGTATGTTTGCAAATAAAAATGATTCTTATATTTGCATATAAATCCTACTGTATATTTTAACAATAAAAATGATTCTCTCATTTTTGTTGACGATTCAATTTCAACAAAATAATTAAAAGTGATCCATTCATTTTGTTGACAATTCTATTTCAACAAAATGATTAAAATGACATTTTCATATTGTGAACAATTCTAATTTAACAAAATAAATAAAATAGATATTTCATATTGTTAATAGTTCTAATTTTAACAAAATGAATAAAAGTGATAACTCATATTGTTAACAACTCTAATTTAACAAAATGGGTAAAGTGATAATTCATATTGTAACAATTCTAACTTTTAACTAAATGAACTAAAGTGATTTTTTTGTTGTAACACAAATTTATTTAACAAAGATGCTATTTGTGTTTTGACACAAATCTATTTAACAAAAATGCTATTTGTGTTTTAACTCTTTTATTTAACAAAAATGTAATTTTTATTTTCAACCATCTTACTTAACAAAATGTAATTTCCGTTTCAACTATTACATTTTGACAAAAATGAATATTTTGATTCGACTAATCTAATTTGACAAAAGCAAATGTTTTGTTTCAACTAATCTAGTTTGACAAAAGTAAAGGTTTTGTTTCAACTAATATAATCTGACAAAAGTAAATGTTTTGTTTTTATTTCAACTAATATAATTGACAAATCATTATTCTAAATAAATGACATGTTTTATTTGGCAAACCATTTTTACATTAAAAATAGAATTTTTATGTCTCAACATTTTTATTCAAGCAGTGAATATTTTTCTAATAAATCAACCTTTTCATTAAAAATGTGATTTTTAATGTTTCAACACTTTTATTCTAACACGAACAATTTTCATTTAAATCATTCTTTTCATTAAAAATAAGGTTTTTAATTGTTAACGTGTTTTTATTTTAAACATGACCATTTTCCTAGTTTCATTCATTACATTAAAAATGAGATTTTTGATGTAAACATGTTTTTATTTTTAAAACATGAAATTTTTTATATTTTCTTTCATTACATTAAAAATGTGATATTTTTTTAATGTAAACATGTTTTTATATTTAAAACGTGATCATTTTTCTATTTTCTTACATTACATTAAAAATGTGATTTTTAATGTAAACATGTTTTTATATTTAAAACATGAACATTTTTAATCTTTTCTTCATATAAGATAAAAATGTGAATTTTATCATTAACATAATTTAACAATTCTATTTCAATACCACAAACAAAAATGATATTTTTTGTGTTGTTGACAATTCTAATTAAACACAAATGACAATTATATTTTGTCAATTCTAATTCGACAAAATGACCATTGGTTCTAATTCAATAAAATGACAATTCTATATGTTGTTGATTCTAGTTCAACAAAATGACCATTTATCTAAATATATGACATATTTGTGTAACACGACCATAATCTAAACATATGACATTTTTAATCCAATATGACATTTCTATATAAAATGACATTTTTAATTTAATGTTACATTTCTATATAAAATGACATTTTTAATCTAATGTGACATTTCTATATAAGAATGATGTTTTCAATCTAACTTAACATTTTATAATAAAAATGATATTATTGTATGGTAATAATAATTCAATATAAAAATGATATTTTTATTCTAATGTACATTTCTAACGAAAAATGATATTTTCATTTTAAACAAAACAATTTATAACAAAAATGTTTATTTTTCTCTAACGTGACAATATATAACAAAAATGTTAATTTTATCTTACATGACAATATATAACAAAAATGTTGATTTTATCTAACATGACAATTCTAAATAAATGATAATCTCAATATAATGACATTTTCAATATAATGAATTTTTTTTATTTCTAACATTACATGATTCTAAAAATGACATTTTTAATTCTAGCATTACATGATTCTAAAAATGATATTTTTAATTCTAACATTACATGATTAAACAAAGTGACATTTTTGTTTCTAACATAACATGATTAAACAAAGTGACATTTTGTTTCAATATAATATTTTCTAACTAAGTGACATTTTATGTTAATACAACATGATCTACCAAAAATGATACTTTAAATGTTAATGTAACATGATCTAACAGAAATGGTATTTTAATTTTAACACGTCAAAGATTATATTTCCATCATACAACAATATAATTCAGCAAATCATCAAAATCAAAATCAGTATAAATATATATATATATAGAAAAAATATATATATATATAGAAAATATATATATATATATATATATATTAATTTTAATTTTTAAATCGAGAAATCTCACCATGATTTTAATTATGTACAGTTCAGATATTGAATTTCCCCAAATTCTGATTTGCTCCATTTCAGATCTGGTTTGTTCCATCTTCTAGATCTCGATTTTCTGATTCCAACGCATCTTGAATTTTCGAATTCTGATGACATATGTAGAAGTTATGACCATATTTGTATATTAATTACATTTATAATTTAATTAAATATATAATAAATCTCTAATTACATTCATGAAACAAATCTGACCGCTCTTTTCATTTACTCATCGTCTGTAAGTCTTCTTCATTTAGAGGACCGAGAAACCCATTAGCTTCCTCTTTAGGGTTCAACATTCCTCCTCCTCCTCGACGCCGCCTAAGGTTGATCGATCATCGCCACAAGACTCGTCGCTGTGCCACACGTCCACGCCATGAGTTGCCTCGAACTCGATACCCTCTGGAGTTCCCAATTCATCCACGAACGGCGCCACTTTGTGGCCAAAAATCTCGCCGTATACTCCATGGTTTACGATCTTATCCGTATGAAATGGAAGATCCTACTTCGCTCTCTAATTTTCTCTTCAGAGTTGGAGTCTAATTCACAACGATTTGCGTATGATTAAGGATTCATTTTCGAATGGTTATGGCCATTAATAATAGAAGGCAGCGGCTATTGAGTAAGGGAATAGGGTTAGGGTTATAGGATTAAGTTATATTTATAATAAAATATTATTAAGTTTTCTAATTCGCAAAAAAAAACCCGTTAATATCTAATAGCTTCAAATTCAGCCCAACTAATGTTGTAGCTAGCCAAATACCCCCCTTCCGTACAAAATGGATTAGGTCCCATCAGCCCTTTTGATCGTCTCAGCTCACTTTTCCTTATTTTAAAATATAATTCATTTAATTATTTAAATTGATTGTACATTTTAAATTTACTAGGGCCACATACGGACTCTAAAAATTCCAAAAAAATTATTTCTGGCTTTGTTTTGACGATACGGTCCTAACAAAATTTATTTCGTTGAATTTCGAGACCATTTGAAAAATGGCCATTTTCTAGCCGATCCAAATTGACTAAAACTGACAAAACACATTTTAATTTGCCAGCTCACATATTAATTCCAAAAATTACGAAAATTGGAATTTAACAATAATTTGACATTCTGGATCCAACAAAAGTGGTTTCGTCGAAAACGGAGGTCGTTTGTAAAATGGCTATTTTTAATATTAAAATATATATAAATTCTAGAACGACTATTCAGAATATTCAACTAGCCATAACTTTTGATTGCCACTATGAAATTTCAGTTTTTCAAATTCTTTCGAAAGATATTCTTAAATAGATTCTAATATTTTTGGTTTTACTGAAATCCGATTTATTTTGCATCATGTACACTCAGTTAAAGTTTAAATTCAAATTTCAAACTACCGTGCTATTTCTAACTCCTTTTATAATTAAATTAAAAAAATTTGTTCTAACTTTGATTTAAATAAATTTTTAGTCGTTATTATTTAAAATAAATTATTTTTAACATTCAAAATCCACTAAAATTACTAAAATAAAAATTTTAATTTGGTTTTGAATTTTCGGGTTGTTACATTACCATTCAATTTTGTTTGAGCTGTGAAAAATAACCATGAGTGCATCTTTAGGATGCTAATCTTATTTGTTCCTTGATAAAATGATGTTAATCTTTCTATGAATAGTTTTGCCCTTGTTAGACATTTCACAAGTCAGTTTTCAGGTTGATACGACCAGTTTTTCTAGTCGGAACATATATATCTGAAGTTGAGTATAGGTAAGAAAATTGCCTAAAGAATTTTCCATCGCCAAGGTTGACAAAAATGTCAGCCAAGCACTACACGAGTCGACCCCTTCATTAGCTGGTTGACCCCTAGGTCGATCCATGGCCTTTATGTTGTGCAAGCAACCTCTGTCTCCTGCTCCAGTTATTTCCAATGTAGTATTTTGCCTTGTTGATTAATTTGGTGATGTTTTGATTATGACTTTAATCATAGTGATGCAAGCCTAGGTTACACTCAATCCGTACTTCAAATTCGTAGATTTGTGTTGATTCAAATCCTTGTTTCCATGTTAAAATTTTGTGTATTTGTGACACATGCATGTTTTAATAGACAATTTCTTTAAATAAATCATGTATATAGCTTAAGATAAAAATTAATTCATAGATTTATTTTGAGAATAATAATGTTTCAAGGCTATATTATATATATGTTCTGGATAATAAAGATTTTCAAAGAAATAATTCAAACGTTTTTTTAATTATTTTATAAACTCCTTTCTCAAAACCAAGTACTTTATGTATATTTAACACACATTTTTGCACCTTTGAGAAAGCGAGAATGTTAATTAATGATATAATAAATTATGTTGTATAAGACATGTAGATTAACTATATCGACTAATTCCAGACTCATTAGTTTATGTTACTCCCGTCATTCACTATGACGTAGGATGAATTATATTAGTACTATTAGTGAAATATGCGGTATGCAATGTATTGCTTTCACTTTTCAAGTTACTACTTGGAAGTTTGTGATATGTGATAGTTTTTGTGCCAATACTTGCTTCGAAGTAAGGCTAGACTCGAGGGAGTCTTATATATATACACACGTATTCCCTTGATCAAAAGCGGTTAAGTTACACTCGGTCGAAGGGGTTGTAATGTTAGCGCGTAAATACATATATAGTATTTAGCAAAGCTATTTTATTTGTTGATGCACATGCGATTTGTTGTTTTGAATCCATTTGATTCTTTTGTTTCTATTCGATGTCCAAATCCAAATATTGTTGATATGTCGATATAGAATTTCCGCTTGTAGCCCAAGAGTTACTTCGTTGCATTTTAAATTTTAATAGTCACTTTTAAGTTTAATAAAGCTCTTTTGAGCTTTAAATAATGATATTTGAAGAATTTTATTTCATGGTTCTTGGGTGTTTTGATGATGACTTATACTGCTTAGTCAATGCTTTGCACTTATTGATAGAAATATAATTTCAACGGTTGTTAGCTTAGTTGTTTATGTGACCCTATTTGGTGATGAAGATAATTTATCTCATTATTCTTATATCATACTATGTGATAGACTTACTCTTCTTATTTCAAGAAGAGTCATTCCTTATGAAACTATATATAATTATCATCTACTCACTCTTTAAAATAGATTGGCCCACATATTTAATTGCTCGGGTCACGCTGAGAAATTTTCAGGTCAGCTTTCGTGTAGATTTGGGCTCTTCCAGCTTCCGCTTATGGATTTTTACTATCTTTTTGCATGCCATAGCTAGTGTATTTTGAGTAGTTATTTAGTGATGAACCATGTACTCCGACCTATGTATTATATTCATTTTAATGCATTGTATGCATTTTTGTTTGCATAACCACTACTTTGTGACACTGTGTACTGTATCATGGATGGGACCTGTATATTTAGCTATGTTTGTTGTTCTATAACTAGTGGTTATTTGTTTTAATTATGAATTAATTATTATATACACCATAGTATTGTATTAGATAAGGATTAAGTATGTCGATCCACTTAAGATAAAAAAATGAGCATGTTATTGACGTACTTAATACCCATATAATATAGGACTTGCAGATTATCACTCCTAAGTCCTAACAAACCCTATTCTTTGTATTATTAGATGAAATTGCTCGTTAATGCTTTTTATTAATCTGGCACTCGGGGTGGGGTGTTACAACTTGGTATCAGAGCTGGATTCAAAACAAAAGGCTGTTATAACAGAAAGTAGATAAGCAATACAATATGTCAACATACAATTTACGTGTTAACATAAATCCTACGTATCCTTGTCATTAGTCATTGTCATGCCTAATTGAGCCCATAAATTTATTTCTTTAGAGGTATATACAAGCGAGAATGCATCTAGGAATACGTTTTCGAATTATGTAGTATTCCATATGTTGACTTCGATGGATATTAACTTACCTCTGTGAATAATATTGATCTTATCTTATTCTTTTAGCTTATGGATAAGAAAGGAAATGTTGGTTTCAACACCCCAGAATTTTGCTTGGTTAAATTAGTAATATTTCAAAAATGTAATTTGAGAAAAAGAAGGAATTTAACCAAGAAACTTGCACTGTTGCATTCGCGAAGGAATTCTGGTCAACTTTCATGTTTGGAACTTCGCAAACGGAGTCGGTATGAAAAAGTTATGGAAAAAAATGAAAACAGACAGAAGTAATTAATCGGAATATATACACGTAAGGCAATAAATATTTCTATTTATTACCCTGCCTCCCACAGGAGGCAGGTTGACCTATGGGCGATTGAGGGATCGACCTGGCGGTCGACCGCCCCTGTAACCTATAGGTCGTTGCTTATGTGCCGTTTAGTGTAACGAAAAGGAATTTCGCTCGATCCGAATCGATCGCTAAACCGACCATGACCGTTCGAAACCCCTGATTGTTTTGAGAACACGACAAATTCAAACGCAAACAGAAGAACATTTCATTGTATATTACAACAATTCCATCAGAATACAAGAATATACAGAGTATGAATAAATATTATACATTATAAAATATCATAGATTACAATACATTACATAGCAGCGGAAAATAATACAATACATAACTAGAAGTAATACACGGATACAGAGCTTTCCGAGTATCGTTCCAGCTGTAAATCAGGATCCTGTGAATATAAATCAGCAAAACCAAAACTACTAGCTGCCCATGTCAAAATAAAGGCACCCAGAGTTTAGGTTAAAACAATAAACTCCAGGTCAGTCATGTGACTGGTGTGAGAACTAAAACAGTTATTAATCTTTATTTTAAAGATAGGTAAATCAAGTGACCAAGCCGTATAACACGGAACGGGTTTCCTCCCAAGAATACCATTGCATAAAACAACAGCAAAAAGCTAAATAAAGAAAAATGAAGCTATTATAAGACCTAGGTCCCATCACACAATGCAACGCAAGCCGGAGGATAGGGTTTTTACCTTATAATAGTCAAACATGCTTGGTACGTTTAAAAAAAATCATTTGATATTATTATAAGTGCATAGTGTATAAAAAAACTTCAAATCATAAGTATCAATCATAGGCGGCATGGTTACCATATATCATGTCGCCAATACTAGGCTCTACAATCAAACACCGCAAATGTCACATATTGGAAGTTGGATTTCCATCTGTGAACCGAGGCAAAAGATAGTCCTCTACCGATTCGAGACTGTCTAGCCCGAGCCTTGGGATCAGAGCTCGAGTGACCCTTGGATCGTCAGGGCTGGTCCACCGATGTGGATTAAAATGCCTGAACACTACCTTTCCCTGCCATTTGGGGCGTAAATGAGCCAAATGACTCCATCGGCTCCACACAGTCACCGATATATCCGAGGCGCCTCGCAACAGCAACAACCACACAGGTAAAAATAATATAAATGTCAGGGCTGGTAGGTCACTGACACCACCCTAGCTAGAAGGAAACGCATGCCCTCCCTGAGGTCCTCTCCCGTTTTTGGTTCAAAACCGGGGTGTGAGGCTTGCGAATCGACGCTACACAAAGCTATGCCACACAGGCGGTGCTTTGATCATCAACCACAAGACAATGCTTTTCAACAGAAGCCTTGATCATATTGCCACTTTGGCATGCCACACAGGCAATTCACTCCATGCGTTTGATATCCATCAACATATAACCTCTGAGCTCGTACGTCTCAAAGAAGGGCGTTAAGCAAGAGAATAAATTCTCCGCCACCAAACAGATATATATTTAATAGAAATCAATCACATAGAATAAAATCCAATGTCAGACACACAGTCCATTTACAAGTTCGTTCTGGGTCTGAACAAAACCGAAGGCACCTTGTACCTCGCATATCCATCGATCTCCAAGTACGTCTGGACGATCACCAACCGATTCCATCCTCCTGGGTGTACAGCCCAATCAAGATCATCAGTAATCACCCAAACGATGTGAAGACCTCCGGTCTTCGACCACCGTTTTCATCCTCGACGCCACGTCGAATCAGTTATTCAGAATGGGATAAACCTGGTCTTTCTGAATAACTCGCGTATATAATAAACAAGTGTTACACAAACACAACATACGCCTCACTCCCATTCAGAATATTCTTTTATTCAAATATTCTTATACTTTGGGAAAGGTTCCCATTAATTTTATCAAAGATAAATTCTACAAATTTATTCTTTAATCTTCTTTTGAATATCAATTCAAACTAGTCAGGATTAGCGAACCACACTGAAGTAATCATTTATTTTATTTTCCCAATCCCAACCTATTCATCCCATGAAGTAAAACTGGTCATACTTCTTATCTAACACCACGGTGTTATCGGTAAATTCAATTACCATTTCACATTAAAATCTAATTGAAGATTTAACTAACGCCTAGAGCAAAACTGGTGATACTCCATTCTCGATTATTTCAATCTAATTAAAGATTCATTAAAACTCCACTTAGTCTTAATCTTCCCAATAATCACTATCAATGATTATTTAACTTGGGAAATCACATCCTGTCTTTAACTGGGTTAAAGAACCAGTGTCATTTAAAACACAATTCACTATAAACCCAAAATCACATTCCATTAATTATCGGGTTAAATAACAAGCGTTATTTAAAACACCGTTCATGATAAACCCAAAAATCAATTCAAATTAAATTCCAATTAAATACCATTTAATTGGTACACTTCATTAAATCTAAATAAAAAGATTTAATCTTTTTCTCAACTGGGTTTAAGAACAGTGTTACTGAAGACACCATTCACGACAAACCCAAATCACATTTGATATTAAATACAAGGCTCTGAATAGAAAATATATCGGCTTATATTCAATATCAAATTCTACGACCAACAAATATCGTATTGGAAATAACGATATAAATATATCTTTCAAATTCCCATAACAATATCTGTATCATCACGAAATCCAACATCGAAATATTCCAAAGACAATTTCGATTCAAATCCATTCCAATTCAATTATTGGAAATTCTGGTTACTTTTAAAACCATTTAAAATCCAATTTATTTATTTTAAAAATGAATGGATTTTAATTCTAGTTCAAAACCAGTTCATTTCGATAAAAATCTATTTTTATCTTTCAAATATGGAGGTTTTCCATCCTAATTCTTCACAAATCATTTCTTATGATTTTACACAAATTATTACTATTTTTAATAATTTTGTCAAGGCCCATACAGTCGATTTCCATCAAAGGCCATCGAACTGCACTTACAGCGACCTTTTCCAAATTTGATTTGGACATAATTCCAAATCCAACCATTAGATTTCTAATTTCTAATATTCGTTAGAAATCTCTTTTCGATACGAACCCAACGGTTCCGGTTTTAGGAGAATCCGACGGTCGGATCTCCCGCAACGTCAATTCGAAGTCAATGGTCGAAATTCGAGGACTACCGTAGCGCGGCGCGTTCTATTCAGGCCATTCTATATATATAATATATATATTATATATATTTCATCGATTTCCCTTTTAAAACGTATTTTATAAATCATTTTAAATTCGTTTCAAAACGATTTCAACTTCATATTCAATTTCAAATCAAAAGTGAATATACCACATGATCGATATACAAATGATACTATTTTCAAAACGTTATATTTTTGAAATCACTTTCTTTTCTATATTCATTATAAAAATGAATAAAATCGATATAAATATCGTTCACGTCAAAATGGCGTCAATCTAAACAACACGGCTTTTATTCAACACATGAAATTATTTTATTTCAACACATGAAATTATTTTCTATTCAACACATGAATTTATTTTCTACTCAACACATGAATTTATTTTCAATTCAACACATGAATTTATTTTCAATTCAATACATGAATTTATTTTCAATTCAACACATGAATTTATTTTCAATTCAACACATGAATTTATTTATATAATATTCCTTATTTTCCCAATTGGAATGAGGCCCAATCAATTACCATATAACGTTAATTATATGGATTCCCTACAACACATGTATATAATAGCAACGATAAATCATCAACCATCATCCAGAGTGCACCACACAACTGCATAAGCATTAAATATAAATATTTAACGCTTATAACAGCCTGTCAATCAATCGATTGACATACAGCCAATTATTGGGACTAGTGTATGGCCAATTTCGTCCCAACACCCGTGTGGGGTTTTCAAACAATCAAACACAGGTTTTATTTGTGCAATTGGGCGATGTGTAAAATTTATCATCCCAATCAATATCAGTCAAATCGGTGTACATAAAAAAATCGTTCGATTTGTAAATGAATATTTATTTTATTTCAACACATGAATATATATTTTATTTCATATACACGTTAAAAATCATATTTTTTAACTATAAAATATTTTCCACTATAAAATATTTTATTTCATTCCACATTACACAATCAAATTTCACTACACAACAATCAAACAAATAAGTCATCCATGGTCTGTGGACGACGGGTGTCGGGTGCTGCTAAGCACCGTCTGCATCCTAGTATATATTTTAACTAGAAAACAAGATTTAAAGTGAGAAGTTCTCACCTTTGGGTTCCACTCCGCCATTTCATTTCTGAATTTATGAATGGCTTGGATTTGCCCGAAATTCAATGCAATCTTTTACACACTGTTCATAGTAAAAATCACATTTTTATATCATTACTTTATGTATAAAAATCGAATTTTTTTATCGCTACTTCACATATACAAAAATCGATTTTTTATCTTCACTTCATATATATAAAAAAATCATTCCTTTTCATTGTTAAAAATATAAACTTTCTATGAATAAAAATTATATACCTTCCTTGATAAAAATCTAATCTTTATATAAATAAAATTCTAAACTTTCTATAAATAAAAACTTTATCTTTGTTAAAATAAAAATCAAACCTTTTCTATGATAAAAATATAATCTTTTTTTTGTATATAAAAATTTAACCTTTCAATGTTAAACATCTAAGCTTTAAAAAATTTAAAATCAATGCTTTAAATAGTTAAACTAAATAAAATTTAAATTAAAAACTCACCTTTTTGGGTTTGGAAGTCGACTGGAAGTGGGGAAAGCTGCTCGCAGGCGCTCAAGCGGAGGAGGTGCTGGTAGGAGGCGGCGCAGTCGAGGTGGGGCCAATAGGGGAGGCTAGGTTTACGGTTTGGAGGGCTTGGGGTCTTCGCGGCTTGGACTGGGGAAGTAGGAGGAGAGAGGAAGGAAGGGGGCGGCGACTTTCGGAGGAGGTGGCGATATCCTTCTCGGCGGCGCGGTCGAGGTGGGTGAACGACGGACGTCGATTAGTTTTAGGGTTTTTTTTCTCTTTTAAAAACTGACGTGGGTTATGAGGAGAGAAGGGTTTACTAAAGGGGGGGTTTATATAAATAATATGTATTTTATTATTTTAAAATTTCAAAAAGCAACCTTTTATTTTCAACTCGAAATCGAACCCACCGACTTTCGTCCTTAGCTAATTACCCCCATTTCGAACACAGTGGAATATGTATCGTAGGTTGATTTGATCGTTTCGATCAGTTTCCGTTAAAATCAAATATAAATCTATATATTGAATTTGAACGCACATTTCAATTTACCGGGGCCACATACTAACTCTAAAAAATCCCGAAAAATATTTTCTAGCTTCGTATTGACGATACGGTCCTAACAAAACTAATTTCATCAAATTCTGAGACCGTTTGAAAAATGACCATTTTCCGGTCGATTAAAATCAACTGAAACTGGTCAAATGCGTTTTCCTTTGCCATGCTCACATATTGATTCAGAAAATTACGAATTTTGAAACCTAGCAATAACTTGACATCACGGATCCAACAAAAGCGGTTTCATCGAAAACCGAGGTCGTTTGCAAAATTTCCATTTTTAAGGGCCAGAATTCCATAGCGACTATTCTGAATTTTCAACTGGACATAACTTTTTATCCCCGCTATGAAATTTCGATTTTTCGGATTCGTTGGAAAGATATTCTCAAATAGATTCAAATATTTTTGGTTTCACTTAAATCCGGTTTATTTTGAATCTTATACATTCATTTGAACTTTGAAATCGAAATTTCAAACTACCGCACCATTTTCAATTCCTTTTATAATTAAAATAAAATATTTATATTCTAACGACGCTCTATATAAATATATACGTTTAATTCTATTCAAAATAAATTTCTCGTCGATATTATTTAAAATAATTTATTTTAAATATTCAAAATTCACTAAAATTGCCAAAATAAAAAGTTTAAATTGGCTCAGAATTTCCGGGTTGTTACATTCTCCCCCACTTAAAACTTTTCGTCCTCGAAAAGGAACGAAGCTGAAAGTTGTTTAACTAATCAACTCAACTTCCATTATTCTAATTACGGCTTAAGTTCTTCAACTTTTCAGTTTCTAAGAACTTCTCAAATTTTTCAAAAATTTGGCTAACACCCTAAATTTTCGAAAAATTTCGCCATAACCTCCCCTGCACCGGGGACTTCGGGATATTTCAAATAGCCTCCCATGGCCCTCAACAATCCAAAAAGAAAAAGAAACAGCCAAGCGGCTAGCCAATCGGCTCATAAAATCATCAAAAACCCAATAAATTTGTAAACATGTACCTATTTGTCGGGCAAACAATTTTATTCTTCTGCTCTAGCCTCCTTGCTATGACCTGTTCAATGTAAGTACATGTATATGCATGCAAATGCGACAAATTTTCAATACAACTCACTATTTGGTTCAATTTGGCTAAATGGTTCAACTTTAATTAATCGAACAATAATCAAACAACACAATCAGCAATCAATTAGTTGATTAGCTTTTCAAATTCATAATTTTGATACATAGTCAAAAAATCACATTTTTGATGCCAAATCACAACAATAAGCCCTATCTAGTTTTGGTTCTCACACCAGTCTAATGGAAATATATAAATATCACACCTTCGAAACTCGAATACCAATTCTGATGATGTCTACACTATCATCAGAACCGTCTCCGGGCGACTAGAGTGTGATTCTATATCTATCCAGTATATTAAAACTTCGAATACACGTGGATCAAACGTATATGCAAAATCTATATATACTTGAATGTCCAAATCAATACAAATAAATTATTCAAATACGAATAATTCGATTTAAATTTTCAAAACTAAAATTGTTTTCAATTTAAAAATATACTCTTCACACTCGTTCTAGGATACTACTGATCCCAACTTGTAACGACCCGCATTCTACGCATCGCAGGATCGTAGGATATTTATTTCTTTCACATAGGAAGTCGTATGGTCATGTAACTTTGGGAGACGACTATTGGGGTCATTTCCCGTGTTCGTGATTTTTGCCGATTTTTAAATGACCGTTTTGCCCCTAGTTGATCTTGTTTCGTCCATAACTTTTGATTGGTAAGGAGTCTTGACCTAAAACCACTTCCTAGATCCGGATGATGGTTTACAATTCCGTAGAGTGGTCATAATAACCAAATGGACTTACCGTTTGGGAGATATGGCTAAAACAGTGTTTAGAAGGCGAAAAACTTCTTAACCGGGCTTAATTGGGTAGTTAACAGCTAGGCCCAATGGGGGATTTCGGGATTTGGAGTATTTAAGGGCAGCTAGGGATAGGATTTCGGTTTTTCACTCATTTTCCAGCCGCCACAAACTCTTTCTTCAACCTAACAATGGCCTCCAACATCTAAAAACACCCCTAATCACTTCTTAATCAAGTTTTGGCTTAAACTACATCAAATCAAGGAGAAATAGCACCAAATCAGAGTTGGAGCTGCTGTTAGGCATTGGAATTCGTCCCATATAGTATATTATTTCAGATCTAAAGTTTATTTGTGGCTAAGGTGAGTGATTAACATTGTTTTTACACTAATTACGGCTAATTAGGGGTGATTAGTGATAACTAGTGAAATTATGGCTCAGAAAAATCTGGAAAAATTTGTAAAATTCTAAAACACCATTTTATGCCTCTGTTAGAAATTTGGGTTAATTTGGTTAGGTTTTGCTAATCCTATCATTAGTTGTTGTTAAACATGCTTAAGGAAAAATATGGGGTTTTGGCTATATTTGATCCGTTTTAACTTACCAAAATTATTGTTTTGGCGTTTATGAATGTTTATACATGTTGCTATGACTGTATGGTATGCTTTGTGATTGTTTAGAAGTGTTAGATTGGTCGAAAACGCCATCGTATGGCATAAAACAGTCGCTGGAAGAGTGCAGGAAATTGTGCAGAAAATGGATAGCCCCTCCTTCCGCGATCCGATGAAGTTCTGCGATCCGATGGAGTCCCGCGATCCGATGGAGTTGGAGCACCGCGATCCGATGGAGTTGAAACACCGCGATCCGATCCGATGGAGGGAGCATGAGCTGACGTCATGGGGCGATCCACGAGCCACGAATCGAACCAGGACTGGATGGAAGCTTGGACGTGAGCCATGGATTACGAACCAAATGAAGACCGATCCGGAGAAGACCAAAATCCGAGATGCAAAGGTAGTCCAAATGGGAAGTTTGTACTCAGGATCTAGTTGGGAGCCAACGAGTTAACTTCATGATTGGGCTTTGCTACGGGATGTGTGCTAAGGGGTTGTCGATGTCTATGACTTTGGGTCACTATGTATGGGAGGTACGTGAACGGATTCAGGGCCACAATGGCCTAGGTACGACTAAAGGAGCTATAGACCAATGAAGTGGGGTCATTTGTAAAGGTTTAGTCATGACTCCGTGGGGTAAGCTTGGTGGTTGCAGTAGTTGTACAAGCCGAACGCCGTCACTACTTCAATGGGTCTAGTGATCAAAGCAGTGGACATCGTATGCTTTATGCACTGAGTGAGAGATGTGAGGATGGTTGCTATGCTTGATTGTTTGCTATAACATGCACACCCCCAACCCCGTATTCTTTACACCATATGTTATTGGCACCTTAGAGTATTGAGCGGTATGTTGTGCTAACTCTTTGGTTGCAGGTCCAGGTTCAGGTATGGTTTAGTATACCTGTTTTGTTCTGTTTTGCTGTTATCGCTCATACCAGACTTTTTGTCTGACCCAGAGTTTTATGTCTTTTCTTATTACTCTGGGTGCTCATTCGAGCAGACTAGAGACAGGTTAGCTGGTGATGCACGAGTAGCTGTACCGGAGACGAGCAGGAGGCTCCCACGTATGATATATATAGATATACTCCCTGCGTTGCTGCGGTCACTACTTTGGGCATTAGTAGTGTACCTTTCTTTTGCTTTGCTTTAGAGACAGTTTAAAAGTTGTAATAAGCTGTATTTTGGATTTCCGCTACTCTGATGATGTTGGTTTTAGTTTCTCAGCTTATGTACTGTCTCGCCTGTTTTATGTCAAGTATGTTGTTATTATATTTTATTCCATGCGTTGTGAGGTATTCTATAGGTTTCTTTGTTAGTTCTTAATCTTCTTTCTTTTGCTTCTGACGACCGTTCCGTGCTAGTTGGATATGTGTACAGCGCACTTTCGGAGGAAATGTCGGCTGGTACGGAGCAGGCCGTCACACTTGGTATCAGAGCTCTAGGTTGCGTAGTTAACCTAGGGAAGTTATCATAGAGAGATAGTTTACCTATATGAGAGCGCGTATTTGTGATTATTTTGATTTTTAAAAGCTATATATCTATATTATTAGTATAGCTAAGGATGAGGTCATACTGCACTAGCACCACTATGGAGATGGTTAATCGTTTTCTCTTTACAGATTGAACGATGAGCCGATACGCAAGAGGTGCCGGTAGAGGAGCCAATAATGGGAATGCTGCTGACATGAGGACGATGTTTACTGACCTCATGAGGGAGATGTTTGGGATGTACAGAGGGCAGCTCCCAATGCTAGTAATGGTGGTGGCCCAACAGTGCAGGCGCCTAGGGCCGATTTCGCCAAGCTGAATAAGGATTATACTAGTCTTGGTGGGAAACCGTTCCACGGAACGGAGTCGGCTACGGATGTTCAGGATTGTTGGATAGCTGCGAGCGTATCTTCGAAGACTTGGGTATCGAGGATGCGATGAAGAGGAGGCTAGCATCCCGTCAGCTGCAAGGACGGACAGTGAATTGGTGGAATGCTATAAAGGCAGCTACTCCCGAGGATCAGATTACTTGGGATCAGTTTAAGGCTCGCTTTAGCGATAAGTTCATTCCAGCTGCTCAGAAGTCAGTGTTGTTTAAGAAATTCTTGGAGCTCAAGCAGAATGGCAGAGCTGTCTCAGGGCATATTGCCGAATTCGACACTTTGTCGAAATATGGGTTATCTCTTATTGATACTGCCGAGATGAAAAACGAGAAGTTCATAACTGGTTTGGATGGATACTTAGGGGAAAGGCTTATTAACCATATCGATGAGACGTTTGAATCGATTGTGGGAAAAAGCTTTGAGATCAGAGAGCCTATACCCTAAGTCGAAGAGTGAGGTTACATCTGCAGAGGAGCCAAAGCCGTAAGCAAGCAGTGGAGGCAAGAATGGTTCTCCGAATAAGAGAAAGCAGAATCAGACCAAGGATGGCCAGAAGAAAAGGAATAAGAAAGACGTTGAGTGCTTCAGCTGTGGAAAGAAGGGCCACTATGCCAAAGAGTGTTGGGCCAAGCCAGCGGATAGGAAGTGCTTTAACTGTGGCCAAGTCGGACATCAAAAGGATAAGTGTCCACAACCCTTGAAAGAGAAGGAGATTGTGAAAGCATATGCAATCAATGTTGTTCCTTCTTCGTCGAATGCCCCAACTGTGGCGGAGAAGGGAAAGAATGTCATTATCCAAGGTATGATTTCCATTTATGATGTTCCAGTAAGAGTTTTGTTTGATACCGGAGCTTCCAGTTCCTTCATATCTAGTGACCTGGTAGATAGGTTGGGATTGGAACCCGAGATAGTCGATAGACCTTTAGTTGTGACGAACCTGATAGGTGGTTCGACTAGCCTTAGTATGATTTGCCGTAATGTGGTCTTATCGAGTCATGGATGCATGTTTGTTTGTGATTGCTTTGTTTTGGGCTTTACTGGGTTTGGCATTATTTTGGGAGTCGACTGGCTCCAAAGATACGGGGTGGCGGTAGAATGTGAGGGCTTTTTGGTGACAGTTAGAGCGGACGATGGGCGGAGGGTAGTGTTTGGTAGCCTGCCTAGTGATGGGGTGATGGCTAGTTTTCTAAATTCCCTCGACATCCCGCATGATGAGTTGTCAGGTTTGCCCGTGGTTGGCCAATATCCGGACGTCTTTGAGGAAGTGACTGGGCTTCCATCACACCGAGAGATTGAGTTCCGTATTGATTTAGTGAAAGATGCCAGACCTATAGGGATGCCACTTCGTCGTATGGCACCAAGGGAGCAGCGAGAGCTCGGGATGCAAGTCAGCGATCTTTTGAAGAAGGGATTTATCAGAAGGAGTGTTTCTGAATGGGGAGCACCAGTTGTGTTTGCTACCAAGGCAGATGGTTCCCTTCGTTTGTGTGTGGACTACCGCGAGCTGAATAAGGTGACGAGGAAGAATAAGTATCCTCTACCGCAGATAGATGATTTGTTTGATCAGTTGAGTGGAGCGAGAGTGTTCTCCCAGTTGGATCTCGCGACAAGATTTCACCAGCTCAGAGTGGTAGCTGAGAGTATAGATATAACGGCCTTTCGGATGCCGTCTGGATTTTATGAGTGGTTAGTCATGTTGTTTGGGCTGATCAATGCCCCGGCATATTTTGTGGATCTTATGAATAGGGTATTCAGAGATCAGTTGAATAAGTTTGTTCTTGTGTTCGTGGATGATATTTTGGTTTTCTCGAGGAACGAGGAAGAACACAAAGAACATTTGAGGACAGTGTTAGAGGTGTTGAGAAAACACCAACTGAAAGCAAAGTTTTCTAAGTGTCACTTCTGGAGGAGGGAAGTGAGGTTCTTGGGCCATGTTGTTTCAGAGGATGGTAATGCCGTGGATCCTGCGAAAGTGGCTACGGTGCAAGATTGGTCTACGCCCAAGAATGCAACAGACGTAAGAAGTTTCTTGGGATTAGCTGGATATTATCGTAAGTTTATCCAAGACTTCTCCAAGATAGCAACACCGTTGACTCAATTGACCAAGAAGAATCAGGCTTTCGTTTGGGATGAAAAATGCGAGAATGCATTCAAGAGTCTAAAGGAAAAGTTGACAAGTGCACCTGTGTTAGTCATTCCTAAGGGGAGTGAAGAGATGACGGTATATACAGATGCATGTGGTACCGGACTAGGTTCTGTATTGATGCAAGGCGGTAGGGTAGTAGCTTATGCTAGTCGGCAACTGAAACCGCACGAGAAAAGATATCCTACCCACGATTTGGAATTGGCAGCGATCGTATTCGCATTGAAGATGTGGAGACATTATCTCTTGGGAGAAAGATTCGAACTGTTTACTGATCATAAGTCGCTAAAGTATCTTTTCTCTCAAAGAGATTTGAATCTTCGTCAGCAAAGATGGTTAGAGTTCTTGGCTTCTTTTGATTTTGACATCGCATATACACCAGGAAAGGGCAATGCAGTAGCTGACGCCTTGAGTAGGAGACATGCCAGTTTAGGGGCTATGTTTCTTGAGTGGAAGCAACTGGAGTATATCGCAGGGTATGATTTCAGACCAAAGTGCGAGTTGGATCCAGTAATGTTAGCAAGTTTGACGATCAGACCCACTTTGATTGAGCGGATTGGTTCCAAGCAGAGGGACGATCCTAATGTACTGGAAATCATCTCCAAGTTAGAGATGGGTATCGATGAGGAGATGAGCAAGTATGGACTTGATCGAGATGGATGGCTTCGAAAGAATGGAAAGCTAGTTGTGCCCAACGTAGATGGATTGAGAAATGAAGTGCTTAGAGAATGTAATCACTCAAAGTTAACTATACATCCCGGTGGTAACAAGATGTATCGAGACATGAAGCAGACCTACTACTGGGAAGGAATGAAAAGAGACGTTGGGAAATTTATATCCAAATGCATGAATTGCCAGCTAGTTAAAGCTGAGCAAAAGAAGCCTAGTGGTTTGCTACAACCATTAGAAATTCCAGAATGGAAGTGGGAACAAGTCTCAATGGATTTCATTGATGGGTTACCAAGGACTAGATCGGGCCATGATAGAATTTGGGTGATTGTGGACCGATTGACTAAGAGTGCGAGGTTTATACCCGTCAAGTCAAACAGGAAGGCAGCTAAGCTAGCTGAACTATATGTAAAGTGGGTAGTGAGATTTCATGGAATACCCAAGGGCATTGTGAGTGACCGAGATCCGTTGTTCACTAGTGGATTTTGGAAGAGCTTATAAGAGGCGTTAGGATCAGAATTACATCTCAGTACCGCGTATCATCCTCAAACCGACGGTCAAACAGAAAGGGTGAATCGTATATTAGAAGACCTCTTGAGAGCCTGTGTATTGGATTTTGGTGGATCATGAGATGACCATTTGCATCTAGTAGAGTTTGCATATAATAATAGTTACCAATCCAGTATTGGCATGGCTCCATTTGAAGCTTTGTATGGAAGACCGTGCAACTCACCGTCATGTTGGTTAGAAACTGGTGAGAAGTTTGTGCTTGGACCCGATGTGATAAGAGAAACTTCAGACAAGATTAAGATTATCCAATAGCGAATGAAGGCTGCCCAAGATAGGCAGAAGAGTTATGCCAATAAATGGAGAAGAGAATTAAAGTTCTCCATTGGCGACATGGGGTTTATCAAAATTTCTCCATTGAAGAGCGTGATACGATTTGGCAGGAGAGGCAAGTTAGCACCAAGATTCGTTGGTCCATTCCTAGTTCTTGAGCAAATTGGGAATTTGGCATATAAAGATGAATTACCAGACAAGATGGCAGGAGTTCACAACGTATTTCATGTTTCCCAGTTAAGGAAATTCGTACACGACCCAGATGTGACTATTTCACCTGATCAGTTGGATGATATCGAAGTTGAACCCGAGGCGGTTGGGAACCGCAGGCCTATGCGTATTGTTGGGAACGATACGAAGCAGCTTCGAAGGAAGGTGGTGAAATTAGTCAAGGTTCAGTGGGGAGAGAATGAGAATGACTGTACTTGGGAGACATAGGAGAGCATTAGGAAGACGTATCCAGAACTCTTCGTCTGGTAAGATTTCAGTTTCGATTTAGTCTTTCCGCATGCTAGGATAGGTTGTTTTGTTTGTTTTGCATGTTTGATTGTTATATATGATTGGTAGGCATGCGGGATCCTTTGTATGTTTTGGGGTTAAGGAATTTCGGAGACGAAATTTCTTAAGGGGGGGGGGGGGGAGAGTGTAACGACCGACATTCTACGCATCGCAGGATCGTAGGATATTTATTTCTTTCACATACGAAGTCGTATGGTTATGTAACTTTGGGAGACGACTATTGGGATCATTTCCCGTGTTCATGATTTTTGCTGATTTTTAAATGACCGTTTTGCCCCTAGTTGATCTTGTTTCCTCCATAATTTTTGATTGGTAAGGAGTCTTAACCTAAAACCACTTCCATTAGATCCGGATGATGGTTTACAATTCCGTAGAATGGTCATAGTAGCCAAACGGACTTACCGTTTGGGAGATATGGCTGAAACAGTGTTTAGAAGGCGAAAAACTACTTAACCGGGCTTAATTGGGTAGTTAACAGCTAGGCCCAATGGGGGATTTCGGGATTTGGAGTATTTAAGGGCTGCTAGGGATAGGATTTCGGTTTTTCACTCCTTTCCAGCCGCCACAAACTCTTTCTTCAACTAACAATGGCCTCAAACATCTAAAAACACCCCTAATCACTACTTAATCAAGTTTTGGCTTAAACTACATTAAATCAAGGAGAAATAGCACCAAATCAGAATTGGAGCTGCTGTTAGGCATTGGAATTCGACCCATACAGTAGATTATTTCAGATCTAAAGTTTATTTGTGGCTACGGTGAGTGATTAGCATTGTTTTTACACTAATTACGGCTAATTAGGGGTGATTAGTGATAATTAGTGAAATTATGGCTCAGAAAAATCTGGAAAAATTTGTGAAATTCTAAAACACCATTTTATGCCTCTGTTAGAATTTTGGGTTAATTTGGTTAGGTTTTGGTAATCCTATCATTAGTTGTTGTTAAACATGCTTAAGGGAAAATATGGGGTTTTGGCTATATTTGATCCGTTTTAACTTATCAAAATTATTGTTTTGGTGTTTGTGAATGTTTATACATGTTGCTATGACTGTATGGTATGCTTTGTGATTGTTTAGAAGTGTTAGATTGGTCGAAATCGCCATCGTATGGCGTAAAACAGTCGTTGGAAGAGTGCAGGAAATTGTGCAGAAAACGGATAACCCCTCCTTCTGCGATCCGATGGAGTTCCGCGATCCGATGGAGTTGGAGCACCGCGATCCGATCCTATGGAGGGAGCATGAGCTGACGTCATGGGGCGATCCACGAGCCACGAATCGAACCAGGACTGGATGGAAGCTTGGACGTGAGGCATGGATTACGAACCAAATGAAGACCGATCCGGAGAAGGCCAAAACCCGAGATGCAAAGGTAGTCCAAATGGGAAATTTGTACTCAGGATCCAGTTGGGAGCCAACGAGTTAACTTCATGATTGGGCTTTGCTGCGGGACGTGTGCTAAGGGGTTGTCGATGTCTATGACTTTGGGTCACTATGTATGGGAGGTACGTGAACGGATTCAGGGCCACAGTGGCCTAGGTACGACTAAAGGAGCTATAGACCAATGAAGTGGGGTCATTTGTAAAGGTTTAGTCATGACTCCGTGGGGTAAGCTTGGTGGTAGCAGTAGTTGTACAAGCCGAACGCTGTCACTACTTCAATGGGTCTAGTGATCAAAGCGGTGGACATCGTATGCTTTATGCACTGAGTGAGAGATGTGAGGATGGTTGCTATGCTTGATTGTTTGCTATGACATGAAAACCACCAACCCCATATTCTTTGCACCATATGTTATTGGCACCTTAGAGTATTGAGCGGTATGTTGTGCTAACTCTTTGGTTGCAGGTTCAGGTACGGTTTAGTATACCTGTTTTGTTCTGTTTTGCTGCTATCGCTCATACCAGACTTTTTGTCTGACCCAGAGTTTTATGTCTCTTCTTATTACTCTGGGTGCTCATTCGAGCAGACTAGAGACAGGTTAGCTGGTGATGCACGAGTAGCTGTACCGGAGACGAGAAGGAGGCTCCCACATATGATATATATATATATATATATTCTCCCTGCGTTGCTGCGGTCACTACTTTGGGCATTAGTAGTGTACCTTTCTTTTGCTTTGCTTTAGAGACAGTTTGAAAGTTGTAATAAGCTGTATTTTGGATTTCCGCTACTCTAATGATGTTGGTTTTAGTTTCTCAGCTTATGTACTGTCTCGCCTGTTTTATGTCAAGTATGTTGTTATTATATTTTATTCCATGCGCTGTGAGGCATTCTACAGGTTTCTTTGTTAGTTCTTAATCTTCTTTCTTTTTCTTCTGACGATAGTTCCGTGCTAGTTGGACATGTGTACAGCGCACTTTCGGAGGAAATGTCGGCTGGTACGGAGCGGGCCGTCACACATCTCTAACGAGTCATTCTTATTGGATATTATATCCAATTTCTGATGAATTCTTTCGTTTGGTTCTAACGTGTCTTGTTCTCTAGCTCTGTAAACCAGAGCTCTGATACCGACTGTGATGAAAAGGAATTTCGCTCGATTCGAATCGATCGCTAAACCGACCAAGACCGTTCGAAACCCCTGATTGTTTTGAGAACACGACAAATTCGAACGCAAATAGAAGAACATTTCATTGTATATTACAACAATTTCATCAGAATACAAGAATATACAGAGTATGAATAAATATTATACATTATAAAATATCAGAGATTACAATACATTACATAGCAGTGGAAAATAATACAATACACAACTAGAAGTAATACACGGATACAGAGCTTTCCTAGTATCGTTCCAGCGGTAAATCAGGATCCTGTGAATATAAATCTGCAAAACCAAAACTACTAGCTACCCATGTCAAAATAAGGGCACCCAGAGTTTAGGTTAAAACAAAAACTCCAGATTAGTCATGTGACTGGTGTGAGAACTAAAACAGTTATTAATCTTTATTTTAAAGATAGTAAATCAAGGGACCATGCCGTATAACATGAAACGAGTTTCCTCCCAAGAATACGAGTGCATAAAACAACAGCGGAATGCTAAATAAAGAAAAATGAAGCTATTATAAGACCCAGGTCCCATCACACAATGCAACGCAAGCCGGAGGATAGGGTTTTTACCTTATAATAGCCAAACATGCTTGATATCGGCTTATATTCAATCTACGACCAACAAATATCGTATTGGAAATAACGATACAAATATATCGTTCAAATTCCCATAACAATATCTGTATCATCACGAAATCCAACATCAAAATATTCCAAAGACAATTTCGATTCAAATCCATTCCAATTCAATTATTGGAAATTCTGGCTACTTTTAAAACCATTTCAAATCCAATTTATTTTAAAAATGAATGGATTTTAATTCTAGTTCAAAACCAGTTCATTTCGATAAAAATCTATTTTTATCTTTTCAAATATGGAGTTTTTCATCCCAATTCTTCACAAATCATTTCTTATGATTTTACACAAATTATTACTATTTTTAATAATTTTATCAAGGCCCGTACAGTCGATTTCCATCAATGGCCATCGAATTGCACTTACAGCGACCTTTTCCAAATTTGATTTGGACATAATTCCAAATCCAACAGTTAGATTTCTAATTTCTAATATTCGTTAGAAAGCTCTTTTCGATATGAACCCAACGGTTCTAGTTTTAGGAGAATCCGACATTCGAATCTCCCGCAACGTCAATTCGAAGTCAATGGTCGAAATTCGCGAACTGCCGTAGTGTGGCGCGCTCTATTCAGGCCATTCTATATATATAATATATATATATTATATATATTTCGTCGATTTCCCTTTTAAAACGTATTTTATAAATCGTTTTAAATTCGTTTTCAAAACGATTTCAACTTCATATTCAATTTCAAATCAAAATTGAATATTCCACATCATCGATATACAAATGATACTATTTTCAAAACGTTATATTTTTGAAATCACTTTCTTTTCTTTATTCATTATAAAAATGAATAAAATCGATATAAATATCATTCACGTCAAAATGGCGTCAATCTAATCAACACGGCTTTTATTCAACAAATGAAATTATTTTATTTCAACACATCAAATTATTTTCTATTCAACACATGAATTTATTTTCTATTCAACACATGAATTTATTTTCAATTCAACACATGAATTTATTTTCAATTCAACACATGAATTTATTTTCAATTCAACACATGAATTTATTTTCAATTCAACAAATGAATTTATTTATATAATATTCCTTATTTTCCCAATTGAATGAGGCCCAATCAATTAACATATAACGTTAATTATATGGATTCCCTACAACACATGTATATAATAGCAATGATAAATCATCAACCATCATTCAGAGTGCACCACACAACTGCATAAGCATTAAATATAAATATTTAACGCTTATAACAGCTTATCAATCAATTGATCGACATACAGCCAATTATTGGGACTAGTGTATGGCCAATTTCATCCCAACACCCGTGTGGGGTTTTCAAACAATCAAACATAGGTTTTATTTGTGCAGTTGGACGATGTGTAAAATTTATCGTCCCAATCAATATCAGTCAAATCGGTGTACATAAACAAATCGTTCGATTTGTAAATGAATATTTATTTTATTTCAACACATGAATATATATTTTATTTCATATACATGTTAAAAATCATATTTTTTAACTATAAAATATTTTCCACTATAAAATATTTTATTTCATTCCACATCACACAATCAAATTTCACAACACAACAATCAAATAAACAAGTCATCCATGGTCTGTGGACAACGGGTGTCGGGTGCTGCTAAGCACCGTCTGCATCCTAGTATATATTTTAACTAGAAATCAAGATTTAAAGTGAGAGGTTCTCACCTTTGGGTTCTACTCCGCCATTTCATTTCTGAATTTCTGAATGGCTTGGATTTGCCCGAAATCCAACGCAATCTTTTACACACTGTTCATAGTAAAAATCACATTTTTATATCGTTACTTTATGTATAAAAATCGATTTTTTTATCGCTACTTCACATATACAAAAATCGAATTTTTATCTTCACTTCATATGTATAAAAAAATCATTCCTTTTCATTATTAAAAATATAAACTTTCTATAAATAAAAATTATATACCTTCCATGATAAAAATCTAATCTTTATATAAATAAAAATCTAAACTTTCTACAAATAAAAACCTTATCTTTATTAAAATAAAAATCAAACCTTTTCTATGATAAAAATATAATCTTTTTATGTATATAAAAATTTAACCTTTCAATGTTAAACATCTAAGCTTTAAACAATTTAAAATCAATGCTTTAAATAATTAAACTAAATAAAATTTAAATTAAAAACTCACCTTTTTGGGTTTGGAAGACGACTGGAAGGGGGGAAAGCTGCTCGCCGGCGCTCAGGCGGAGGAGGTGCTGGTAGGAGGCGGCGCAGTCGAGGTGGGGGCCAATAGGGGCGGCTAGGTTTACGGTTTGGAGGGGCTTGGGGTCTTCGTGGCTCGGACTGGTGAAGTAGGAGGAGAGAGGATGGAAGGGAGGCGGCGGTTATCGGAGGAGGAGGCGATCTCCATCTCGGCGGCGCGGTCGAGGTGGGTGAACGGCGGACGTCGATTAGTTTTAGGGTTTTTTTTCTCTTTTAAAAACTGACGGGGGTTATGAGGCGAGAAGGGTTGACTAAAGGGGGGATTTATATAAATAATATATATTTTATTATTTTAAAATTTCAAAAAGCAACTTTTTATTTTCAACTCGAAATTGAACCCACCGACTGTCGTCCCTAGCTAATTACCCCCATTCCGAACACAATGGAATATGTATCATAGGTTGATTCGATCGTTTCGATCAGTTTCCATCAAAATCAAAATATAAATCTATATATTGAATTTGAACGCACATTTCAATTTACCGGGGCCACATACTAACTCTAAAAATTCCCAAAAAATATTTTCTAGCTTCGTATTGACGATATGGTCCTAATAAAACTAATTTCGTTAAATTCTGAGACCGTTTGAAAATGACCATTTTCCAGTCGATTAAAATCAACTAAAACTGGTCAAATGCGTTTTCCTTTGCCACGCTCACATATTGATTCAGAAAATTACGAATTTTGAAACCTAGCAATAACTTGACATCACGGATCCAACAAAAGTGGTTTCGTCGAAAACCGAGGTCGTTTGCAAAATTTCCATTTTTAAGGGCTAGAATTCCATAGCGACTATTCTGAATTTTCAACTGGACATAACTTTTTATCGCCTCTATGAATTTTTTTTCCGGATTCGTTGGAAACATATTCTCAAATAGATTCAAATATTTTTGGTTTCACTAAAATCCGGTTTATTTTGAATCTTATACATTCATTTGAACTTTGAAATCGAAATTTCAAACTACCGCGCCATTTTCAATTCCTTTTATAATTAAAATAAAATATTTATATTCTAACGACGATCTATATAAATATATACGTTTAATTCTATTCAAAATAAATTTCTCGTCGATATTATTTAAAATAATTCATTTTAAATATTCAAAATTCGCTAAAATTGCCAAAGTAAAATTTTTTAATTGGCTCAGAATTTCCGGGTTGTTACATTCTCCCCCACTTAAAACTTTTCGTCCCCGAAAAGGAACGAAGCTGAAAGTTGTTTAACTAATCAACTCAACTTCCATTATTCTAATTACGGCTTAAGTTCTTCAACTTTTCAGTTTCTAAGAACTTCTCAAATTTTTCAAAAATTTGGCTAACACCCTAAATTTTCGAAAAATTTCGCCATAACCTCCCCTGCACGGGGACTTCGTGATATTTCAAATAGCCTCCCATGGCCCTCATCAATCCAAAAAGAAAAAGAAACTGCCAAGCGGCTAGCCAATCAGCTCATAAAATCATCAAAAACCCAATAAATTTGTAAACATGTACCAATTTGTTGGACAAACAATTTTATTCTTCTGCTCTAGCCTCCTTGCTATGACTGTTCAATGTAAGTACATGTATATGCATGCAAATGCGACAAATTTTCAATACAACTCACTATTTGGTTCAATTTGGCTAAATGGTTCAACTTTAATTAATCGAACAATAATCAAACAACACAATCAACAATCAATTAGTTGATTAGCTTTTCAAATTCATAATTTTGATACGTAGTCAGAAAATCACATTTTTGATGCCAAATCACAACAATAAGCCCTATCTAGTTTTGGTTCTCACACCAGTCTAATGGAAATATATAAATATCACACCTTCGAAACTCGAATACCAATTCTGATGATGTCTAGACTATCATCAGAATCGTCTCCAGGCGACTAGAGTGTGATTCTCTATCTACCCAATATATTAAAACTTCGAATACACGTGGATCAGACGTATATGCAAAATCTATATATACTTGATTGTCCAAATCAATACAAATAAATTATTCAAATACGAATAATTCGATTTAAATTTTCAAAACAAAAGTTGTTTTTAATTTAAAAATATACTCTTCACACTCGTTCTAGGATACTACTGATCCCATCTCTAACGAGTCATTCTTATTGCATATTATTAATCCAATTTCTGATGAATTCTTTCGTTTGGTTCTAGCGTGTCTTGTTCTCTAGCTCTGTAAACCAGAGCTCTAATACCAACTGTGACGAAAAGGAATTTCGCTCGATCCGAATCGATCGCTAAACCGACCAAGACCGTTCGAAACAACGCAAACAAAAGAACATTTCATTGTATATTACAACAATTCCATCAGAATACAAGAATATACAGAGTATGAATAAATATTATACATTATAAAATATCAGAGATTACAATACATTACATAGCAGCAGAAAATAATACAACACACAACTAGAAGTAATACACGGATATAGAGCTTTCCGAGTATCGTTCCAGCGGTAAATCAGGATCCTATGAATATAAATCTGCAAAACCAAAACTACTAGCTGCCTGTGTCAAAATAAGGGCACCTAGAGTTTAGGTTAAAACAATAAACTCCAGGTTAGTCATGTGACTGGTGTGAGAACTAAAACAGTTATTAATCTTTATTTTAAAGATAGGTAAATCAAGGGACCACGCCGTATAACACGGAACGGGTTTCCTCCCAAGAATACCAGTGCATAAAACAACAGCACAATGCTAAATAAAGAAAATGAAGCTATTATAAGACTCAGGTCCCATCACACAATGCAACGCAAGCCGGAGGATAGGGTTTTTACCTTATAATAGCCCAACATGCTTGGTACGTTTAAAACAAATCATTTGATACTATTATAAGTGCGTAGTGTATAAAAAAACTTCAAATCATAAGTATCAATCATAGACGGCATGGGTACCATATATCATGTCGCCAATACTAGGCTCTACAATCAAACACCGCAAATGTCACGTATTGGAAGTTGGATTTCCATCTGTGAACTGAGGCAAAAGATAGTCATCTACCGATTCGAGACTGTCTAGCCCGAGCCTCGGGAACAGAGCTCGAGTGACCCTTGGATCGTCAGGGCCGGTCCACCGATGTGGATTAAAATGCCTGAACACTACGTTTCCCCGCCCTTTGGGGTGTAAATGGGCCAAATGACTCCATCGGCTCCACACAGTCACCGATATATCCGAGGCGCCTCGCAACAACAACAACCACACAGGTAAAAATAATATAAATGTCAGGGCTGGTAGGTCACTGACACCACCCTAGCTAGAAGGAAACACATGCCCTCCGTGAGGTCCTCTCCCATTTTTGGTTCACAACCGGGGTGTGAGGCTCGCAAATCGACGCAACACAAAGCTAAGCCACACAGGCGGTGCTTTGATCATCAACCACAAGACTCTGCTTTTCAACAGAAGCCTTGATCATATTGCCACTTTGGCATGCCACACAGGCAATTCACTCCATGCGTTTGATATCCATCAACATATAACCTCTGAGCTCGTACGTCTCAAAGAAGGGCGTTAAGCAAGAGAATAAATTCTCCGCCACCAAACAGATATATATTTAATAGAAATCAATCACATAGAATAAAATCCAATGTCAGACACACAGTCCATTTACAAGTTCGTTCTGGGTCTGAACAAAACCGAAGGCACCTTGTACCTCGCATATCCATCGATCTCCAAGTACGTCTGGACGATCACCAACCGATTCCATCCTCCTGGGCGTACAGCCCAATCAAGATCATCAGTAATCACCCAAACGATGTGAAGACCTCCGGTCTTCGACCACCGTTTTCATCCTCGACGCCACGTCGAATCAGTTATTCAGAATGGGATAAACCCGGACTTTCTGTATAACTCGCATATATAATAAACAAGTGTTACACAAACACAACATACGCCTCATTCCAATTCAGAATATTCTTTTATTCAAATATTCTTATACTTTGGGAAAGGTTCCCATTAATTTTATCAAAGATAAATTCTTCAAATTTATTCTTTAATCTTCTTTTGAATATCAATTCAAACTAGTCGGGATTAGCGAACCACACCGAAGTAATCATTTATTTTATTTTCCCAATCCCAACCTATTCATCCCATGAAGTAAAACTGGTCATACTTCATATCTAACACCACGGTGTTATCGGTAAATTCAATTACCATTTCACGTTCAAATCTAATTAAAGATTTAACTATCGCCTGGAGCAAAACTGGGGATACTCCATTCTCGATTATTTCAATCTAATTAAAGATTCATTAAAACTCCACTTAGTTTTAATCTTCCCAATAATCGATATCAATGATTATTTAACTTAGGAAATCACATCTTGTCTTTAACTGGGTTAAAGAACAAGTTGCATTTAAAACACGGTTCACTATAAACCCAAAATCACATTCCATTAATTATCGGGTTAAAGAATAAGCGTTATTTAAAACACCATTCACGATAAACCCAAAAATCAATTCAAATTCAATTCCAATTAAATACCATTTAATTGGTACACTTCACTAAATCTAAATAAAAAGATTTAATCTTTTTCTCAACTAGGTTTAAGAACAGTGTTACTGAAGACACCATTCACGACAAACCCAAATCACATTTGATACTAAATACAAGGCTCTGAATATAAAATATATCGGCTTATATTCAATATCAAATTCTACGACCAACAAATATCGTATTGGAAATAACGATATAAATATATCTTTCAAATTCCCATAACAATATCTGTATCATCACGAAATCCAACATCGAAATATTCCAAAGACAATTTCGATTCAAATCCATTCCAATTCAATTATTGGAAATTCTGGTTACTTTTAAAACCATTTCAAATCCAATTTATTTATTTTAAAAATGAATGGATTTTAATTTAGTTCAAAACCAGTTCATTTCGATAAAAATCTATTTTTATCTTTTCAAATATGGAGTTTTTCATCCCAATTCTTCACCAATCATTTCTTATGATTTTACACAAATTATTACTATATTTAATAATTTTATCAAGGCCCGTACAGTCGATTTCCATCAATGGCCATCGAACTGCACTTACAGCGACCTTTTCCAAATTTGATTTGGACATAATTCCAAATCCAACCATTAGATTTCTAATTTCTAATATTCGTTAGAAAGCTCTTTTCAATACGAACCCAACGGTTCCGGTTTTAGGAGAATCCGACGGTCGGATCTCCCGCAACGTCAATTCGAAGTCAATGGTTGAAATTCGCGAATTGTCGCAGCGCGTTCTATTCAGGCCACTCTATATATATATTATATATATTTCGTCGATTTCCCTTTTAAAACGTGTTTTATAAATCGTTTTCAAAACGATTTCAACTTCATATTCAATTTCAAATCAAAATTGAATATTCTACATCATCGATATACAAATGATACTATTTTCAAAACGTTATATTTTTGAAATCACTTTCTTTTCTATATTCAATATAAAAATGAATAAAATCGATATAAATATCGTTCACGTCAAAATGGCGTCAATCTAATCAACACGGCTTTTATTCAACACATGAAATTATTTTATTTCAACACATGAAATTATTTTCTATTCAACACATGAATTTATTTTCTATTCAACACATGAATTTATTTTCAATTCAACACATGAATTTATTTTCAATTCAACACATGAATTTATTTTCAATTCAACACAATAATTTATTTATATAACATTCCTTATTTTCCCAATTGGAATGAGGCCCAATCAATTACCATATAACGTTAATTATATGGATTCCCTACAACACCTGTATATAATAGCAACGATAAATCATCAACCATCATCCAGAGTGCACCACACAACTGCATAAGCATTAAATATAAATATTTAACGCTTATAACAGCCTGCCAATCAATAGATCGACATACAGCCAATTACTGGGACTAGTGTATGGCCAATTTCATCCCAACACCCGTGTGGGGTTTTCAAACAATCAAACACAGGTTTTATTTGTGCAGTTGGGTGATGTGTAAAATTTACCGTTCCAATCAATATCAGTCAAATCGGTATACATAAACAAATCGTTCGATTTGTAAATGAATATTTATTTTATTTCAACACATGAATATATATTTTATTTCATGTACACATTAAAAATCATATTTTTTAACTATAAAATATTTTCCAATATAAAATATTTTATTTCATTCCACATCACACAATCAAATTTCACAACACAATAATCAAACAAACAAGTCATCCATGGTCTGTGGATGATGGGTGTCGGATGCTGCTAAGCACCGTCTACATCCTAGTATATTTTAACTAGAAAACAAGATTTAAAATGAGAAGTTCTCACCTTTGGGTTCCACTCCGCCATTTCATTTTTGAATTTCTGAATGGCTTGGATTTGCCGAAAATCCAACGCAATCTTTTACACACTGTTCATAGTAAAAATCACATTTTTATATCGTTACTTTATGTATAAAAATCGAATTTTTTTATCGCTACTTCACATATACAAAAATCAAATTTTTATCTTCACTTCATATATATAAAAAAATCATTCCTTTTCATTGTTAAAAATATAAACTTTCTATGAATAAAAATTATATACCTTGCATGGTAAAAATCTAATCTTTATATAAATAAAAATCTAAACTTTCTATAAATAAAAACCTTATCTTTATTAAAATAAAAATCAAACCTTTTCTATGATAAAAATATAATCTTTTTATGTATATAAAAATTTAACCTTTCAATGTTAAACATCTAAGCTTTAAACAATTTAAAATCAATGCTTTAAATAATTAAACTAAACAAAATTTAAATTAAAAACTCACCTTTTTGGGTTTGGAAGTCGACTAGAAGGGGGGAAAGCTGCTCGTCGGCGCTCAAGCGGAGGAGGTGCTGGTAGGAGGTGGCGCAGTCGAGGTGGGGGCCAATAGGGGCGGCTAGGTTTACGGTTTGGAGGGGCTTGGGGTCTTCGCGGCTCGGACTGGGGAAGTAGGAGGAGAGAGGAAGGAAGGGGGTGGCGGCTATCGGAGGAGGTGGCGATCTCCATCTCGGCGGCGCGGTCGAGGTGGGTGAACGGCGGACGTCGATTAGTTTTAAGGGTTTTTTTTTCTCTTTTAAAAACTGACGGGGGTTATGAGGAGAGAAGGGTTGACTAAAGGGGGGGTTTATATAAATAATATATATTTTATCATTTTAAAGTTTCAAAAAGCAACTTTTTATTTTCAACTTGAAATCAAACCCACCAACTGTGGTCCCTAGCTAATTACCCCCAATCCGAACACAATGGGATATGTATCGTAGGTTGATTCGATCGTTTCGATCTGTTTCCGTCAAAATCAAAATATAAATCTACATATTGAATTTGAACGCACATTTCAATTTACCGGGGCCACATACTAGCTCTAAAAATTCCCGAAAAATATTTTCTAGCTTCGTATTGACGATACGGTCCTAACAAAACTAATTTCGTCAAATTCTGAGACCGTTTGAAAAATGTCCATTTTCCAGTCGATTAAAATCAATTGAAACTGGTCAAACGCATTTTCCTTTGCCACGCTCACATATTGATTCAGAAAATTACAAATTTTGAAACCTAGCAATAACTTGACATCACGGATCCAACAAAAGTGGTTTCATCGAAAACCGAGGTCGTTTGCAAAATTTCCATTTTTAAGGGCCAAAATTCCATAGCGGCTATTCTGAATTTTCAACTGGACATAACTTTTTATCTCCGCTATAAAATTTCGATTTTTCGGATTCGTTGGAAAGATATTCTCAAATAGATTCAAATATTTTTGGTTTCACTAAAATTCGGTTTATTTTGAATCTTATACATTCATTTGAACTTTGAAATCGAAATTTCAAACTACCGCGCCATTTTCAATTCCTTTTATAATTAAAATAAAATATTTATATTCTAACGACGCTCTATATAAATATATACATTTAATTGTATTCAAAATAAATTTCTCGTCGATATTATTCAAAATAATTCATTTTAAATATTCAAAATTCACTAAAATTGCCAAAATAAAAATTTTAAATTGGCTCAGAATTTCCGGGTTGTTACATTTAGGGTTTTTTATTGTAAGTTTATATACAAATAGGCAAATTTTTGTGAATTGAAATTTAACGATCATGGCTCATTTCAACACCTACAAAAAAGGGCCTAGACCCCCACACTTTTACTCATATTTTCTGGAGGTAACAACGATGCTCTACCATTTTAATTTTTTCAATCTCTTCTAAATTTTAAAAACATATATACATCTTCAAATCAAACAAATAAGGATTGGAGATAATGAATCTACATTTGTTAACAGGGATTGGTCATGCGTATAGGTAATTTATACTATCAGTTTTCTCTCTTTTTCCAATTCTTTTCTCAGATCTACAATTTTTAATGTGTATACATATCCCTTTTTATACATTTTATAATTCGATAAAATTTTGAACTATAGGCCTAAAAGCTATACTCATATTTGGATTTGGAATGGGTTTCAGATGAGTGAGACATATATTCATTTTTAAAAATATCAGATTTATTTTGTTTGTGTCAAATCGAAATTTGTATGCCTAAAAATATTAGATTTATTTTGTTTGTGTTAAATCTGAATTTGTATACCAAAAAATCTGATATGGATTTGTAGGCCTTTCAGTTATATCATGTCTTGCCTACAATTCTTACATGTCTTGCGTTTAGTGCCAACAACCCAAATCTGGAAATCAATCCCTTAATACATCTTAGATTTGTGTAGTTGTTTATTCTATATTTATAGGAATTATGTGCAAATTATACAATTGGTGCAATTTACTATTTTTGAACAATAAATCTACTTGTGGTTGTATTGTTTGTTGGGTTTTTGCTTGGTTGTTGTAAATTATCCCTTTTGCTCTTTTTAAATAAAAAGACATTATTTGAAATCTACATAAAATATTAATAAATCATATAGGAAGAGATGTGTAAATTCACGTATATTGTATATAGTTTGCATCATCTATTCCAAATAAAATATTACTTATTTCTTGTGATTTGAAACTTGACAGTATTTCCTCTTTTATTTGGGTGAAATTTACAAGAGTTATAATAAATTACTTTTTATGAGATTTTGAATCTCAACAAGACTGAACAAAAAAGGTTGTTCTAGTCAATGGTGTAGACTTGAATGTGAAATAAAAAGAATTAAAATAGTTAGTAACTATGTGAATATCACACTAAAATATTCAAATATATGTAATTATATTGTTATTATATCCATCCAAAAATATACGTAAATTAGGCTACTATTGTTATTAACTAGGCAAATGTGTGTTTTAAGTTTGAATAGTTTTCCATTTAGGATAGGTACATAGTGATATTGCCCGTAATGAATGGTAATATATGTTTATAATCGTTATGTTTATTAGCAATAAATTTTAGAGTTTATGCCCTAGAGGCAATCCATTTGATAACACTGTTGATGTTATTATTTTATTTAGAATAAAATATTCTGTTATGTTATATATATTTAATGTGTAATATAAATATTAACATAATAGAAGTCCTTAGAATAATAATATGGATTTATATAGTTCAAGTAAGCGACTTGAACATGAGATTATATAATGTATTGAGTATTACATTTCTTAAATGTGCCTAGTCGAGTTTTATTGTTTATATATAGGACAACAATAAAACATTGAGACTAGTATATTGATTGACTGATGATCACATATCAATGATCATTAATATACGTGATATTAAGGTCAAGATATAAATATGTATTGGAGAATAGCGTGTTGGGATGACCCACCATGAGATAACTACATGGAATATAATTAAAAATATCATAAGTTATTCTCATAGTGACAGTGATGTAATGGTCCTCAGACCTGAAATCATTATAATTTTATTCGAGGATATTTGTGTTTTGATATCATCTAAATTTACTTGTAACAAAGTAACGATAACGATGATTATTGGATACATCTCGAGTCGAATGAAAATTATGAGTGATCTAGATGGAATTTAACCCTATGATATATTTGTAGTGATATCCATGGGCCTCTTGATTGAGGAGACTGTGAAATGCATGGTCGTGCTCAAATATTGATTTGTTTTACAGTCTGCTCATCAATCAAGATAAAAGGATTAAATTATAAAGAGGATGATACGATCCATGTCTCGAGTTTAATCCTAGACATATTTGTTAAAAGGATTATATTACATTGATACACTGGTCACAAAAGGGATTGTATCGAATCATTGATATTATTATAACTTGGGTAATAGCGATGTACTTGTGATGAAAAGGAATTTCGCTCGATCCGAATCAGTCGCTAAACCGATCTAGACCGTTCGAAACGCCTGATTGTTTTGAGAACACGACAAAATAGAACGCAGACGGAAGAACATTTCATTGTATATTACAACAATTCATCAGAATACAAGAATATACAGAGTATAAACAAATAAACATTACAGTTCATAAAATATCAGAGATTACAATACATTACATAGCAGCGGAAAATAATACAAAATACAACTGAAGGAGATATACGGATACAAAGTTTTCCGGATATCGTTCCTGCTGTAAACCAGGATCCTGTGAATATAAATCTGCAAAACCAAAACTACTAGCTGCCCGTGTCAAAATAAGGGCACCTAGAGTTTAGGTTAAAACAATAAACTCCAGGTCAGTCATGGGACTGGTGTGAGAATTAAAACAGTTATTAATCTTTATTTTAAAATTAGGTAAATCAAGGGACCACGCCGCTAACGCGGAACGGGTTTCCTCCCAAGAACACCAGTGCATAAAACAACAACGCAATGCTAAATAAAGAAAAATGAAGCTATTATAAGACCCAGTTCCCATCACACAATGCAACGCAAGCCGGAGGATAGGGTTTTTACCTTATAATAGCCAAGAATGCTTGATACGTTTAAAACAAATCATATGATACTATTATAAGTGCATAGTGTATAAAACAACTTCAAATCATAAGTATCAATCATAGGCGGCATAAGCGCCCCATCCCACTATGTCGCCATATATAGGATTACAACTAAAATCGAACCGTCACGTATTGGAAATTGGATTTCCGTCATGAACCAAGGCAAAAGATAGTCCTTACCGAATTCGAGACTGCCTAGCCCGAGTCTAAGGATCAGAACGCATCGACCCTTGGAGCGACAGGGCCGGTCCACCGATGTGGATTAAAATGCCTGAGCACTACGTTTCGCCGCCCTTTGGGGCGTAAGCGAGCCAACAAGTGACTCCATCGGACCCGGATCGTCCGATCTAACCGAGGCGCCTCGCAACAGCAACAACCACATAAGTCAAACTCGTCAGGGCGTGTAAAACCACTGACGCCACTTCTAGCTAGGAGGAAACGTAGGCCCTCCCTGAGGTCCTTTCTCCCGTTTCTGGTTCATACCGGGGTGTGAGGCTCGCGAATTCACGTTATACACAAAGCTACGCCACACAGGCGGTGCTTTGATCATCACCACAAGACTTAGCTTTTCAACAGAAGCCCTGATCACTGCATCTTAGCATGCCACACAGGCAATTCACACCGTGCAACTGATGGCTATCAATCACACAGAATAAATTCCAAAGTCAGACACACTGTCCATTTGCAAGTCCGTTCTGGGTCTGAACGAAACCGGAGGCACTATATACCTCGCAAACCCATCGATCACCACGTACGTCTGGACGATCACCACTCATCATCCATATTTCGGGATGCCTCCCAATCAGGACCTCGGTTACCATCCAAACGAGGTGAAGATCTCCGGTCTTCGACCACCGTCTTCATCTTCGATTTCTTATCGTCGATTCAGTTGTTCAGAATGGGATAAACCCGGTCTTTCTGAGCAACTCGCGTATATAATAAACAAGTGTTACACAAACACAACATACGCCTCATTCCAATTCATCAGTCACTAACCGTAAATTAACAAGAGAATAATTCCCCAAATATTAACCCCGAAGGCCGAAACCAACATCAGATCAATATCCAGAAAACCATTCTGCTTAGCTAACCGACAATTAGTTTCTAAATTTCACATTCATAGGGAAAGGTTCCCATTAATTTTATCAAAGATAAATTCCTTGAATTTATTCTTTAATCTTCTTTTGAATTTCGATTCAACTAGTCGGGATTAACGAACCTTACCGAAGTAATCATTTGTTTTAATTTCCCAATCCCAACCTATTCATCCCATGAAGTAAAACTGGTAATACTTCATATCTAACACCACGGTGTTATCGGTAAATTCAATTACCATTTTCACGTTCAAATCTAATTAAAGATTTAACTACCGCCTGGAGTAAAACTAGTGATACTCCATTTTCGATCTTTTCAATCTAGTTAAAGATTCATTAAAACTCCACTTAGTTTTAATCTTTGACTGGGTTAAAGAATCAGTGTCATTTAATAACACGGTTCACGATAAACCCAAAATCACATTCCATTTCAATCAGACCCTAACCATAAATTAGCAAGTGAGCCATTACCTAAGTATTAACCCCGAAGGCCGAAACCAACAACAGATCAATACCTCAGAAACCATTCAACTTAACTAATCTCCAGTTAGTTTCTGATTTTCTTAACTCCTTTGGGTCTAAGAACAGTATTATTGAAGATACCATTCACAACAACCCAAAATCACATTCTATTAATTATCGGGTTAAAGAACGAGTGTTATTTAAAACACCATTCACGATAAACCCAAGAATCAATTCGAATTCAATTCCAATTAAATATTATTTAATTGGTACACTTCATTAAATCTAAATAAAAGATTTAATCTTTTTCTCAACTGGGCTTAAGAACAGGGTTAATGAAGACACCATTCATGACAAACCCAAATCACTTTTGATATTAAATACAAGGCTCTGAATAGAAAATATATCGGCTTATATTCAATATCAAATTCTACGACCAACAAATATCGTATTGGAAATAACGATATAAATATATCTTTCAAATTCCCATAACAATATCTGTATCATCACGAAATCCAACATCAAAATATTCCGAATACAATTTCGATTCAAATCCATTCCAATATAATTATTGGAAATTCTGGTTATTTTCAAAACCATTTCAAATCCAATTTATTTATTTAGAAATAAATAGAATTATAATTCTAGTTCAAAACTAGTTCATTTCGATAAAAATCTATTTTTATCTTTTCAAATATGGAGTTTTTCATCCCAAATCTTCACAAATCATTTCTTATGATTTTACACAAATTATTACTATTTTTAATAATTTTATCAAGGCCCGTACAGTCGATTTCCATCAATGGCCATCGAACTGCAGTTACAGCGACCTTTTCCAAATTTGATTTGGGCATAATTCCAAATCCAACCGTTAGATTTCTAATTTATAATATTCATTAGAAAGCTCTTTTCGATACGAACCCAACGGTTCCGGTTTTAGGAGAATCCGACGGTTGGATCTCCCGTAATATCCGTTCGAAGTCAATGGTCGAAATTCGCGAACTACCGCGGCGCGGCGCGTTCTTTTCAGGCCATTATATTATATATATAATATATATAATATATACTTCGTCGATTTCCTTTTTAAAACGTATTTTATAAATCGTTTTAAATTCGTTTTCAAAACGGTTTCAACTTCTTTTCAAATTCAAATCAAAATTGCATCTTCCCTTACAAATTCGTTTTAAATTCATTTCAAATTGATTTCAATTCAAATCGATTTTGAATTCAATTTCAGTTCGTTTTCAATTCAATTTCAATTCGAATTCATTTCTATTCAATTTCAATTCGAATTCATTTATATTCAATTTCAATTCGAATTTCAATTCTTTTCAAAATATCAGATTTTGAAATCACTTTCGATATTCATTATAAAATGAATAAAATCGATATAAATATCGTTCACGTCAAAATGGCGTCAATCTAATCAACATGGCTTCATATATTTCTATTTTCAAATATTCTATTTCAAATATTTCTTTTTCAATTATTTCTATTTCAAATATTTCTATTTTCAAATATTCTATTTCAAAACTGGAATGAGGCCCAATCAATTACCATATAATGTTAATTATATGGATTTTCTACAACATAGGTATACAATAACAACGATGAATAATCAACCATCATCCAAAGTGCATTCTACACTATATAAGCATCGAATATAAATATTTAACGCTTATAACAGTCTGTCAATCAATCGATCGACATACAACTAACTATTGGGATTAGTGTATGTCATATATCACCCCAATACCCGTGTGGGGTTTTCAAGCAATCAAACACAGATTTTATTTGTGCAGTTGGGCGATGTGTAAAATTTATCGTCCCAATCAATATCAGTCAAATGTGTGTATATAAACAAATCGTCCGATCTGTTTATTTTTATTTCATTTTACATACACGTTAAAAATTCTATTCTTAACTATAAAATATTTTCAACTATATAAATATTTTATTTTCATTTCACATCACATCACACAATCAACTACACAGCAAAATCAAACAAACAAGCATACAAGCCGTCCATGGTCTGTGGACGACGGGTGTCGGGTGCTACTAAACACCGTCTGCATCCTAGTATATATTTTAACTAGAAATAAAGAGTTAAGGTGAGAAGTTCTCACAGATTAGCTAATTCAATCCCATGACTCTTCTTTGTAGAAATCTTCGCCGTTCTCGCCTCTTGCCACTTTCTTTGCCCGTATTCTCTACATATGTAAAAATCACATTTTTACTTCTGTTAGACCAAAATCTGGGCCTAACACCCAAATTCAGATCGCAGATCACAAAATGCAGAAAACAGCAAATAAAGAGGAGACACACAAGGTTTTTATTGTGGTTCGGCTGTAGATGTAGCCTACGTCCACTTTGTAATCTTATTGTTATATTGACAGATTACAAGAATCAGTTACATGCAGACACACAATCCGTGTGTTAATTGAGATTAGAAGAAGAGAATTTATGTGAAGAAGGGTGCAAAATCCTTGCACTTCAGCAATGGTGGAAGCTGTGAAGAAGAATGGCCAAAAGTCCCCGAAAAATGCCAATCTCTGGGCTATTTATAGCTGATTCTGTCAGGCGGATCGCGGTCACACGTGGCGCAAATCCCGAGAATATCGGATCGGATCGAGGCTTGATGAAGAATTGGTCAATATGACAGTTGTGGACAGGTGTCGCTGGATCCATGCATCTCGGATCGTGATGGACTTAGTCAGGAGCTTCGCTACGTCCTCGGGGATCGGGTCGTGATATGGTGTGCACCTCGAACGGATCGTGGTCGGAGGGAGCGAGCAAGGTGATGACGAGCTGGAGTGGTCGGGTCGCGATCTACATGTGCTCCACGATCCAAAGGGGGCGATCCGAGGAGAAGCGATCCGATCCAGGAGGTTGCCGGATTACACCCGTTCACGGAAGCGGGCATAACTTTCAAACCGTAAGTCCGATTGAGCCAAACCAAAGCTCAAACTGAAGCTTATTCAGAGAGCTACAAGAGTTACAGAGCTCGACTCCGTAATTGCTGTTTTTGAGCCCAGAAAAGGTCGTCTGGTAGGAGTTTCGGGCCTTTCTTTGTTGATGATGCGACTTTGACCGAAAAGTGTGTAAACAACTTCGCTATTCAATATATAAAAATCGAATTTTTACTTCGCCATTCAATATATAAAAATCGAATTTTTACTTCGCTATTCAATATATAAAAATCGAATTTTTATCTTCACTTCGTTATAAAAATTATATTTCTCTTCGCTTAATAAAGATTATATTTTTATTGCTCTCCATGAATGAAAATCATATTTTTATTTCTACTTTATCTATTTTTACTCTATACACTATATAAAAATCATATTTTTATTATCTCTATTATATAAAAATCATATCTTTAATATTTCTATTATATAAAAATCATATCTTTAATATTTCTATTATATAAAAATCATATTTTTAATCTCTTACATTAATAAAAATCATATTTTTATTACTCTACATTAATAAAATTTATATTTTTATACTCTACCTTATATGAAAATTATATTTTTAAATCTTTACATCATATAAAAATTATATTTTGAACCTCTCTATAATATAAAAATTATATTTTTACGTCTTCCTTTAATATAAAAATCATATTTTTATTCTTCCTTTGATGAAAAATTATATTTTTATTATTCCTATCGCATAAAAATATCAGTTCTTAAACTTGATAAAAATCAAATCTTCATTTGAAAAATCAGACCTTAATAACCACATTTTAACATATAAATAAAAGGAAAAAAGGAATAAAGTAAATAAATAAGTAAGCAAATCTCACAGCGTTGAGGTGGCGGCCTCCTTGGGTGGCACGCTCGACAGTGGAGGGGCGAGGCGCAGATCGCCGTCATTGGGCCCAATGTGAGGGCGCTCGAGCTAGGGGCTCCAGAGGGGTTTCGCTGCGTCGGAGTGGAGAAAGGGAGGAGGGAGAAAGTCTGAAGGGGGTGCGCCAGTCGGGTGTGTCGGAGTTAGGGTTTCAAGGTGGGTTTGCATCGGAGGGGGCGGTTCTTTTGGAAGAAAGGGGGGTTTCGAGGATGGGGCTGAAACGTGCGAGGTGGGGGAGAAGAGGGGGCTTGGGGGAAGCGTCGGCCGATCGCCAGAGGGAGGGAGGGGGTCGCGGTCAACGCTGCGCTGGCGGAGGAGGATTCCGTCGATCTCGAGCAGCGTTTTTTTTAATTTGACCTAACGGGTTCGATCTGTAATGAAAGGGAGAGAGAGAGAAAAAAGGGTGTGGGGGTTATTATATTATATCTATTTAATTATTTAAATTATCCAAAAGGTTGACTTTTTATTTGACCTCGAAACGAGACACAACGACTGTCGCCCTAAGCGTATTACCCCCATTCCGAACACAATGGGATATGTATCGTAAGCCAGTTCGGCTGTTTCGACCAGTTTTCGTCAAAATCAACATATAACTCTATATATTGAATTTGAACGCACATTTCAATTTACTGGGGTCACATACTAACTAGAAAATTTCCCAAAAAATATTTTCTAGCTTCGTATCGACGATATGGTCCTAACAAAACTAATTTCGTCGAATTCTGAGACCGTTTGAAAAATGGCCATTTTCCAGTCGATTAAAATCAACTGAAACTGGTCAAACGCGTTTCCCTTTGCCACGCTCACATATTGATTCGAAAAATTATGAAAATTGGAATCTAGCAATAACTTGACATCACGGATCCAACAAATGTGGTTTCGTCAAAATCCGAGGTCGTTTGCAAAATGACTATTTTTAAGGGCCTGAATTTCATAGCGACTATTCAGAATTTTCAACTGGACGTATCTTTTGATTCCCGCTATGAAATTTCAATTTTTCGGATTCGTTGGAAAGATATTCTCAAATAGATCCTATTATTTTTGGTTTCGCTAAAATCCGGCTTATTTTGCACCCGGTACATTCAATTGAAGTTTGAAATCGAATTATCGAACTACCGCGCCATTTTCAATTCCTTTTATAAATATAAATAAATATTTATATTCTAACGACGACGAATATAAATATATACGTTCTAATCTATTCAGAATAAATTTCTTGTCGTTTTTATTTAAAATAATTCATTTTAAATAATCAAAATTCGCTAAAATTGCCAAAATAAAAATTTTAAACTGGCCCAGATTTCCGGGTTATTACAGTACTACTAGATGCCGCTTACTGTTTACAATTTAAATATTGTTTAAATTGTTGCCAACGTTATGATAACCTATAGGGTCACACAAATGAACGTCGAACAGGGTGAGAACCATTCGAAATAAAAGGAAGTCAAATAGGTTGAATATTTCTTTAATTTTAAGTGGTGACCGAGTCAATAGGTTTTCCACATATCTCGTATTGCAATGTTATAAAACAAGGGGGCCGATCCCTTTTCCTTTTATTCATTCCAAATTTACATGAGATCCAGAAAAACCCTAGAGACCCCAAATTTGGCTAGTACCAACTAATTTCTCCTTGATTTCGTCTGACGATCTTGAGATCGACGTTTGTGAATCTCCAATAGAGGCGCTTCTTCTCAGGCGCTTGTGTTCGATTCAATTCAGACCAACAACCTTTCAGATTTGCGATTTGATCCCAAGAAGTAAGGTACACTTTTTACGATTCAATTTTGAATTTGATTTATTAACTAGGGTTGTTAAAATTGATTGTAATCCGCTGCTAAATCGATCCTAAATTACCATCAATGGTATCAAAGCAAGGTTTTAAATCGATTCAGTTATTGGTTAGGCCATAAAAATGGTTATTGTAATAATCTAAACGATGTTATGAACATTGATAAAAGCCAGATCTGAAATATAATAAACATTCGATTAGAAATGAAATTGTTTCATGATAAACAAAATTTTGTTTTGTTTATTCTATTGAAACTTAATTAGTATACAATATTAATGTTTGAATCTTCAGTTCATATTTATACACAAAATGGTTTAACCTATAGTTTGTTTATGTTATTAAAATTGGAATCTAACTTGCTACTTTCGATTGAATGATTAAAGTCCAGATCATATTTGTTTGGATTTGTTTTCAAGTGCTTTCATCCTAAAATTCGGTAAACACCTTGTTATAATTTTTTAATTTTTTGAAACAAATTATTTTAATCAGTTGTTTTGATCCAAGTTATTGAACTATGGATCTGTCTTTAAAAAATGATATTGTTTCATTGAAATTTCTGGCAGAAATACTCCATAAATTTATAAGGGCCAATCTATTATAAAATTAACTATGCACAAAACCTTTGCAAACCAGTTATTTTTTATTTTTATTTTTTGAACTGGGTGACAATTAGACAATACTGATGCATATCTTGTTATAAAGAATATTAAAGGTTCTTTTAGTGGATTGTTTATTTAAATGTCTTCTATATGATATTAATATGTGATATTAAAAATTGCTGCAGTGTATATATAAATCTGTGTATATATGTTAATCTGCAAGTTATGTAACTTTAGGGTTACTAGATCAGGGAAGATAAAATATAAAAACTGGACAGTGTAAAACATTAAATCTGGACAGTTTAAATATCAAAATATGGGTAGCTTAAAATGTTTAAGTCTGGATTGTTTAAAATTATTTGAATCTGAACAAGTTTAAAATGTTTAAATCTGGCATGTTTGGATGTTTTAATATGGATAGATTAAATGGTTAAGTCTAGGTAGTTTAATATGTTTGAATCTGGACAGTTTTTGCATCTGAGTTAATTCAATGATCAAAGAGTCTATATCATATAGAAATCACCATATCTGGTAACAAACATAATATCTTTCCTTAACAGGTATGAGTATCCAACTAGAATTAAAATAAATGTTATTTTATTTTAACATTTGGAATTTAATTGTTCCATGGACAAGTATGTCGGTACTTAAAATAAAACAGTTATAATTTTGCTTGTTGACAAATGTATGAATTCAAACCCTACATTAATGGTGATAAACAAATATTGGATATCATTTATTTATTATAACGGATATGATTAACTGTTTGATCTAGTGTCATATGTATTAGTTAATATATTAATACAATGGACAATACAAATTTTGATTTGTAATCTCATTCTTATTGGAAATATAATGGTACTAATCTGCCACACTATTCAGGATTTCTAGTATAAGATATTAGCCCTTAAATCAAACATTGTTTTAGTATTACACTTCAGTTCATCCACAAGTATATGGTACAATTATGGGGTTTAAAATCTAAAGCATGAATAATCTATTATATAAGATTCAAATTGATGTACTGGTTTTAATTAACATAGTATTTAAAAGGAAGCATTTGATTTTAATGAGCTTATTCTATGTTTATGGTGATAAACGTATTTACTACAGGTCCCACAACCTTAAATATGATTTACTCTTTGTTTTAATATTATACATGTAACAACCCGGAAATTCAAATTCAATTTAAATTTTTTATTTTAGCTATTTTAATGGATTTTGAATATTTAAAATGATTTATTTTAAATAATAACGATTTAAAATTTATTTTAATCGAAGTTAGAATGAATAAATTTATTTTAATTATAAAATGAGCCTGAAATGGAGCGGTAGTTTGAAAATTCAATTTCAAATTTCAAATGAATGTACAGGATTCAAAATAAATCGGATTTCAGTAAAACCAGAAATATTTTAATTTGTTTAATTATATCTTTCTAATGAATGTGGAAAATCCATATTTCATAATATAAATAAAAGTTATATCCAGTTTAAAATTCAAAATAGTCACTATGGAATTTATATATATATATATATTAATATAAAATATAGCCCTTAAAAATAGCCATTTTGCAAACGACCTCCATTTTCGATGATACCACTATTGTTGGATCCGAAATGTCAATTTATTGCTAGATTCTGATTTTCATAATTTTTGGAATTAATACGTGAGCGTAGCAAAAGAAAATGTGTTGTCAATTTCAATCAAATTGGATCGACCAGAAAATGACCATTTTTCAAACGGTCTCCAAATTCGACAAAATTAGTTTTGTTAGGACCGTATCATCAAAAGATAGCTAGATATAATTTTTCTACCATTTTTGGAGGCAGTATGCGGCCCCAGTAAATTAAAATGTACATTTGAATTCAATATACAATGATTTATATTTTAATTTTGATGAAAATTGATCGAAACGATCGGATTAGCTTTTGAAACATATCCCATTGTGTCCGGAATGGGGGAATTTAGCTAGGGGGCAATAGTCGTTAGAGTTTGTTTGGAGTCCGGAGCGTTAAACAAGTTAGAAATGGATTAAATGTTATAATATATATGCTACATATATATATACCCTAGTACCCTAGATTATTTATAAACCCTAATTTCCCTAAATTGATTCAGTTGCCATGCACAAAAACAATGGTCGAGAATGCTCGATCGTTTCATGTCCAATTTCTCTAAATCCAACAAACAAAATTGAACACTTCCAACTGAAATATCGTCGAGCTTGGCAAGAACTCGAAACTGGTCGGTGGTGATATGTTCTAGCGAAGTACTGTTCTAGATTTAGGCCCTCAAAGGGCATGCGTTTCGTTGCAATTTCAGGTGAAAGGGGCAATTCGAGTTACACAGGATTCAAGGCGCGTGGAGAGGAAGCGAAGCTCGTCAGGGTGGCGGCGTTGGATCGTCGGCAAGGGGGACAGGGTGCGTGCGATGGCGGTTTTTTGAAGTGGAGCAATGGGTTCATCGAACCAGGAAGAAAGAAGAAGAGCAATGGACTGATTTTCTTAACCTGATGTAATTAATTAATTTTGATTATAATTAAGGAATTAAAGTATTACACTTAGATGGTGTTAACTTCAAGTATTTATAACTTGGCCAAATATTATCAGAAAAATTAGTTTTATTATATGAAACATTATTTAAAAATCAGTTTTATTAATGAAACATTATTTAAAATTCAGTTTTATTATATGAAACATTATTTAAAAATCAGACATAATTAGCATTTAAAAAAAAATTAGCATCGTTTTAAAAATATAATTAGCATTGTTTTTAAAACATAAATAGCTTTGTTTTTAATAAAAAAATAGCATGGTTTTAAAAATATAAAAATATGATTTTTAAAAATAAATAAAGCAAATGTTTAAAAAATATACAAAGCAATGTTTTAAAAATATAATAGCATAAGATAAAAATGTAATTTTTATATGAAATGTCATGAGATAAAAATACGATTTTTATCGTATGAATGAAAATATTTTTGGTTATGTAAAGATATGATTTTTTAGTTAGAAGAAAATATAATTTTTAGTAACTAAAAATATGATTTTTTTTATAGAGAAAACTGATTTATAAAGTATGATTTTTATATATATAGTAGCGATATAAAAATGTGATTTTTGTCTATACAGCATTAAAATAAAAATATGATTTTTAATATAAAAATATGATTTTTAATATAAAAATCGTGCGAAACAGATTGCGATGAAACTAACTAGAAGCAAAGCGGAATCCAAATTGTCCAATAAAGAATGGAGGAGTGGAAGCCAAAGGTGAGAACTTTTTCTCACTCAATTTATATTACAGTTAAATATATACTAGGATATAGACGGTGCTTAGTAGCACGCGACACTATTTATTGTACTGACCATGATTGTTTGTTTGGATTGAATTGACTGTATTATCTGTTGTTTGTGATGTTGAAATGTTTAAAGTATTAAAAATAATGTTAACATTTATGTAGTACTTGAAATTAAATTATAAATATATATTTATAATTTAAAAAGTGAAAATTGGCTAATTAGAAATTTAAATCAAACCGAATTAGAATTGGTTAAAATTGTTAACCAATAATTTATTTAAATTCACTGTTGTTGTTTGAAAACCCCACACAAGTATTGGGATGATATTTGACATGCACTAATCCCAATGTTTAGTCGTATGTCAATCGATGGGTTGACAGGCTGTGATGAGCGTTATTTATTTATTTTAATGCTCACACAGTTGTAAATTACACTCTGAATGTGAATGGACTGTTTAATGATTATTTATCAATATTGTTGAATACATGTGATGTAAGGAATCCATATAACTGAAATTATATGGTTATTGATTGAGTTGCATTCCAATTCAGAAATAAAGAATATTTTTAAAATAAAGGATCTTTTAAAATAAAGGATATTTTAAAATAAATTGTTTTAACAATAAAAATTACATTTTTATTGTATGTATAAACCAAGAAAAAGAATCATATGTTAAAATATTTTTGTTAGATAAGAATATTATTTTTAATATGTTAATGAGGTGAATTAAATATACATGTGTTGAATAAAATGTTTGAACAATAAAAATATCATTTTTATTGAATATATAAACTACATAAAATATTCATGTGTTGAATAAAATGTTTGAACAATAAAAGTATCATTTTTATTGAATGTATAAACTATATAAAATATTCATGGGTTGAATAAAATGTTTGAATAATAAAATTATCATTTCTGTTGAATTTATAAACTATATAAAATATTCATGTGTTGAATAAAATGTTTGAACAATAAAATTATCATTTTTATTGAACGTATAAACCATATAAAATATTCATGTGTTAAATAAAATGTTTGAATAATAAAAATGTGACGGCTCGCCCCGCACCAACCGACATTTACTCCGAAGGTGCGCTGTACACATGTCCAGTTAGCACGGAACGGGTCGTGAGAAGGAAAGGGAAGAAGGAAATGAACATACAAAGAACCTGTAGAATGTCTCACAGCTCATAGAATAAAATATAATAATAACATACTTGACATAAAACAGGAGAGACAGTGCATAAGCTGAAAACCAGAACTAAACATCATAGCAGCGGAAATCCAAAATACAGCTTATTACAACTTTCAAACTATCTCAAAGCAAAAGTAAGATAAAGGAGGTACACTACTAATGCCCAAGTAGCGACCACCAACGACACAGGGAGAATGTGTATATATATATCATACGTGGAAGCCTCCTGCCCGCCTCTGAATCAGCTACTCGCGCATCACCAGCTAACCTGTCTCTAGTCTGCTCGTGTGAGCACCCAGAGTAATAAGAGGAGACATAAAACTCTAGGTCAGACATAAAGCCTGGTATGAGCGATAAGAATCTAAAGTGAACAATAACAGGTAGACTAAAACATACCTGAACCTGGACCTGCAACCAAAGAGTTAGCACTACATAATATACAACACTCTAAGGTACCATATCAAACGGTATAAAGATACGGAAGTGGGGGAGGTGTGCATGTCAGAGTGATGGCAAACAATCAAACATAGCATCCATCCTCACATCTCTCACTCAGTGCGTAAAGCATACGATATTCACCACTTCGATCACCCAACATGCCTTGCTACGATCACTCTGCCCCATGAAGTCATAAATGGCTTCACTGCACTGATAACGTAGCCACTAATTCCTCGCTATGTCCACTTGCCCCATGGAGTTATTCACCCCATCTGCGCTGGCTCATAGCCTTACCAATCCTTACTATGTCCACTTGCCCCATGGAGTTGTTCACCCCATCTGCGCTGGCTCATAGTCTTACTACGCATCACCTTGCCCCTCAGGTCATAATGACCCTACTGCACTGATAACGTAGTCTTGCTACCATCACCTTGCCCCTCAGGTCATAATGACCCTACTGCACTGATAAGTAGCCCATCATTCCTTTTTAGTGGTGAATCGAAGTTATGAACGTCGACAACTCCTTAGCACACGTCCCGCAGCAAAGTCCAACTCATGAAGTCCACTCATTGGTTCCTATCTGGATCCTGAGTCAATACCCTTCATTTGGACTACCTTTGCATCTCGGGTTATCAGTCTTCATCGGTTCGGTTCGGCCTTCCATACCCCATTTGGATCAGATCTGCTCTTCAACACGCCATGGTTCGGATCGTCATCGCGGTTCTCTTTCTCTTTACTTCAGATCGTGCTCCTCTCCTCGGTTCGGATCGGAATACCCCATACGGGTCGGGTCGCGCTCCTCCAGCTCGTGGCTCCCCCGGTTCTGATCGGCGTCTCGTAGTGCATCGGATCGTGGATGCTGCTTTCCTCTAGTCGGATCGTGATACGAAGCACGAGTGGATCGGATCGGGTAGCAGTTCACGGTTGGTGTTCGTGGACCTTTCGCAGATGGTTCGGCTCGGAGGAGATGACTTGACTCGTGGTGATGTCCCACGATCCCATAGGGCGATCCGATCGACCCTCAATCCCCATCCGATCCGAACTCCTGCACCTTGTCCAGCGAGTTGTTTACGCCCCTCGACGGCGTTTTCGACCATTCCAGCTATTCTAATCAGTCACAAAGCATACCATATAGTCATAGAAACATATATAGTCAACCACAAACATCAAAACATCAATATAATAGGTTAAAATGGATCAAACATAGCCAAAACCCCTTATTTTCCCTTAAGCATGTTTAGGTGAAACTTATGATAAGATTAGCAAAACTTAACCAAATTAACCCAAATTCATATCAGAGGTCTAAAACATCATGCTGAATTTTATAAACATTTTTCCAGAATTTTATCATGTTTAAATTCGCTAATTAACACTAATCACCCCTAATTAGCCATAATTAGTGCAAAACTATGCAAATCACTCACCTTAGCCACAAATAAAGTAAGATCTGAAATAAATCTCTGATTTGATGTGAATCTCAATGCTAAACAGCAGCTCCAATGTTGCTTTGGTGTAGATCTTCCTTGATTAGGGGTTGCTAAGCCAAATCCTTGACCAAAAGATGATTTGGAGGTGATTTAGAGGTTGGAGGCCATTTTTAGGGTTCCTTGGTGATAAGTGGAGGCTAGAAAACTGAAATGGAATGATTCTCCATCTCATTTCAGCCTTCCCATAACCCTAATCCCGAAATGGGTTATGGGCCTACTCACTAATCACCCGATTTGGCCCGGTTAAGCAGTTTTTCACCCTCCAAACCTTTTTTCAGCCATATCTCCCAAACGGTAAGTCTGTTTGGCTATTATGACCACTCTACGGAAAGGTAAACCATCAAACGAATCCAATGGAAGTGGTTTCAGGTCAAAATTCCTTTCCAATCAAAAGTTATGGCCAAAACAGTACTAACTAAGGGCAAAATGGTCATTTAAAAATCGACAAAAATCATGGACTTGGGAAATGACTCTAATAGATGTTTCCCAAAGTTACATGACCATACGACTTCATACGGGAAAGAAATAAATATTCTACAATCCTATGATGTGTAGAATACGGGTCGTTACAAAAAATATCATTTTTATTGAATGTATAAACTATATAGAATATTCATGTGTTGAATAAAATGTTTGAACAATTAAAATATCATTTTTATTGAATGTATAAACCATATAAAATATTCATGTTTTGAGTAGAATTTCTGAACAACAAAAATAGTTATGTAGTTAAACGCCCTTTTAACCCGAATGGGTTTATCGATCGGTTTTATCCATTTTATAATGAATATCGAAAAGAAGTGATTTCAAAATCCAATATTTTGAAAATATTATCATTTTAATATGATCATATAGAATATTCAATTTTGATTTAAAATTGAAAAAGAAGTTGGAATCGTTTTAAAATGAATTTATAAATATTTTATAAATACAATTTAAATGGAAATCGATAAAATATATATAATATTATATATATGTATATACATATATTTAAAGGCCTGAATAAAATGCGCCGTGCAGCGACCGTTCGCGAATTTCAACCATTAACTTCAAATTGATGTAACGGGAGATCCGATCGTCGGATTCTCCTAAAACTGGAACCTTTGGGCTTGTATCAAAAAGAGCTTTCCAATGAATATAAGAGATTGAAATCTAACAGTTAGATTTTGAATTATGTCCAAATCAATTTCAGAAAAGGTCGCTATGGATGCAGTTTGGTGGTCATTATTGGAAACCGACTGTACGGGCCATGATAAAATTATTAAAAATATGGAAAAATTATGTAAAATCATAATTAATGATTTGGAAAGATTTTGGATGAAAAATTCTAAGTTTGAAAAGATAAAAATATATTTTTATCGAAATGAACTAGTTATTAACTAGAATAATAATCCAATGTTTTTAAATAAATAAACTGGATTTTAGGTTTGTCATGAATGGTGTCTTCAATAGCACTGTTCTTAAACCCATATGAGAAAAGAATAAATCTTTAAATTAATATTAAATGAAATTTTCCAATTAATTAATATTTAATTGGAATTGAATAAAATAAATTGGATTTTTGGGTTTATCGTAAATGGTGTCTTAAATAACACTGTTCTTAAACCCAGTTGAGAAAAGGTTAAATATTTTAATTTAGATTTAGATAAATTTACCAATTAATTATTATTTAATTGGAATTGAAATGAAAGTTGATTTGGGTTTATTGTGAACTGTGTTTTAAACAACATTTGTTCTTTAACCCAATTAATTGTGAAAATATAATTTGGAATTTATAAACCTTTTATTAAGATTTAAATGGAAATTTTCCAAAGTAAAGTTTTCCAATTTAATATATTAAATTGGAATTGAACGGATTCGATTTGGTAATAATCGAGATAAGCTTATGTGAATGAAGACTGTTACTATATATGGAATTTAAAAGTCCTTGCCGCTATTCCATTTATATTATTGCTCTGATATGGGAATCCATATCGATTATATACTGTTATGATTTCCGTGTAGATTCCATTTTGATGGAAAATGGTTTTGGGTTTAACATGACCAATGTTTTAAATAACATTTGTTCTTTAACCCAGTTAAAGATGGGATTTATTTCTAAATTTTGAATAATCAGTAAATAATGATTTTTGAGATTAAAACTGAACTATAGTTTTAAAGAATATTTAATTATATTGAAATGAGAATTGAATAATTAAATTTATCGAATTCATGAAATGATCGAGAACGGAGTATCACTAGTTTTACTCCAGGCGATAGTTAAATCTTTAATTAGATTTGAACATGAAGTGGTAATTAATTTTGCCGATAACACCGTGGTGTTAGATATGGAGTATTACCAGTTTTGCTCCATGGGATGAATAGGTAAGGAGTGGGATAATAAATTATAAATGATTACTTCGGTAAGGTTTGTTAATCCCGACTAATTTTATAAACCTTAATTTGGTTTGGAGCTGTTAAAAGATAAAATAAAACCTTTTGAAATGAGATCCCAAGGAAGACCAAAGAATAATTTTAAAAGAATTAATCTTTGGTAAAATTAATGGGAACCTTTCCCTAAAAATATGAAAATTGGAATAAAAGAATATTCTGAATTGGAATGAGGCGTATGATGTGTTTTATTAGCACTTTATTATTGATTATAAAATATACGAGTTATTTGGAAAGATCTGGTTTAACCCATTATGAATAATTAATATGACGACTAAAAGTCGACGATGAAGACGGTGGTTGAAGACTGGAGTTCTTCACATCGTTTGGATGATTACTGATGTCTTGATTAGGCTGTACGCCCAAGACAAGGTAATAAGTGGTGATCGTCCAGACGTACTTGGAGATCAACGGATATGCGAGAACCTCTCTCCTATATTGGACATATAGGACGAGGATTAAGGTGCCTCCGGTTTCGTCCAGACCCAGAATGGATTTGTAAATGGATGTGTGTCTGACATTGGATTTCATTCTGTGCTGATTGATTTCTATTAAATATATATCTGTTTGGTGGCGGAGAATTTATTCTCTTGCTTAACACCCTTCTGTAATGGCCCGTATTTTCTAACCATTTACGCGGATTATTTTATTTATTTAAATAAAGATTTTTATATGTTTTGATATCGTTCAACTCAAATTTTTGAATATTGAGTTGGAGATCTATCTTGGTCTTATTTGAAATTTTACGATGTTCCATTTGAATATACTCGTTTTTTTTATCAGGTTATTTTTATTTATTTATTTAATTTAACTGTTTGAATTTTTATAAATATTTTATAAGTTTAAATATAGTCGTAATGAACCAGCTATATATATATATATAGATCGAAATCTATACGAGAATTTTTACGATACAACCATGATCTCGATCAAAGGGCTAATAATCGCCACTATCACATGGTAATGAAAAAACAAAAATATAGAGACCATAACCAAAAATTCAAAGGCAAACTAAAACGTGATAACCCATTAAGCTAGAGGTGACTTACAAATAAAACCAACTCATATTTCAGTCAAAAAAAAGTAAAACAATATACATATTTATTCAAGTACAACACAACCAAATACAACAGTAGAGAACAACAGATAAGTATGTTGATAAAGAAATAAAAAGGGTTTATGCTACACGTGATTCACTTTGCACTGTCATTTTCTTCAAAAAGAATAAAGGCTTCACTTCTTCTTGTAATGGTGTGTGCCCTACTGGTCTGAGTACCATCTCCATCACCATGTGATCTTCGACCGTTGCCTGTGGCATATACCACTAGTTTATATTACGAATTAAATGTACACATAGGAAATTACTGAATTTGATTACACTTGGTCCCAAATGGAAACCTGATCCCATACCATACCTGAACATATATATTTTACTCACCCCATATGATCCTGTACTCTTTGAGTCAGCAATACCCATTTCGAACAGACCATAGATGCTGAGAATCCAACGCAAACCCCAACATAAAATCCTCACAATATCATAGGTGGATTTGATCTGAAAAGAAAAGAAGAAGGCTATGAGTAGCTAATAGGTAAATATATTCAAAGTTGAAAGATTTGCAAAGAAGAAAGATACCACATGGAAACAGTGGAAAAAAAAACAGTACACAGACACTTTAAAAGAAAACAAAATCTTGAATATATTCTACATCAAATCTATAATGCCGAATAGCCTAAACATGTGCATCATCAATGCACAAGTAAGAGAAACAGGAAAACAATATACCATCCAATCTTTTGAATAAAAAAAATAGCCAAATATTTAATTGGGATTGAAAAAGCTGTACAAACAAATCTGCCCTATCAAATCTATTAAAATTCTTTATTTATTTAAAGTACAGAAGGCCATGTTCTTGCTTGAAATTAAAACAGTAGGAAACCCCAATTTCTTAGACAATGTACAGTAAAGGAAATCAAATCTTACACCATCAAAATCGAAACAGATAATGTATGTTATATATAATCAGAAATCACATAGAAAAAAAAGTTGTTCTGCTATCCCAATGCAAATCTGAAATTGAATTTAAAATTAATAGCAGACAAGGCCATGTGAACGAACCATATCAAAAGCTGTATATTTCAAAGACAATGCCATACGATTAAACAATACATCAGTTCAAATCTACAAGAAGAACAAGACAACTCGAATACAAATTTTAATGTGAACAGACTATACCGATAGCTAGAAGGAAATCAATATATTCACCATCAAATCCATACAGACAAGGGATGCGGTGAATGAACAACCCAAGGGTGTCATAGCTATACCAAATCGATGTATAAACAGTCCATAGATCTAAGCAAACAAGTACATAAAATCCATCACTGTTATAAGACATCACACGCAAACCATCACGAACAGTTCATAGCAGAATCGAAGCACCTAGGGTTTAGGTACCACTAAATCTAAGCTAGGATTTAACAATTCGTAAATCACTGAATCCTTTCTACTATAAATACATAACCACGCACCACAAACTAGATCAACACATCAAAGAATTAAACCGAATTCAAAAGCAAAAGAAAATCAAAATAGAAATTAATTTGGGGGAAAAAATACTTAGCTTTTGAGCTTCGGTCAGGGTTGAATCGAGTGGAAGGAGGCCGAGGCAGCAGGCGTCGCAGCTTGGAGGAGATCCGGTTGGCGACGGGGAGGCCATTTTCGTTTCCTCTAGGGTTTGCTCTGATTTTAGTGGCGGCTACGGGTGAAAGAATGAAGGTGGAACTGACGTTTTAGGGTTTAAATGAAGAGGGTGCGGGTTGGGCTGGACTAATTAACAATAAGGCCCAATTATTATTTAAATTTTTTAAAGGTTTAGTTAGTTTAAATATTTATAAAACTTCAAATACTGATTTCGAACGCTCACAAAATCAGATTCAGACGAAATGAAAAACACCATGACCGTGAAGACGAGTACTACACGATGGATAAGGACTGAGCAGGGCAGGCAGCAGTTGGATTTTTTTTAATGAATTAAACACAGTTTAATTCGACTGAAATGGGCTGATCTATCGACAAATCAAATTCAAGGTGAGTTAAACTCACTCAGTTATTTCCCGCTTATATTTTATAGGTTGGGTTTTTATTTTTGTGTGCTGTGGTTGCTAGTGATTAACTGATTGCTGATATATATATTCAGTTATTGTTTGAACTGATGAAATTAAACGTCATTTAATTTCAGTGAAACCCAAATCATTATTTCTAACGATTGGTTCCAATTAAGGTAAGTTACCTTATGGGTCACGTTTATTAAATAAACGTGTTTTTAATAAATGAATTGGCTGATTGACTGTTGTGTTTGATATTGGATTGTCGTTATAGACTGTTATGAGACCATTATTGAATTGTTTGATTTGATGGTTGAATATTGACCTGAAATTCACCATTTGTTTGATTTAAACCAATGGGTATTATTGGTTAAGTGATTGGCAGTACATGGCCTATGAATTAACTGTTTTATAAATATCGATCTACCGTCAGGTAAATCAACTAGTTAAAGTTATAAAATTTATTTTATAACTGAAAATAGATTTTTAAATCTATTATTTGAATTAAAGTTGTAATAAGAAATTAAATATTTATTATTTATGAATTGAGTTATAATTGGTTTTTTTAAATGATTTTATAAAGGAGCTTTCTGATATTTATCAGATTTATAAGTGTATAAGCAGAAATTTATTTAATATTATAAATTTGAATAACCGTTTGTGAGAAATAAATAAAAAAGGAAATTCTAAGCAAATAAAAAGGAAAGTGATGGTAATAGGGTTTATGTTGAACCATGTTTTATGAACGAAGTTTAGGAAAAGGAAATGAGGTATAAATAAGTGTTACTTAATAAGGGAATTAAGTGAAATTTATGAAATAAGATTTTAAGTGAAAGGCTAAAAGGTGAATGTGGTGAAAGGAGTGCATAATAGGATTTTAACAAAAATCCAAGTAGAAAAGTTATCGTTTAGAGAAGTTAAAGAGAATGTGATATTTTATAAATGATTTTCTTAATCAATGAATTAAGAATGGTGGTTATACTTGAGATGGGAGATTCGAAGGATAAGAAGTTTTTATAAATATATGAGGTGTAATTGATATCAAAATAAGTTCGGTTTTTGAATCACAACTAACGTCTATCTAAAGGTAAGACCGTTGTTGATCAAGGTCTGAGAGGTAAATAAATACCCCAACTTGAACGACCTCGGGATTATCTGAGGATGATATTAGTGTGTGATGGGAAAGTTAGGTTGGTATTTCCAATGTTAAAGGAAATTTAAAAGGTAAAGTTTTGAGAATAATTTAAGAGAATAATAGCTGGTTATTTTCAAGTGATAAAATAAAGAAGATGTTATAACATCGTTTTCACTTGAAGTAAGGTAAGTCGTTTTCCCAATATGGTTAATAAAATAGTAATTGGGTTTGAAACGATGATTGAACATGAAAGTGAAATAGTGTGAAATAAGAACCTTACGTCAAATACATTTTTATTTGAAATGTTAAGAATTTGAGATTTCTATCTTTAATCGTTTTGAATTAAAGAGGCCATGTGGTGTTGGTACTGAACTGGTAAACTCATGTCATTCACACACTATCAAAACCTGACCATACGATCGTTGGCACGGAAAGACCAGGATCGAATATATATATTCGAAAACCATTCCGACCAGCGAATACATGGAAGAAGATTATCGAAGATGGAGCAATGGAAGACCGTTGATCTTCATGAGCGGAAGAACCACTGATTGGATTTCTCTGGTTTAGCGGCCGGAGATATTTCAACAATGATTCTGTCGTGATTGAAATCTACGGATTGCAAGGGCTTCTCGCTACTGATCTGTAGGGTGATTCCTAGGATGCAGTAGGAGGGTGCCTTCGGTTCATCCTGTTCCTGGATGACTTGTATGGACGGGTGTCTGACAGAGTATTTCCAAAGAAATTACATGTGTTGATTTCTCCAAACGTACCATAGTTGATGGCGGAGAAATGGTTATTCTCTAGCCAATTAAACTAGAGTATTTTGTGGACGTCAATCAGTGTGATATCTGGCGGATCTGACGATGTGGCATTCAAAGTGAATGTTGGCCATTTGTTGTAAAGGAAATTCTGAGCTCAAGCCTCATCAACCAGGAGATGACAAAAATCGGGCAGGCAGCATGGCTATGTGGGTCGCTCCCATTAGGGCGTATAATCACCTATCTAGAGAAATTTCTTTTGTTTCTTACTCTTTCGATTCTTCCCATTCGGGAACGGTGGTTTGAGTCCAACCGTTGGTGATATACATTCGATACACTCAAGCGAAATGAGTGGTCGGTCATGTGTGGGCCGGGTTGCAAGACGTTCTTGTTGAACCCAGGTGTATTCGCCTCTAGAGATACATCATCGGAAGTTGGTCCCATACCTTGTCAAAGTCGGAATCCAATCTCCAATAAGCGGCCGCGGTTTTGATTGTATATATATATGGAGCGTGAGATGCAAGCATTCCACTAGATTGCTACTTACTTGTATTTAGACATTATTATAATATCAGAAAAGATATTGGTTTCAAAACTGTTTTGGGTTATCGTAAGGTAAAAACCGTCCGTGTTTATGTGTGGATCAGTCTTACGATTATCTTTTTCTTACGAAAGGATTTTAACTTTAAAATCAAGTTGTGTGATACCCTTAATACTATGCGAGTTTATGTCACTCTGGTTCACCAGGCTGACCCGGTGTTTTGTAAATGCTCGGGTTAGCCCGGAGTGTACAGGTTCAGGTTATCGAATGCTCTGAAGAGACGGGCTGGAAGAATTCAGACATATGATTCCGCTGTGTTGTATATAAGGGCAGATTATTATAACTGTCCAGTGATGTTGTACTCTGATGATGTAAGTTTTATTTAAAGCTTTCAATAAAGATTTATTTCTGTATTATATTTTGTTCCGCTGCGATGTGAGACTCTATGTAGTGTTCTTCTTCTTCTTCTATTCTTATATTTCTTTCTTTCTTATCTCACCCTCTAATTTCTTTCATTTACAATCTGGTGTTCTCGGTGTTTGATAGGTCGGCATGAGATACAGTAAGGGTATTTATGTCGATTTTCGGGCCCGAAAACCCTGGGTCGTTACAGTGGTATCAGAGCTATTGGTTTAGTGGTAACCTTGGCTCTGTGGCGTAACTCGATAGAGATGGGGTTAGTAACACTCTAGATTGAGTATGAGTGTGTATATATATGAGAGCGTATTTGTAAATTTTATATACAAATGTTTTGTATTGTGTTGTGGATCGGTTCAAGTGTTGAAAAGCGTTGAACTGATAAGGGACACAATATTGTTTTGTAAAGAGGGTAAATGAAATAATTTTGCCCGAAATGTATTTTTGTATAGAAAAAAAATAATTTGTTGAATTGTTGTGATATTGTGTGTTGTGTGATTTTATTAAAATTCAAAATTTGGTTAAAATTTTGGATTGGAACTCAATTGAGTTAAGTGAAATCGAATAAAATAATTAATTTCCATATTGGAATTAAATTAAGAGATAATGTTGTAACTAATTAAATTTGGAAATTTAATGAATAATAATTAAATAGAAATCAATCGAATATAAATCGGTTGGTGTTCACATATGGTGAATTATATAGTAGGATTGAATGAGGGTTCAGTCGATTTGATTGAGTTTGTTGTGCCCTGATTGCTGATTTATTGTTGACTGATTGTTAGATTGGTTGAATATCCACCCATGGATTAATAAAGAATTAAATAAACTGGAAACCCAGAAAATAAATTTCAGTATAATATAATTGAAATGAAACTGCATATAAGTTGAAACTGAATGATTCATCTTTGTATTTGCAAAGGAATTGGTAGCACCAGTTTGATTTTGGAAATCCATATAGTACGCTAGTCGATAATTGATGTGTTATTTAAAATATATTTTTAAAATTAATGGGATTTACCACATTTTCTTACCTTAGCAATTTCGAGGACGAAATTATTCTAAGGGGGGAAGAATGTAATGGCCCGTATTTTCTGACCATTTACGCGGATTATTTTATTTATTTAAATAAAGATTTTTATATGTTTTGATATCGTTCAACTCAAATTTTTGAATATCGAGTTGGAGATCTATCTTGGTCTTATTTGAAATTTTACGATGTTCCATTTGAATATACTCGTTTTTTTATCAGGTTATTTTTATTTATTTATTTAATTCAACTGTTTGAATTTTTATAAATATTTTATAAGTTTAAATATAGTGGTAATGAACCAGATATATATATATATATCGAAATCTATACGAGAATTTTTACGATACAACCATTATCTCGATCAAAGGGCTAATAATCGCCATTATCACATGGTAATGAAAAAACAAAAATATAGAGACCATAACCAAAAATTCAAAGGCAAACTAAAACGTGATAACCCATTAAGCTAGAAGTGACTTACAAATAAAACCAACTCATATTTCAGTCAAAACAAAGTAAAACAATATATATATTTATTCAAGTACAACACAACCCAATACAACAGTAGAGAACAACAGATAAGTATGTTGAGAAAGAAATAAAAAGGGTTTATGCTACACGTGATTCACTTTGCACTGTCATTTTCTTCAAAAAGAAAAAGGCTTCACTTCTTCTTGTAATGGTGTGTGTAATACTGGTCTGAGTACCATCTCCATCAAAATGTGATCTTCGACCGTTGCCTGTGGCATATACCACTGGTTTATATTACGAATTAAATGTACACATAGGAAATTACTAAATTTGATTACACTTGGTCCCAAATGGAAACCTGATCCCATACCATACCTGAACATATATATTTTACTCTACCCATATTATCCTGTACTCTTTGAGTCAGCAATACCCATTTCGAACAGACCATAGATGCTGAGAATCCAACGCAAACCCCAACATAAAATCCTCACAATATCATAGGTGGATTTGATCTGAAAAGAAAAGAAGAAGGCTATGAGTAGCTAATAGGTAAATATATTCAAAGTTGAAAGATTTGCAAAGAAGAAAGATACCACATGGAAACAGTGAGAAAAAAATTTAGTACATAGACACTTTAAAAGAAAACAAAATCTTGAATATATTCTACATAAATCCATAATGCTGAATAGCCTATACATGTGCATCATCAATGCACAAGTAAGAGAAACAGGAAAACAATATACCATCCAATCTTTTGAATAAAAAAAATAGCCAAATATTTAGTTGGGATTGAAAAAGCTGTACAAACAAATCTGCCTTATCAAATCTATTAAAATTCTTTCTTTATTTAAAGTACAGAAGGCCATGTTCTTGCCTGAAATTAAAACAGTAGGAAACCCCAATTTCTTAGACAATGTACAATAAAGGAAATCAAATCTTACACCATCAAAATCGAAACAGATAATGTATGTTATATATAATCAAAAATCACATAGAAAAAAAAAGCTGTTCTGCTATCCCAATGCAGATCTGAAATTGAATTTAAAATTAATAGCAGACAAGGCCATGTGAACGAACCATATCAAAAGCTGTATATTTCAAAGACAAGGCCATACGATTAAACAATACATCAATTCAAATCTACAAGAAGAACAAGACAACTCGAATACAAATTTTAATGTGAACAGACTATACCGATAGCTAGAAGGAAATCAATATATTCACCATCAAATCCTTACAGACATGGGACGCGGTGAATGAACAACCCAAGGGTGTCATAGCTGTACCAAATCGATGTATAAACAGTCCATAGATCTAAGAAAACAAGTACATAAAATCCATCACTGTTATAAGACATCACACACAAACCATCACGAACAGTTCATAGCAGAATCGAAGCACCTAGGGTTTAGGTACCACTAAATCTAAGCTAGGATTTAACAATTCATAAATCACTGAATCCTTTCTACTATAAATACATAACCACGCACCACAAACTAGATCAACACAGCAAAGAATTAAACCGAATTCAAAAGCAAAAGAAAATCAAAACAGAAATTAATTTAGGGAAAAAAATACTTAGCTTTTGGGCTTCGGTCGGGGTTGAATCGAGTGGAAGGAGGCTGAGGCAGCAGGCGTCGCAGCTTGGAGGAGATCCGGTTGGCGACGGGGAGGCCATTTTCGTTTCCTCTAGGGTTTGCTCTGATTTTAGTGGCGGCTATGGGTGAAAGAATGAAGGTGGAACCGACGTTTTAGGGTTTAAATGAAGAGGGTGCGGGTTGGGCTGGACTAATTAACAGTAAGGCCCAATTATTATTTAAAAGTTTTAAAGGTTTAGTTAGTTTAAATATTTATAAAACTTCAAATACTGATTTCGAACGCTCACGAAATCAGATTCAGACGAAACGAAAAACACTGTAACCGTGAAGACGAGTACGACATGATGGATAAGGACTGAGCAGGGCAGGCAGCAGTTGGATTTTTTTTAATGAATTAAACACAGTTTAATTCGACTGAAATGGGCTGATCTATCGACAAATCAAATTCAAGGTGAGTTAAACTCACTCAGTTATTTCCCGCTTATATTTTATAAGTTGGGTTTTTATTTTTGTGTGCTATGGTTGCTGGTGATTGACTGATTGCTGAAATATATATTCAGTTATTGTTTGAACTGATGAAATTAAACGTCGTTTAATTTCAGTGAAACCCAAATCGTTATTTCTAACGATTGGTTCCAATTAAGGTAAGTTACCTTATGGGTCACGTTTATGAAACAAACGTGTTTTTAATAAATGAATTGGCTGATTGACTGTTGTGTTTGATATTGGATTGTCGTTATAGACTGTTATGAGACCATTATTGAATTGTTTGATTTGATGGTTGAATATTGACCTGAAATTCACCATTTGTTTGATTTAAACCAATGGGTATTATTGGTTAAGTGATTGGCTGTACATGGCCTATGAATTAACTGTTTTATAAATATCGATCTACCGTCAGGTAAATCAACGAGTTAAAGTTATAAAATTTATTTTATAACTGAAAATAGATTTTTAAATATATTCTTTGAATTAAAGTTGTAAAAAGAAAATAAATATTTATTATTTATGAATTGAGTTATAATTGGTTTTTTAAATGATTTTATAAAGGAGCTTTCTGATATTTATCAGATTTATAAGTGTATAAGCAGAAATTTATTTAATATTATAAATTTGAATAACCGTTTGTGAGAAATAAATAAAAAGGAAATTCTAAGCAAATAAAAAGGAAAGTGATGGTAATAGGATTTATGTTGAATCATGTTTTATGAACGAAGTTTAGGAAAAGGAAATGAGGTATAAATAAGTGTTACTTAATAAGGGAATTAAGTGAAATTTATGAAATAAGATTTTAAGCAAAAGGCTAAAAGGTGAATGTGGTGAAAAGAGTGCGTAATAGGAATTTAACAAAAATCCAAGTAGAAAAGGTATCGTTTAGAGATGTTAAAGAGAATGTGATATTTTATAAATGATTTTCTTAATCAATGAATTAAGAATGGTGGTTATACTTGAGATGGGAGATTCGAAGGATAAGAAGTTTTTATAAATATATGAGGTGTAATTGATATCAAAATAAGTTCGGTTTTTGAATCACAACTAACGTCTATCTAAAGGTAAGACCGTTGTTGATCAAGGTCAGAAAGGTAAATAAATACCCTAACTTGAACGACCTCGGGATTATCTGAGGATGATATTAGTGTGTGATTGGAAAGTTAGATTGGTATTTCCAATGTTAAAGGAAATTTAAAAGGTAAAGTTTCGAGAATAATTTAAGAGAATAATAGCTGGTTATTTTCAAGTGATGAAATAAAGAAGATGTTATAACATCGTTTTCACTTAAAGTAAGGTAAGTCGTTTTCCCAATATGGTTAATAAAATAGTAATTGGGTTTGAAACGATGATTGAATATGAAAGTGAAATAGTGTGAAATAAGAACCTTACGTCAAATACATTTTTATTTGAAATGTTAAGAATTTGAGATTTCTATCTTTAATCGTTTTGAATTAAAGAGGCCATGTGGTGTTGGTACTGAACTGGTAAACTCATGTCATTCACACAATTATTTATTTGATAGTTAAAACACCGACTATCAAAACCTGACCATACGATCGTTGGCACGGAAAGACCAGGATCGAATATATATATTCGAAAACCATTCCGACCAGCGAATACGTGGAAGAAGATTATCAAAGATGGAGCAATGGAAGACCGTTGATCTTCATGAGCGGAAGAACCATTGATTGGATTTCTCTGGTTTAGCGGCCAGAGATATTTCAACAGTGATTCTGTCGTGATTGAAATCTACGGATTGCAAGGGCTTCTCGCTATTGATCTGTAGGGTGATTCCTAGGATGCAGTAGGAGGGTGCCTTCGGTTCATCCTGTTCCTGGATGACTTGTATGGACGGGTGTCTGACAGAGTATTTCCAAAGAAATTACATGTGTTGATTTCTCCAAACGTACCATAGTTGATGGCGGAGAAATGGTTATTCTCTAGCCAATTAAACTAGAGTATTTTGTGGACGTCAATCAGTGTGATATCTGGCGGATCTGACGATGTGACATTCAAAGTGAATGGTGGCCATGTGCTGTAAAGGAAATTCTGACCTCAAGCCTCATCAACCAGGAGATGACAAAAATCGGGCAGGCAGCATGGCTATGTGGGTCGCCCCCATTAGGGTGTATAATCACCTATCTGGAGAAATTTCTTTTGTTTCTTACTCTATCGATTCTGCCCATTCGGGAACGGTGGTTTGAGTCCAACCGTTGGTGATATACATTCGATACACTCAAGGGAAATGAGTGGTCGGTCATGTGTGGGCCGGGTTGCAAGACGTTCTTTTGAACCCAGGTGTATTCGCCTCTAGAGATACATCATCGGAAGGTGGTCCCATACCTTGTCAAAGTCGGAATCCAATCTCCAATAAGCGGCCACGGTTTTGATTGTATATATATGTGGAGCGTGAGATGCAAGCGTTCCACTAGATTGCTATTTACTTGTATTTAGACATTATTATAATATCAGAAAAGATATTGGTTTCAAAACTATTTTGGGTTATTGTAAGGTAAAAACCGTTCGTGTTTATGTGTGGATCGGTCTTACGATTATCTTTTTCTTTCGAAAGGATTTTAACTTTAAAATCAAGTTGTGTGATACCCTTAATACTATGCGAGTTTATCTCACTCTGGTTCACCGGACTGACCCGGTGTTTTGTAAATGCTCGGGTTAGCCCGGAGTGTACAAGTTCAGGTTATCGAATGCTGTGAAGAGACGGGCTGGAAGAATTCAAACATATGATTCCACTGTGTTGTATATAAGGGCAGATTATTATAACTGTCCAGTGATGTTGTACTCTGATGATGTAAGTTTTATTTAAAGCTTTCAATAAAGATTTATTTCTATATTATATTTTGTTCCGCTGCGATATGAGACTCTGTGTAGTGTTCTTCTTCTTCTTCTTCTATTCTTATATTTCTTTCTTTCTTATCTCACCTTCTAATTTCTTTCATTTACAATCTGGTGTTCTCGGTGTTTGAAAGGTCGGCATGAGATACAGTAAGGGTATTTATGTCGATTTTCGGGCCCGAAAACCCTGGGTCGTTACACTTCTCTGAGACGTACGAGCTTAGAGGCTATATATTGATAGACATCAGTTGTATGGCGTGAATTTTCAGTGTGAATGCAAATGATCAAGGCTTTTGTTGAAAAGAAGAGTCTTGTGGTTGGTGATCAAAGCACAGCTTCAAATAGCATAGCTTTGTGTATAGCGTTACTTCGCGAGCCTCACACCTCGGTATGAACCAGAAATGGGAGAAGGACCCCCGGGAGGACATGCATTTCTTTCTAGCTAGAAGTGGTATCATGGTATGGAGCCCATACATTTTTACTTATGTGATGATGGAAAGCGTGGTACCTTGGATATTGAGTCCCTAGTGGCTTAATTTTTTATGCCCCATAGGGCAGGGAAACATATTGTTCAGGAATCACTAATCCGCTAAAGTATGTGTGCAGCCTTGGCGCTCCAAGATGTAATTGCGGCCGAGCCTGAGACATGGGATAGATTCTCCCAAATTCGGTGAGGACGATCCCTTGCCTTGGTTCATAGATGGAAATCCAACTTCCAATACGACATTGTGCGGTTCTGATTGTAGAACTAGTATGGCGACATGATCTATGGTACCCATGCCGTCTATGATTGATACATTTATATTTGAAGTTGTTTTTAAACACTATGCACTTATAATATCAAGATGATTTGTTTTATGCGTATCAAGCATGTATGGTTATTATAAGGGAAAATTCTATCCTCCGGCTTGCGTTGCACTGTTTGTTGGGACCCGAGTCTTATAATAGCTTCATTTTTCCAAAAAACATTGCGTTGTTTTAATTTAAACTAAATTCATGGGAAGTAGACCCGTATGGTGCTTTACGGCGTGGCCCTATGATTTCCTATTGGATCTAGATTAACCCTAGAGGGGGGGGGGGTGAATAGGGTTTATTAAAAATTAAGCGAGATATTAAAAAATATCAGATTACAGAATGCAACATAAAATAAATGACACGAGATATCCCCAGCTTCGGCAAAATCCTACCTACTGCTGCGTTCCTAAGGTTTCTACTAGGTAATAGATCAGATCCCGCTTACAAGACCATGTAAACTCGCGAACTCATCGCTCCTATTCTAATCCTACGCTCAAAACCCTAGACTGATCTAATCCCCTTAATCAGATTTCCCCTAATTACAACACCATAACCAGTAACCCTAGTTTTTACAAACCCTAGTAAACTGCCAGTTAACACCCTAATTGGATACCCCAGAATTTTACAGACTCTAGAAACTGGTCAAATCATTTTACAACACAAATTACAACAATTCAAAAATATAACAACATAAAACAATAAAAACCCTAACCCCTTTGAATTTGAAAATAGACCGACCCTTTTTAGAAGATGGTTCCACCCTTGTTTTGCTTTGTCCCATTCATTTCTCTTTTGGAATAAAAAATGGCAGCGTCGATGTGAAATTGCTAGGGTTTTACAGAATCACCCAAATCGCAACATGTAAAATCAGGAGCTTCGTTCTTTGATGATCTTCGTGGAGTATTACTTCTCGTCGAATGGCTTGTGTCAATGATTTTGGGGATTCTAATCAAAAAACAATGAGTATTTTGAATTGATTCAGATTTGCTTTTGAAATATTTGTTGTGTGGTTTTTCGATAGATTTTGTGCATGTGATGAAGAGGTGATATAAATAGGATATAGAATCCTTAAAATGCACTGATTTCAGTGTATGATTTGATCTGAAATTTCGTTGCTTTCCCCTTTTGCTATCCATGATAAAATCGTCTTAAATGGCTTGCGTTAGTTAATTATTTGTTGCCTTGAATGAGTTGGCATGGCATTGATTTTTTTGCTCTGATTTTTTGGTGATATCCTAAATGAAATCTTGCCAAAAACATAATAGCGCGAGATAAAATTTGTTGCCTGGAAATCCTGCGTGGTCCCTTGCATGATTGAAAACATTTCTGGAAAGAGTTGCCATGCCGTGAATGATTTTGAACTTTTGGGTTGTTCCTCTACAAATTTGAAATCTTGCCTAAACTATGATCATTGAAATTTCACTGTGATTTTGGTGACTCGATTTCCATATTTGGAAATAATTAAATCACTTGCCCACAAATGTTTGCATGAATAACTATGGGGATTTCATGCCTAAAATCTTCACTGTTGAATTTCCCAACATTTTCTGTTATTTCTTGCCAAAACAGATTCGATATTTCTGGAAAAAATTAGATGCTTTCCGAAAGAGGTTGTGGGTCGATTCTTCAATAACATTTGCATAAAAAAATAAGAATTGATTTCTGGAAAAGGAATATTTTGATTTCTTAAAAAATTAAAGATCATTTCTTATTTTAAATCAAATAAAAATTGATTGATATGCAAATTTCCTCCTTGATGATTTCTAGCATGTGATAAAAGAAGCTTGCCCAAAAATTGCTTTTCTGAAATTCTGGAATCATTAAACACTTGCCATAAAAAATCCATGTTCTTGCATACCTGAATTTGTTTTCCATTGATTCATACCGTACCACGCCTGTTTGCCTATCGATGCATAAACAAGTTGGTTTTGTGCACATACCATTTTCTTGTATTCAACCCCTCTCTCAAACATATACATGTCTGAGACGTTTGTTTCCTGGCTGTACCTCTTAACTTCTTGGCTGCATGTAACACTTGAACAGTTTTCAACATATATATGAATTTTTACTTATGCCATGTACATTTTCTCCAGCATGTAGCTGCGTGTACACCATGAACTCTGCCTTGATCTAATCTATGTGCACACCATGTAGTAGTGTTGAGTCTTTGCTGTTGTGAATGATATGCGTATGTTTAGTTGGCATGTATGCATTTCATCCATTGACCATCCACTTGCTTGTCCACATGTCATGTATAAGCTGCTGCAATGATATTCACCACTATGCTCTATACATCCATGAGTTACTTGACTTATTCATGCAGTGTACATGTATATCCTTGCTCATGCATGCACCAGTTCTAGCTCGTGTACCTTGTTTGCTGTGTGGATTTGCCCCTGACACTTGCTTGACTTCTGGTATAGTTTGTGTTCAACGCAATGTCCACATGTTGCACTGACTTGTACTCCACTGACCATACATGCTTGTTGAACCGATGTGTTCTTCAGCCTTGTGCTCGAGCATTCATGTTAAACTGTTTGGATTATACTTGATCATAATGTGATCCAATATATTTGTCAACTTGTTTGATGCATTTCATGTTGGCTCGACCATGTCGTCTTGGCATGCACCATTGTTTTTTGGGTTGCCTCGACCATATTAATTATTGTTGCACTGAGTCGAGATGGCCCACATGACTACTCCTCAGTTGCACACTGGATTAGCGAGGAAGTGCACACGTGTACATATATACACGTGTGTATATGCAGCCATCTAGACAAGTTTTCCTGTCCCTGCATTGATATATATATATATATATGTTGTCTGTCTTGTGGTATTTACAGTGTATCACTGTGAATATCGCAAGCTATCTAGACACAGTCGGATAAAAAAAAATCAGATCGAGTCATGAAAAATGATGAGAAACACACCAGAAATCTGAGGAAAATAAAATTTTAAAAATTAAAATTTATATTTATGCGTATACAGTTTTATTTCTATTGCAGTGTACTGTGTGTGTTGCATGTGACAGGTAAGCAAATGATGACTGGACTGACAGTGAAGATGCTGTGAAGACAAGAACAGAGTGTCAGTGTGTGTCTGTATATGAAATGTGAATTGTATAACTGAGTGACAGTTTTGTAGTGAGGAGCTGAGTATGAATGTTTAATGAGAGAATTGTACCGGCATTTGTAATAAACAAATTCAATTGAAATAAAATATTATTTTATTGTGTTCAAATAAACTTGTCTATTATATTCAGTTTATTTACAAATACAATATTCTGGAAATGTATATGAAATGTGATGTGTTCAAATAGTTGAGTTATAAAAAGTTGTACTGTTTTAATATTGGAAATAAAATATTTATATTTAAACAAAATACTGTGTAAATATCTGAATGTTTGTACAGTCATATTTTATTTAAATATAAATATGATATTCCTATCGGTGATGTAAGTATGTGTAATACCCTACGTCCATTAATGTCACTCTCAAAGGGAATGCATTAACTTTCATGGAGTATTATTGGTGAATAGAACAGAATATAACCAGACCGATACAAATATTGGTACTTGAAAATTTTAAAAACAACTTTTATTGCAGTGGAGAAATAGTTTGATTACAACAACATCATAAACCAACAGTAAAACCAAGTACACTTAGTAACCATCTTGACAAATTGTTTTCTAAATACATAAAGTAATAGGCATAACCCCAACATAAGTAGCCATAAAAGAGATGAGCTGAATTTTACTTTGAGCAATCAGAGCACTTCCAAAAGAGAGAGAAAGATCCAAATCAAGCTCCACTAGCACTAGTCCCACCCTGAGAACCAGGGGGAGGGGGGAAGGAAGAAAAGAGGCAAAAACAAAGGGGGGCCAGACATAAAGTCTGGCGAGTCCAGTAACTTTAACAATATAATTATAAAAGTAACTAGGATAAGGCATAAACTGGTAAAACAAGGAATGACTGTGAAACAAGGGGGCAAGACAAAACAAACAAGAGGAACATTCCGGCGTTAATCTCTCTCCTAATCACTATAGGATAATTACTGTATTACACCAATACTAGTTACCCTAAAAGTTGATCCAGCCTACTGAACAAAATAATAATAATGGTAGTTTCGTGTACCCCTAGCCGTCTTCATAGGTGCCGCCTGCTCCTATTTCCACTAGTTGTACCCACTGCCCTCCCCATTCTAATTACAACATTTATTCATAGTATAGTAGTTGTACTCCTAACTGTCTTCATAGGTGCCGCCTGCTCCTATCTCCGCTAGTCGTACCACTACCTTCCCCATTCGATCGGCTCCCTAACTCGTAGATACCCGTGTTGGTCCCATAGAGAGGTGTATCACTCCCCAAAGTGGCAACCCGATACCACTAAAGATGCACGGCTTATACCTACACGATGCAACAACGTCTTACCTACCAGCCCGGGCTCACGCACTCACATGACCCCGTTGGACTTGCCTTGCCACCGTTAACCCGTTTTGACCTCTTACAATCAAACCCAGTAAGCATGTCCCGTCCTCGATCTAACTCGAGCTCACAAAGATACTTAATGGGTTACTAGTTTGAAAAGGATCCCCCGTGCTTGACACAAGCTTTCCACCTATGCTTGGTCCCCACTAGAATTTTCCACTTAACCACTTCTTATACATATCTTCTTACATGTTTCGACTTGGTTAAGTGTTTATAATTATATCCCACATGTCACCTATGTTATCCACTTATCAAATCAACATGTGTTATTGGTTAAGCTTGTCTTAACCTTATCCACTTATCAGATCAATATATATATATTATTGGTTAAGCTGATCTTAACCCTATCCACTTATATATTATTGGTTAAGTTGGTCTTAACCCTATCCACTTATATATTGTTGGCTAAGTTGGTCTTAGCCTTACCCACTTATCAAATTAATATATATTATTTGTTAAGCTGGTCTTAACCCTATCCACTTATTAGATCAATATTGGTTAAGTTTGTCTTAACCCTATCCACTTATCAAATTAATATATTATTGGTTAAGCTAGTCTTAACCCTACCCACTTATATATTTTTGGTTAAGCTGTTCTTAACCTTACCCGCTTATATATTTTTGGTTAAGCTGGTCTTAACCTTACCCACTTATCAAATCAATATTGGTTAAGTTTGTCTTAACCCTATTCACTTATCAAGTCAATGTTGGTTAAGTTTGTCTTAAACCTATTCACTTACCAGATTAATATATTATTGGTTAAGTTGGTCTTAACCCTATCCACTTATATATTTTATGTATCATGTATATATAAATATATATATCGTATAACATGTTTTTACTTAATTTATGATTAAGTACATCTTAGTTCACAGATACATTGGTTAAGAGAATAACACCCTAAATATCAACCCCGAAGACTGAAATCAACATCAGATTGGTACTCAGAGAATTACTCAACTCAACCAAACTTCTGTTTGTCATTCATATTCATCTTTGATCAGCATTAATTAATTATTAATGCACAGACCTCTCACATTAAGTCGATTGCTTGTGGCTGCTGGACGTGCCGGACGGTTCCGGGCATACTTCCACCACAAGCCAGACTTAACCTCGTGTCTAAGCATATTTTAATTATGCCTATGACCTCTCACATTAGACTGACGTTTGTGGTTGCTGGATGTGTCGGGCGGGTCCGGGCAGTCTTATACCACAAACGAGTCTAACCTCGTGTCTTAGGCGTTTATTACTCATTTAATTTATGCCTTTGACCTCTCACATTAGACTACCATTTGTGGTTGCTGGATTTGCCGGGCGGGTCCGGGCAGTCTAACACCGCAAACGAGTCTAACCTCGTGTCTTAGGCATTTATTATTACACATTATTATTCAACCTTAATTTGAATTAATATCCCTATTTCAAATTGTCAATAACTTCTAAATTAATCTATGTCCATAATTGTCACCTAAATTATGTCCATAATTTCTATGCGTATAAATTAGGCCAATTAATGTCTCAAATTTATTATATGTTTTTGAGCCATTTTATGCCAACTTTCATAATATTAATATTTAATATTTTCCCATTGCCCCCACGTTGTTCATACGTGTAATACATATAATACGTAGGCTAGCAAATAGCCTAACTCACAAAAACATCACAACTTGCATAACACGTAAAAATAGATCTAACTTGCAAATAAAAATAGACTAGCATGGATCAAAACTTGCATGATTATAATTTATATAATCATAAATTTGCAAAATCAGTAACTTGCATAGGCAATAGGCATAATTTGCATAAACCACAAACTGGCATGGATCAAATTATATAAGATACGATTTGCATAGAGCTATACACATAAAGGTAAACTTGCATATAAGAACATGGTTTGCGCATAAACTTGCATATGATCTACATATAAACTTGTATTAAACTTGCATATGCAATTTAGACATGTAAATCAGTAACTTGCATATATAATTTAGACATGTAAATTAAGATTTACATTTACACTTGCATATGATTTAGACATATAACTGTCACAAAATGAATCAAATCTAGCATATGTGTTTCAGACTTGGATAAGATTTACATACCAATTAGCATCTGATTTAACATCCAAACTTGCATATAAACTGATATCATAAAATGAATCAAGTTAAACATATGTAATTGGACATATGAAATAGATCTACCAACAAAAGATAACAAAACTGTCATATGTTCACCAACAGATGATAACAAAGTTAAATAACATCACATGATTCAACAGACATGTTCTCATAATCCAAGTTATAACTCATCATAATTAATTTATTAATTATTTTGTGAAAGAAATTGTACTCACAAAGATAGGTTAGAGAAGAGAATGATTTGTTCGTCTTTTGAATTAGAATTATGACTTGCTAATCCCTAAGCTTTAGGAAGGAGAACTATCCTAGCAGCAGCATGGTGGCCAAGAGACAAATTTTGTTTAGGTTTAGGGTTTGAGTCTAGGCGCTCTTTTATAGAAGTTTAAATCAACCTAAGTCGTTAAATTATCATAGGAGCAAATCCAACCATCCAAACTAGATAGAGTTATCTAGAATAGCCACATTAGCCCTAATGACTCAGAAGAGAGTTATAAATCATCACATTTCAGATCTGCCCGGGGGGTAGGTCGACCCCCTGGTCGACCTGTATAGGGTAGATCGACCCCCTGGTCGACCTGGCCTTGGGCGGGAAAAATACCGCCCATCCCGCTTCCCTGTTTGAATTTTAAATTTTAAATTTTTTATTCTGAACTGTTTTAATTTATATAAAATTGCTGAAACTTCCGAGGGCCATAACTTCCTCATACGAAGTCCGATTTACGAAAACTTGGACTCTATTCCAAGCAGAATTTCGAGACGAACGCAATGGCATAATCCATTTCCCTTAATTATCACTTTAATAATTAAGGATTCTTTGGATTGTTAATTTTAATATTCAAAGAAAATTCAGGGTGTTACATTCTCCCCGCCTTAAAGGATTTCACCCCCGAAATCTCCGAGTTAAGGAGAATGTATATCCTATCATCTAATCGTCCATCTACTCAACCATCAAACACAGGCATCCATTGTCCTTACAAGATTTCTAATACCGTATGAACATATGCAAAAAGTGTATGTATATGTTCCTTATATAATGCAAAATCAGGCAGTCTACTGATTCAGTTGACTTCCTTAATGAAAATCATGATAGTGCCATGCGTCCATTATGTATGCAAAAGAATCCTAATGATACATATTATTTCTACATGCGTGCACGACCATTCATCCAAATGCAGCATCCATCTGATAACACAACCATTATACATCCATTAATTTAAATATGCACACATATTTATATGCAATATGACAGTGACTGAGCCGATCTAGTGCCTAACGTGTGTGTACATGCATCCACGAGAAACCACTAGCAACCTCTTATATCCATTTGCATCCACCAAACATAACATGTCTCAAACATATGTTTACAACCATAGGGTTTTTCCTAACTAAAGATCGAAGATATTCTCGCAAAGACATACTAAATGATAGGACAAGTATCAACAAAGCGGTAGGAAAATGAGAAGTTAAAAACATACCCTCAAAAGATCTTCAAGGATTCTATTCACCCCTTTCTGTTCGTCCATCCGTCTGTGGATAATAAGCGATACTTGTACTTGCCGCCTTTTGCATATCTCCTTTTCCTCTTGCTTTGAAAACTGCTCCAAGCCCTGTCCTACAAGCACCGGTATATACTGTGAATGGCTTACTTCCATCTGGCAAAACTAAAACTGGAGTTGTCGTCGAAGCCCTCTTCAAATGCTGGAAAGCATCATCACGGTCAACATCCCAAGCAAAAGTCAAGTTCTTCTTCGTTAACCTAGTAAGTGGGGCTGATATCTTCGCGAAGTCCTTAATGAACTTCCTATAATAGTCCGCCAACACTAAAAAGCTTCTTACTTCTGTTGCGTTCTTAGGAATCTTCCAACCTTGGGTTGCCATCACTTTTGCGGGATCCACAGCTATCCCTTCCTTAGAAACACGTGTCCTAAGAACCTCACTTCATTCCTCCAAAAATGACATTTGAAGAACTTAGCTTTGAGTTGACGCGCTCGTAGGGTCTCTAAGACTTACCTAAGATGTAGGGCATGCTCTTCCTCGCTTCTAGAGAAAATCAAGATATCGTCCACAAAGACTACCCTTCTTTCACAGTCTAGGATGGCACCGTATCTGGCTAGCCAATCCATGCATAGAATCAAGCCGTAGCCCATGAAGCCAAGAACGAAGGCGTTGCATTCAAACCCAACGCCCAAGATAGACACTCTCAAATCCTAGCAAATCATCGAAAGATGAGCCGAACCACCAATAGGATTTGAGACTACTACGGGATTTGTAACTAGACTAGTATTTTGGTGCATTGTTTCAACTAACGAAGCAGATACAAACGAGTGCGAAGCGCCAGAATTCAAACAAGGTGCGAACAGGATGATCAAAAAGAAAAAACAAACTTCCAACCAAGATATTTCTACCTCTATCAGGTATGCTAGCCGTGAGGGAACGCGTCTGCCCTCCAGAAGATCATGTACCTTATCCTTACTTTTGCCTTTTGCTTCTTTGGAGGATCCTAGTAAGATGTCATGTTTCTCCTTAATGATAACAACCAGTCTTCTTCTTCTTTCTAATGTCTTTATTTAAGTAGTCAGGTATTTCACAAGTATGGCCCTTCCTTTTCTCTAGACCCCTTGTTATCCTTACCACCTTTCTTTGGATCTACATTCTTATCGTGTGTCCTATCTATGTCTCTCCTGTACATTCTCCATTCGTGACCTCCCACCAAAAATGAGGCTTCGTCCTTTATTAACCAAGCAGCTAATTGAACCTTCCTCCCATGGTCTATCTTAAAGGTACCAACAAGTCCTTCGCTTCCTTTTAGCTTTGACAAACATCCCAGTCCCATGAAGCGATTTTCCGTCCATTGTATAGAAGTTCTTACATATCTTAGAAAAAGAGTTTATACGTGGAGGAAGAAGTTCAAAAAGGAAAGAGGAAGAGGTTCAAAACAGAGAATCGAAGGAAAGATATATGGCTCTTGGGGGTTATGTTCTAAAACAAACTTTTCTCTTGAAAATACTCACCTTAAAACATATTTTTGAAAGTATTTCTTTATAAAATGCTTTTGAAAAATAGCTTTTCAAAATCTCTTATCTGTTCTGTTAACCTTCAGCTATGATACCACGTGTAACACCCCACGTCCATTAATATCACTCTCAAAGGGAATGCATTAACCTTCATGGAGTATTATTGGTGAATAGAACAGAATATAACCAGACAGATATATATATATTGGTACTTGAAAATTTTAAAAACAACTTTAATTGTAGTGGAGAAATAGTTTGATTACAATAACATCATAAACCAACAATAAAACCAAGTACACTTACTAATCATCTTGGCAAATTATTTTCTAAGTACATAAAGTAAAAAAGCATAACCCCAACATTAGTAGCCATAAAAGAGATGAGCTGAATTTTACTTTGAGCAAACCAAGCTGTTCCAAAAGAGAGAGAAAGATCCAAATCAAGCTCCACTAGCACTAGTTCCACCCTGAGAACCTGGGGGGGAGGGAGGGAAAGGTAGAACAGAGGCGAAAACAAGGGGGGTCAGACATAAAGTCTGGCGAGTCCAATAACTTTAACAATATAGTTATTAAAGTAACTAGGATAAGGCATAAACTGGTAAAACAAGGAATGACTGTGAAACATGTGGGCAAGACAAAACAAACAAGAGGAACATTCCGGCGTTAATATCTCTCCTAATCACTATAGGATAATTACTGTACTGCACCAATACTAGTCACCCTAAAAGTTGATCCTGCCTACTGAACAAAATAATAATAATGGTAGTTTCGTGTACCCCTAGCTGTCTTCATAGGTGCTACCTGCTCCTATCTCCACTAGTTGTACCCACTACCCTGCCCATTCTAATTACAACATTTATTCATAATATGGTAGTTGTACTCCTAGCTGTCTTCATAGGTTCCGCCTGCTCCTATCTCTGCTAGTCGTACCCACTACCTTCCCCATTCGATCAGCTTCCTAACTCGTAGATACCCATGCTGGTCCCACAGTGAGGAGTATCACTCCCCAAAGTGGCAACCCGATACCACTAAAGATGCACGGCTTATACCTACACGATGCAACAACGACTTACCTACCAGCCCGGGCCCACGCAAGCACATGACCCCGTTGGACTTGCGTTGCCACCGTTAACCCGTTTTGACCTCTTACAATCAAATCCAGTAAGTGTGTCCCATCCTCGATCTAACTCGAGCTCACAAAGATACTTAATGGGTTACTGGTTTGAAAGGGTCCCCCATGCTTGACACAAGCTTTGCACCTATGCTTGGTCCCCACTAGAATTTTCCACTTAACCACTTCTTATTCATGTCTTCTTACATGTTTCAACTTGGTTAAGTGTTTATAATTATATCCGACATGTCACCTATGTTACCCACTTATCACATCAACTTGTGTTATTGGTTAAGCTTGTCTTAACCCTATCCACTTATCAGATCAATATATATATATATATATATATATATTATTGGTTAAGCTTTCCTTAACCCTATCCACTTATATATTATTGGTCAAGTTGGTCTTAACCCTATCCACTTATATATTGTTGGCTAAGTTGGTCTTAGCCTTACCCACTTATCAAATTAATATATATATATATATTATTGGTTAAGCTGGTCTTAACCCTATCCACTTATCAGATCAATATTGGTTAAGTTTGTCTTAATCCTATCCACTTATCAGATTAATATATTATCGGTTAAGCTGGTCTTAACCTTACCCACACCTTACCCACTTATATATTTTTGGTTAAGCTAGTCTTAACCTTGCCCACTTATCAAATCAATATTGGTTAAATTTGTCTTAACCCTACTCACTTATCAAATCAATGTTGGTTAAGTTTGTCTTAACCCTATTCACTTATCAGATTAATATATTATTGGTTAAGCTGGTCTTAACCCTATCCATTTATATATTTTATGTATTGTATATATATATATATATCGTATAGCATGTTTTTACTTAGTTTATGATTAAGTACATCTTAGTTCACAGATACATCGGTTAAGAGAATAACTCCCTAAGTATCAACCCCTAAGACCGAAATCAACATCAGATTGGTACTCAGAGAATTACTCAACTCAACCAAACTTCTGTTTGTCATTCATATTCGTCTTTTATCAGCATTAATTATTAATGCATAGACCTCTCACATTAAGTCGATTGCTTGTGGTCGCTAGATATGTCGGCCGGTTCCGGACAGACTTCCGCCACAAGCCAGACTTAAGCTCGTGTCTAAGCATTTTTAATTATGCCTATGACCTCTCACATTAGACTTATGTTTGTGGTTGCTGGATGTGCCGGGCGGGTCTGGGCAGTCTTATACTACAAACGAGTCCATCCTCGTGTCTTACACGTTTATTGCGCATTTAATTTATGCCTTTGACCTCTCATATTAGACTACCGTTTGTGGTTGATGGATTTTCCAGGCAGGTCCGGGCAGTCTTATACCACAAACGAGTCTAACCTCGTGTCTTAGGCAATTATTATTACACATTATTATTCAACCCCAATTTGAATTAATATCCCTATTTCAAATTGTCAATAACTTCCAAATTAATTTATGTCCATAATTGTCACCTAAATTATGTCCATAATTTCTATGCATATAAATTAGGCTAATTAATGTCTCAAATTTATTATATGTTTTTAAGCCATTTTATGCCAACTTTCACAATATTAATATTTAATATTTTCATATTGCCTCCACGTTGTTCGTACGTGTAATACATATAATACATAGGCTAGCAAATAGCCTAACTCACAAAAACATCACAACTTGCATAACACGTAAAAATAGTTCTAACCTGCAAATAAAAATAGGCTAGCATGGATCAAAACTTGCATGATTATAATTTATATAATCATAAATTTGCAAAATAAATAACTTGCATAGGCAATAGGCATAATTTGCATAAACCACATACTGGCATGGATCAAATTATATAAGATATGATTTGCATAGATTTATACACATAAAGGTGAACTTGCATATATGAACATGGTTTGCGCATAGACTTGCATATGATCTACATATAAACTTGTATTAAACTTGCATATGCAATTTAGACATGTAAATTAAGACTTACATATGGTTCGCATGCAATCTTACATATAAACTAGCATATGATTCTCATCCAAACTTATATATAAACTTGCATATATAATTTAGACATGTAAATTAAGATTTACATTTACACTTGCATATGATTTAGACATGTAAATGTCACAAAATGAATTAAATCTAGCATATGTGTTTTTGACATATGAACCAACATCATGAATTTAAACATGTAAACTAATATCACACGTTTTACATATAAACCCGCATGTGTGTGTGTGTGTGTGTGTGTGTATATATATATATATATATATACTTGATTCACTTGTGCATAATTTGCATACAGACTTGAATAAGATTCACATACAAACTAGCATATGTAAAAATAGACTTGCATAAGATTCACATACAAATTAGCATATGATTTAACATTCCAAACTTGCATATAAACTGATATCATAAAATGAATCAAGTTAAACATATGTAATTGGATATATGAAATAGATCTACCAAGATAAGATAACAAAACTGTCATATGTTCACCAACAGACGATAACAAAGTTAAATAACATCATATGATTCAACAGATATGTTCTCATAATCCAAGTTATAACTCATCATAATTAATTTATTAATTATTTTGTGAAAGAAATTGTACTCCCAAAGATAGGTTAGAGAAGAGAATGATTTGTTCGTCTTTTGAGTTAGAATTCTGACTTGCTAATCCCTAAGCTTTAGGAAGGAGAACTACCCTAGCAGCAGAATGGTGGCTAAGAGACAAATTTTGTTTAGGTTTAGGGTTTGAGTCTAGGCACTCTTTTATAGAAGTTTAAATCAACCTAAGCCGTTAGATTATCATAGGAGCAAATCCAACCATCCAGACTAGATAGAGTTATCTAGAACAGCCACATCAGCCCTAATGACTCAACAAAGAGTCAGAAATCGTCACATTTTAGATCTGCCCGGGGGGTAGGTCGACCCCCTGGTCGACCTGTATAGGGTAGGTCGACCCCTAGGTTGACCCGCTGGTCGACCTGGCCTTGGGCAGGAAAAATCCCACCCAGCCCGCTTCCCTGTTTGAATTTTGAATTTCGAATTTTTTATTCTGAACTATTTTAATTTATATAAAATTGCTGAAACTTCCGAGGGCCATAACTTCCTCATACGAATTCCGATTTACGAAAACTTGGACTCTATTTCAAGCAGAATTTCGAGACGAACGCAATGGCGTAATCCATTTCCCTTAATTCTCACTTTAATAATTAAATATTCTTCGGATTGTTAATTTTAATATTCACATAAAATTCAGGGTGTTACAATATGAAACAGTACAGTAACAAACACATTTATAATAAATTATATTTGTTTGTTATCATTGAACAAAAATAATATATTGTGTATACGACTGCGTTATATACAACAATCTCCCCCTTTTGATGATGACAAACAAATAATAAGATTTTGATTACGATAAATGTGTTTGACAGTGAAGAAGTGAACTCCCCCTATTTGAAAGCTCCCCCTACAACAGAAACTCCCCCTATAACTGTGCATGAGTGAAATGAATGAATTTTCAAGATTAGGAATATTTATAATATATTCACTCATAAATCAAAATCAAAACCCATTCTCCCCCTTTTGTTATCATCAAATGGATACAGAATTTAAAATATAGATGAAAAATGACTAAAAAAATATTATTTCAGCTTAAGAGGAAGAACAATCATCATAAATCTCAATCAGCCAAACAAAAATCATAATAAACAGAGAACTAGTCGCATATTTCACATTGTAGAGAATGACGGATTTACGATGAAATTTATAAAAAAATGGAGAGAGTTACAAAAGTATGATTTCCAATTATTTTCCCAAAAAATTGTAAAATTGAGCACAAAAAACAGTGATGGATTTGGACTATAGTTAATAATTCAATTTAAGTGACAAAATCATATAATCTCAAATCCCAATAGCTAACAATCAACAAATCATAATATGTCATAAGATTTCTACACATTTCACAAATAGAAAATGGATCGATAGGCTGGTTTTTATACACCAAGGAGAATTTCAGATTAATTTCAATTTATAGCACATTATTTCCTTTTCTTTTATTTTTTTATTTAAGAGCACACTGACTATGCATAACGAGAGCTTGGATTTTCAAATGAGGTCAGTCGCAGCTTAAATTATAAGTTGTCTCTTAACCATGCATGACCAGAGCTTGGATTTTTAAATGAGGTTAGAGACACACATATATATATTGATTATATTTATCATTTCATCTTTAAAAGGAAAAACTCCTCGGTATATAAAACCAAAATATGAATGATAGAAAATGGGGTAGGTACAGAAATGGACTGTGAAATAAATTTCTAAATTAATTATATTATGAAATTTGCTCGACTATACCGGGATCATTGAAAATTTTCAATTATCACTAATTCTGAAAAAATAACATAGTCTCATTTCTATCACAAATATTTCCACTGTTTATTCAAAAAGATTTTAAAACATATTAAACTCTCCACATTAATATACAAAACATGATGGATGGCAGATAATGGTAGATAAGAAGATGGTCGTGAAATAATTGCCAATTCAAAGATATTATAATAATTATTCAAACATCATGAAAATCTAAATAAGATCTCCTCTTATTGTGAAATATACTGCATCACAATTCATCACAATTTCAAAGTCTAATAACAATTTTGATGAATTATAAATACAGTTCAATTTGGATATTGATTTTAATTTCTGAATGAATAAAAAATAAATAATTTTAAAATTGAAAATCAGTTACAAGAGGAATATGAAGAGTTATTCAAAGTAAGAAGGAATTAAAATATATACAGCAACGCAACAACAGCACATCTAAATTGATACCACTTGATGTCTCAATTAATGAGAGTTTTGACACGATACTAGAGACGAACAAGAATATCATAAACAAAAGAATTATAAGTGCAAAGCCTAAGCAGACAAGATAACAGATTATGCACATGTATCAGAGCAGCAAACAGATGATATTTTCAAAGCAGACTTGTCAAGGAGATGTTTCAAAGATATTTCAGACAGTTAAAGAATGGTTCATGATCCAAGACTAAATATACGGTTTATTTTAAATCATTTGAAGGGATATGAAAATATCAGAATTTAATGAATCAATTACAGCAGATTATAAATTTTTGATTCAAGATATGTGTGTGATTCAGTAAATCAATAATATCAAATGATTTTAAACAAACAGATATTCAAATCAAATAATCATGAAATAACAGTAAGTTTCAAAGATCAGATTTTTTTCAAAAAAAAATTCAAATTTTTTTCAAACAAGCACACATGAATAATTTCAGATCATTTACATTAAGATTGAGAGATATTCATGATCCAAAAATTTAAAAATATTTTATTTGAAATCACTTGAATCAATGTCAAGTTTTGGGATATAATGAATCAGTCAGACAAGATTGAAAAATTCAAAATTAAGAGGTATGTGAGATTTAGAATATCAATAATTTTAGATGATTTCAAACAAATATATTTCAACCATAAAATGATCATGAATAAAGATGAATTTCAAGATGTATCACTGATTCAAGACAATTTATAATATCTAAGCCAATCTGAAAATCAACGAAAATGTCACAACTGGGAAGTAGCAGTGTGCTGCAATGATTATAAAATTTCAATCATTTCTAAAAATGAATTAGACGAAACTCAAAACAGCAGAGGTGTGTGAATTTCCATTTAATTTTTAGATCTTCAAAAATTTAGAATTCAAATTAACAGTGTTCAAGATATGACAAGAATACATCAACACTGTTATGAATTCAGAAAACCAAAAATAAACTTCAAAACAAATGAAGATATTTACAAGATTAAATTCAAGATCTGGAAATGATTAAGACATCAGAGTTTTATTCAAGTAAAGCGAATTTCCAGAAAATCATGAATTCTACAATTTGAAGTTAAATAAGCTCAGAGAAGAAAGACACAAGTATATGGCAGTGTCAAATCAAAAACAGAAAAAAATAGAAGGGGTAGAAGAAGAAATAAAAAAACAATATTTACAAAGATGAGTTTAGAGGTTATGCCTGAAATTGACGTGAGTAAATAAATCTCTAACTCAACAAATCTTGGTCAAGGAATTGTAAAGAATACAGAAATATAAAACAACTTGAATTCAAACTCTCTTCAGCACAATAGTTCCTCAGCCCTCTTTGGTACCTAATAGTTCAGAGCATAGAGTGGTCTAACGAAATTTGTAAAACCACTCACGTTTGTATTTGTTCGCATTGGTACCCAAATCTGTTTGTATAACAATCTATCTGAATTTACCTTTGTACCCTTTGGGACACAAACTTGTTTGAATTTAGACGAATTTACTTTATTTCCTTTATTTCCTTTTGGGATCTAAAATGAATTAGTAAATTGTTATCAAACCAGTCCTTACCTCGTTTGTGATTCAAAAATCTTTTGGAATTTTCAAAAGTTAGATTTTCAGAATTACCGTTCCAGAAGCAGTTTGAAGGATTTTTAAAATCACTAGAGTTCAAATTATCAAAATCATTTCTTTCGCCAAAACCAAGACCACTTTTATTTCCTAAAAAGAGTTGATTTTCCAACAACATATTTAAAGATTTTTATCCATTAGAGAATTTGATCAGAATTGATTCAAGTTGTTGAATTTTAGATTTAAGGTCAGAATTCTCTTTCATCAGATTCGAACAACGATTAATGCTGATCTTTCTCCTTTCAGTATCATTATGTTTCAAAATCAAATTTTCGTTTTCAAGCAACTTTATTTTGGTCTTGGATTCAAGAATCTCAGATTCAAACTAAATTTGCTTTTCAAATTGTTGTTTTTCAAAAATTTTGAATCTTTCAATTTCGTTTTCAAGCTCTTTCAATGCTGATTCAGTTTTCGACCATTTATCTTTTTCAAAAATTACAAATTTGGAATTTTCATGTCTTGAAGTTATCTAATTCCTTCTGCAAAAAAATGTTTCTACGAGTTAGCTCATCCTCATTGTTTTTCAAAATCAAAATTTGGTTTTCAAGCTGTTCAAGATTTTCATTAAGATGAGTAAGGTTATTTTCCAAATTCAAACAATTTTTGCACATAGAATTAGAAAATTTTCCACTTTCAAATTCCAATCCAAAATCATTACTTTTGCATCGCAACTCAGAATTTTCATAATTCAAAGTTTTAATTTTCAGTTGGAGTTTATCAACAGATTTAGTTAAATCAACACACATATAAACTAAATATTCATAAGAGAAATTTCCTGTCTCTTCATCTGTTGAATCTCCATCATCTGATCTATCCAAAATATCATGTATATGACCTAGTAAGCATAGATCTGAATCTGAGTTGCCATTCTGGGGTTTTGGGCAGTCGTCAGATTTTCCATACAGCACGTTGAAAGTTCTCCAGATATCCTGCACAGTTAAACAATGAGAGATAAATTTTAATTGATCATTATCAAGATAGGAATAAATAATATGCATAACACCAGCATTCAAAACCTTATTCTTCTTATCTAACATATCTCCAAAATTTTCAATAATATTCCAATATTCAAAATTAACAGATTTTAAATATAATTCGAATTTTGATTTCCATATTAAAAAATCTGTTCCATTGAAAATAATTGGAATATCACTGAATAGACTCTCAGAAGACTGACAACTAGGATGACCCATGACTCTAGAGTTAAAAATTACCTGCTCTGATACTACTTGTTGGATCTAGATTAACCCTAGAGGGGGGTGAATAGAGTTTGTTAAAAATTAAGCGAGATATTAAAAAATATCAGATCACAAAATGCAGTAGAAAATAAATGCAGAAAAGTAAATGACACAAGGTATACCCAGCTTTGGCAAAATCCTGCCTACTACTACATTCCTAAGGTTTCTACTAAGTAATAGAATAGATCCCGCTTACAAGACCATGTAAACTCGCGAACTCCTCGTTCCTATTCTAATCCTACGCCTAAAACCCTAGACTGGTCTAATCCCCTAGATCAGATTTCCCCTGATTACAACCCCATAACCAGTAACCCTAGTTTTTACGGACTCTAGTAAACTGCCAGTTAACACCCTAACTGGATATCCTAGAATTTTACAGACTCTAAAAACCATTCAAATCGTTTTACAACAAAAATTACAACAATTCAAAAATAAAACAACACAAAACAATAAAAACCCTAGTCCCTTTTGAATTTGAAAATACGTCGGCCCTTTTTAGAAGATGGTTCCACCCTTATTTTGCTTTGTCCCGTTCATTTCCCTTTTGGAATAAAAAATGGCGGTGTTGATGTGAAATTGCTAGGGTTTTAAAGAATCACCCAAAACGCAACATGTAAAATCAGGAGCTTTGTTCTTTGATGATCTTCGTGGAGTATTACTTCCCGTCGAATGGCTTGTGTCAATGATTTTGGGGATTTCGATCGAAAAACAGTGAGTATTTTGAATTGATTCAGATTTTCTTTTCAAATATTTATTGTGTGGATTTTCGATAGATTTTGTGCCTATGATGAAAAGGTGATATAAATAGGATACAGAATCCTTAAAATGTTCTGATTTCAGTATATGATTTGATCTGAAATTTTGTTGCTTTCCCCTTTTGTTATCCATGATAAAAGCGGCTTAAATGGCTTGCGTTAGTTAATTGTTTGTTGCCTTGAATGAGTTGGCATGGCTTTGATTTTTTTTTTCTTTGATTTGTTGATGATATCCTAAATGAAATCTTGCCAAAAACATACTAGTGCAAGATAAAATTTGTTGCCTTGAAATCCTGCGTGGTCCCTTGCATGATTTAAAACATTTCTGGAAAGAGTTGCCATGCCGTGAATGATTTTGAACTTTTGGGTTGTTCCTCTACAAATTTGAAATCTTTCCTAAACTATGATCATTGAAATTTCACTGTGATTTTGGTGACTCGACTTCCATATTTGGAAATAATTAAATCACTTGCCCACAAATTTTTGCATGAATAACTATGGGGATTTCATGCCTAAAATCTTCACTGCTCAATTTCCCAATATTTTCTGTTATTTCTTGCCAAAACAGATTCAATAATTCTGGAGAAATTTAGATGCTTTTCGAAAGAGCTTGTGGGCCGATTCTTCAAAAACATTTGCACAAAAAAATAAGAATTGATTTCTGGAAAAGGAATATTTTGATTTCTCAAAACATTAAAGATCATTTCTTATTTTAAATCAAATAAAAATTGATTGATATGCAAATTTCCTCTTTGATGATTTCTAGCATATGAGAAAAGAAGCTTGCCCAAAAATTGCTTTTCTGAAATTCTGGAATCATTAAACACTTGCTATAAAAAATCCATGTTCTTGTATACCTGAATTTGTTTTCCATTGATTCATACTGTACCACGCCTATTTGCCTATCGATGCATAAACAATTTGGTTTTGTGCACATACCATTTTCTTGTATTCAACCCCTCTCTCAAACATATGCATGTCTGAGATGTTTGTTTCCTAGCTGTACCTCTTAACTTCTTGGCTGCGTGTAACACTTGAACAGTTTTCAACATATATATATATGAATTTGTACTTATGCCATGTACATTTGCTCCAACATGTAGCTGCGTGTACACCATGAACTCTGCCTTGATCTGATCATTGTGCACACCATGTAGTAGAGTTGAGTCTTCACTGTTGTGAATCATATGCGTATGTTTAGTTAGCATGTGTGCATTTCATCCATTGACCATCCACTTGCTTGTCCACATGTCTTGTATAAGCTGCTGCAATGATATTCACCACTATGCTCTATACATCCATGAGTTACTTGACTTATTCATGCAGTATACATGTATATCCTTGCTCATGCATGCACCAGTTCTAGCGATTGTACCTCGTTTGCTGTGTGGATTTTCCCTTGACACTTGCTTGACTTCTGGTCTAGTTTGTGTTCAACGCAATGTCCACATGTTGCACTGACTTGTACTCCACTGACCATACATGCTTGCTGAAGCAATGTATTCTTCAGCCTTGTGCTCGAGCATTCATGTTAAACTGTTTGGCTTATACTCGATCATAATGTGATCCAATATATTTGTCAACTTGTTTGATGCATTTCTTGTTGGCTCGACCATGTCGTCTTGGCATACACCACTATTTTTGGGTTGCCTTGACCATATTAATTATGGTTGCACTGAGTCGAGATGGTCCACGTGGCTTCCTCAGTTGCACACTGGATTGGCGAGGTAGTTCACACGTGTATATATATACACGTGTGTATATGCAGCCATCTAGACAAGTTTTCCTATCCCTACATTAAGATATATATATATATATACATATATATATATATACATATATATATATGATGTCTGCCTTGTGGTATTTACAGTGTATCACTGTGAATATCACAAGCTATCCAGACACAGTCGGATGAAAAAAATCAGATCGAGACATGAAAAATGATGAGAAACACACTAGAAATATGAGGCAAATCAAATTTTAAAAATTAAAATTTATATTTACGTGTATACAGTTTTATTTCTATTGTAGTGTACTGTGTGTGTGTTTCATGTGACAGGTAAGCATGTGATGACTGGACTGGCAGTGAAGATGCTGTGAAGACAAGAACAGAGTGTCAGTGTGTGTCTGTATATGAAATGTGAATTGTATAACTGAGTGACAGTGTTGTAGTGAGGAGCTGAGTATGAATGTATAATGAGAGAATTGTACTGGAATTTGTAATAAACAAATTCGATTGAAATAAAATATTATTTTATTGTGTTCAAACAAATTTGTCTATTATATTCAGTTTATTTACAAGTACAATATTCCGGAAATGTATATGAAATGTGATGTGTTCAAATAGTGGAGTTATAAATAGTTGTACTGTTTTAATATTGGAAATAAAATATTTATATTTAAACAAAATATTGTGTAAATATATGAATGTTTGTGCCGTCGTATTTTATTTAGATACAAATATTATATTCCTGTCTGTGATGTATATATGAAACAGTATAGTAACAAACACATTTATAATAAAATATATTTGTTTGTTACCATCAAACAAAAATAATATAATTGTGTATACGACTGCGTTATATACAACATTCCCAATGTTTCAAGTAAAATATAATAACTGTTTTAGTTCTCACACCAGTCCCATGACTGACCTGGAGTTTATTGTTTTAACCTAAACTCTGGGTGCCCATATTTTCCACACGGGCAGCTAGTAGTTTTGGTTTGCGCAGATATTTCTTTTCATAGGATCCTGGATTATATTACAGCTGGAGCTATATTCGGAATGCTTTGTATCCGTGTATCTCTTTCAGTTGCGCTAGTGATGTATTTTCCGCTACGCATTGTATTATATTTTTCGCTGCTTTATAATTTATTAAATCTCTGATATTGTATTTCCAATGTGTAATTTTTATTCATATTCTGGAATATTCTTGTACTCTGATGTAATTGTTGTAATAGCAATGAAATGTTCTATTGTTTGTGCTCTTATGCGTCGTGTTCTCAACTTAATCCGGGCTTTCCCGTAAGGGCGAGTTTGGGTCGTTTCAGTTTGGTATCAGAGCTTTGGTTTACAGAGCTCGAGAACAAGGAACATTAGAACCAAACAAAAGAATTCATCAGAGAACTGGGTTAGTAATATCCAATAACAATGACTCCTTAGAGATGGGATCAGTAGTATCCTAGAATGAGTTTTAAAGAGTGTTATAAAAAAATGAAAACAAATTTAGTTTTAAAAATTAAATCTTATTATACGTATTTGAGTATATTATTTTATTTTATTTTGGATAATCGAGTATATAGAGATTTTGCATATATGCCTAGCTAGCGTGTATACAAAGTCTCAAATATGTTGGGCAGATATAGAATCACACTCTATTCGCCCGGAGATGACTCTGATGATACTGGTGATTGACATGTCAGCATCATATGTTCGAGTTTCGAAAGTGGGATATCTGCATATTTCCAATTGGCTGGTGCGAGAACCAAAACTAGATATGATTTATTGTTGTGATTTGCACTAAAAATATGGTTTTTGACTATGTATTAAAGTTATGTGTTTGAAAAGCTAATCAACTAATTGATTGCTGGTTATATGTTTGATTATTAGTTTAAGTAATAAAAATATTGGAATGATAATTAATTTAACCAACATGTGAATGAATGAGAAATTAAGAAAAATCAAATAATATATTGAAACTGAATTGAAAATTGATTGGAATCGCATACCTATACATATATATGTATGAACAGGTTATAGCAGGGAAGCTAAGAAGAGGAATAAAATTGTATGTCCAATAAATAGGTACATATTTACTATATTTATTAGGGTTTGATGATTTTATGAGCCGATTTGCTAGCCATTTGGCATTTTCTTTTTCTTTTTGGATGATAAGCGCCCTGTGAGGCAAGTTGCGGTTTTAAATATCAGCCCGTACAAAGGAGGTTATGGCGAATTTTTTTGAAAATTTAGGGTGTTAGCCAAATTTTTGAGAAATAAGAAAATTCATAGAAACTGAAAAGTTGAAGAATGAAAGCTAGAATAAAAGTTGAGTTGGTTAGTTAAACAACTTTCAACTTCATTCCTTTTCGACACCGAAAATATTTTAAGTGGTGGAGAATGTAACAACCAGGAAATTCAGAATAAATTTAAATTTTTTATTTTAGCTATTTTAATGGATTTTGAATATTTAAAATGATTTATTTTAAATAATAACGATTTAAATTTATTTTAATTGAAGTTAGAACGAATAAATTTATTTTAATTATAAAACGAGCCTGAAATGCCGCGGTAGTTTGAAAATTCAATTTCAAATTTCAAATGAATGTACAGGAATCAAAATAAATTGAATTTCAGTAAAACCAGAAATATTTAAATCTGCTTAATTATATCCTTCTAAAGAATGTGTAAAATCCAGATTTCATAATATAAATTAAAAGTTATGTCCAGTTTAAAATTCAAAATAGTCGCTATGGAATTTATATATATTTTAATATAAAATATAGCCCTTAAAAATAGCCATTTTGCAAACAACCTCCATTTTCGATGAGACCACTTATGTTGGATCCGGAATGTCCAAATTTTGCTAGATTCCGATTTTCATAATTTTTGGAATTAATATGTGAGCCTGGCAAAAGAAAATGTGTTTTGTCAATTTCAGTCAAATTGGATCGACCAGAAAATGGTCATTTTTCAAACGGTCTCCAAATTCAACGAAATTAGTTTCTTTAGGACCGTATCATCAAAACATAGCTAGAAATAATTTTTCTGTAATTTTTGGAGGCAGTATGTGGCCCCAATAAATTAAAATGTACGTTTGAATTTAATATATAATGATTTATATTTTAATTTTGATGAAAACTGATCGAAACGATAGTTTTGGCTTATGAAACATATCTCATTGTGTCCGAAATGGGGGTATTTAGCTTGGAGCGATAGTCGTTAGAGTTTGCTTGGAGTCCAGAGCGTTAAACAAGTTAGAAATGGATTAAATATTATAACATATATGCTATATATATATATATATATATACACACACACCCTAGTACCCTAGATTATTTATAAACCCTAATTTCCCCAAATTGGTTCAGCCGCTACGCGCAGAAACAATGTCCGAGAATGTTTGATCGCTTTATCTCCAATTTCTCGAAATCCAACAAACAAAATTGAATACTTCCAACTGAAATATCGTCGAGCTCGGCAAGATCTCAAAACTGGTTTAGTGATGATATGTTCTAGCGAAGTACTATTCTCGATTTAGGCCCTCAAAGGGCACGCGTTTTCATTGCAATTTCGGGTGAAAAGGGTAATTCAAGTTACATGGGATTCAAGGCGCGAGGAGAGGAAGCAAAGCTCGTTAGGGTGGCGGCGTTGGATCGTCAGCAAGGGGGTTAGGTTGCATGCGATGGCAGTTTTTTGAAGTAAGCAACGGGTTCATTGAAGAAGTAACGTCCAGGAAGAAAGAAGAAGAGCAATGGCCCAATTTTCTTAACCTGATGTAATTAATTAATTTTGATTACAATTAAGAAATTACGTATTACCCTTAGATGGTGTTAACTTCAAGTATTTATAACTTGGCCAAATATTGTCAGAAAAATCAATTTTATTATATGAAACATTATTTAAAAATCGGTTTTATTATATGAAACATTATTTAAAAATCAGTTTTATTATATGAAACATTATTTAAAAATTAGTTAAAATATAATTAGCATTGTTTTTAAAATATAATTAGAAGCATTATTTTTAAAATATAAATAGCTTTGTTTTTAATAACAAAATAAAAATAGCATGGTTTTAAAAATATAAAAAATATGATTTTTAAAAATATATAAAGCAAATGTTTTAAAAATATACAAAGAAAATGTTTTAAAAATATAATAGCATAGGTTAAAAATGTAATTTTCATATGAAATGTCGTGAGATAAAAATGCGATTTTTATCGTATGAATGAAAATATTTTTGGTTATGTAAAGATATGATTTTTAGTTAGAAGAAAATATAATTTTTAGTAAGTAAAAATATGATTTTTTTTTAGAGAAAACTAATTTATAAAAATACGATATATATATATATATTAGCAATATAAAATATGATTTTTATCTATATAGAATCAAAATAAAAATGTGATTTTTAATATAAAAATCGTGTGAAACAGATTGCGATGGAACTTACTGGAAGCAAAGTGGAATCCAAATCGTCCAATAAAGAATGGAGGAGTGGAAACCAAAGGTGAGAATCTTTCTCACTCAATTTATATTATAGTTAAATATATACTAGATGTAGACGGTGCTTAGTAGCACGTGACACTATTTATTATACAGACCATGATTGTTTGTTTGGATTGAATTGGCTGTATTGTATGTTGTTTGTGATGTTGAAATGTTTAACGTATTAAAAATAATGTTAAAATTAATGTAGTAGTTGAAATTAAATTATAAATACCTATTTATATTTAAATAGTGAAAATTGGCTAATTAGAAAAATAATTCAAACCGAATTAGAATTGGTTAAATTTGTTAACCAATAATTTATTTAAATTCACTGTTGTTGTTTGAAAACCCCACACGGGTATTGGAATGATATTTGACATATACTAATTCCAATGTTTAGTCGTATGTCAATCGATGCGTTGACAGGCTGTGATGAGCAATATTTATTTATTTTAATACTCATACATTTGTAAATTTCACTCTGAATGTGAATGGACTATTTAATGATTATTTATCATTATTGTTTAATACATGTGATGTATGGAATCCATATAACTGAAATTATATGGTTATTGATTGAGTCGCATTCCAATTCAGAAATAAAGAATATTCTTAAAATAAAGGATCTTTTGAAATAAAGAATATTTTAAAATAAAATGTTTTAACAATAAAAATCACAATTTTATTATATGTATAAACCAAGAAAAAGTATCATATGTTAGAATATTTTTGTTAGATAAAAATATTATTTTTAACATGTTAGTGAAGTGAATTAAATATTCATGTGTTGTATAAAATGTTTGAACAATAAAAATATCATTTTTATTGAATGTATAAACTATATAAAATATTCAAGTGTTGAATAAAATGTTTGAACAATAAAAATATCATTTTTACTGAATGTATAAAATATTCGTGTATTGAATAAAATGTTTGAACAATAAAAATATCATTTTTATTGAATGTATAAACTATATAAAATATTCATGTGTTGAATGAAATGATTGAACAATAAAAATATCATTTTTATTGAATGTATAAACCATATAAAATATTCATGTGTTGAATAAACTGTTTAAACAATAAAAATATCATTTTTATTGAATGTATAAACTATATAGTGTTGAATAAAATGTTTGAACAATAAAAACATCATTTCTATTGAATGTATAAACTTTATAAAATATTCATGTGTTGAATAAAATGTTTGAACAATAAAAATAATTTTTGAACAATAAAATATCACTTTTATTAAATGTATAAACCATATAGAACATTTATGTGTTGAATAAAATGTTTGAACAAAGAAAATATCATTTTTATTGAATGTATAAACTATATAAAATATTCGTATTTTGAATAAAATGTTTGAACAATAAAAATATCATTTTTATTGAATGTATAAACCATATAAAATATTCATGTGTTGAATAAAATGTTTGAATAACAAAAATATTTATGTAGTTAAACGCCCTTTTAAACCCGAATGGGTTTATTGATTGATTTTATCCATTTTATAATGAATATTGAAAAGAAGTGATTTCAAAATCCAAGACTTTGAAAATATTATCATTTAATATGATAAAGGTATAGAATATTCAATTTTGATTTAAAATTGAAAAAGAAGTTGGAATCGTTTTAAAATGAATTTATAAATATTTTATAAATACGATTTAAATGGAAATCTACTAAATATATATATTATATATATATAATGGCCTGAATAGAACGCACCGCGCAGCGACCGTTCATGAATTTCGACCATTAACTTCATATTAATGTAACAGGAGATCCGACCGTCAGATTCTCCTAAAACTAGAACCATTGAGTTCGTATCAAAAAAAGCTTTCCAATGAATATAAGAGATCTGAAATTTAATGATAAAATTTGGAATTATGTCCAAATCAATTTTAGAAAAGGTCGCTATGGATGCAGTTCGGTGGTCGTTATTGGAAACCGACTGTACGGGTCTTGATAAAATTATTAAAAATATGGAAAAATTTATGTAAAATCATAATTAATAATTTGGAAAGATTTTGGATGAAAAATTCTAAGTTTGAAAAGATAAAGTATATTTTTATTGAAATAAACTAGTTATTAACTAGAATAATAATCAAATGTTTTTAAATAAATAAATTGGATTTTGGGTTTGTCGTGGATGGTGCCTTCAATAACACTGTTCTTAAACCCCGATGAGAAAAGAATAAATCTTTAAATTAAGATTTGATGAAGTTTTCCAGTTAATTAATATTTAATTGGAATTGAATAAATTAAATTGGATTTTTGGATTTGTCGTGAATGGCGTCTTAAATAACACTGTTCTTAAACCCGGTTGAGAAAAGGTTAAATCTTTTAATTAAGATTTAGATAAATTTACCAATTAATTAATATTTAATTGGAATTGAAATGAAAGTAGATTGTGGGTTTATTGTGAACTGTGTTTTAAACGACATTTGTTCTTTAACCCATTTAGCAGTGAAAGTATAATTTGGAATTTAAAAATCTTTTATTAAGATTTAAATAGAAATTTTCCAAAGTAAAGTTTTCCAATTTAATATATTAAATTGGAATTGAACGGAATTCGTTTTGGTAATAATCGAGATGAGCTTCTGTGAATGAAGACTGTTACTATATATGGAATTTAAAAGGCCTTGCCGCTATTCCATTTATATTATCGGTCTGATATGGGAATCCATATCGATTATATACTGTTATGATTTCCGTGTAGATTCCATTTTTATATAAGATGATTTTGGGTTTATCGTGAAAAATGTTTTCAATAACAATTGTTCTTTAACCTAGTTAAAGACATGATTTATTTCCTAAATTTGAATAATCATTAAATAATGATTTTTGAGATTAAAACTAAACTAGAGTTTCAAAGAATCTTTAATTAGAACTTTAATTAGATCTTTATTGAATTCATGAAATGATCGAGAATGGAGTATCACCAGTTTTACTCCAGGCGATAGTTAAGTCATTAATTAGATTTGAACTTGAAGTGGTAATTAATTTTACCAATAACACCATGGTGTTAGATATGGAGTGTTACCAGTTTTGCTCCATGGGATGAATAGGTTTGGAGTGGGATAATAAATAATAAATAATAAATGTTTACTTTTTTAAGGTTCGTTAATCCCGACTAGTTTTATAAACCTTAATTTGGTTTGGAACTGTTAAAAGATAAAATAAAATCTTTTGAAATGAGATCCCAAGGAAGTCCAAAGAATAAATTTAAATGAATTGATCTTTGATAAAATTAATGGGAACCTTTCCCTAAAAATATGAATATTGGAATAAAAGAATATTCTGAATTGGAATGAGGCATATGATGTGTTTTATAGCACTATATTATTTATTATAAAATACGCGAGTTGTTCGGAAAGACCAGGTTTAACCTATTCTGAATAATTAATACGACGACTAAAGTTAGACAATGAAGATGGTGGTTGAAGACCGGAGTTCTTCACATCGTTTGGATGATTACCGATGTCATGATTGGGCTGTACAACCAAGACAAGGTAATAAGTGGTGATCGTCCAGACGTACTTGGAGATCGACGGATATGCAAGGACCTCTCTCCTGTATTGGACATATGGGACAAGGAATAATGTGCCTTCGGTTTCGTTCAGACCCAAAAAGGACTTGTAAATGGATGTGTGTCTGACATTGCATTTCATTCTACGCTAATTGATTTCTATTAAATATATATCTGTTTGGTGGCGGAGAATTTATTCTCTTGCTTAATACCCTTCTCTGAGATGTACGAGCTTAGAGGTTATATATTGATAGACATCAGTTGTATGGCGTGAATTGTCAGTGTGACATGCCAAGATGCTAATGATCAAGGCTTTTGTTGAAAAGAAGAATTTTGTGGTTGATGATCAAAGCATAGCTTTAAATAGCATAGCTTTGTGTATAGCATTACTTCGCGAGCCTCACACCCCGGTATGAACCAGAAACGGTAGAAGGACCCCAGGGAGGACATCGTTTCTTTCTAACTAGAAGTGGTGTCATGGTATGGAGCCCATACATTTTTACTTATGTGGATGACAGAAAGCGAGGTACCTCGGATATAGAGTCCCTAGTAGCTCAGATTTTTATGACCCACAGGGCAAGGAAACGTATTGTTCAGGAATTACTAATCCACTAAAGTATGTGTGGGCCGACCCTGGTGCTCAAAGGTGCAGTTGCGGCTGAGCCTGAGACATGGGCTAGATTGTCTCGAATTCGATAAGGATGATCCCTTGCCTTGGTTCATAGATGGAAGTCCAAATTCCAATAGGACATTGTATGGTTTTGATTGTAGAACTAGTTTGGCGACAAGATATATGGTACCCATGCCGTCTATAATTGGTACATTTACATTTGGAGTTGTTTTTAAACACTATGCACTTATAATATCAAAATGATTTGTTTTATACGTATCAAGCATGTTTGGCTATTATAAGGAAAACTCTATCCTCCGGCTTGTGTTGCATTGTGTGATGTGACCTGAGTCTTATAATAGCTTCATTTTTCCAAAAAGCATTGTGTTGTTTTAATTTAAACTAAAATTCATGTGGAGTAAACCCGTTCCATGTTTTATGGCGTGGTCCCATGATTTCCCAACTTTTAAAGTAAAATTTAATATCTGTTTTAGTTCTCACACTAGTCCCATGACTGACTTGGAGTTTATTGTTTTAACCTAAACTCTGGGTGCCCATATTTTCCACACAGCCAGCTAGTAGTTTTAGTTTGCGCATATATTTCTTTTCACAGGATCCTGGATTATAGCTGAAGCTATATTCAGAAAGCTTTGTATCCGTGTATCTCTTTCAGTTGTGCCAGTGGTGTATTTTCCGCTATGCATTGTATTATATTTTCCGCTACGCATTGTATTATATTTTCTGCTACTTTATAATTTATTAAATCTCTGATATTGTATTTCCAATGTACGTAATATTTATTCATATCCTGGAATGTTCTTATACTCTGATGTAATTGTTTTAATAGCAACGAAATGTTCTATTATTTGTGTTCTGATGCGTCGTGTTCTCAACTCAATCCAGGCTTTCCCATAAGGGCAAGTTTGGGTCGTTTCAATACACCTATTTGTGTAGTTATTTTGTAAATATGTTTGCATTACTTTAGTGAAGTTTTTATTTAAACCTGTGTGTAGAATAGCACTGATTTCATATATTTGGCAGCATGAGTATTTTTAAAATGTATATTTGAATGTCACAAATATAGATGTTGAATTTTAAATAAAATGTCTGTATTTTTATATTGATAAATATATACACTGCAAGTTTATATTAACATGCTGATGTGATATTATGCAATGTATGTACATATACATTTAGTGTAAATCAAATATCTAATTATAAAATTAGTCTATAATGCTCATGTCTTTAATTCTGCTATAAAACATTGGAAACTTTAACAAGTATGTCCTGTTTTAATTTAACAAAGTTTGTATCTAGATTATAGAATTTGGGTTTTGTATAATTCACCTTGTATAAATGCATAAGTTAAGAAACTATTATATGTGATGACATTATTGTAGACATTTGAATAAACATAAATTGTTGTGTATATTCATTCATGCATAATTTGCACTTATCACTAGGAATAACACTTGATTGCATAAATGAATATGGGATTATATATGATGGATCTGTTATATAGTTTTTCATAAGTTGTTAATCATTAATTTAACCAACATAATGATGCTACCGCCTTATTTGATAAGCTATGGAATTGTTTTGAAAATGTTTTTCATAAGGATACTTGGAATAGTATCCAATCCTTAAATATTTACATGTTTATCATAAAACATGATTATTTATATAAATCCCAACCAAATAAGATATGTTTGGATAGCAAGATATAATCTGCATATTTGCATAATTTTGGATGTTCACACCTACTATAAAATTTATATATGCTTTGTTAGCTATTCAAATATATATATATATATATATATATATATATATATATATATATTAGACAGTCTAATGTATATATACTTTTATTTTATAGCTGAAATGCTATCACTTGATCCTAATTTGAACATTATTGCGCATTAAGATGTGAAAGCAACTGAACCTATGTACAATTCTGGAAATAGTAATTATATAAAACCATATATTGGATGTAATTTATTGTTGGAGAACAGTAAACTAATTTAAACTTTGCATTTGACTTAATTGAAAGTTTAAATTTGGCTTTTGAAGCCTTATCTCTAGATAATTACTATTGAGCATGGTAACATACATTTAGATGTGTTATTAGTCAGACTAACCATGTCTATTCATTTGTTTTTGTAAGAGCAATTGCATACGCTGAAGTTGTTCAGCAGGAGAAGGGTTAAAAATTGCCAAGTCTGCAAGTATAATTTGAGACAAAAGGGGACAAGTGTGACTTGTCTTAATTTACAAAATGTTTGTATAAATTTTATGTTCTAGTGCATGGAACAGTAAGCATGTAAATGTCTCTATACTATATATTATGATGTATATGTAAATATATATTAAAAGGTGTAACATGAGCAATCTATGTATATTACATATATATATATATATCTGAAATGTTATTTGAAAATGCATATATTAGTATATAAATATATTAGAATTTGTCTAAGTGAAAATTGTATGTATGATCTGGATACCCACAAGGCCTACATTGTATGTGATGCATACTAGTAGCCCATGTGAGAACTGTTATTACCAATTTGATGTAAAGGGTAATGTAAGTCTGTATATTTATATTCAAAGTTAGACTGTTTTAAACAAAATTGGCCTTAAATATATTTGGGCTTGAACTTATATAAATTTTGAATTCTATAGACATAGGTTTTATATGATATTTCTAGTAAATATAAGATGGGAGCATGCCGTGTAGTAATGTTGATAACCAATACTTCGAATAGTTCGAAAGAAAAGGGATACCGCCTTAATAACATTGAATTTAAATAAATGTATATGCATTATATATTTTGTTTAGATCCAATTATTTAAAATACATATATTCTGATATGTATAAATAACTCTAATATTGTTTGCCATTACGAATTATTAATTCCCTTTAAAGCAAATTTTGTTATATTAAGTCATGGTACGTCTTCCAATAATACACTCATCAATGTCCAGAATCACTGGATGTAGGTAATGCCAAAGCATTGTGCATCATTTTATTCTGGTTATATGCGACGGAGTAAAAGTGATATTTGAATTGTATTATTGGGTCTGACTTAACTAAGTTGCAGTATAAAATTATGGCTTAGAGACAACAACATGAATTATTCTATATTTTGAGCAAATGAATAATACCGAACAAATGTTCATCATGCGATCCAAGAATTATATACATGATATAATTGACATAAAATGTCTACCTAAAAGGTTGTGTTTTGGAGATAGCCAAAGCTAGGTCAAGGCATGACTAGATATGGACACATACATATATATATATATATATATAGAGAGAGAGAGAGAGAGAGAGGGATGTCAATTTGAGTGGGAGCATATTTTAGTTTAAATTACACATTTATGTTAATATAAAATTTTGATTGTCAAAATTTATATTAAATAAATATTAAAGAATCGATTATTATTTATTATCTACTATAGATATTAAATAACAAAATAACTCCAATAATTTAAATTAATCCTTGAGAAGGATAAATTAAATTAAATCAAATTTCTTGACTAACAATAAAATTTGAGTCTGCAACTCTAGTGCGGGTGGTGGGGGTTCCTAGCTCCCCTGGGAGAGGGAGAGAGTTCGATTCCCGCCTCATGCACTTTAGTTCAAATAAGGGGGCTTACCATGTGAGACGACCCCGAACCCTGTACTGACGGTGGCAAGGGTAATCTTTGGGATATAACACATAAACAGATAACAGCAGAGCAGAATTAAATAAATACACCAGATAATGAACAATAGAATATACTGGATAAACGTAATCATCAGAGTTACACAGTATACAGGATCATACTTAGTACAAATACAGTTCAGCTATACATAAATGTCTACAGCGGAAAACAAACATAATATGTACAATAGGAGCTGAACAGCATAAAATAGATAAATGATAGAATCCATCCTCAGCTCCAGCTATCCAGAAAGAGCCTGCTAAAACCTGAATACAAGGTTGCCCATGTAGAAAGAGGGGCACCCGAGTTTGCAAGTGAAACAAACTACGAGTCAGTCATGGGACTGGTATGAGAAATCTACTTAACACATTTATAATATGGCTAATCACAGGACCACGCCACTTTCGTGGAATGGGTTTACTCCATCGGATTGCCAGTGCTTTAAAACAAATAATTCTTTTAAACATCGCAATGCTTTTTATAAAAATGAAGCCATTATAAGACTCAGTTCCCATCACACAATGCAACGCAAACCGGAGGATAGAGTTTTTACCTTATAACGGCCAAAATATGCTTGATACGAATAAAACAAAAGCATTTGATATTATTACTAATGTTTATATGTTTCAAAAACAATTTCAAATCATAACTATCAGTCATAGACGGCATTAATGCCCCCATATCACTATGTCGCCATATATAGGTATACAATCAAAACCGCACAATCACGTATTTGGAAGTTGGATTTCCGTCATGAACCAAGGCAAAAGATAGTCCTTACCGAATTCGAGACGCTCTAGCCCGTGTCTCAGGATCAGAACGCATCAACCCTTTGGATCGTCAGGGTCGGTCCACTGATGTGGATTATTATGCCTGAACACTATGTTTCCCCGCCCTTTGGGGCGTCAATGAGCCAACGAATGACTCCATCGGTCCCGGATCGACCGATATAACCGAGGCGCCTCGCAATAGTAACAACCACATAAGTCAAACTCGTCAGGGCTTGTAAAACCACTGACGCCACTTATAACTAGAAAGAAACGCATGCCCTCCCTGATGTCCTTCTCCCGTTTCTGGTTCACACCGGGGTGTGAGGCCCGCGAATTCACGTTATACACAAAGCCACGCCACACTGGCGGTGCTTTGATCATCACCACAAGACTTTGCTTTTCAACAGAAGCCTTGCTCACAGCACCTTAGCATGCCACACAGGCAATTCACGCCATGTAACTGATGGCTATCAATCACACAGAATGAATTCCAATGTCAGACACACAGTCCATTTACAAGTCCGTTCTGGGTCTGAACGAAACCGGAGGCACTATATACCTCGCAAACCCATCGATCTCCACGTACGTCTGGACGATCACCACTCATTATCCATATTTCGGGATGCCTCCCAATCAGGACATCAGTTACCATCCAAACGAGGTGAAAGATTTCCGGTCTTCAACCACCGTCTTCATCTTCGATTTCTTATCGTCGATTTAGTTATTCAGAATGGGATAAACCCGGTCTTTCTGAGCAACTCGCGTATATAATAAACACGTGCTACACGAACACAACATACGCACATTTCAATTCATTAGTCACTAACCGTAAATCAGTAAGAGAACGATTTCCCAAATATTAACCCCGAAGGCCGAAACCAACATCAGATCAAAATCCAGGAAACCATTCGACTTAGCCAACCTTCAGTTAGTTTCTAAATTTCACATCCATATCGTTTATAATATTTTATAACGATTTATCGCTATTTTTATTTATTTTAAAATAGCCAATTTATTCAAACGACGCTTCGGGCCATAACGCGGCCGTGGCGCTGTTTTTCTTCAAATTTGATTTACACATATCTGAAATTATAACCGTTGGATCTTCACAAAATTTACATCATTATAAAGATCTATTAAAAACGAATCCAACGGTTCCAGTTTCGGGAAAATCCAACGGCCGGATCTCCCGGTACAATCGTTTGAAGTTTCGATTTCAAAATACGAACTGCAGCGTCGTTATTCGATTTAATTCAATTATATTTATGTATTTATATAAATATAATCGATTTTGGCGCTGTTTTTCTTCAGATTTGAATTAAACAATCCAGACAATCCAACCATTGGATCTTTACAAAATTGGTGTCGTTTGAAAGATATTTCCAAAGCGAACCCAACAGTTTCGGTTTCGGGAAAATCCGTTGGTCGGATCTCCCGCACTAATCGTTTGAAATCACGGTTTCAAAACACGAACTGCAGCTTCGTTATTCGATATATTTCCATTCTATTTTTATATATATATATATCGATTCTTCGATTTCAAAACTTTATTTTTTCATACATTTGATAAAAATGATATTTTTATCAAACCGTCTTCTATTTCAACACTTCACTATTTTTAACAATTCATGTATATAATAAAAATGTGATTTTTTTTGTAAAACAATTTATTTCAAAACACGACTATTTTATATAGTTCATATAGATGATAAAAATATGATTTTTATTATAAAACAATTTGTTTTAAAACGCGAATACCATTCAACACATGAATTTCTATTCAACAAATGAATTTCTATTCAACACATGAACGGTTTCTATAGTTTGTATATATATAGTAAAAATGTGATTTTTATTGTTAAAACAATTTATTTAAAACACGAATACCATTCAACACACGAATATGATTCAACGAATGAATTTCTATTCAACACATGAACGGTTTCTATAGTTTGTATATATATATAGTAAAAATGTGATTTTTATTGTTAAAACAATTTATTTAAAACACGAGTACCATTCAACACATGAATATGATTCAACGAATGAATTTCGATTCAACATATGAAGGGTTTCTATAGTTTGTATATATATAGTAAAAATGTGATTTTTATTGTTAAAACAATTTATTTAAAACACGAATACCATTCAACACACGAATATGATTCAACGAATGAATTTCTATTCAACACATGAACGGTTTCTATAGTTTGTATATATATATAGTAAAAATGTGATTTTTATTGTTAAAACAATTTATTTAAAACACGAGTACCATTCAACACATGAATATGATTCAACGAATGAATTTCGATTCAACACATGAAGGGTTTCTATAGTTTGTATATATATAGTAAAAATGTGATTTTTATTGTTAAAACAATTTATTTAAAACACGAATACCATTCAACACACGAATATGATTCAACGAATGAATTTCTATTCAACACATGAAGGTTATTCAACATATGGAAATAATTTCAACAAATGAAAATTATTCAAACACATGAATATTAGAGAAAATTTCGGCAGCATAACGGTAGGGTAGTTAAAATCGGGACCGTCCCTAGTACGGCTCCTCGCTCTACCTTAAAGCCTCACAGCTTTTGACAATGGGGATTCATGCATCTAGTTCGCACGCAGGCGGCATGTATATTTCTTTCATTTCCACAAACTAATCCTATGTGGTTTCAACCAAATATTTCTCAACCACAAACGGATATTTTTCAACCACAATCAATCAATTTCAACCACAAACAATTCTAATCAACCATTCGAAATCAACCAAATTTCACATCAATCACAACCAATAAATATCGTCCATGGTTTGTGGACGAGGGGCGTATGTATATATATATATATATATATATATATATAAGCATTTCACTTCTATTTCAACACATATATAATTTTTACAACGCATATATAACTTATATATCGAACGTACAACTTATACAACGCTTATACAAGAGGTGTACAACGCTCATATAACTCATACATCGACTATATAATTCATACATCGTCGTTTTCCATATCGTTTATAATTTAGAAATCTCACATTGGGTTCCACTTCACCAAAAAATAGTAGAAGGCTCAGAAAAATATGCGGTCTCTTCTAAAATGTAGAAGACGTCCTCACGGGTCCACTGTCTCTTGTTTCACTGGATTTCGATCACACATGAAAAAGATATGATTTTTACAAGTTTGCAATGGTTTAAAAGTGTTAAAATTGATTTAAAATATACAAAGCTGATTACCTCAACTTGATGTTCAAAACTAGGTTTAAGGTTTTCGGCGAATCCTTGAAGCGAGGTGGAAATCCGTCAGCACCACGTTGTAGAGCTTCGAAGGGCGCACAAATCGAGGTGGGTATGGTGGCACTCGGTGGGGCCTAGTGTTCGTGGTGGCGGCGGAAAGGGCTGACCTTGGAGGAGGTGGTTCTCGCGAAATAGGAGGGGGGAGACGGGTATGGATTTGGAGCTGGAGAGGAGAGCTTCAAAAAGTTTAACTAGAGGGGGGTCTAACTCAGCCTGGATTCGCTGGAAATTGGCTGGGAAAGAGGGGATGAGTTTCGCCGTCGACTTTAGGGGGTATCGGGGAAGAAGAATAATGATGGGCCAATAAGATTTTTTTCTTTAATTTATATATTTTTAAATTTCGAAAATACCCCCTTTCACACACGAACCCCAATCTAAACCCAACGACTGTCATCCCTAGCGTTTTACCCCCATTCCGAACATAATGGGATATGTTTCGAAGGCCCATTCGAATGTTTTAGTCAGTTTTCCTTCAAATTAAAATATAAAACATTCAATATTTAATTTGAACGTATATTTCAATTTGCCGGGGCCACATACTAATTCTAAAAATTCCCGAAAAATAAATCTAGCTATGTTTTGACGATACGGTCCCAACAAAACTAGTTTCGTCGAATTCCGAGACCGTTTGTAAAATGGCCCTTTTAGAGTCGATCCAATTTGACTGTAATTAACCAAAACACATTTTCCTTTGCCACGCTCCAATACTAGCTTCAAAAATTATGAAATTTGAAACCTAGCAATAACTTCACATCCCGGATCCAACAAAAATAGTTTCGTCGAATTCTGAGGTCGTTTGCAAAATGTCTATTTTCAATGGCGATATAATTTCTATAGCGACCTTTCTGAAAATTCATTTGGACATAACTTTTGATTCCCGCTATGAAACTTCGATTTTTCAGATTCGTTAGAAAGGTATTCACTAACAGATTTCAATATTTTTGGTTTCACTCATATCCGTTTTGTTTTGCACCCGGTATAGTCAATCAAAGTTTAAATTCAAATTTTGAAACTACCGCGCCATTTCAGGCCTTGTTTATAATTCAAAGTAATTATATTTAATTTCAATGTCGATTCAAACTTACTTTTCATCGTTATTATTTAAAATATTTATTTTAAATATTTAAAATCCACTAAAATATCCAATTTAAAAATTTTAAATTGGTTCAGATTTTCCGGGTCGTTACACCATGTGCATTGCCTGATGACCCCGCGGACCGCGTTAGGTGCACTAGTGGGAGTTTTACAGCCGTGTCGTTTTCTCTCCTGAAAAAAATAAAAAAAAACATTAAAATTTGAGGATTTTCCTCAAACAAATTAAACGTAATTGTTTTAGAAATAAAGGGAGGATCTAAAATAAGTTAAAGTATGACTTCAACTAATTAAGATATAAATGTTATAAGGTCCACTTATACATCTCTAGTATTAGATACTAGATACGAATCACATAGATGTATGTGAATTTACAGAAATTGCATAATAAGTAGAAATTTGATAAAAGGACAAGTGGACTTACGATTGGAAATGAAGCAAATGTTGCTAGATTACCCATAGGAAGTTGATTCTTGTTGTATATACTAGTTTAATTAAATAAATAAAATAATTGTTATTATGAAATTCCACTTAAAATAAATGTTATGAAAGATCTTGTTCATACAAGCTTGAATTTCATTTGTAATAAAAGGAACAATTGTTATTCATTTTGATTAAATGAAATGGTTAATGATCTTTGTAAATCCTTAACTATTATGTACTTGACATAAATACTGAGTGGATTAAATTTAGTGATTTAAATCTAGCATACCTTTAGCATTGTCAGTTAACCCATATAAACAAGAATAGCATATCAAAACTCCATTATGATGGAATTATGAAATCATTTGATTTTGAATCATATGAAGAATGCAAATCTTGTTTATTTGGCAAAATAACCGAATCACCTTTCACTTGACAAAGTGAATGGGTGACAAGTATTGGGTCTTGTACATAACGATGTATATGGAGCAATGAATAATAACGATGTATATGGAGCAATGAATACATAAGCTAGAGACATGTTTTATTACTTCATTTACTGATGGTGTCAGTAGATACAGATATGTGTATCTTATGAAACACATATCAGAATCCTTTGAAAAGTTCAATGAATTCAAAATGAAGTTAGAAACCAATTTCAATAGAAAATAAATACTTTTCAGACAGATCAAAGAGAATATTTAACCCAACTATTTAATGACTATCCAGACGAGTTTGAAATTATTTCACAACTCGCTCCATCTTGAACACCATATTAGAATGGTGTGTTTAAAAGGAGAAATCACATCTTATAAGATATAGTACGATTAATGATAAGTCAAATAGATTTTAAAATAAGTTAAATTTAGAACAATTGCATTTAATCCTGCTAAAGCAAGTTTGAAGACGCCATATAAGATATGGACTAGGAAATGTCCTAGTATGTCTAATGCAAAGATTTGGGATGTAAAGCGTTTGTTAAACATCCTTCCTTTGATAAGATTAGACCCAAATCAGATAACTATTTTATGTAATATCCACAAGAAACAAATGGATATTATTTCTATAAGTCCTTTGAGAATAAAACGTTTATTTCTTGACTTAATATCCATTTAAAGGAGAACGAGTCTCTAAGAAACTGATGGGAATGAAATAGAATTCGAAATGTCTTAAAAACCACAAAAATTACATTAAATCTTGTATAGACAAGAAATTGAGTGGCAGTGACACAATAATTCTAATGTTATTTGATGGCACATTAATTATTGTAAATAATACTAGTTTTAAAACAAGAAATAAATACTGATTCTAATAAAGAAAATGTTTGGATTAAGAAGTTCATAATTGAACTTAATTCATTGTTGATCCAATGATATACATTGCGACAACAATGTGGCTATTGCTCAGGCCTAGAATGTTAAACTCATTATCAATTATTTAAGAAATATAATTCTTAAGTGAATTGTTCACAGAATAAATGAACATATCTGCAAAGTTATAAAAGTTGTAATGTTACAGACCTACTAAATTAAACTCTATCGCAATAGAAGTTAAATAGTCACACTAGTTTCATGAGTATACGATACATGAATGGTTGACTCTAGTGCAAGTGGGAGATTGTTAGAGTTTATGCCCTAGAGGCAATCCATTTGATAAAACTATTGATTTTTTTATTTTATTTGGAATAAAATATTCTGTTATGCTATATATATTTACGGCGTAATATAAATATTAACATAATATAACTCCTTAAAATAATAATATGGATTTGTATAGTTCAAGTAAGTGACTTGAACATGAGATTATATAATATATTGAGTATTATAATTCTTAAATGTCCCTAGTCAAGTTTTATTAATTATATATAGGACAACAATAAAACATTGAGAATAGTATATTGATTGACTGATGATCACATCTCATTGATCATTAATATACGTGATATTAAAGTCAAGATATAAATACGTATTGGAGAATAGCATATTGGGCTAACCCAACATGAGATAACTACGTGGAATATAATTAAAAGTATCATAAGTTATTCTCATAATGAAAGTGATGTAATGGTCCTCAGACCTGAAATCATTATAATTTTATTCTAGGATATTTGTGTTTTGATATCGTCTAAATTTACTCGTAACAGAGTAACGATAGTGGTGGTTATTGGATACATCTCGAGTCGAATGAAATTATGAATGATCTAGATGTAACGTAACCTTACGATATATTTGTAGTCATATCCATAGGCCTCTTAATTGAGTGAGACTGTGAAATGCATGGCCGTGCTCAAATATTGATTTGTTTTAAAACAGTTTTCTCATCGATCAAGATAAAAGGATCAATTTATAAAGAGGATGATACGATCCATGTCTTGAGCTTAATCCTGTATATATTGGTTAAAAGGATTATATTACATTGATACACTGGTCACAAGAGGGATTGTATCGAATCATTGATATTATTATAACTTGGGTAACAGCGATGTATTACTAGATGCCGCTCACTGTTTACAATTTAAATTTTGTTTAAATTGTTGCCAATGTTATGATAACCTATAGGGTCACACAAATGAATGATGAATAGGGTGAGAACCATTTGAAATAAAAGGAAATCAAATAGGTTGAATATTTCTTTTATTTTAAATGGTGACCGGGTCAATAGGTTTTCCACATATTTCGTATTGCAATGTTATAAATCAAAGAGGCCGATCCCTTTTCATTTTATTCATTCCAAATTTACACGAGATCCAGAAAAACCCTAGAAACCCCAAATTTGGCTAGTACCAACTCATTTCTCCTTGATTTCGTCTAACTATCTTGAGGTCGACGTTTGTGGATCTCCAATAGAGGCGCTTCTTCTCAGGCGCTTGTGTTCGATTCAATTCAGACCAACTACCTTTTAGATTTGCCATTTGATCCCAAGAAGTAAGGTATTCTTTCTATGATTCAATTTTGAATTTGATTTATTAACTATGGTTTTTAAAATTGATTGTAATCCGCTATTAAATCAATCCTAAATTACCTTCAATGAATGTTCAATTAATTGCTATGATTTTTTCGGTAAGGCCAATCGGTTTTTAAAGTGGTTCATAACAATTTTTATAATATTTAAATAATAAATACATGGAAGCTAGTATATATATAGCATGCATATCCACTATAAAAGATAAAGGAAAAAGAGCACTAAACGACTCCACCTAGGGAGTGTAAGTAGTGTAACTATCCAAAGCAAGAGCACTAACTTGTAACAATACATTACATGAGCACTAACAAGGTACATAGCATTACATAAAAGGGGACATACATAAAACTAAATACAACTACGAACTGCAACTTATCTTCACCTACAACCCTGCAAAGTGTCACAAGTGACATAGGGTGTCACACACCAATAGTATTAGTCATTGGGGATGTTCTACCCTGCCATCATTTCTATCTTCTAACTTCTCGTAACTGGAGCTTTTAGGTCGTTGTAACCAAGAATGGTAGCATCCAAAGGAGAGATGAAAAAAATAGGTGATTTAACGCAACAGGTGGAACCAAGTTGCTTAAGGGTCTTCAACAACGACTTTTTGTGTGACTTTGTTCTTCAACAAAGAAGAGGACGGTGTCACTTTCTTGAATCTAGTCTATTTAAACGTGAATAATATTTTATCGAGCCTATTTAGAATTCTGAATCTAGTCTATTTAACATTATTAATATTTTAAATGGTGAAATTTATTTAGAATTTTGAATCTAGTCTATTTTAACTTGGTTTTGAATTAGTTTGGTAAATATAAATTTAATTTTAATTTTGAATCTAAATGGTCCTGTTAAATTTAAACGTTATTAATATTTTAAACTAGCTAAAAATATGTTGTTTGAAAAATTGTAAATTTGATTTTGAAATGGAATTTAACGTGAGAATTTATAATTTTATTTATTAAGTTTGAATTTGGTTTTATTTTTAATTTCAAATACGTATTTGAAATATAGATAAAATACACTTGTATTCGGTAGTATATTTAAGGTTAAAATACTATGGTATATATACTAGAAAAATAATAATTATTTATGTAATTTTGGACACTTGTAATCTGGCTGAAATTATTCAACACTTATCCCTTTTGCTCTGAAATTCATACCACATACCCTTATTCTAAAAAAATTGCCTTTGTTCCTTTTTATTCCCACTTCCCCTTCTTCATTTTAGTTATTCTTCCTCAGTCGAAAGCCCTTCATCCCAAAACAAGAAAGAATGGCCTCCATTTCAATCACTTCTCTAATTCATTATCCCTAATTCAAAGCCAAATTATGTTCTTTCCCTTATCCATCGTTTCGCCCGACTCCAAGCTATCGCCTCCACCAGCACCATCGTTGCTGCTTCTCCACGTTAGAAGCCACCAGAAATCAATGTTGTTTTCTTGGTTGCCCTAGCCATCGTCGAACCCCAGCACCGCTCCTTATCCCTTAGTCGCATCTTTTAGGTGAGTTTTACCTCACGATTCACTTTAATTTCAAGCATTTCAACGTCAATTTAAGGCTTGAAGTATATTAGTGGGTGGTTGTTTGGTCTGCTTGCTCGTTCAATTTGGGCTTGTGTTCATCGTTATCCTTGTCATTGATATGCTGTGAAAAATTGCTCTTGTTGGCCACACCTTGATGTTTTGACTATGTATACTTGGCATTTTATCAGATTTTACGTGATGGTATTTTAATTTAATTTATAATGTGCCCTAATGTAACACCCCGTATTTTCTATAATCGTATAAGTAACTAATCAGAGAATAATTAAATTATAAAATAAGAATCAAGGGAAACGGGTTGCGCCATTGCATTCATCTCGAAATTCTGCTAGGAAATGAGTCCGATTTTTTGAGAAACGGAGTCCGTATGAAGGAGATATGGCCCTCCGAAGTTTCAGAGAATTTCAGAATCGAAAACAGCTCGAAAATTCGAATTCGAATTCAAAATCCCAGAACAGGCTGGGCGGGAAAATTCCCGCCCATGGACCAGGTCTACCCAGGGGTCGACCATAGTGTCGACCTCCTAGGGGCTAGGTCGACCATAGTGTCGACCTAGGGGGACCAGGTCGACCATAGTGTCGACCTGGGGGTCGACCTGCCTCCCGAACCCTCTTTCTGAACCTGATGCATTCTGATGTATTTAGACTCATTTTTTGTCTAGATTCGTCCGCCTAATCCTATATAAACAGCCCCCTAGCCTCATTTTCTCTACACAATTTCATTCTGTCTATATTCTGCCTCTGTTCTAATTAAAAATAAAAAATGGCGTCGCTACCCTGTTGGAATCAAAACTTGGACTGATGAATCTTCTTCCAACCTGAATAGAATTAAAAGCTAAATCAAATCTCAAATCCAAGTTTAGAGCTACGACAATTAAAGAGGAATAATTCAGCATTTCTGCATCAACAACAGTTTATTATCCTTTCTTAAAACCACGAAAGGCAAGTACAATTATTTTCCGCTATAAACTGTAATTATAATTGTGACATGATTATAAATCTGAATCTGAGGTTATGTATATTCTTATCTGTCAGATCTGTTTTTCTGTGACTATTCTGTACCTCTTTCTTCTTTCTGTTCTATAGCCAAGCTACTACGAGCCTGCACCGAATCTCATAAGAGATTAACGCACGAACGCTAAATTTTGGGACAAATAATAATGCATAATTGGACATGAAACTGTTGCCTATGAGACTATTGCCCGTGACTATGATTCATTGACTATGAGGATATTGCCCATGACTATGATTCATTGACTATGAGACTATTGCCAATGACTATGATTCATTGACTATGAGACTATTGCCTATGACTATGATTCATGACCATGAGACTATTGCCTATGACATTGAATAAGAAACTATTGTAATTAGTCGCTCATGACTATTGTGGTTAGCTGCCTATAACTATTGTAGTTAGTTTCTTATGCCTATTCCCTTAATAATGTTGGATCTCATATTTAGTATGTAACTTTGCTAGTTTATTCCCATTCACTGTTATGTACATCAAGCCTATAGGGCCATTTCATGAGTGTTTAGAGAAACTGTGGAAACATGTTATACGGGGATTGGGCATTGCTTAATTGTGTAAATCTGGCATAGCAAATATGTTGGCATAATCTGAATTGGCTATAATAGAGAATGATTTACATGGACATAGTGGTAAACTAGAATATTAGATCTAGTTTTGACATGAACTGTAAATGGGAATATTCGGGCTAAAATTTGGGGCATATGTTGTATTATGAATTATGACCTTAATTTAGGCATGTAAGTTTAGGCTAAATTTATGATTGGGCAAGATATGTAAATAGAGTTTTAGATATATATAATCTGCTAAATCTGTTATCTGCTAAATCTGTTATATTGCCTAATCTGCTAGTTCTGTTATATTGCCTAAACGGCTAATTAGGTTGAATGGCCTAATCTGCTAATTATGTTAAATTGCCTTATCTACTAAATCTGCTAAATAGCCTAATCTGCAAAATCTGTTATCTGTTTAATCTGTTGAATGACGTAATCTGTTGGAACTGAAATGCTGAAATTTGAAGTATGTGAATCTGTAGGCTCGACTTAAAATTGAGCAAAACTTGTTAATATAACCTCGAATAATCTGCTGTAACTTGTACAGAAGTTTAATCTGTTAAATAAACAAAATTAGTCTGATATCTGAAAAATCTGTATTGGAATGAATTGGCTATGACATGAGGTTAGACTCTGTTTGCGGTAGAAGCCTGCCCGGAACCAACTGGCTTAACCAGCGACCGCAAACTGTCAGTCTAATGTGAGAGGTCGTCGGCATAACTAAAAATATGCTTAGACACGAGGTTAGGTCTGACTTGTGGCAGAAGTCTGCCCAAAACCACCCGACATATCCAGCGGCCACAAGATACCAACCTAATGTGAGAGGTCTGTGCATTAATATTAATGCAAATTTGGGATAAATATGATGTCTAAAACGTGTTGGGTAGATACGGTTAAACCAATTGAACTAATGAATTTAACAAACCTGTTTCGTGAATATGTAGGCCCAATTACAAAGTTAGACAAATCTGTAAATCTGTTAAATCCGTATATCTGATCCGTTAGTCTGTAAACTTCTCTGATCTGTGAACTAGTTGATCTGAACTCTGTATGTCTGAACTTGTAAATAAGTTAACCTGAAATATGTTAGTCCGGGGGACACAAGGTTAGGAGGGAAATTACTTGTGTCATCTGTTGTTTGGGACCCATATTAGTCAGTAACCCTTTCTGGTATCAAAACTTTGACCCAACAAAAGGTAGGTTCCGGGCACGCTTACTGAACTAATTATAAGTGGTTCATTCTGATAATGGCAAAGGGTGTTGATGGTGCGTTCCAACTGGGTAATGTGCGTGCATGGATCACGGTCTGCCTCTGAGGATGTAAGACGCCGTGACATCTGTAAATATGTCTGTGCCAATTGGTTGTCACTTTAGGGAGTGATACACCCTATTGTGGAGCCGACACAGGGTATTTATGTATTAGGGAGGCGATCGCTTGGGGTAGGGTTTTAGGGTACACTTAGTTCTGTCTATTTCTGTTAGTACCGTCTTTTTCTGTTGGGTGGCAACACCTGTCTGCGTGGTACCGTCTGTTCGGGTGGTAAAGGCCCATTTACTAGTGTACACCTAATTCTACATTCTGTTTCCGTAGGGATTAATCTGTTTATGTTTCTGTCTGTTTCTGTTCGGGTGGTAAAGGCACATTATTAACATTCTGTTTCTGTCTGTTTCTGTTTGGGTGATAAAGGCCCATTATCAGCATTCTGCTTCTGTCTGTTTCTGTTCAGGTGGTAAAGGCCCATTATTAGCGTTCTGTTTCTATGGAAATTATTCTGTTCCTGTTTCTGCTTCAGTTTAGACATTAGGGTGACACCTAATCCTATTATACTAGTATTAGTGCAGAGAAATGAAAAATAATATTATTCTGTTTCTTCTGTTTAACCTAAGTACATCTGCTGCTCCTGTTACTGTTATCTCTCATCCAGTTTTATTTGCATGCCATGATTATTATTATCTGTTCATATGCTGAAAGTCACTGGACTTGCCAGACTTTATGTCTGACCTTGCTTGTTTTCGCCCCTTTTCTTCCGTTCCCCCCAGGTTTTCCAAGGAGGGAATACTTTAGCTTGATCCGGATTTCTTCTGCTTGAAGTACTCAGAGTGATTAAAGTATGGCTTGACTCTTTATGGCAGCTTCTGTGGGGATTATGACTTTAAATTTTGTACTCTGATGATTTTCTGAACAAGACTGATATTTATGTACTTGAGATTTTGGTAAAGATGTAACCAAACTGATTTCTGTTTTCTGCTGTAATAAAGTTATAATTTCTCAAGTATTGTTTATCTGTCTTGTAAATTTCTGTTCTGTCTACTAAAACGCTCCACCAAAGTTAAGGCATTCCCTTTGTGAGTGACCTTAATGGAGGTGGGGTCTTACAATTGGTATCAGAGCTGAAGGTTACCAGATTAGATAAAAAGTTTTTGAAAACTATTTTCAAAAAGGTCTTAAAAGGAAGTATTTTCAAAAATAACGTTTATTTTGAAAAACATAATTCCCAAAAAGCCGTATATCTATCTTTTCCGTTCTCCATTTTAAATCTTTCTCTTTCATTCCAGCATGTCTGGGAATCTTAACTTTCCAGAGGGCGTGCTGATACCTGGTTGGTTCAGGAGGTACTTAGAGGCTAGGGCCAACGATGCAGGCCCAGCAGATATTCCTCCTCCAGCTGCAGCGATTCTTCCTCCTCCGCCCCCACCTCGTGCAATTGCTTTTTCAAAGATCTGTAAAGATTTTAGGGCCATGGGTGGAAAGGATTTCAAGGGAACTGTATCATTCGTAGAAGCAAGGAACTGGCTCAAAGAAACTGAGGATCTGTTCGTTATCTTCGAGGTGAACGATAGCAGAAGGCACAATTGGCGGTGTGGTTACTCGAGGACGAAGCTTCCTATTGGTGGGAAGTCACTAACGCCGAGAGACCGGTTGAAACATGGATGGATTTCAGAACAAGGTTTGAGACGAAATTCCTCTCGCAAGCTGAACGAAGTCTACAACTGGAAAAGTTCTTATCGCTTAAGCAAGGAAGTATGACGGTCAAGGAATACGTCAACCAGTTCAACCAATTGGCTAGGTTCGGGATAGATTTAGTCAACACCCAGCATAAAAAGGCTATCCGCTTTGTTAAAGGATTGAACGAGCCACTACACAGCCTAGCCATGACCCATGTACCCATGGGAGCGACTTACGAGAGATTGGCGGACATGACACTACTGCACGAGGAAGACAACGGCAAGAAAGAGGCAAAGAAGGAAGAATCACAAAATAAGAAAGCATGGCCCAAAAAGGAAACACAAAAGAAGGGTGAAAAGTCTGAAGATAAGAAGGAGAAAAAGTGCTTTACTTGCGGAAGCTCGACTCATCTGAACAAGGATTGCAAAAAAAGAAAGGGCACTTGCTTCAACTGTGGTGAGATGGTACACTTCACTAGGGACTGTCCGAAGAAACGAGGGCAAGGGCAGAGGGCAGGACCAACTTCTGGAAGGTAGGCGAACACTCTCGAGACTAGTGGATAGGATAGAAATAGGAAAACTTTCTGTAGGAGGTTTGATTTCTTTTTCTGATTTTTGAGTTAAAACTCTTTTCTGATTCTGGCATTTCGATTCTGTAATCGATACTCTGCACTTGAATACTAGTATTGTTTCTAATTCCGCTGAAGACCCAGACCCATAAGGGTTATGACTCATCCAATTGTGCTAAGTTGGGTATCTGTGTTGAGCGTTAAGTTGACTATGACGCATACATTCTGGGTTTTTATCATGCTTAGGTTCCTAAGAATCATTTAGTAATCTGATCTGTACCGGTAATCTGAAAATATATATCTGAATATTTCTGATAAGTTTGAGATTTCCAGTTTTGACATTGTCTAAAGAGGGTAATCCTCTGGGTGTCAGTCCGACGTTGATTTCGGTCTTCGGGGTTGATACTTAGGGGAGTTTGTCTCTCAACCAAGGTTTAATGGAAACCAAGTTTTTGTTTTATCTGTACTCGCTTCCATCATTCGACTGTATCCTATCGATCGAATCTTCGAACTTTAGGCAGAAACTAATGGGTGTAAACATGTGTTTGAGACATGTTATGTTTGATGGTTGCAAGTGGATGCAAGTGGTTGCTAATGGTTGCTCGTGGATGCATATACACACACTAGGCACTAGATCGGCTCGAATACACTCTCATACTGCATATGGATGTGTGAACATTTTCAATTTATGTGGATGCAAAATGATCGACTCATCACATGGATGTTGCATATGAATGAATGGTTGTCACTCATATAAGAATGATATGTATCAAATAGGAAAATTGCATACATGTTGGACTCATGGCACTAACATAATTCGCATTAAGGAGGTCAACTGAATCAGTGGACCGCCTGATCTTTGCATTAGATAAGGAACATACACACACACTTTTGCATATGTTCATACAACATTAGAAGTTTTCTAAGGACAATGGATGCTTGTGGATGATGGTTGAGTAGATGGATGACTGGATGGTAGGACACATTCTTCTCAACTTGAAGATTTCGGGGATGAAATCCTTTAAGGAGGGGAGAATGTAACACCCCATATTTTCTGTAATCGTATAAGTAACTAATCAGAGAATAATTAAATTATAAAATAAGAATCAAGGGAAACGGGTTGCGCCATTGCGTTCGTCTCGAAATTCTGCTTGGAAACGATCGGAATTTTCGAGAAACGGAGTCCGTATGAGGGAGATATGGCCCTCCGAAGTTTCAAAGAATTTCATAATCGAAAACAGCTCGAAAATTCGAATTCAAATTCGAATTCAAAATCCCAGAACAGGCTGGGCGGGAAAATTCCCGCCCATGGACCAGGTCGACCTGGGGGTCGACCATAGTGTCGACCTCCTAGGGGCCAGGTCGACCATAGTGTCGACCTGGGGGGACCAGGTCGACCATAGTGTCGACCTGGGGGTCGACCTGCCTCCCGAACCCTCTTTATTAACCTGATGCATTCTGATGTATTTAGACTCGTTTTCTGTCTAGATTCGTCCACCTAATCCTATATAAACAGCCCCCTAGCCTCATTTTCTCTACACAATTTCATTCTGTCTATATTCTGCCTCTGTTCTAATTAAAAATAAAAAAATGGCGTCGCTACCCTGCTGGAATCAAAACTTGGACTGATGAATCTTCTTCCAACTTGAATAGAATTAAAAGCTAAATCAAATCTCAAATCCAAGTTTAGAGCTACGACAATTAAAGAGGAATAATTCAGCATTTCTGCATTAACAACAGTTTATTATCCTTTCTTAAAACCACGAAAGGCAAGTACAGTTATTTTCCGCTATAAGCTGTAACTATAATTGTGACATGATTATAAATCTGAATCTGAGGTTATGTATATTCTTATCTGTCAGATCTGTTTTTCTGTGACTATTCTGTACCTCTTTCTTCTTTCTGTTCTATAGCCAGGCTACTACGAGCCTGCGCCGAATCTCATAAGAAATTAACGCATGAACGCTAAATTTTGGGACAAATAATAATGTATAATTGGACATGAAACTGTTGCCTATGAGACTATTGCCCATGACTATGATTAACTGAGTATGAGACTATTGCCCATGACTATGATTCATTGACTATGAGACTATTGCCTATGACTATGATTCATTGACTATGAGACTATTGCCTATGACTATGATTCATGACCATGAGACTATTGCCAATGACATTGAATAAGAAACTATTGTAATTAGTCACTCATGACTATTGTGGTTAGCTGCCTATAACTATTGTAGTTAGTTTTTTATGCCTATTCCCTTAATAATGTTGGATCTCATATTTAGTATGTAACTTTGCTAGTTTATTCCCATTCACTGTTATGTACATCAAGCCTATAGGGCCATTTCATGAGTATTTAGAGAAACTATGGAAACATGTTATACGGGGATTGGGCGTAGCTTAATTAAGTAAATCTGGCATAGCAAATATGTTGGCATAATCTGAATTGGCTATAATAGAGAATGATTTACATGGACATAGTGGTAAACTAGAATATTAGATCTAGTTTTGACATGAACTGTAAATGGGAATATTAAGGCTAAAATTTGGGGCATATATTATATTACGAATTATGACCTTTAATTTAGGCATGTAAGTTTAGGCTAAATTTATGATTGGGCAAGATATGTAAATAGAGTTTTAGATATATATAATCTGCTAAATCTGTTATATTGCCTAATCTGCTAGTTCTGTTATATTGCCTAAACTGCTAATTAGGTTGAATGGCCTAATCTGCTAATTATGTTAAATTGCCTTATCTGCTAAATCTGCTAAATAGCCTAATCTGCAAGATCTGTTATCTGTTTAATCTGTTGAATGACGTAATCTGTTGGAACCGAAATGATGAAATTTGAAGTATGTGAATCTGTAGGCTCGACTTAAAATTGAGCAAAACTTGTTAATAGAACCTTGAATAATCTGCTATAACTTGTACAGAAGTTTAATCTGTTAAATAAACAGAATCAGTCTGATATCTGAAAAATCTGTATTGGAATGAATTGGCTATGACACGAGGTTAGACTCTGTTTGCAGTAGAAGCCTGCCCGGAACCAACCGGCTTAACCAGCGACCGCAAACTGTCAGTCTAATGTGAGAGGTCGTAGGCATAACTAAAAATATGCTTAGACACGAGGTTAGGTATGGCTTGTGGCAGAAGTCTGCCCGGAACCGCCCGACATATCCAGCGGCCACAAGCTACCGACCTAATGTGAGAGGTCTGTGCATTAATATTAATGCAAATCTGGGATAAATATGATGTCTAAAACGTGTTGGGTGGATAGGGTTAAACCAATTGAACTAATGAATTTAACAAACCCGTTTCGTGAATCTGTAGGCCCAATTACAAAGTTAGACAAATCTGTAAATCTATTAAATCCGTATATCTGATCCGTTAGTCTGAAAACTTGTCTGATCTGTGAACTAGTTGATCTGAACTCTGTATGTCTGAACTTGTAAACAAGTTAACCTGAAATCTGTTAGTCTGGGGGACACAAGGTTAGGAGGGAAATTACTTGTGTCGTCTGTTGTTTGGGACCCATATTAGTCAGTAACCCTTTCTGGTATCAAAACTTTGACCCAACAGTAGGTAGGGTCCAGGCACGCTTACTGAACTAATTATAAGTGGTTCATTCTGATAATGGCGAGGGGTGTTGATGGTGCGTTCCAACCAGGTCATGTGCGTGCATGGATCCTGGTCTGCCTCTGAGGATGTAAGACGCCGTGATATCTGTAAATAGGTCTGTGCCAATTGGTTGTCACTTTAGGGAGTGATACACCCTATTGTGGAGCCGACACAGGGTATTTATGTATTAGGGAGGCGATCGCTTGGGGTAGGGTTTTAGGGTACACTTAGTTCTGTCTGTTTCTGTTGGTACCATCTTTTTCTGTTGGGTGGCAACACCTGTCTGCGTGGTACCGTCTGTTCGGGTGGTAAAGGCCCATTTACTAGTGTACACCTAATTCTACATTCTGTTTCCGTAGGGATTAATCTGTTTCTGTCTGTTTCTGTTCGGGTGGTAAAGGCACATTATTAACATTCTGTTTCTGTCTGTTTCTGTTCGGGTGGTAAAGGCCCATTATCAGCATTATGCTTCTGTCTGTTTCTGTTCGGGTGGTAAAGGCCCATTATTAGCGTTCTGTTTCTGTGGGAATTATTCTGTTCCTGTTTCTGCTTCAGTTTAGACATTAGGGTGACACCTAATCCTGTTATACTAGTATTAGTGTAGAGAAATGAAAAATAATATTATTCTGTTTCTTCTGTTTAACCTAAGTACATCTGCTTCTCCTGTTACTGTTATCTCTCATCCAGTTTTATTTGCATGCCATGATTATTATTATATGTTCATATGCTGAAAGTCACTGGACTTGCCAGACTTTATGTCTGACCTTGCTTGTTTTCATCCCTTTTCTTCCGTCCCCCCAGGTTTTCCAAGGAGGGAATACTTTAGCTTGATCCGGATTTCTTCTGCTTGAAGTACTCAGAGTGCTTAAAGTATGGCTTGACTCTTTATGGCAGCTTCTGTGGGGATTATGACTTTAAAGTTTTGTACTCTGATGATTTTCTGAACAAGACTGATATTTGTGTACTTGAGTTTTTGGTAAAGATGTTACCAAACTGATTTCTGTTTTCCGCTGTAATAAAGTTATAATTTCTCAAGTATTGTTTATCTGTCTTGTAAATTTCTGTTCTGTCTACTAAAACGCTCCACCAAAGTTAAGGCATTCCCTTTGTGAGTGACCTTAATGGAGGTGGGGTGTTACACCTAATGTTCCTTTGGGTTAATTTATTTGGTACATAATTGCATGGAAGTTTTTTTATTTTTAATACGAATTATAAACATGCTTATATATCAAATGGCGGGGCTACTTGGATGTACGAATTAGAAGCATTCAAACAGTGGTTGAAATTCATGAAAGTTATATAAATAACATATACGAGCCTTTGTTAGGACGCCACATACATAAATAATTGTCTAGCTGAAACAGGTTTTGTTTGCATGTTGTAAACCTAAACCTCTTCTTGTTATTCATTTCCACACTGTCTTAATTTATGAACCTAGCAATGAAAAGTGCACATCTGTTCCATGAATTTGGTTAATTTGAACTGGATACGAAATTTAAGACATAATTGAATAAAGAAATTTGGTTAATATAAGGTTTGAACTTGTATTTCCTTTTATTGGTTGTACTTATTGATACACCTGTGTTGTACAGGCTTTATAATGTAGAGTCTTTATCCCCTTACTTAAAGTGATTAATATTGGGTATGTTCACTTGCCAATATTAAATATATACTTGTATATATGTACAAATGTACGGGTTTATTAGAGCTTGTGCACTATCTACTTTTACTTAATATTGTAGTCGGTCAAGACCCAAGGCTTAATGGCAGTCTTTTCAAACTGCATTTAATTAAAGATTTTAGGCTCTTATACACTTGAACTTGTTGAACCCGAACCCTGTTACGTTGAACGTATGTCACATGCCCTTAAGACTAGTACTTTACACACACATACACACATATATATATATATAAGTATGAATATAACATATCTTGTTTTGTGAAGTAAATAAACACTTGTTGTTTTGAAGTTATGTTGGCCTTACTGAATTCACATATAGTGTTAAAAGGACAGTGATGTTGAGCAAAAATATGTAAGTTCGGTCTTGCCTAACTTTATAAATCTGAAATATAATAACCATACGCTCCTGCCAAATTGTATTGCAAAATGTATGTTGTTGGATATTTGTATATAGGAGTTGCAACAGCATGTTAATACATATATACACGTAGCTTTACCATGTCCAAGCCAAGTTGATCCTCTGGTTTGAATTAATGGTTTTGGCATAATTTTTTTAACCCATTTCAGTTTATATTTTTCCACGTATGAGTTCGTGATGGATTGTTGCATGCTCGATTTACAGAGTGTACCCTGAACTGAAACCATGCTATGCGCCACCATACCTTGTTTATAAATTTGAACTCACTATTCACACTTGATTCTAACACCTGCTGGCATGCACCAGTGTGTACTGGTTTGGGTTTGTTATTGAGTTGCCTTATCACCTTGAAATTGCATTTCTTGCTTTCTCATATAGTGTTATAATTTGGGTGTTGTCTTTGGCCCTTAACATTTGCCCCTGTTATGCAAAGGTCTACTTCGTTGCTCGCACACCCGATCTTTTCTTCCTCATGTATTCTATTGCTTATTAATTCATCTTCCTATTGGTCAGTTATTACTACTTTTGGCTTGAGCTTGGAGCTTATTGTACTGGTATAAATTACATGTGTATGTGCAGCACCTTTTCAGTTACACCCGCTTTTGCCTTGAATCAAAACATGAAATATGTCGTTTACATATGTAAACATGAAATTAATAATGCAGGTGTTTGCCTTGCAAACTTAACTGTTCTGAAAAATTGAATACACATTCGTGATTAATAACTGTATTTAAGAGTTGAGGTTAACTATTTTATTTGAGTATTTTATTATAGTCGGTTTACTTGAATAAAGTTAATTCTGACTCGAATTTTTTGTATTTTGCATGGAACGCTTGGGTCAGAACCAAGTGTTGCAGATTTAAAGACTTCGGCTATCGAAGTTAGAGCATTGAAGACGCTCGCTCTGGGTTCGTCAATCTATAAAATTATTTTTCTTTAAAATGTATGTATTAAATTCCACTGTAAAAAGAATATTGTATAAACTCTGATTTTTTAATAAAATATTCGGTTATGAAATAATTAGTGTTTATTCTAGTGTGATCTGTGTGTATATTCGATTTAAACCTTGTAAGCTAATTAACTATCTATCATTTCGAGTTGGTTTAATTACCGATCTGAAGCGGTCAAAAGGGCATGTTGTCACAAGTAGTATTAGAGCTTTAGTTCGACAAAGCTTATCTTAATGGGTTTAGAAACGCATTAGAGATAGGATGACATATCCTAGAATGTGTGAAATTGACACTAGAATCACTCTAGAGATAGAGTATTTTTAAAAATAAACTATTTTGAAAATTCAAAGTGTTTCAAAAATTTAAAATTTCTTTTCAAATCTGTGTTTCAAATAGCTCCTTCAATAAGATCTTCTTAGATTTCGATTCCATTTGAAATCAATCGTCGAGTTGCCCAAAATTTATCAAAGAAAATATAAGTGAATTAACGAACAGCTTATTTAGCCAAGTATTTTGGAATTTTTTCAAGTGATTTTGAAAAGGAAGGATATTCGACTTTGTGAATCATAAATGATTTCTAAGATATTGATTCAGGCTCTTGAAAGATTTTATCTTATGTAAATATAGAAATTATTTGGAAACCTTGAAATATTCAAAATGAAATTTGATCTAAAGGAATTTGATATGATTTATATAGATTTTAAACGATTTTCTAAAGCTTTTGATTTGGGATTTGAAAGCTTGAATTTGTATGGTACTTGTTTTGAAAGATAGAAAATGCTATCGACTAAATTTAGATTTCTATTTTCTAAAAAAGGAAATTGATTTTCCAAGTTAATTGGATATGATGAATAGTTTATAAAAGTTGTTTATAAACAAGGATTTCGACGACTTGAATCCCGATATTTGAAATGTTTAAAGATAACAACACTATGATTTGAAAGAATTTGTAAATTATTGTTGCAAAATGGTATATAACTTCGAGATATGAAATGATTTGTTCTGTTACCATGGATTCTGGTAACCTTTGACAAAAGGTTGGGAGTGTGATTATGTTTGTATTCCCTTGATGACTCTAGAGTTCAGAGAGACATCATTTATCAATATTGAATGCATGAGATAGGTCATCCTTAGGCCTTATCATCGGAGGAGAACCTCCCTAATGGGTGACATAAGTATTGATATGATTTTATCATAGAATATTTGAAATTTCAAATAATTTTGGTTTTAAAATCCCAAAGTAAAGTATGATTCAATATGAAAGTAAAATTTAATACTTCAAATGATTTGAAAGTAAAACTGAGATCTTAAGTTGAAGTGATTATTTATACTTCAAGTTTTATTTACAATCAAGGTTTTAGAAAAAACAATTTTGATGAATTTAAACTTATATGAAATTTTCAATTTTAAATCCTTTTGTTATTTTGTTTTCAACTAAATTTAGCAGTAGTAAATATTTTTTTGCATACATAAGCATGATTTTAACAACCTCTCCTTTTTGAGGTTGAAAAGTTTTAAGGGGTGATTGTAAGGACCCAAGATTTTCGACGTTTTAACATATGAAATTAATTTAGATTTAGTATTGAAATTGTTGTTTATACTTCAAATTTATCGCTTCTTTTAGGTTAGTTTTACTTCATGATTCACTTTAATTTCAAGTATTTCAACATCGATTTAAGGCTTAAAGTACAATAATGGATGTTGGTTTGGTTTGCTTGCTCGTTAAATTCGGGTTTCTGTTCATCGTTACCCTTGTCACTGATATGCTGTTAAAAAATTGAACTTGTTGGCCATACTTGTACCTTACTTCCTTGATGTTTAGACTGTGTATAATTGGCATTTAATCTGATTTGCATGATGGTATTTTGAGTTAATTCATACTGTATCCCTATGTTCCTTTAAGTTCATTTGTTTGAGACATAATTTATGGAAGTTCTTTTTTTAACACGGATTATAAACATCCTTAAATGTCAAACGGTAGAGAAGCTTGGATGTATGTCGTATGACAGATACTAGTTGTAGTCGTTTGTTTAGGGTGGCTTTTAGAAGCATTTAAACAGTGGTTGGAATTCATGACAGTTATGATAAATAAAATATCCGTGACTCGATTGGGACACCACATATATAAATAATTATGTAATTGAAACACATTTTGTTTGTATGTTGTAAACTTGAACATTTTCTTGTTATTCATTTCCACCTTGTCTTATTTTATGAATGTGGAAATGAAAAGTGCACATTTGTTCCACGAATTTGGTTAATTTGAACTAGATATGAAATTTAAGACATAATTGATTAAAGAAATTGGGTTAATACAAGGTTTGAACTTATTGCTCATACGTTTGTGTTGTACTGGCTTTATAGTGTAAAGTCTTTGTCCCCTTACCTAAATTGATTGATATTGGGTATGTGCACTAGCCAGTATTAATTATATACTTGTATATATGTACAAATGTATGTGTATACTTGTATTTGAGCTTGTGCACTATCGACTTGTACTTGATACTGTAAACGGTCGAGACCCAAAGCTTAATGGAAGTCTGTTCAAACTACACTCAGTAAAAAATAGGCTCTTATACACTTGAAGGTTAAAACCCGACCCCTATTATGTTGAACCTGTGTAACTACATTTAAGACTAGTATTTTACATATATATATATATATATATATATATATATATGGTACTGGGCAATTGCAATTTTTTTGTTTGTTATCTTTATTTCCACCACGCTTCTCTAGTGCATATTCTGATAGTATTGGGGTTAATGTAGTCTTTTTTGAAATTTGTAAATAATCTTTGTTAAATGAAAAAGATCCATTGTCACTTAATAAAAAAAATCTAATCCTAAAATTAGTTTTATTCCGTCTATGTTAAGTTCTAGTACCCATACTTGTTTTATATTATATTGTGGTGACCATTTATCACAAGTAAACTTACATTTATGTTTTTTATTATATCTGTACATATTTTTGTAGTTCCGTCAAATTGCATACTTTGTTTTGGTTTTCTGCTTTCGTGACATGTTTTAGAGGTATTATACTAGAACATATAGTTGAACTAGTAGCTCCTGTATCTATAACTGCTAAAATTTCTATTTCAGTTCCTTTTATATTTACTTTTGTTGGAACCCTTAATTCTTTCGAATTTCCTGTATTGCATATGAAGGGAATATTGATTGGTATATCAATATTGTTTAGATTATTATCTGTGATTAATTCATCTTCACTAGTTGTTATAGTTTTTCCTTTATCAATGTTTTGTATTTTTATTTTTATTTCCTCAATTTCTAAATCAAATTATTTATTCTTTCTTCTAGGATTTTTATTCTTTCTTCATTTATCTTTTTTCTGTCTATATATATTATTTTGTTTTCTCTTGGTGGTTCTATGTTAAATTTATTTTTTGCACAAATTTGACATATTTCTGTGGTACATTCTGTATATTTATACCTTTTGTCAAATGCAGGATACCAAGGACAAAATTCACATTTTGTTGTATCTGTTCCCATTCTAAATTTGAAGTTATGGGTACATATATCTTTATTAACCTTATTTAACATGTATTCATTTGGTGTGTTTTCTTCGAAATTTTTTAATTCATTAATTAGTGTATAATTTGCTGAACTTATTTGTTCTTCTTCTTCTAATCCTTATAGAGATACTATTGAATATATTGTTGATGTTTCTGAGACATCGGAAGCAATTTCTAATAAGTCTTCTTTAACTGAATCAACAAGATTTGATTCACGCGTAAAAAGATTATGTTTTTTGGGACATGAAGAGGATAAATGTCCTTGTTGATTACATGCAAAACATGTAATGGTATTTGTATATGTTTTTCTGGGGTTGTATTTCCTAACATGTTTTTCTTTATTTAGAAAAGGTTTTCTAGCATTTGATTTTCTGAGATAATATTTTTTAGCATATCTTTTCTGAAATTTGGGTTTATTATCTATTTTGTAATTTCTTGTTCCATATTGTTGTGGAGTATATATTTGTCCACAAAGTCCATAGTTTTTCTGCTTTAACTCTCTTTGGATTTGTATATACGTACACTTCTTTTTTAATTCTAAAATTATATGCGTTATTCTTATTCCTATGTTATCATATCCTTTAGGAAGATTTTCTAGTTTATCTTGGTAACATTCTATCCAAGACCTATGTATTTCTTTTCCCAAATCACCTGATAATTTGGAAAACAGTTTATTTCCTATTTCAGTACTGTAATAATTTCCTGAAATAGTTGCATAATGTAAAAATTCTTTTAGGAATTTTATTATGTATTTCCAATCTAGTAATTGGATTTGTTCAAGGTCTCACATAGCTTCTTGTTGTCTAATAGTTTTTCCTGTATTTACATTTCTTCCTGTCATTATCCTATGTATTGAGTGGGCAAAATTATATATATTGCTTCCTTGTGCTACTAGAACATTTATTTCGTCTAGAAAGTTTTTCTTATATGCTTCCCATATAGCTTTAGCTATGTCACCTAAGTAATTTTCTGCTATTCTTATCATTTCTTCACCAGAATTAATATTTGTATGTCTTGCTGTATAGTCTCTTGCTATAGCAGCAGTCCATTGTTCTAGATAAGTATCTAGCAGCTGTGGATGACATTCTGTTACATTTAGGATGACTGAGTTATTTTTGAAAAAGGATGTTTCATTTGGTATTCATTTTCCAACTGTTCTTATATTCTTATTTTCATTTTTGTATGGTTCAACTAGTTGTCTAGGTGGTTGTCCTACATCGTAAGGCATTGGTTGGTCCTAATTTCTATTTGGATATGTTATTCCTGAACTAGCAGTTTGTTCATGGTCAACTAGCTCCATATGTTCGGTGAATTCTGATATTATATCTTCAAGAATACTGTGTTCTATGGTTTCTTTATTGTCTCCTTTTGAATCTTCTAAGAAATTATCAAGATTATGTATTTCTCTTGTCCTTATGTTATTCTCATCATCTATGTAAACAAAGATATTTTCATTTATTTGGTTTGTTGACCTTAAGGTTTATTCTAATTCATATATTTCAAATGGTTCAAGAACCATTCCTAATTCTTTTGGGTATATTATTTTATCCATTTATTCTTTTGTTTAATTCTTCTGTTTCTTCATCAGTTTCAATTTCTTGTTGGTTTGATGGTCCATAGTCTCTGAATCTTATGGACATGGATTTGTCTAAATTATTATATGTTACAACATCATTTGGTTTTAATGTTGCTGTTGTGTTATTAGGATTTTCAATATTCCATTCATGACCAGCAAGAATAGAAGAATCTATTTCCATTGGTTTTATGAAACTTGTTCCTGTGGAATTTAAGGTTTCTATTACCTTATCTAATTTTATTTTTATTTTTGTTGTAAATTTAGACATGCATTTTCCCAAAAATGTTATATCTAAAAAGATATTTTTTCCTATGAAATTTTCAAATCCTTTAGATTGTATTATTATTTTTATATGTTTGTAAAAATCATTTAATGTCATAGTAAAATTTGGAGCTATATAAACAATTCCTATATTATTGTTCATATCAACTTCCATCATTCCAAATATGGCTTTGTGCATATCTTGGTGCCTATCATCAATTAATATTAATAATAGTTTTGTTCCAATTTTTTGTCTAACTAATCCTCTTATGCCTATGACTATTAGTCCTAAGTGGATTAATTTATATTTCTGGATTTTTAGTTGTTTTATGGCTTCTTGTGACATTAAACTTATTATCTGTTGTGTTCCATCTGGAATAGAAAGCATTTCTTCCCTATGGTGTCTATACAGTCCTGTTACTGCTGTAAATAATCATATTCTATAGATTTCTCTAGGATTTAGTAAATTTAGTTGATTATTGGAAAATATTTCTATGTCTCTGTCTAAGTCAATTATTTCTTCTAATTGGGCTTGTGTATTATTAGTTCTTCTTAGCATGTTATCAATCCAGCCTGTGGATGATAAACTATTTGATTCTGTTGGTCTATCTGTTATAGTTCTGGATGGTCCCGTAAAAGATAGTCTTCTATTGTTCATATTTGGTCAAGTTTTTTATACATAAGGAAATTAATTTTAGTTTTTCTACTTATAATATGTGTTGTGGGATCATTTGGTCCTAAATTCATTTTATGCAAGCTTTCTGTAAGCTTAGTTATTTCGAATTCTTGTTCTTTACCATTTTTGTCTATATCAAACATTTGTTTTTGAATATTGTCTATTTTGTTCTGGACTTGAGTTAGCATGGCTATTATTATGTTATTTTGCAATATTTGTGTCTTATCGCTTTTTCCTGGAACTTCATCTTTGTTATACCCTACATTTATAGTTGGGTCCGTAAATCTATAGTTTGTTTCTACAAACCTAACTGCTTCTTGATAATATTTTTTTCCGTAATTCATTAACTTAATATTAAGATTTTTATTTCTTCTATCATTTTTTTCAATTTGTTGTATCTGTAAATCAAATTGTCCTTTTAGGTTTACTATTAATTCTTTAGAATGTATTTCAATATCTCTAGGCTTATTTTCTTCTATTAAATATTTAAGTTTTATAATATCATTTTTATTGGGGAATTCCTTTACTTTTATAACTTTAAACTTTTCTGTGAGTTGTTTAAGGGTTATTTCCAAACTGTCTATTTTATATAGGTTAGTTTTCAAATAATCTTGGTTATTTGATATTTGTTTTAGCAGTTTATTTTTCTTAATTATTCCTTCAAGGACTAACTGTATCAGGTTATAATGTTTTTCATTATAGAGATTTAAGTTTTCACTTAATTCTATAATCAAATCTGTAATTGTGTTCATATGTTCGGATTCTGAGTGTGCTTTATGTGTATACATATTATCCTTTATATAACATATGTGTTTTTGTTTGTCTAAGGTAATAACCTTTTTATTTGGATTACTTACTTCTAAATTCAAATAGCTGAATTTTTTATAATTCATGTTTAATTCGTATTTATTGGGCCAAGTAATCTAACTATGCTCTGATACCAATTAATAGGACAAATATCAGTCTGAAATTAATAGGACAAATATCAGTCTGAGTATCTTTCTCGTGCATTAATAGTCTTTTAATTAATTTCTTGTGCATAGACCATGGTATATGAAATCTAATTCTTCAAAGAAATAAGATTTAGTCATTTCATCTAACGGTATATCCAGCATATCTAGTGTTTCTACTAAACATTCTATTGTACCAATTAAATATAAAGTCATGTCTATAAATAGTTCTAAAATATTAGTAATAAGATGTAAAATAGAGTAATTATATGTTTGCTTTAGAGGCATTTAGTGATAGCATTCGGGTGAATAGTGTTTGTAAATGAATAGTAATAAGGCCAATATGTATGCTATAGAATTATGCTATAGAAAATATCTAGAAAATATTTATGGAGTACTTGTTATTTTTTCTGTCTGAGTATGTAGAATAATACTATCTTGGTTGTATAAACAGTGGTTTTTGGTAATAATACTCTTTTTTTTTAACCTTAGTGGCAGCTTGTAGGTTAAACCCAAGGGTGCACTAAGTGGATGTCTAAACTGGGAATTAGGAACCTCCTCTATTCTCAGAGTCTTCTAATTTTTGGTTTAGGCTCCTGTAATTTTTCTGTCCTACCGTGTTATTGATCATGATACAGATCCATATCAAAATCATAATCATAATCTGTGGATCTGTTTCTTTCTTCTTGTTGTTCTATAAGATTTGTCCACTCTCGATGAAACGAATCTAGAAATCTTTGGCTTAAAACTATATTTTTGTTTTGTGTTCTATTAAGATAATGGAAAATATCTACTTCATTTAGTACTTTTAATAGGTTTAAGCAAGAGTCTGTTAAATCTACGAGTTTAGTTGTGTATTTGTGTTTAAATATATTTGTAATAGTATACTGGTCCTTTTCTGTTGATCTGTGTTTTTTAGGACAAACATATTCTTAGTAAGAAATTATTCTTCTAAGTAATTTTGTAAAAATTCCATTAGTAAGTTCGTAATTTTCTTAGGTTTTATATATGATTTTAAAAGGAAGACATGAAACTCAGAATACTTAGCAAAGCAGGTATTATGGTATTCCAGATTAATATTATCATTAGAAAGTTTCAATAATTTTGCAGTATAACAAATTCTCACCTTTTCACTCTAAGGACTGCATCCCCTAAACGGCTAATGTCTATTTGACTGACGCCTAAAAATGGGTACTTAGTTCTTTCAAACGAGTTTACGTCTTTTGAATTTTGTTATATGCAGAATAATTTTTGCTTAATAAATAAATAGTTTATCTGGAATTAAATGTTAAAGATCATATCTTGGCCGCTTCATCTTTCTTTTTTGATTCACGTCTTGAATATTTAGCTCATGTTTTCAGAAGTAGCCATTAAAGAATATATTTGCAGAATTTGCATATGAAAGTTTTTTATTATTTCACTCTTAGAAAACTTACAAGCTTTACTTTTACACACTTCGATATATTTTCTACATGATATGGATGCTAATTTATAGCCTTAAGCATTCGGTTACACACAAATATAAACATACAGCTGTCCATATAAAGTGTACAACTGTCTACACAAAGCTTAATAATATTACATATTATAGATAATGCTTCTCCACTCTTAATTTTTTATTCTACATGTGGCTTCATAGAGAATCTATTAATATGGAGTAGCTTTTCTCCTTGTCCCCGTTAGTCCTTTGTTTGGGTAGATCTAATTAGTGTTGTTACATCACAGCTTTCTACCTTGTCCACATATGTCCTTTGTTGAGTGGATCCAATTAGTGCTGTCACATCATGTCGGGTGTTTCATTTTTTATTTCCATCTCTTTACTACTTGTAGATTCACAATCTTCTGGAAGTTTTGTTTGTATTTTTTTGTCAATATTTATGATGTTAGGCCTGGGATGAAAGATGTCAAAATGCCTATATTCTGGGCCAAATTCTTCTATGTCTCTTGATATGTATATCTTTGTTACTTGTGATTCTGCATACAGCTTGTAATTCGTTTTGTCTGCATTATCCCAATTTAGGTTTTTCCCTATTATGTAGGCATGATACCTTTCATAATGTTGTTGTTCATTCATTTTTGGTGTAGACTTGTATGTGAACTCTGTATGTTCTTCCCAAATGGGAAAATCTAAATCAAAGTTTTGTGCCTTGATTTTGATTATATGTCTTGATGGATCTATTATGTCATTTCCATAATGAGGAGGGACTATTGTAACTCCAAGATGTAGTTTTGTATCAAGGATCTCTGTGAAATAATCTGTGATTGAATTGAGAGGTTCTGTCAAATATGTCTGATGCCATCCATTTAGGTATAGTTCCTTGATGAATCCGTAGTTCAATAAAGTGGCAGGATCAAGGGTGAATTTGTTGTGTACTAGGTATTTGTATTGTGAGAGTCTTAAGCTTATAAGAGGCATAGATGCAAGTATTGTGCACCTGCAATCTGTGGAGAAGTCTTTACAATCTGTAAATTGTTTTTACATGGATTATTTTGGTTTTTTATTATTTCCCATGTAATCTTAAATCCAGGGATTTTTTTGTGTAAAGATCTTTGTCAATAATGAAAGATTTCTTTGTACGTAGTTGCATTTTGCTCTTTTGTGGTCTGTAGAAAATGTATCTCTCTATTGAAAGTCTCAGGAAAACAAATTGTCTTGTTTTTTGTTTGTATTGGAGTGATTTGTGGAATTTGATCGAGCTAGACCATTTTTCCCCTTTGTACTTCTTTGGCTGTTATTGTTGCAAATGATGTCTTGGGCCTTAGGCTTAATTCTATAGCAGTTAAGTCTTCTTCTTTTATATTTACTCCTGAAGCTATAATTTGTAATTGTTTGATACTTTCTGAGACTATGTAGTCTTTTCCAAGCTGAATTTCTATAGCTTCCTTTGCTGTCTCATAATTGTAATAGCCTTTGAAAATTGGTATCCCATATCTGGGGTTTTGTTCAAGTTCTTTTAGTCTTGGTATCATCTCTTCCCAAGAGATATATATGCCTGCACTTGGTCCATTAAACAGGCAATAATGTGTAAATCTCTTTGGTTTTTCTTTGTTTGTGAACATATCAACAAGAGTATATAAGATGCTGAGTTTTCTACTATTGTCTGCTCCTGTTGTTGATAAGTTCCATATGTTATCACATATTGACTGTTGTTCTTCAGTTAAATAGGCATTTGTGACGAATCTGTTTTGTTTGTATGTCTTCAGGAATAACCCACTGTTTGTCATTGGTTTTGTGTGAGACATTTCTGTTTCTTCTTCCCTATTTAAGAATTACAATCTTCAAGAATATCAATAATCAGTCTTGATAATTTATCTGGTAGTATATTTAAATTACCTTTGATATGTTCCCATATAATTTGGGCACCACAGTTTAAGACTGCATTTTTGAATTTTAACCATCTATTATTTATTATGCTTTTTTCTTTTTTGTTATTTGCATATTTTACTATGGATTCACAGTCTGTTCTGATCGTTATTTCCTTTTGTTATATTATGAAAAGCCTAAATGACTCTAAGATATATATTATTGCTAATATTTCATAATCTAAAGAAGTCATATAACCTTTTTCTTTATATGTTCCTGAAGTATATCTACAAATCTTTTCAGTGGATTTTGGATCGGTTTTATGCTTTTTACTTAGTAATATTCCTCCCCATCCTAATGAAGAACCATCAGTTTCTATAATTAAATAGTCAGTGGATAATGGTAAGGTTAATGGTTTTAGATTTTTTGCCAATTCTTTCACCTTTTGAATTTGTTTTATGTCTTCATTATTAAATTCTCTTTTGCCTTCAGGGCTTGCTTTATTATATAAAGGTCCAGTGTATTTGGATAAATTTTGTATGAATGGTCTAGCATAATTTATTAATCCCAAAAATGATTGTAATTGTTTTAAGTTTTCTATTTTATCTGGAAATTCTAATATTTTTCTAGATATATGTGGTTGTAATTCCATATATATATATATATATATATAAGTATGTATACCATATCTTGTGTTGTGAAGTAAATACGCACTTGCTGTTTTGATGTAATGTTGGCCTTACTGCATTCACATGTAGTGTTACAAGGACAGTGATGTTGAGAAAAAAATATATAAAAGTTTGGTCTTGTCTGGCTTTAAAATCGGAAATATAATAACCATACACTCTTGCCCAATTGTATTGCAAAATGCATGTTGTTGGTTATTAGTATATAGGGGTTGTAACAACATGTTAGTACATATATACACATGGCTTTACCATGTCCAAGCCAAGTTGATCCTCTAATTTGAATTAATGGTTTTGGCATGAAATTGTTAAAAAAATTCAGTTTGTATTTTACCACGACTGAGTTCGTGTTGGGACTACTTTGTTACATGCTTGGTTTACACAATGTACCCTGAACTGAAACTATTATATGTGTCACCCTACATTATTTATAAACTTGAACCCATTGTTCACACTTGATTCAAATGCCTGCTAGCATGCACCAATGTGTACAGCTTTGGGTTTGCTGTTGAGTTGCCTAGTCACCATGAAATTGCATTTCTTGCTTTCTCATATAATGTTATAATTTGGGTGTTATCTTTGGCCCTTGAAATTTGCACCTACTATGCAAATATGTACTTTGTTACTACCACACTTGATCTTTACTTCCTCATGTATACTGTTGTTAATTATTGTAGTTGGTCAATTGTTACTAGTTTTGGCTTGATCCTAAAGCTTATCGTACTAGTATAAATTACATGTGTATGTGCAACACCTCTTCGATTACACCCAACTTTGTGTTGGATTGAAACATGAAATATGTTGTTCACAAATATAAGCTTGAAATCTATAATACAGGTTGTTTCCATGAAAACTTAACTATATTGGAAATTTGAATACACATTCATGATTAATAATTTTATTTAAAAGTTAGGATTAACTATTTTATTCTAGTATTTTATTGAAGTTGATTTACTTGAATAAAGAAATCCTAACTCAAGTGTTTAATGTTTTGCATCGAACGCTCGGGTCAGACCGAGTGTTGTAGATTTAAAGACTTCAGCTATCAAAGTTAGAGTAGTAAAGACGCTCCCTCTGGGTTCATTATTTGTAAATTTATTTTTCTTTAAAATGTATGTATTAAATTCCGTTGTAAAAAGAATATATTATAAACTCTTATTTTGTGATAAAATATTCCGTTATGAGATAATTAGTGTTCATTATGTTATGTGGTTCTATGTGTATATTCTGTTTAAACCCTGTAAGCTAAATAACTATTTTTTATTTTGAACGTTTTTAGTTGGTTTAAATTACCTGCTTGAAGCGATAGAAAGGGAAGGTTATCACATCTAGGTAGTAAGTGACTGGGTTAGAGTCTACCTTGGGATAAGGTAATAAATGACCGCCACGAAGGTGCCATAGGTCTTCCTGTCCCGCGAGAAGTAATAAGCGACTTGGAGATTACCTAATACGGTGAGCTAGACTGTAACACAGAGGACCTTATTATCTATCTCCTTATGTGGGGTTGGGAATATGCATGAATGATAGAAACCTTAAATTAATAGGGCTCAGTGTTTAGTTTAATCTAATTTATATTAGCATATAGTAAACCACATGGTAAGGTATTAAGGGATCAATGGATCCGCCTTGGGCTAAGTTATCGTTAGAGTCCGCCTTATATGTTATATTGTGAGTGAGGCCATAAGTGGCTCTAAACCCACCTCCTTTATTAGTAGGATACCTCTTAGTCTAGGTATCAGTTTATGTGCTGGTTTAAGGGCTTCATATTTATGCATAAAAGTTCTATCTCAGTATACTACAATAATCTATCTTGGGTAAGTGTTACCTTGGGAATGGTAGTTAATCATCATGCTTAATTCTTGCAATATTAGGTTGGAATCACTAGCCTTGTTAGACATATGCTTTGGTTGAAACCAAATAGGATGCATTTGTATATTTTAAACAATATTATACATTTTCTACTCACCAGGACTTATTGTTCTGACCTCCCTCCTCCACTTAATAACTCTCTGGTCTATCTTGGGGAAGACGAATCTTTGCAAGTATTCAAGTTTGGTCTTTTTTTCTTGTCCTCTTTTCCTCCGTATCGATGTAACAATTCACTATTAAGGTAGTTGCCTTGGTCGATACTAGTTAACCTATCTTGTTTTCGCTGTGAGTCAGTTTCATGATACTTTGATTATGCTCATGCTCATTATTTGTAGGTACCAGATTCACACTATCCATGCTTGGATGGGTTTGAGTTTTGAATTTTATCAAAATTCAGGCTAAAAAAATATGGTATCTTACATTGGCAACTCTAGTGTTGGGCAGTCCAATGACCTACATCCAGATAGAATTCACATGACTACTGAACAGTTCATGGAGCCGATTCATATTATTTAGTACCCAGCTTTTATTCGACTGTCTCCTTCACATAAGAAGGAAGTGAAAATTCAGCTCAAGATTTTTGATGGAGTGTCGATTGACTCGACAATTTTATAGTAGCACTTGAGAAAGGGAATGTGCCTGTCAATGAGTTGGTAGTTCAAAAGAAGCCAAATAAAAATAGGATGCCATTTTTCAAGTCCAAGTCATTTCAGCATAGCAAAAAGAAAAAACAAATTGGTTAAAATTCCCATTATGGTACGACACATCGTACTCATAAGTTGTGTTATAATTACAGATCTCATGATAACTTTATTTGATGTCCCAAACCTTTTGTTTGCCGCAACTGCAAACAAGAAGGACATTGGTCTTCTGAGTATCCTGAATCTTTAAAGCTTGCTAAATTAGAAGAACTTAATATAATGAATACTTCTGAGAAAACTTGGCGGCCAAAAGGTACCATTTCCTATTTCTTAAATAGTTTTCTTTCATCTTATAAGTTCTTTAATCTTTCAAAAATGGATGCATCGTTCTCATTTACATCGAATGTGCTAAAAAATGGTTTCCTCTTAAAGTTAATATACTTGGTGGTTGCTTTAATAATTGAGAAATCTATTAGGTTCTTGATAACACTTAGAGAGTGTTTAGTACAGACATTGGAAATTTTTATAGTAACTTTTTTCTATATGAATTAGTATGTAATCTACTGTCTTAACTTGATAATAGGTTTTTTGAAAATGAATCGATTAGTTTAACAAAAAAAATTAAATCCAACAAATCATGTATCACGAGTGTCCTAATTGAATTAACTTCATACATCTTGTACTTTGGAACTTCAAGTATGGTCTTAGCGCTCTTTCAAGTTATCTAGAGTGAGATGATAACTTATCTTGAATTCCTATAGTCATGAATTTCCTGTTGTGCTTATGTGTTTGAGCCTATAACGAGATTATTAACCAAGCAGGCTACTGAGTTTGTTAGTGATTTTATTCCTTGGATTTAGTTGCTAATTATCTACCCTTGAAGATGCCTAGAAAGGAAAATTTTGAATTTGGGAAATCAATATGAGTTTAATTTTGATGTTTGTGACCTTTTCTGGTATTAGTTTTTCCTGTGATAGGAGTGATCTGTATTAGGAAACCATTTTTTTGATGATCAAGAACTAAATTCGGATCTCTTTCATCATCCTCAGTTGTAAGAGTCCAAGTTCAATGATGCTAAAGTAACAACCAAGATGATTAATTTGACACTTTTAATGGGGATAAATGAAAATAAATTATGTGATCAGAGTGCACAACAGAAACTAGTGGAACGTTTTGGCTAACAACCTAATTATATGATCTATGGATAGAAAGACAATGTATTGATTTGTTATTTCTAAATAAATTTAACTGTATTGGGAGAGATAAAATAAATACAACCAAAAGGAGAACTTGAGATTATTAAAGTGTGTTGAATTATCTATCGAGTTCTTTTAGAATTCTGGTCAGTATGTTTAATCAACATTATCCGTAGGAATTTCTTAAATATTGACACGATATGCTTGGACGTATTGTTTTGGGGACAATGGAAAAAAACTATAAGTGTTAAGATGATGTTAATCCAATCAATAAGTTTAAAAGTAGCTAAGCATGGTGAGGCAATATCGATCTTGATTTGACTTTGCAACCAAGCTATAAAATGAGGCATTATATGTAACACCCGGGTTAGCGGTGGCAACGCAAGTCCAACGGGTTTCATATGCGTGTGTGGACCCGGGCTTGTAGGTAAGACGTTGTTGCATCGTGTAGGTATAAGCCGTGCACCATTTGTTGTATCGGGTTGCCACTTTAGGGAGTGATACACCCCACTGTGGGGCCAGCACGGGTATCTACGGTAGGGAGCCGATCGCTTGGGGAGAAGTGGGTACACCTAGTGGAGATAGGGGCAGACGGCACCTATGTAGTCAGCTAGGGGTACACGAGACTACTATTAATATTACTAAGTACAGGGTACACCTAGTGGAGATAGGGGCAGACGGCACCTATGTAGTCAGCTAGGGGTACACGAGACTACTATTAAAATTACTAAGTACACTTAGTGGGATCAACCTTTAAGTAGGAATTACCCTTGGGTGGGTAGATCTGGTGTGGTGCAGTGTAGGAATTATCCTTGGGTGGGTAGATCTGGTGTGGTGCAGTGTAGTATTTATCCTTGGGTGGATAGGCGCGTCTTTACCGTTATCTTAGTTCATCCTAAGTCTAGTTGGCTGCTTAGTGTAGTCATTTATCCCCAGTCGTACCGTACCAGGTTTATATCATACCTTAATTACTTTAATGATTGTATTGTTAAAATTATAGGGCTCACTCAGACTTATGTCTGACCCCGTTGTTTTTATCTTTTTCCCAACCCTCAAGTTATCAGAGTGGGCCTAGCACTAGTGGGCTTTGATCAGATCGCTTTATCTATCTTTTGGAGCTTGGACTCTTGAAGTAAAGCTCGGTTATCTTTTCTATTATGGCTATTAGAATGTAGTGGGATTATGTACTTATGTTTTAACGAGATGGATATTTCGTACTTGACTCTTGTTGGTTTTTGATATGTAACCAAACATGTTTACCTTCTGCTGCAATGAAATGATGTTTTAAATTTCAAGTATTACTTATATCTGTCTTGTTGTAATTTTTCTGTTCTATATTCACATAAAATATTCCACCGAAGTTAAGGCATTCCCTTAGTGAGTGACCTTAGCGGGTGTGGGGTGTTACACGTGGTATCAGTGCAAAGGTTACCAGAACAGATAAAATTTTTAGAAAATTATTTTTCTAAAAACATTTTGGAAGAAGTATTTTCAAAAACATGTCTTTTAAGAGAAAAGTTTTTGAAAGAAAAGCATAATCCCCAATAGCCATATATCCTTTCTTCGATTCTCCGTTTTGAATCTCTTCCTCTTTCTCTTTTTGAATTTCCCCTCCGCGTATAGATATCTTTTTAAGATAAATAAGGACTTCCGTATGAAGGACGGAAGAACCGCTTTAAGGGACTAAGACGTTTGTCGGGCTAAGAAGTTAGTCCAAGGAGGTGGAGGGCTTGTGGGTACCTTTAAGATGGACGAGGGAGGAAGGTTCAAATAGCTATTAGGTAAATAAAGGACGAAACCTCATCGTGGTGAAAGGTCATGGAAGGAGAATGTGAAGGAGAAGGCTAGTTGTTTTGGAGAAATAGGACACCTTATTAGGATTGTCCAAAGAGGTAAGGACAAAGTACAGGATCTTCTGGAGGGTAGATGTATTCCCTCACGGCTGGTATACCTGATAGGGGTAGGACCGTCTAGGTTGAAATTTGGTTCTCTCGAGCATCCTGTTCAAACTTTATTCGACTCTGGCGCACCGCATTTGTTTATCTCATCATCGTTAGTTGAGTCACTGCACTTAGACACCAGTCTAGTAGATGATCCCTTGGTTGCTTCAAACCCAATTGGGGGCTCCACTTATTTGTCCATGATATGTTTGGGTTTGAAGATTTCTATACTTAGCGTTGAGTTTAGATGTGATGCTTTTGTTTTGGGCTTCACGGGCTATGGGTTGATTTTGGGCATGGACTGGTTATCCAGTAATGGTGCCGTTCTTGATTGCGAAAGGAGAGTTGTTAGGCTCATGACCCGCTTGGGGAACACTCTCGAGATCTCTTGTAATCCCATAGATTCTGTTATGCTAAGTTATCTTGAATCGCTTGACGCTTCGGTCGAGAGTGTGCGATCTGTTAGAGTGGTCCGGGAATACTCGGATGTGTTTGGGGAGGTGAAGGGCTTACCTCCGAAGCGGGAGATAGACTTCCGAATATACCTAGTGGGCAATGCTAAACCAGTATCTTTGCCAGTGCGCCACATGGCTCCTAGTGAAAGGAGGGAACTCCATAAGCAAGTAGGGGAGTTCTTGAGAAGGGGGTTCATAAGACGAAGTATATCGGAGTGGGGTGCTCCAGTAGTTTTTGCCACGAAGGCGGATGGGTCCCTCAGACTTTTTGTTGACTATAGAGAACTCAACAATCTCACAAAGAAGAATAGACACCCATTGCCGAGGATTGATGATCTCTTTGATCAGTTGGATGGCGCCTCAGTGTTTTCGCAGTTGGACTTAGCCACGGGGTTTCATCAGTTGAGAGTGGCTGAGGATAGTATAGAGAAGACTGTCTTTAGGACTCCGGATGGTTTCTATGAGTGGCTGGTGATGCCATTTGGTTTGACGAACGCCCCCGCATACTTTGTTGATTTGATGAGTAGGGTGTTCACGGAGTACCTAAATAACTTCGTAGTGGTCTTTGTGGATGACATCTTGGTCTTTTCTAAGAGCGAAATAAGTTTTCGTATGTGCTTAATAGGTTAAGCAAAGCCAGTTATTTGATCAACGGTGGTTTTGGAGCGAGACTGGCAAGGGCATCCAGAGTTGGACGAGTGCTTAATTATTTAGCCGTTTTTACTAGTATCATCTCACGTAGGTCGTCTGAATTCGAAGGAGGTATCCCTTGGGTGTTTGTCTGATATTGGTTTAGGCCTTTGGGGCTTGCACTTGGGGGATGTCGAGTTCGACTAGGATGGTCTGCGTGAGAGATGGATAGTTGTGACGATTTTGCATGGGAGAATATCCTGGTTTTCTCTAGAAGTGGAGAAAAGCATGCCCTACATCTTAGGGAAGTGTTGGAGACTCTTCGAGCGCATAGTCTTAAGACAACAAAGGTGGATGGAATTCTTAGCATCCTATGATTTCGAGATAGCGTATACCCCTGGCAAGGGTAACGTGGTGGCGGACGCCTTAAGCAGAAAAAGGTTGTCCTTGAGTCCATTGTTCGTGGAACAACGAAGCTTGGAATTTATCTCGATGTTTGATTTTAGACCTTCCGTTGAATTTGTACCCGGTTTGCTAACATCTTTAGAGGTCAGACCTACTCTTTTGGGACGGATTGGCGAGGCACAGCGGGACGATCCACAGTTGGTTGAGTTGGTAGAGAGGCTCATAAGGGGGGGAGTCGTCCAACCATTTGAGTAGGTACACCCTAGACGATAGGGGGTGGTTGCGTAGAGACGGTAGACTTTGTGTACCGCAAGACGATGGTTTGAGGAAGGCTATACTTGATGATGCGCATCGTTCGAAGATGACCATTCATCCCGGTGGGGACAAGATGTACCAAGACATGAAGCGAGTTTTCTTTTGGGCCGGTATGAAGAAAGATGTGGCCGAGTTTGTCGCTAGATGCTTGGTGTGCCAACAAGTGAAAGCGGAGCAAAAGAAACCTGGTGGGTTGCTTCACCCATTGGAAGTTCCGCAATGGAAGTGGGATAGCGTCTCGATGGATTTTATTGATGGGTTACCGAGATCGAGGAAGGGTAATACGGGAATTTGGGTTGTGGTAGACAGACTTACTAAGAGCGCCCATTTCATACCCGTGAAAAGCAAGAGGACTGCTCCATGGCTAGCTTCAGTTTACCTTCGAGAGATAGTTCGGTTGCATGGTGTACCTTCGAGCATAGTGAGCGATCGAGATCCTATCTTCACTAGCGAGTTTTGGAAAAGTTTGCAAGAGGCGGTAGGGACTCAGTTGTGTCTGAGCACCGCATATCATCCTCAGACGGACGGCCAGACCGAGAGAGTGAATCGTGTTCTCGAAGACCTTTTGAGGCTTTGTATCTTAGATTTTGGAGGTACATGGGAAGAGCATCTTCCATTGGTGGAGTTCGCGTATAATAACAGCTTTCAGTCTAGTATTTGTATGGCTCCTTTCGAAGCTCTTTATGGAAGGCCTTGTCGATCACCTACATGTTGGTGGGAATCTACGGATAAGAGGAAGACGGATTTGGAGTTTGATGTTGGGGACATGGTCTTCGTTAAAGTATCTCCATTACGGAATGTTGTTCGCTTTGGGTCCGTTGGGAAGTTAGCACCAAGGTTTGTAGGACCGTTTCCTATTAAGGAAAGGACATATGGCTTATAGAGTGGATTTGCCCGAGAGACTTAGTGGTGTACATGACGTATTCCATGTGTCACATTTGAGGAAGTGCCTACATGAGACCGCAGAGGTGGTAGAGCCGAGCTTGCTTAGAGAAGTGGAGGTAGAGCGTGATGCGACTATTTGACGAGCTCCTACCCGCATCCTTGGGTCGGAGATTAGGAAGTTGAGAAACAGAGAGGTTCGACTAGTCAAAGTGCAATGGGGAGAGGATGAGAGCAATGCTACTTGGGAGACAGAAGCGAAGATGCGTTCACTGTACCCATTCCTTTTTGGAGGGTATGTCTTTTAACTTCTCCTTTATCGTTTGTCTAGTACTTATCTTATCTTTAGTATGTCCTCTCATTAGTACCTTTAACCTTTAGATAGGGTAAACCTATGGTTGAAACATGTGTTTGAGACATGTTATGATTGATGGATGCGAGTGGATGAAAGTGGTTGCTAGTTGTTGCTCGTGGATGCATATACACACACTCTAGGCACTAGATCGGCTCAATCACTTCATATTGCATATTGCATATAATTATGTGTAGGTAGCTATATTAATGGATGTATAATGGTTGTGCTATCATATGGATGATGCATTTTGGTGAATGATTGTGCACTCATGTAGAAATAGTATGTGTCGATAGGGTTCTTTCGCATACATATTGGATGCATGGCACTATCATGGTTTGCAATAAGGAGGTCAACTGAATCAGTAGACCGCCTAATTTTGCATTAGACAGGGAACATATACACACACTCTTTGCATATGTTCATACAGCATTAGAAATTTTAAGGACAATGGATGCCAGTGTTTGGTGGTTTGAGTAGATGGTTGTTTGGATGGTAGGATACGTTCTTCTTGACTTAGAGATTTCGGGGATGAAATCCTTTAAGTAGGGGAGAATGTAACACCCCGTATGTTGAATAACTTGCTATAATATAAATCAGGGCAGAATTAAATTTTAAAATCTGAATCAGGGGAAACGGGCTATGCCATAACGTTCGTCTCGGAAAAATACGCGAAATAGAGTCCGAGTTTTCGAAAATCGGAGTCCGTATGACCCAGTTAAGGCCCGAAGAAGTTTTCAGAATTTCAAAACAGAAATTTCACATTTCAGAAGAGGCGGGAAAAATTCCCGCCAGGAAGAGGGAGTCGACCCTAGGGTCGACATGGGTGTCGACCCCCTCCCTAGGGTTCGACCCAGGGGTCGACCCAGGGGTCGACCCCCCCTGTCGGTCTGTGTGACCTGGGTGAACCATTTTGGCTTTTGGGCTGTGCTGGTGGCTAGTGACGAAATCTGACGGCTCTAATCTGATTTAGGGTTAATCTAAGGGCCTAAAACACCTAACTAATCTATAAATACACCCTAAGACTACCCTAATTCATACTAAAAATAGATACAATGTCGTTATGCCGTCAAAATGCAACTTGAAGGAGCCTCCATCAAATTGTAGAAGAAGATAGCCTCTCAAATCAACCTCTAATCAACTCTAGCAACTTAATCTTCTTCATAGGAGTGCTAATCAACAAGTTGTGAGTTTCTATAGCCTTAATGACCAATTTTTGAAATGATTATGATAGGATATAATGAGGTTATGGCTATGAAAGTGGATCAATGCAATTTATGTTATCATATGCTATGAGTTCATGATGTTAATTATGCAAGTTTGATGTTATATGTTCATGATGTTAGTTATGCAAGTTATGCAAGTCATATGCTATGTGTTATGCAAGTTATGCAAGTCATATGTTATGTGATCATGATGTTATGCAAGTTATGCAAGTCATATGCTATGTGATCATGATGTTATGCAAGTTATGCAAGTCATATGCTATGTGATCATGATGTTATGCAAGTTATGCAAGTTATTTGCTATGTGATCATGATGTTATGCAAGTTATGCAAGTTTTAGGCTATGTGTTCATGATGCTAGTTATGCAAATCGCTATGATAAACATTGATCCATTATGACACCATGTTATGCAAGTTTGGTGTTTGATTATATGCAAGTTCATATATGATATGTTATGCAAGTTTGGTATATGATTATATGCAAGTAACATGTGCAAGTTTACACCTTAGTATGATATGCATACATATGCAAGTTAACCCCTTTGTATGTCATACATACATATGCAAGTTTACCCCTTTGTATGACATAAGTAACTTATGCAAGTTAACCTCTTTATGACATATGTGATTCATGCAAGTTTGGGTTGATTATTTATGCTAGTTGGGTTTGATGCTATATGCATGTTGACACCTTTTAAACCCATGTTGATGCTAATGTTATGCAAGTTGAACCCATTGTATGTGTGATGAATCTTCCCTTTTAAGTATGTCATGTTAGCGAATTACGTGGGGAACGATGGGGTTAATATTCATGTTAATGAAATGGTGTTAAGTTGGTATGATTATGCATACCATAAAGTGGATGGACATAATTGAGTCAATTATGTACATCGTTAAATTTGTAATTAATTAGGGATAATTAATACAAATTATGGGGGTGATTAATTAGGTGTAATTAATCGACTAAGACACGAGGTTGGACCCTTTTGTAGCATAAGACTGCCCGGAACCGACCGGCAAATCCAGCGGCTACAAATGATTGGCCCAATGTGAGAGGTCTTAGGCATAAACTAAATACGTGACAAGTGTAAAGACACGAGGTTAGACTCGGTTATGGCGTAAGGCTGCCCGGACCCGACCGGCAAATCCAGCTGCCATAAAAGATAGTCTAATGTGAGAGGTCTTTGCAAAGGTTACGGTCTTAATCAATTAAGAAACACTTAACTAGATAAGCATGTAGTGGGGCATGAGGGGTTAAGTGGGTGCCTTGGGTGGCATGTGGAAAAATCTAGTGGTTGCCTTGGGTGGCAATAGAAAATACGACTAGAATACTTAACCAAAGTGGAACATGCAATTAAACATGATTAAAGGGTTAAGTAAGTGCCTTGGGTGGCATGGGGAAAATCTAGTGGTTGCCTTGGGTGGCAATAGAAAATACGACTAGAATACTTAACCAAAGTGGAACATGTAATTAAACATGATAAAAGGGTTAAGTAAGTGCCTTGGGTGGCATGAGGAAAATCTAGTGGTTGCCTTGGGTGGCAATAGAAGATAAAATTAGAATACTTAACCAAGGTGGAACATGTAATTAAACATGATTAAAGGGTTAAGTAAGTGCCTTGGGTGGCATGTGGAAATCAAGTAAGTGCCTTGGGTGGCATGGGAAATCTAGTGGGTGCCTTGAGTGGCAATTAAAATATGATTAGATGACTTAACCAAACTTTAAACATGTAATTGGACATGATTATTCAAAAGGGTTAAGTGGGATACACTAGAAAATGTGACAAGCTTAGGTGGGTAGCTTGTGGGGGCCCATTTCAACCAGTAACCCATATGTATCTTAGTGGGCTCGACCCATGTCGAGGACGGGACACGCGTACTGGGCTTGACTATAAGAGGCCAAAAACGGGTTAGCGGTGGCAACGCAAGTCCAACGGGTTTCATATGCGTGTGTGGACCCGGGCTGGTAGGTAAGACGTTGTTGCATCGTGTAGGTATAAGCCGTGCACCATTTGTTGTATCGGGTTGCCCTTTGGGGAGTGATACACCCCACTGTGGGGCCAGCACGGGTATCTACGGTAGGGAGCCGATCGCTTGGGGAGTAGTGGGTACACCTAGTGGAGATAGGGGCAGACGGCACCTATGTAGCCAGCTAGGGGTACACGAGACTACTATTAAGATTACTAAGTACAGGGTACACCTAGTGGAGATAGGGGCAGACGGCACCTATGTAGTCAGCTAGGGGTACACGAGACTACTATTAAAATTACTAAGTACACTTAGTGGGATCAACCTTTAAGTAGGAATTACCCTTGGGTGGGTAGATCTGGTGTGGTGCAGTGTAGGAATTATCCTTGGGTGGGTAGATCTGGTGTGGTGCAGTGTAGTATTTATCCTTGGGTGGATAGGCGCGTCTTTACCGTTATCTTAGTTCATCCTAAGTCTAGTTGGCTGCTTAGTGTAGTCATTTATCCCCAGTCGTACCGTACCAGGTTTATATCATACCCTAATTACTTTAATGATTGTATTGTTAAAGTTATAGGGCTCACTCAGACTTATGTCTGACCCCGTTGTTTTTATCTTTTTCCCAACCCTCAGGTTATCAGAGTGGGCCTTGCACTAGTGGGCTTTGATCAGATCGCTTTATCTATCTTTTGGAGCTTGGACTCTTGAAGTAAAGCTCTGTTATCTTTTCTATATGGCTATTAGAATGTAGTGGGATTATGTACTTATGTTTTGACGAGATGGATATTTCGTACTTGACTCTTGTTGGTTTTTGATATGTAACCAAACATGTTTACCTTCTGCTGCAATGAAATGATGTTTTAAATTTCAAGTATTACTTATATCTGTCTTGTTGTAATTTTTCTATTCTATATTCACATAAAATACTCCACCGAAGTTAAGGCATTCCCTTAGTGAGTGACCTTAGCGGGTGTGGGGTGTTACATTATAAGTTCATGGCTTAATAAATTTTTGATATAAGTTAATGAAATCATGAGGATGAAATTATGATATATATATATATATATACACACACACATACATACATACACACTTGGGTATGAAATTATGATTTGAAAATATTAAAATTAACTTAATCATATGTGTTACTTCCGAAATATGCATGCATACTTTAATAACTTATGCAACCATTGATTTGTGATAATGATCGGAAAGAAAACGGCAATGTAGTTTTGGTTATAATCAAAATTTCAGCTATAAGATTATATGTAATTTGTCGCAATTAATGGCAAGGCAACGTCATTAAATAATTTTTAAAATTGTGAAGTTGAAGGCATATTTTAAAAATGTTCCAAGAAAGAGTTTACAATATGAAAGGTGATTTGGAAATAGAAGGAACTGTTAGAGTTTATGCCTTAGAGGTAGTCCTTTTGAAGTGATTAATAACACTATTGATGTTATATTTTATTTCAAATAAAATATTTTGTTATGTTATATTTATTGCTAATATAAATAACATAATAGGAGTCCTTAGAATAATAATACAGAATAATATAGTTTCAAGTAAGTGACTTGAATATGAGATTATATAATAATAAGTATTATAATTCTTAAATATCCTTAGTCAAGTTTTGTTGTATATAGGACAACAATAAAACATTGAGACTGGTATGTTGATTGACTGAAGATCATATCTCATTGATCATTAATATATGTGATATAATGTCAATACATAAATACGTAATAAACAATAGTGTATTGGGCTGACCCAACATGAGAAAACTTCATGCAATATAATTAATAGTGTCATAAGTAATTCCCATAGTGATGTAATGGTCCTCAGAACGGAATACATTATATGTTTTATTCGAGGATATTTGTGTTTTTATATCATCAAAAGTTACTTCTAACCGAGTAGACGATAAAGGTGATTATTGGATACATCCCAAATCAATTAAATAATATGAAATTTAATCCTACAATATATGTAATGACACGCATTCTACGTATCGGAGGATCATAGAATATTTATTTCATCTTCTTACTAAGTCATATGGTCGTGTAACTATGGGGAACAACTATCGGGGTCATTTCCCACATTCAAGATTTTTGTCGAATTTTAAATGACTATTTTACCCCTTGCAAATCTTATTTCGCCTATAATTTTTATTGGTAAGGAGTTTTGACCTTAAACCACTTTGATTTGATTCGGATGATGGTTTACCTTTCCATAGAGTGGTTACAATAATCAAACGGACTTACTGTTTGGGTGATATGTCAGAAATAAGGTATGGAAGATGAAAATCAGCATAATCAGGCTTAATAAGGTGATTAGCAGCTAGGCCCACAACTCTTTTTAGGATTAGGGTTATGAGAGGGCAGAAAAGAGTTAGAGAATGATTCCTTTACATTTTACCAGCCGCCACAAACATTTCCCTAACCCTAGTAATAGCCTTCATCTTCCAAATCTCTCTCTAATCACTAATTAAGCGAAATCAACATCAAATTAAGGCGAATTAGCATCAAAATCGAAGTAGAGCTGTTGCACTACATAGGAATCCAAGCCAAATCAGTTAAAGTTTCTGATTCATCATTTATTTGTGGCTAAGGTGAGTGATTAGCATGTTTATTCACTAATTATGGCTAATTAGGGGTGACTAGTGATAATTAGCAAAATTATGCCTTAGAAAAATATGGAAAATATGTAAAAATTCTAAAATATTATTTTATGTCACTGATAAATTTTTTGGTTAATTTTGGTTATTTTATGTCACTGAACGTGGTTAAGCGAAAAATAATGGTTTTGGGTATGTTTGATCCTAATAACACACATTATTGATGTTTCGATATTTGTGATTGATTACACATGTTATTACTATTGTTTGGTATGTTCTATGGTGCATAGTGAAGTTATAATGGTCGAAAACACCGTCGCGTGGCGTAAATAGCTTGCAGGAAAAGAAGTGCAGGAAACCAGATCGGGTTAGGAACCCTGAACCGACCCGGGTCATGAACTAGGCATCACGACCTGAACCCCATCTCCGACCCCGCTCATGCTTCATGTACCACGAGCTACCGCTCGAGCCAAGAAGCCCGATCCGAACCGCTAGTCACGAACTGATGAGGAAGCATTACCTGGTAGAGTTGCACGATCCGACCTGGCTCGTTATATGTATCCACGGACCGATCTGAACGAAGTGCCACAAACTGAACCGGTGGAAACCCGACCCCGATCCGAAGAGCACGACCGACCCGAATCGGTGAGAAGCGATGAACTGAACCACGAGCAGTTGCCTTACTCGAACCGAATGGAGACCGAACTGGACCGGAGAAGACCAAAGCTCGAGATGCAAAGGAAGTCCAAATAGGAAGTTATTACTCAGGATCCAAATGGTAACCAACGAGTTATCTTCATAAGTTAGGCTTTGCTGTGGGACGTGTGCAAAGGGATTATCGGTATCTATAACTTTGGTTCACTATTGAGAGAGGGGGGCATTAACTATGGACCAGTGCAGTAGGGTCAGAGGTTGCATGGAGTTGGAAAATATGGGCACCCAGAGTTTGGGTTAAAACAATAAACTTCGAGTCAGTCATGGGACTGGTGTGAGAACTAAAACGGTTATTAACTTAATTTTAAAGTTAGGTAAATCATGGGACCACGCCGTACAACACGGAACGGGTTTATCCCTCATGAATACCAGTGCATAAAAATAACAGCACAATGCTAAAGAGAAAAATGAAGCTATTATAAAACTCAAGTCCCATCACACAATGAACGCAGTTGAGGATAGAGTTTTCCATTATAATAGCCAAATATGTTTGACACGCCTTCAAATAAAATGTATCAATCATAGGCGGCGTAGGTATCATTGTAATACATCACCATATATATATACAACTAAAACCAAAAAATCACGTATTGGAAATTGGGTTTCCATCTATGAACCGAGACAAGGGATCTTCCTCACCGGATCTTCCTCACCGATTTCGAGACACACTAGCAAGTGCCTCAGGATCACACCTACGGGAAACCCATTGATCTTCATGGCCAGTCATCCATCGATGATTGGTAATACCATAAACTATATGTTAGTCGGTTCTATCGAACCTCCAAAATGGGTCAGTAATGCCGACCACTCTAGAGCTACTAGGGACTCAAATCATATCCGAGCCTTTCAATCGGCCCGGATTCCGAGGTATCTCTCTTTCCATCAAATAATATGTAATATCCACTTAAGTAAATAGTCTGGGCTCCATACCATGACGTTACTCGTAGCTAGAACTAACATATGTCCATTTCCATGCAGTCGCTATCCCATTTTTTGTTCACACCGGGGTGTGAAGCTAGCGAATTAACGCTACACAAAGCTATGCTAATTAAAGCTATGCTTTGATCATCAGCCACAAAGCCTTGTTTTTCAACAAAACCCTTGATCATTTGCATCTCATCATGTCACACTATCATTCCATACCGTACCACTGATTTCCACCAATATATAACCTCTAAGCTCGTACGTCTCAGAGAAGGGTGTTAAGCAAGAGAATAAATTCTCCGCCACCAAACAGATTTATATTCAGTAGGGATTGACGAATACAATATAAAGGAATACAATATCATACACACTATCCATTTACAAGTCCGTTCTGGGTCTGAACGAAACCGAAGGCACCTTATTCCTCATCCCATATGCCAATACAGGAGAGAGGCCCTCGCATATCCGGTCGATCTCCAAGTACATCTGGTCGATCACCACTTATTACCTTGTCTTGGGTGTACATCCCAATCAAGACATCAGTAATCATCCAAATGATGTGAATATCTCCGGTCTTCAACCACCTGGTATCAGTTATTCAGAATGGGTTAAACCCAGTCTTTCCGAGTAACTTGCGTATATTATAATCAAGTGCTATAAAAACACATCATGCGCCTAATCCAATTCAGAATATTCTTTTATTTAAATATTTACATCTTTAGGGAAAGGTTCCCACTAATTTTATCAAAGATAAATTCTTTTAAATTTTCTCTTTAATCTTCCTTTTGATATCATTTTCAAAATATTTTATTTTATTCTTTAACAATTCCAAACCAAATTAAGGTGTATTAACTAGTCGGGATTATCGCCTTACTTAAGTAATCATTTATTTTATCTTTACAATCCCAACCTATTCACCCCATAGAGAAAAACTAGTCGTACGCCATATCTAACACCCACTGTGTTATCGATAAAATTAACTACCATTTCACATTCAAATCTAATTAAAGATTTAACTATCGTCTAGAGTAAAATTGGTGGTACTCCATTCTCGATCACTTCTCAAATTTGGCAAATTTAACTACCACATTATCATTTCAATCTAATTAAAGATTCATTAAAACTGCACTTAGTTTTAATATCAAAAATCATTACTTTATGATTATTCAACTTTTAGGAAAATTAATCCTGTTATTAACTGGGTTAAAAAATCGATGTCATTTAAAACACAGTTCACGATAAACCCAAATCAGCTTCCATTAACTATGGAATCTTCACGGAAAACAGATCAATATATAATCGATATAAATTTCCGTATCAGACTAATAATATAAATGGAATAATTGCAGGGCCTTTTAAATTCCATATATAGTAACAGTCTTCCTTTACAGAAGCTCGTCTCGATTATTACCCAATTGAGTTCCATTCAATTCCAATTTAATATATTAAATTGGAAAACTTTACTTTGAAAAAATCCCATTAAATCTTAATAAAAAGATTTATAAATTCCAAATCATCTCTTCACTGTTAATTGGGTTAAAGAACGAATGTTATTTAAAACATTATCCACGATAAACCCAAAAATCTAATTTCAATTCAATCCCAATTAAATATTAATTAATTGGTGAACTTCTCTAAATCTTGATTAAAAGATTTATTCTTTTATCAAATGGGTTTAAGAACAGCTTTATTTAAGACACCATTCATGACAAATCCAAACTCCAGTTTGATATTAAATACAAGGCTCTGAATAGAAAATAATATCGGCTTATATTCAATATCAAATTCTGAAACCAACGGATATCGTATTGGGAATAACGATATATGTATCCTCTTAATTCTCATAACCATATCCGTATAACGGAATCCAATATCGAAATATTTCGAAGTTTATTTCCAATCCATTCTGATTCATACATTGGAAATTTCTAGTTATATTATAACCATTTCAAATCCAATTTATTATTTCTAAAAATAAATGGATTTTTATTCTAGTTATTAACTAGTTCATTTCGATAAAAATATATTTTTATCTTTTCAAAACTGGAATTTTTCATCCTAAATCTTTCCAAATCATTTATTATGATTTTACGTAATTTTTCCATATTTTTAATAATTTTATTAAGGCCCTTACAGTCGGTTTCCAATATCGACCACCGAACTACATTCATAACGACCTTTTTCTGAAGTTGGTTTGGACATAATTCCAAATCCAACCGTTAGATTTCAAATCTCTTATATCATTGGAAAGCTCTTTTCGATACGAACCCAACGGTTCCGGTTTTAGGAGAATCCAACGGTCGGATCTCCCGTTATGTCCATCTGAAGTTAATGGTCGAAATTCGCGAACGGTCACTGCGCGACGCGTTCTATTCAGGCCATTTAATATATATAATATATATATATATCATCGATTTCTATTTAAAACATATTTTATAAATCGTTTATAAATTTGTTTTAAAATGATTTCAACTTCCTTTTCAATTTTAATTAAAATTAAATATTCCTTATCATTATAAAATTTAAAATGGCAATATTTTCAAAATATCATATTTTGAAATCAATTCTTCTCGATATTATTCTGAAATGAATAAAATCGATCGATAAACCTGTTCAGGTAAAATTGGCGTTTAACTACATAACTTGGCTTCCATATTTCAATATTTTCGTGTCCATCCCAAATCAGACATCAAAATCATATTTTGATTCTTTCCTGAATATAATATTATTTTAAAATATTCTTTATTTTGAAATATTCTTTATTTCTGAATCGGAATGTGACTCAATCAATTACCATATAATTTCAGTTATATGGATTTCATACATCGCATGTATTCAACAATAATGATAAATAGTCATTACACATTCAAATATCATCCGGGGGCATTCTACAACTGTATGAGCATTAAAATAAATAAATAACGCTCATCACAGCCTGTCAACCCATCGATTGACATACAACTAAATATTGGGATTAGTGTATGTCAAATAATATCCCAATACCCATGTGGGGTTTTCAAACAACAAATACAGATTACTATTTGTGCAGTTGGGCGATGTGAAAAAATTATCGTCCCAATCAAGATCAGTTAAATAGGTGTACATAAACAAGTCATCCAACTTGTAAATGGATATTAATTCCAATTTTACTATTTTAAATTATAAATGGATATTTATAATTTTAATTTCCACAATAATATTAATATGTTAAACATTCCAACATCACAAACAAAACACAATACAGTCAATTAAATCGTCCATGGTCTGTGGACGAGGGAGGTGAGATAACAGGCACCGTATACAATTTATAACGATTAAAACTGATAAAAAATTTACACGTGCAATTCTATATATTTTTATTCATGAATACAATAACATGATAAAATATAATTTAGTGAGAAGGAGTTGTCAAATTGGGTTCCACTCCGACATTCTCTAGTTGAGGATCGTTATAACAAAATTAAATAGCCATTTAATTTTGTCAGAAATTCCAGATGCCTCCATTTCATTTCTCTTTAGTATAATCGCGTAGTGCTTGACAAGAGGATTCCAACGTGCTTCGTTTCGTTGAATTCTGCATCTATTTGGACAAGATATGACCATTTATACATTTTAATACATTTAAACATTATTAATTTAATAATATTATAATTAAAAACAGTTAATTACATTGAGATTTTTTTTGGCCGACCATCTTTCTTTTTTGTTCACACAGTCAACGTCGAAACCAATTTCATCGCAACCTAGGTTTAGATCCTGCCACCACCTCGACACGTCGGACCCAAATCAGAACTCGCCACCTCGACCGGCTTCCCTCACTCCACTCTCGGCCAGAGCGCCGCCCCATTCGGTTTCCCCCCGATGCCTCAAAACTCGTGCGAACAGCGGCACTTTAGGGGGCAATTTCGAATGATTTCACACCCCAATCATCCTCATAGCCGTTAGATCCCAAGACCTCATTGAATACTACCAATTTTGTGTAGAAAGTTGGGTCTAATTCGATGGGGATTAGTAGATTTTAGGAGGAGAGGGATTGAAGAATTTTTGCCATACAAACGAAGAACGGCGGCTGGGTAGAACAATTGACCAAAGAAAAGGGTTTTGGCTTTATTATTTTGACCAAGGGTATATATATATTTTTATATTATTTAAATTTCAAAAATACATGTTTATCAGTTCGAACTCCAAATCAAATCCAGCGAATGTTTCCATTAGCCAAATACCACCATTCCGGACACAATGGAATATGTTTCATAAGCCAATTCGACTATTTCGATCAGTTTTCATCAAAATTAAGTTATAAATCAGTATATAGTGAATTTCAACTTATATTTTAATTTATCGAAGCCACATACTGACTCCAAAAATTACAAAAAAATAAATCAAGCTATATTTTGATGATACGGTCCTAACAAAACTAATTTCGTCAAATTTTGAGGTCGTTTGAAAAATAGCCATTTTCCAGTCGATTAAATTCAAACTGAAATTACCAAACACATTTAAATTCACCGTGCTCACATATTAATTTCAAAAATTATGAAATTTGAAACCTAACAATAATTTAACATTTTGGATCCAACAAAAGTGCTTTCATCGAAAACGGATGTCGTTTGCAAAATGGCTATTTTTAAGGGCTATATATTATATTGAAATATATATAAATTCCATAGCGACTATTTTGGATTTTAAACTGAACATAACTTTCAATTTAATTATGAAATATGAATTTTTCACATTCATTAGAAAGATATTACTAAACCGATTCAAATGTTTCTAGTTTTACTAAAATCCAATTTATTTTGAATTCTATACATTCAATTGAAATTTAAAATCAAATTTTCAAACTACCCCGCCATTTCAAGCTCGTTTTATAATTAAAATGAATTTGTACATTTTAACTTCGATTTAATAAATTTTTAGTTGTTATTATTTAAAATAAATCATTTTAAATATTCAAAACCCATTAAAATAGCTAAAATAAAAAATTTAAATTGATTCTGAAATTCCGAGTCGTTACAATATCACTGACGTTCAAGTAAATTTCTGAATGATTTTGAATAATTGTATAATATTGAGCAATACGTTGATTGAGGTTATGAACTTGGCTTGACATAATATGATGATATCAAAATCTGTTATACATATGTAAATATCTACACTTTTAATGATATATGTTTGTGTTAGCTAGCAGTTCTTTTACATATATATATGATTGACATAGAAATGTGTTGATTTTATGCTCTTATATCTTATCTTTTGTATATAAATAAATATTACCTGGGTATTGTTTTGTTACTTTTACAGATATTCCAACCCAGCCCGCATGCAACCAGAAAAGTAGAGAAATGGAGATCAAATTGGTATATATTTACATTTTGAAGAATTGTAGATGAAGATCTCACATCTAGTTGCTGTTGGACAAGAAAATGATTGGTAGAAAGACCAAGAATTTCTCAAATCAAGGGAAGTTTGTCAAAGAACCAAGAGGAAAAGAAGAAAGGCCAAAAATTTAATAGATTTAACTAAGGCCCATTTGAAACTCTCATTTGTAAACTCTTTTGTGAATTCCCTAAGGCCCATCTATCATTGTATTAGGGTTAGGGTTAGGGTTTGGCTATCTATCCTATAAATACCCTTGTAATGTCATTGTAGCCACCATCTCCATTATTCTGTATTCTCTTCTCCATTAATAAAAGTTCTTCTTCTTTTTATTATTATTTCTGCATTTTTCTTTCTTAGCAATCGGTGTTGTCTTCACAATTAGTTTTGGAAGAGCACCAATTGTATTTTACATTTTTTGTTAGTGATTAGTCGTTTGATTAGTTTCAACGACAATCCTAATTTACTTTTTGTTGTTCTCCTTTTCCTGCAATTTTACTTTCTGCATTTTATTTCTGTTTTGCATTTTAATTTCCAATTGATAGTTGTGATTTGATCGTCAGTTCAATTAGATTTGTTCTGAATCGGATCGCAGTTTCAATTTTTATTGTTTTCAAAAAAAACCAACCTCGAAAATCGTCTAACTCGCCCAAGAGATTAAATAAATAATTTGATTTTAATTACACCTCCCTGTGTTCGACCTGTATGCTACACACCTGTATGCTTGTAGAATTTAATTTAAATGTCACGCTTTTCTGATCCATAGGAAAGCAACGATCAAGTTTTTGGCGCGGTTGCCGGGGAGGTAACGATTAAATTTTATTATTTATTTAATTTCTGATTCGTGTTATTTTTTGTTTTATTTTTATTTTTACTTTTTGTTTGATTTTTTCAAAACAAAAAAAAATGTTCTTAGTTTTGTTTTGTTTTATATATAGAAAAATATCTTGTTTAGTGACTTGGTTTATCAATTTCAATGATACTCTCATCAACTAAATAGGAGAAAAGAAAAAAAATTGCCAAATTTCTTTGATTTCTTTCCTTTCACCATCATTTCCTCTTTTCAATACAATCTCTTTCACTCATTTCATTTATTTATTTTATTTTTTTTTAAAAAAGAACCTTACCATTTCTTTTGGATTTCTTCCTAGGTCTACTCTTAACTATTTCCTCTTATTCTATTGAATCTTCCTTTCTACTTTTACAATAAAAAAAAAATACAAAAATACATTTTTTTTCTTTCTTCTTCTTCTTCTTCTTTCTTTCTTGCTATTTTCTTCTCTGCCAACTTCCTCCAGCCTCACCATCTGAAACCCACAGCCGAACCACAAGTCCACACCCTACACTGCATCGTCCTTCTCCGTTCATAATCACTGCAACCAATCCTTCGCATAGTCTTACCACGAACGATTACCCCAGTATTCTCTCCTGAAATCCTCTATCTTACATCGCAGCAAACCCACATCGAACATCACCGCTTCAATTAAAACGCATGCCACAAGATTTCAGCCTCTGATCGAAGCTTCAACAAACGTAATAATCGAAACTCCAATACCAAAAACGCATAAACCCATCGCTGACAAGAAAATAAAAAAATAAAAAAAAATCATAACACCACGTTCTTCATCACATGATCACCACCAAGCCAAAAATCACCACGCAACCCATCTGACCATCAACTTCCCGACACCCAAACTACTCTGCCCAACCACAGATCTCCCCTACATCATCCGCCCAACCATATCCATTTTATACCCAAACCTTCCCATCACCGATTGTCCACAGTATTCATCCATACATTGCCACTCAGCAACAAATCACCTCACCTGAGTTTCACGCAAGCCATCACCGCAAATACCCGAATCCACCAGATCCGTTTCAACTTCGCAACTTCATACAGCCCTTCCACCCTTCTACACCGTTAAACTTTACCACCAACAAACCACAAAACTCCACTGCCCTCAATCCACATCCACGTTCAACACTTTATCTTTCTCAGTCTGTCCCAAATTCGATTCCATACCACATCTACCAGCGCCCGCTACACAGCATCACCCTATCCCTTCGAATTCACACCCAATCGCACAACCCAGAATCGAAGCAGCTTCAATCGAAATCCTTATTCGAAATACCACCTTACAATCCGAAGAACACCCATCGAATTCCCCAATGCCGAACCCATTCCAACACCAAACCCAGTTTGAACCCTAAACCAATAATCAATCTCGATCGAAACAGAAAACAGGAAGGAGGAGGCGGGTATTAAGGTTCGAATATTTTCAGTGAAAATGATAAGCGTTTTCCTTTTGTTTTGGAAATAAGGGGGCGTGAGTTTTTAATCTAGAACTTGGGATCTTATCTTGATTAGTGGCCTTTAATCGATTTGTTAGGCTGGTCGCTTTGTTGTATGCGTTGTGGTGGGTTCAAAAGAAAAAGAAAAAAAAGGGTGGTGCTAAATGCAGTAAAAATTTCCTTCATGCAGTAATCAAAAATTGGTCTAATTTACTGTAATATCCTTCACTTATTTTCTGTGCCCTTGCTAAATGCAGTAAAAATTTCCTCCATGCAGTAATCACCATCAGTGTTTTTTTGGGAAATGGTGTCGCTCAGCTGTCTAATCCAATAATAAGCCATCGGGTCATTTAATATTAGTAAGGACTAATCTGTAATTGCCGTTTACTGCATGGAGAAATTTTTTATTGCATTTAGCAATCATGAAAAAAAAAGAGGATTCGTTTTTGTTTTTAAGTCTGTGGGGAAAACAAGGGGCGTGGGATATTGGTAATTGGTAGATGCGTGGGTCTCTATTTGAATGTGTGGTTTGACCTGGTAAGTGAGTGTCTTCTATTTTGAGGAACGTATAGTCTAGTTAATTATTATTTTCCTTGGAGTTGAGTTTTTATTTTCTTTTTGTTTTTTTGTTAGGATACATTCTTATTTTAGTTGAGCCTAGTTTTTTTTTTCTTTTTTCTGTTAGATTAGCTTGGCTTAGTTTAGTTTTTTTTTAATTTAGTCTTTCGTTTTTGTTTTTGTTTTTTTTGCAAAAAAAAAAGAGTGAATTCTGAAAAACAAATCAAAGGCCAAGGTGAGGAACAGAAGTCAAGCATCAAACAGGGAATTCAACAGTCAATCGATGTGCAAGCAGTGAAGTTTGAATTATCAACACTACTCAAATTTTTTTGGATGGACTGTCATACCCCACTGTAATATTTTCTGAACTCTACAGGTGCTTTGCTGCTCTGAAAAATATAGAAATTGCTTGTAAAAATCTTCTGCAGGGGCAGCGGCTTGCTTGTACAATATTTTAATTTTCCGTTATTATCCTGTGACTGTTCTGTGACTTATATTTCTGAATCTGTCTGTGAGAAACGAATTTCCATAATTAATCACTCTCGTCGATTTTCAATTTTAACACTTGATTTGATTTGCAAAATAATATAATTGAAAAGTGGTGTTTTGTGAAGTTGACTGGCTTGTATAATTGGATCGCGAATATATAGTAGTTCAATTTTTTGAACTATTAGCAAAAGAGGTTGCATACTACCTGTAAAACATTGGTCGTATCCCTTAGTATTTATACTATACGTGAACGACCATAAGACCCTCTTCCCCCTTCTAATTGAGTCAGTGAATTAATAGAGCACAACTCGACATTTTATATTATTTTGAAGTGAGAATAAATTTTTTCTTTCCTTGATTTCATTCAAATGTCTGATTCAAAAAAATCTTTGAGAAAATTGTGGGATAATAATCGGAGTAGACGTCCGCTTGAGGAGTATGAGTATGAAATACAACTCATGAAGCAAGATTTTCCAAAATTTCATGAGCCCAATGCCAATTTGCAAAATTTTCCAATTGACCAATATTTTCAAAACCATGGATATGATCGAAATTGCGATTTCAATTCAAATTTCAATAATTTCGATTATGGGCCAGATCCACATCAAAATAGCTTTGAATCTCAATACAGCTTTGATCCACATTAATATGGGGTTGTAAACCAAAATTTTCAAAATTATAGCCCATATCAACATCTTGAAAATAACCAAAATTGCAATTTTCCTTCGAATTTCAACAATTTTGGTTACGAACATAATTTTTATAATCAAAACGATTTCCAATATCACTGTCATTTTTCTGAAAATTCAAACAATCACCACATTGGAAACAATATTGATTGTGAAATTGATGTGGACTATAATTTTGAGAATCAAGAAATCCAAAACGAGAGCTCTCAAATCAACGATTTTGAAGAATACCATCTTCACATTCTTAGAGAGAGGGAAGAAAGGCTAAATAAAAAGGCTGATGAACTTCTTTGTTTATTGACAACTTTGAAAGAACAACGCGAGCAACAAAATCAAATGGGCCTTGAATCGGAATATAATTCAATTCTTAGTGACAACGAAAATTTTCAAATAACAACTTTCGAAATTGAGAATAACGATCTAAATGAAGTTGTTCAAAATTCAACAAATGATTTGGACTTCGATTCTTTTCAGGAAAAAGATTTAAACTCAGATTTTGATCTTTCTCTTTCGGGCTGCGAAAAACTTGTAATTCTAGAAATTAAACAGAATAAAAATGTTGATTTTTTCAATTCAAATGTGAAGAAGTATTTTAATGAACATGAATTTTTTGGATTGTATGAGGATGAGTTACCAAATGAGGGTGAAATAGAACCAAGCCATGAATTCAAGTTTGAAAATTTTAACATTGAGAAAATGTCAAACGAACTTGAAATTGTCAGTGTCGAAAATACGTTATCAGTTAATGATGAGAAATGTGATCACATAGTTTTGAACAACACTCAGAATTCAAATTTCACTGAATTTATATATGATCACAAATTTTTGGACAATTACACTGATAAATTTGTTGAGCACATGAATTATTTTTGGAATGTTAGCTTGATTGAAAAACTTCATGTTAGGACGACCCTGGATATTTATCTCCTGGACTATAAATCTAGGTATAACAATGAGATGGTTTTCAAAAACCTGCGCTTATTAGAAAATATGCCTAGACATAGTGGGAATGGGACTCATCGGGCTAGAACCAAGTGTGGGGGAAAACGTTGGTGGAATTCTTTGCATCGCATGCATCGTAAACACATATATCATTGTACATATGATCCATTCTTACATATAGTTAGACTGCATTTCATTCTTCAAATAATTTTGCATCTCATTCACCTTTGGGTACGATCTTTCAAATTTAGGAAACGTTTACAGTGTGGACACTGTTTAGTTCTAGTGTGGGGTGAGTCTGCATTTCACTCATTTTCGTTTTTTTTCTTTATTTTTCTTTCTTTTCATTTTCAGCCATTTAAATAGGACCATCATGCATTTTAGACTGTAGTAACATGCCTTTTTTTTTTTTTGAAATACGACTCATTTTAGTTTGATACACCATAATAAGTTAACAATTATTAGTCAGTTGGTAGTATTTTTTTCTCTCAACTTAGATCAAATAAGAAATATAATGAAAAGTTTAATTTTGAGGGATTATAGTGTAACCGGTACATAGGGAGATTCTTAGGTGATGGCCATGAAATCTATTCTATATTGTAGACTTTGTTTAAATAAGTGGAGGACTTAAAATACTTATATTGGCTTTTCGAATCTTTAAAACTAAGTTGTGTTAAGTTGAATTCGCGTAACTCTCTTTTATGCTTATATTTTCAAATAATAGTAATCCAAGGGTATCCAACATTGCTTGTATATCAAGCGTTGGTGTGCAAACCCGCCAAGCTCTATCCGACATGTTGTTGACAAAGTCAGCGTTGGAATATCTTGGTCTCATTTCATGAGATTGGACACCTAAGGATTACCGACACGTTGTTGACAAAGTCAAAGTCGGCATGCACAATCCGCCAAGCTCTTTACCCACTCTCCGTTAGTCCGCGAGGCAGTGCATGGGTGGTAAACCTTGGTCTTCTAAGTTAGGTGTATGTACTTAATCATAAATTTTAAAATTTTATAGATAAAGAATAAGCGATGATGCCCAAACACTTCTTGACCTTATTGATTTGACTAGCCATACATGAGAAAATAATAATACCACTTTGCAAACTGTGCCAAGCAAACTAAGAATTTATTTCATGGCTGCACTATGTTATCGACCGAACTAACTGGCGAAATTGGAATTTAACATTTGAAAACTTGATTTATATTGAAAATGTGTGACAAGTTGAGGTATTTAAAATAAAATCAACTGACTAGAAATTGTTAACTTAATTTGTTGTACCACTTTCCTGAAATAAGTCGTGTTTTCATTTTTCGTTTTTATTTGCATATGTCCATTGCATTCATGTAGATTCATTAGAATTATAGCATACTGCATTTGGATTTTGTGGGTAGTATCCGCTGAAAACCCTCACGAGACACGACTCGTCCTACTAGGGACACCTAGAGGTTTAACGGCTTGTTGCATACGCTCAATGCAATCGTGTTTCCTACGAAAGTGTGACCTATCTAGTTTAGTTTTTCATTTCTTGTTTTACTTGAGGACGAGTAAAAGATAAGTGTGGGGGTATTTGATTGACATAGAAATGTGTTGATTTTATGCTCTTATATCTTATCTTTTGTATATAAATAAATATTACTTGGGTATTGTTTTGTTACTTTTACAGATATTCCAACCCAGCCCGCATGCAACCAGAAAAGTAGAGAAATGGAGATCAAATTGGTATATATTTACATTTTGAAGAATTGTAGATGAAGATCTCACATCTAGTTGCTGTTGGACAAGAAAATGATTGGTAGAAAGACCAAGAATTTCTCAAATCAAGGGAAGCTTGTCAATGAACCAAGAGGAAAAGAAGAAAGGCCAAAAATTTAATAGATTTAACTAAGGCCCATTTGAAACTCTCATTTGTAAACTCTTTTGTGAATTCCCTAAGGCCCATCTATCATTGTATTAGGGTTAGGGTTAGGGTTTGGCTATCTATCCTATAAATACCCTTGTAATGTCATTGTAGAAACCATCTCCATTATTCAGTATTCTCTTCTCCATTAATAAAAGTTCTTCTTCTTTTTATTATTATTTCTGCATTTTTCTTTCTTAGCAATCGGTGTTGTCTTCACAACTAGTTTTGGAAGAGCACCAATTGTATTTTACATTTTTTGTTAGTGATTAGTCGTTTGATTAGTTTCAACAACAATCCTAATTTACTTTTTGTTGTTCTCCTTTTCCTGCAATTTTACTTTCTGCATTTTATTTCTGTTTTGCATTTTAATTTCCAATTGATAGTTGTGATTTGATCGTCGGTTCAATTAGATTTGTTCTGAATCGGATCGCAGTTTCAATTTTTATTGTTCTAAAAAAAACCAACCTCGAAAATCGTCTGACTCGCCCAAGAGATTAAATAAATAATTTGATTTTAATTACACCTCCCTGTGTTCAACCTGTATGCTACACACCTGTATGCTTGCAGAATTTAATTTAAATGTCACGCTTTTCTGATCCATAGGAAAGCGACGATCAAGTTTTTGGCGCCGTTGCCGGGGATCGAACCCGGGTCACCCGCGTGACAGGCGGGAATACTCACCACTATACTACAACGACTAGAAATTGAAACTGCGATATCTAAAGTAAAATCAACTGACTAGAAATTGTTAATTTAATTTGTTGTACCACTTCAGAAACAAGTCTTGTTTTCATTTTTGTTTTGCATATTGCATTCATGTAGTTTCATTAGAATCACATCATACTGCATTTGGATTTTGTGGGTAGTATCTGCTGAAAACCCTCACGAGACACCACTCGTCCTACTAGGGACACCTAGAGGTTTAACGGCTTGTTGCATACGCTCAATGCAATCGTGTTTCCTACGAAAGTGTGACCTATCTAGTTTAGTTTTTCATTTCTTGTTTTACTCGAGGACGAGTAAAAGATAAGTGTGGGGGTATTTGATTGACATAGAAATGTGTTTATTTTATGCTCTTATATCTTATCTTTTGTATATAAATAACTATTACTTGGGTAGTGTTTTGTTGCTTTTACAGATATTCCAACCCAGCCCGCATGCAACCAGAAAAGTAGAGAAATAGAGATCAAATTGCTGTGTATTTGCATTTTGAAGAATTGTAGATGAAGATCTCACATCTAGCTGCTGTTGGACAAGAAAATGACTGATTTAGAGGCCTTGCACATCTCAAATTAAATGAGGCTTGCAAGAGGAAAAGAAGAAAGGCCAAAAATTTAATAGATTTAACTAAGGCCCATTTGAGATTCTCATTGTAAACTCTTTTGGTGAATTCCCTAAGGCCCATCTATCATTGTATTAGGGTTAGGGTTAGGGTTTGGCTATCTATCCTATAAATACCCTTAATGTCATTGTATCTCCATTATTCTGTATTCTCATTTATTAATAAAAAAAGGGTTTTCTTCATTTTAGTTTTCTTTCTTTTTCTTGCATAACAATTTGTGTATCTATCCAATTAGTTTTGGTAGAACACATTGTTATTTTCTTTTATTACTGCTTGTTAGCTATTGTCCGTTCGATTAGATTCAACGGCAATTCTGCTTTTTAATTCTCTGTTGTTGTTCTAGTTGTTATTTTCTTTTTTTCTAGTAATTGTTTCTTTTCTTTTCAATTGTTGAATTTGATACTGATTAGATTCAGATTCAGATTCAGAGTAATTTCAACAACATTTAAAACAACTCCAAATTCTGCCTAACTCGCCCAAGAATAAAAAATAATAATTTTTAATTACACCTCCATGTGTTCGATCTGTATGCTACACACCTGTATGCTTGCAGAATTTAATTTAAATGTCGCACTTTTCTGATTCATAGATTAGCGACGATCAATATATCTTGATACTGAATTGGCATTAAAAAAAATTTGTAACTTAATGCATGTTTATGGACATATATGTTTATATTGCCTGCAAAATAAGTCATACTAATGACTGGATATACCATTCTTGTATGCTTTTGAAATGGTAATATATATGTACTATTGATCATAATAAGCAGTGTTTAATTTTTTTCCAGTAGTATGTTTTATATATGAACTTGAACAAATGCATTTCTTGAATGCTTTTAACAAACAATAAAGTTCATGATAGCTGCAGGATATATAAATGTGTACATTTTGTATATTTCCTGAACCAACTTTAAACCACATCCATTAGCAGCAACATGTTCATGTTAAATAATTACTGAAACATATATTTTGACCAACCTTAATTTCCATTTGTATAAGATGCACTGATGTATGCATATTATAAGAATGGACTGCCATTATATATATATATATATATATATATATATATTAGCATGTATATATTTGCAGGCAATGTAATATATAAGTGTATAATTTCATGATCATTGTTGAGTCATTTTATCCTTTTGTTTACATGATATTGATCATGCCTCTAACCTGTAGGACATGTAGATGAAGTCACTCAAAACTATGTTGTGTACATATATGTGTTGTGTACCACTAAACCTCAAATTGTGAACATTTTGAAAAGTTCTCACACATATGTCAATATATATACACAATGTCTTTTTTTTTGTATATTTTGACATTTTAAATTGACCCTGTAGGCTGATTAGCAGAGATTCTACTGTATATGTATACGTGTGTATTGACGTAAGCCTGGGTGCATTTGCTAATTTATACACTTATAACAAATGGAAATATGATTCACAATAACATCTGATGTATGTATAACAATTTATGTGTTGATGAAGCCTTGATGCTGGAAGCTTATACTCAAACTTAAGATTATTGTAGCACATCAATTATGATTCCTGCACCTAGATCAATTTTATGAAGTTTAATCTACTAGTATATCTTCATATGTAGATTAACTATGGGTCAGCCTAAACCTAAGCCACATATTATGTACATGTAGTAATAAAACTATCAATATATGCTCTACATTCATTTAGACTTATATATATAAATTATAATATGAGTGTATATGTATTTATTTTATTGTGGGACAACCTCAACCTAAAATTAGTTTCATCCATCGCATTTTTGATATACATAACACTCTGATCTATATGTGTTGCCTATACATACACTGCTATGATTATGCAGCAAATATAATTGAAAAACCCACTTCCCCATTTAGATGTTTTCTTGCCACAAAAGTATGACTTGCTGGATCATGGTTACTATAACACATTATCAGTATATATGCAGTAATATCTCGATACTGCATACACTTAATTTTTTTTATAGACAACCTGACCTTAGGAATGTCATTAGCCATGCATTTAGACACATATTTATATGTGTACTTTTATGTGAGCATGTAGTTGTATAATAATGGTTATATATATATATATAAATGGTTGTCTCAAAGGCTACCATGGCTTAAACTATACATGATTGTATGTCTCCAGCATGTATAAACATCTCATGTAGATATTTGCTTAGGCAGACCACATTACCAGGCCCATTTAAATATGTCGCATCTTTCCAATACAAGATAGGCCTGCAGTGTAATATGAATATATATATATATATATAAGCATTTCCTGACTGTTTGACATGTAAAGGAAGTTGCTAATGTTTTACAGAATCATGTTGTAAATTTGTAATGAAGCAAGTATGGCTTGTTATTCTACTTATATGTATGTGTTAGAATCTACACAGTGAATTGGTTTTATGAAAGGTGGTTCAATATTGTTGCATGAATTCATATAATTGTGTTTGTTATGTGCAAATTGATGGAAGCTTTACTACAAATATGATTTTCAGTTTTTGACTTCTCAATTCGCATATGGTTATGATATACAATTGCCACAAAATTTTAATATGGCAATCGAATCAGAAATATCAAGTGTTCTATATGCATTTGTATCCTTTTTGTACATATGTATATGTTGCTTATGTCTAGATTATGTGTATATATATATATGTATGTATAATATGTTATACATATATAAAATATACACAACTACGTACATATGTATATGCTGCTATGTAATGTATGTCTGGAATGTATTATATATATGTATAGTCTGTTATACATACATAATATGCACTACTGTGTACATTTTGATGCACAATTTTGATGCAAAAAATTGTTTTTGCAATTCTTGAAGCAAAAATGCACTTATCTATTTGCATTTTTCTCAATAATCAGAACTGTTTATATAGTAATATATAGAATTTCTGAAATATGTGTATAAGTGTTTGTGCATGTGTGTGTATGTGTGTGCTTGTGAGTTTGATTGCCTATGAATAAAGCTAGTAGTGCTTGTATTAATTCTTACTTCATTTTTTTTGGGGATAATACTAGAATTTCCTGTTTTATGTATTTCTATTTACATATTTGATATGGACTTTATATTAGGGCTTGAAATCTATTCATATGAAAGAAGGAAATGGGGTGGTATGGTTATGGAAATAAAGATTAAATGCGTTTTCTTTTAGTTAGTGAATGTGATGCATGCGTGAGTATGTACAAAACTTATGTGACTTGAAATTTGAAATGTTCAAAATACACATGTAGGCATAATTTTATTATAACATTCAATTTATTTAAACGTATGTTATATATATATATATTATTGCATCGTATATTTTTGAAATATACGAATGAAACTGATATGATTTGCCACTTTGAATTATTTACATTAAATCATGGTGATGTCTTCCAATAAATACACTCATCAATGCCAAAATCAATAGATGTAAGTAACGCCAAAGCATTAGTGCGCTATTTATTTTGTTATACGCGATAGAGTAAAAGTGATACTCAAACTGTATAATTGGGTCTGACTTAACAAGGTTGTCATGATAAGATTATGGGCTTAGAGACAAAAAGCATGAAATACTCAATATTTAAATGAACAAAGATTGTTTATCATGTTGTACAAGAATTATATATGATATAATTGACATAAGATGTCTAGCTAAAAGATTATGGTTTTGTGATTAGCTAAAGCTAATGCAAGGCATCATTGGTTCTTGGATCACTTAAATATATGTATACTGAAATATATGTTAAAATAGAGGGATGTTAATTTGAGTGGAAGCATATTTTATTTATACATTTATATTAATATGCTGTAATATGTATTATTTTGATTGTCAAAATTTGTATATATGTATTGCAATAGTACTTATCATTATTTTATTATTTTATGTAGACATTAAATGGTAAATAACACCAATAATTTGTCACTAAGATCCATCCTTAAGAAGGACAAACTGAATTAAACCAAATTTATTAACTTACATCTAAATTTGAGGATCGTCTACAAATGAAAAGAAAAACATAATTGTTTTAAATAATTAGAAGATCTAAAAAGAAAAGGGAGAAGTATGACTTCAACCAAATCAAGTATAAATGTTATAACTGTCAAACTATCTACTTGTACGTCTTTGGTATTAGATACTATATGTGGACTACACACACAGACACATGTATATATGTCAATTTGCAGGAATTGCAAAAGAGTAGAAATCTGGTAAAAGGAAAAGTGGACATACAAGTGGAAATAAAGAAAATGTTGCTGCATTATCCATAGGAAGCTGCCTCTTGTCCTAACCACTGGCTTAATTGAAGAATTAAAATATTGATACTATGTAATTTCCGTTAAAATAAATGTTACTATGTATCTTGTTTAGACAAGTTTGAAATTTCATTTGTAATAAAAGATAGTTGCTATTCGTTTATTTAAATGAAATATCTTATGGAAATGCACAAGTAGTTAATGATCCTTATAAGTCCTTGATGTGGTTGATTATAACATAAACTGAGCAGATTAAATCTAATGATTTACATCTAACATACCTTTGGAATTATCATTTAGGCTATATAAATAAGAAACGCATATCAAAGCTCCATAGTGATGAAATTTTGAAGTCATTTGATTTCGGATTATATGATTAATGCAAATCTTGTATATTAGGCAAAATGACTAAAGCACCTTTCACTAGACACAATGAGCGGGCTAGTGATGTATTGGGCCTTATACATAGTGATGTATGTGGACTGATGAGTACATCAGCTAGAGATATGTTTTATTATTTCATTACATTTACTGATGATGTCAGTAGATATGGTTGCGTATCTTATGAAACACAAATCAAAATCCTTTGAAAAGTCCAAAGAATTCAAGAATGAAGTTCAAAACCAACTTTGAAAGAATATAAGGACTCTTCGAATAGATCGAACAGGAGAATATTTAAGCCAAGAATTTAAGACTATCAAAAAGAGTGTGAAATTATATCACAACTCACTCCATCAAGAACACCATAACGGAGTGGTGTGTTCGAACGGAGAAATCACACCTTACAAGATATGGTATGATCAATTATAACTCATATAGAACTTCCAATAAATTTTAGGATTGTACCCTTGAAACAGTTGCATTCATACTTAATTATAATCCTGTGAAAATGATTCTTAAGATGCTATATATGGACTAGGAAATGTCCTAATATGTCTTTTATAAAGATTTGGGATATGAGTCATTTATTAAACGTCTTGCCTCTGCCAAGGTTGAACCCAAATCTGATAAGTGTTACCTTCTGGTATATCCGAAAGAAACAAAAGGATACTATTTCTACGAACCCTTTGAGAATAAAATGTTTATTGCTCAAACTGGTACCTTTTGAAAAGAACTGGTCTCTAAAACTACTAACGCGAATAAAGTAGAATTCGAAAAGATACGGGAACCACAAAATACCAATGAACCTTGTGCATACAAGTAGTTTAATGGGAGTAACGTTATATTCCTAGTATTATATGTTGATTGCATATTACTTATTGGGAATGATGTTAGTTTAAAACAAGAAATAGATATTGATTCTATGAAGGAGGATGTTTGGATTAGGAAGTTCATTATTGAACATAGTTCTATCCATTGTTGAACCAATGGTTTTACAATGTGGTAACAAAGGAGCTATTGATCACGATTAGAAACCTATATCTCATTATCGATCCAAACACATATTTAAGAAATATAATTTCATCTGTGAAATTGTTTGTGGAGGAGATATACACATCTACAAAGTATCAACAGATAATAATGTTGCAGACCCACTGACTAAAACTCTATCATAGCAGAAGAATGATAGTCACACTAGTTTCATGGGTATATGATACATGAATGATTGACTCTAGTGTAAATAGGGTATTGTTAGAGTTTATGCCCTAGAGGCAATCCATTTGGTGTGTTTAATAACACTGTTGATGTTATATTTTATTTCGAATAAAAAATCCTGTTATGTTATATTTGCTGCGTAATACAAATATTAATGTAATATAAGTCCTTAAAATAATAATATAGAATTATATAGTTCCAAGTAAGTGAATTGAACATGAGATTATATAATAATAATAAGTAATATAATTCTTAAATGTCCTTAGTCAAGTTTTATTTCATATAGGACAACAATAAAACATTAAGACTAGTATGTTGATTGACTGATGATCATATTTCATTGATCATTAATATACGTAATATTAATGTCAATACATAAATACGTATTAGATAATTGTGTATTGGGAAAACCCAATATGAGAAAACTTCATGGAATATAATTAATAGTGTCATAAGTAATTCTCATAGTGATAGCGATGTAATGGTCCTCAGACCTAAGATCATTATATGTTTTATTCGAGGATATTCGTGTTTTGATATCACCAAAAGTTATTTTTAACCGAGTAGATGATAAAGGTGATTATCGGATACATCTCGAATCGATTAAATAATATGAATAATTTAGATGGAATTTAACCCTACAATATAAGTAGAGATATCCATGGGCGTCTTGATTGAATACGATTATAAAATGCATGGTCCTGCTTAAATATTGATTTGTTTATATAATCTACTTAGCGATCAAGGTAAAAGGATTAAATTATAATGATGATGATGCCTTCCATGCCTCGAGTTTAATCTTGGATATATTGGTTGAAAAAATTAAATTACGTTGAAACACTGATCACAGAAAAGGTAGTATTGAACATTTGATTTTATTATTACTCGGGTAGGAAGGATGTATTACTAGATGTTACTCACTGTTTATAAATGTAAATATATTTTAAAATTATTGCCTACATTGTAGTAACTTATAAGTTCACACACTTAGAAGGTTATAAGGTGAAAACCAGTCTTTGGTTAATAAAATATCAATATGTTGATATTATGTTTAGCATTGGAATGGGTATACCAGTTGGTTCCTTAATTTATGGTACACGCTTATTTTATAAGGGGGATGCTCCTTCCTTTTAAAACATATGAAAGCCAATAGAATACACATTCCAAAAAAAGGAAACCTAATGGCATGGCTTGTGCCTCTTTTTCTGTTTATTTGATTCGTATAATGATCGATTTGACATTCCTGTGGATACCACAGAGTCGAAGTATTTCAAGGGCCGAGGTCGAGATTTGTTCGTGATTCATGAATTCAATCTCATGCCACTCGATTTCATTTTGCATGACAAATTGGTATGTTTTAAGTTCGATTTACTTATTTTTCTTGCATAAATCCTAATTTATGGATTGTTAAAATTTTAAATTTTTTTCCCGTTTTGATCGTGTAAACCGAATAGGAACCAAATATGAGTTAACAAGGGGGATTCGTATACTCCTAAAATAAAAGAAATAAAGAGTTCAAGGATTGATGTATAGTTTTTTCTAGCATAATGGTTGTGTAGAGCGACTCTACACATCCGATTAGATAATATTACTAATAACATATTCAGTCAACAAGCCTGACTGATGGCAAACAGTACTAATAATGCATGCAAATTGCATGCAAAGAGTTTGTAGCACATAGCGTGATTATTTACATACGAGGCTAATGAACAAGCAAAACAAACTTGCTTCTAAATACCACAAAATATCTCCATTAGCACATCTTCTCGCATAATCATTTAATCCATTAGCATCAGATAGCCATAAAACACAAAAAAGTTTTCCTGAAGCGAGGGATTGCGCAGTACAAGATGAGCTTAACATGGACGAGGGAAGTAGTGACGTTGTTGAGTGCCTCCAGCGTCGGTGCTACCTTCAGATTCTTCCCATTCGATGGCGGTGTCCAGGATGGTTGGGTTGAAAGGTGCCAGCCGTGTACCTGATGGCAGTGTCCAGGCTTGATGTATAGTTGGCTTAAATAAATAAAAAATTGGATTTAAATAAGAAAATATAAGGAAAAAATTTGACACCTATTTGTTGAACAAATGAGGTTTAGAAATTTTCTAATAAGTTTATATCGTAAAGAAGCATTAAAAGATCCATTTTGTTTAAGTATAATAAATTTCGTGAACTTTTACCAAACGATAAATTTTTATGAAAGTGACGGTAAAATGAAAGTGAATATTAAAAATGTGGAATATGGATTAAAAATCAATATTAATATATTGAAATATTTTGAAATAATTCATCAAATTGTTTTAGATTAGACAATTAATTTGCAAGAGTGGATTAATAGTCTTAATTAATTATTGAACATGGTAATGAACCTACAGTCCATATGAATTTCTTATGATTTGGAGGTGTATTCGATCATCTAATCGAAATCTACTCGTTTGAATACCATTAAAATTCAATAAGACAACTTCTTATAGAAGTAAATTTTATATCAAGGAAATCTCGAAACTTCATAATATTCCTAATTCGATTGTATGATTATGTTTCGATCTTTGTAAGTTATTCTATTAGAATCCTTAGAAGGCTTTGGGAACAAAGGCTAATCTTTGTGCTGCATAATACCCACAGCTACTATTTTGACTGAGTGGGTGAAATGTGTTTTCGGGAACTTACTTTGAATTCTCATCTTTGATGTTAGTTGTAGTGGGGAAAAACCACTTTCTTTATTATTTTTATTTTCATTTAACACCACCTATCTATTTGGTAATGAAACAGTTCTATTCAAAACCTTAAATGGAAAACCGTTTTGATCACCCTCGTGTTGATTTGAAGTTTGGGGAAAAGTTTATGTTGGGCCCGACTCTTTTTCGGAAACTTTTTGAGAAGATTATCCTGATTAGTAAGAGAATGAAAGAGGAAAAAGTTTCTAGAAATCCTATGCAGAAAAATATAGGAAGCCTCCAAAATTTTCAATTGGTAATGATGTATATTCGTGCATTTCATTTAAAAGAGGGTTGTAAGTTCATCCGGTTTAGGAAATTGACTCATCGCTTCATAGGGACATTTCCTAATACAAAGATTATAAATCTCATTGCTTATTGAGTAGCGCTTCCATTTGATTTTTTGTAGTTCACAACGTGCTTCATATTTCTCAATAATGTAGTGCCTACGTGGTTCTAATTTTGATGATTGATTCTCATATTTTAAAATATCTTGAAGTCTCACCTGACCTTTATTTTGTGCAACTCCCTGTGTATGTTCCTGATCCGTAAGACTAAACACTTTCAAAACAAGAACATGCCGCTTGTAAAAATTCAATGGTCCAATATTCCCAATGAATGGACGTGGGAAACCAGATAATTTAACGAGAAATCTATTCAATTTTTTTATCTTTTCATGATGAGGGTGAGTAATTCAAGCTCAAGCTTAATAATTCCATTGTCTATATCTCAATTTGATGGAATAAAATAAGGTTGAGTACAGTTATTCCCTAAGTAAATTGCAGGGACGGAATTTTTATAAAGGAGGAGCCTGTAACAACCATGGTTTTGAATTACCTATAATAATGATTAATAAATTATAATGAGCATTATGATTTTTCTAATTAAGAAGTCGATAGTGTTTGTATAAGATAATTCAGAAAATTATCAAAGTTGAGTTATAAATTTGGGTTTTGAAGTATAATTGTAGAAATTTGGAAGAAATGGTTGTTCAATCTTTAAAATGATTAAATAAGGAGTTATGGTGGAAATATTATTCAGTATGTTGTACATTTGAAGAAAAATAAATTCAAATAATGTGTCTTGGTTGTTAATAAAATAAAATACATAAACTAAAGTCAAATTTGTTCAAAATAAAGTTTTTGGAATGAATTGGATTTCAAATTAAATATTTGTAAATAAATGAAATTTAAAAATGAAAAGAAAAATTTGGAAAACTTTATAGTGTGTGAACATTTGTAAAATTAGGTGTTCATAAGATTTATATGTAATTGATTACAACAAATTTCAATATATAAGCAAACAATGAATTATTGCGAAAACAATGTTTTCCAAATGTAATGAAGTTGTGAATAAAATATAAATTGTGAATACATTGCTTGGATAAATGTATATTTGTGTATTTAAAATATTTTTAGTATGGATCTAAATCTTTTTTATTAAAACAAGGAAATTGAATAATTTTAGCAGTTGAAATGTAAATTATTAACAAAAAAAGGTTAAAATTTATTGTTTGTTAAAAGAATGTAAATTTTTATATAAACTTGTTAAAATAAAGTTAAAAAGGGTCAAAAATGTTTTAAAAACAAATTATGTACTTTTATAAAAATTGTACAAGGTTGGAAATGACAAATCTTAAGTTAAACCATGCGATTAGGTAAGAAAATAGTGTAAACATGGCCTAAACAATGTCAATTAGGTCACCTAAACTTACAAAGGCCTCATTACTTATAGACCGCCTTAATAAACCTAACTCAGTTCTTTAGCTATTGCGTTAAGGAGAGAATAATCAAGAATTTCATTATCCAGTACGTACCTTCTCTCTGGAAACCATCTTCCTCATTTTCGAGTTACAGTAAAAAAGAAGCATACAAAACCTCTTGCAAATCCAATTTCCCCACACCTAAATATAACCCAAAAATACTGTAATAAGGTTGACAGCTCAACTAAGTAGCAGCTAATCGTCTCAAACCCATAAATTTATTTCATTTAAGTCCCCCAAAAATACCATAATAAGGAATTTTTATTGTGTATTTAATTTTTTTTTGCATGTTACAGTAACTTGATTTAAACGTATTCAAAGCTTCATCTCAAGGCCAATAATCCTCGAATTTATATCAATCCTTGCTTTAAATTCCTGTAATACACTAGAAAAGGTAAGTGAACCTCACACTTTCTAATTTATTTTTGTTATATGTCAATATCTGATCTTGATTCACCAAAAATTGCTTAAAATTGTAAGTTACAGTTTAATTTTGTTTCTGCTGTGAAAAACAACCCCGAGTCCATCTTTGGGTGGCTACATATATTACTTTTTCTTGATAGAATCATATTAATCTTTTTTTGAACCATTGTACTCTCATTAGACTTTGTGCATGTCAATTTTCTGGTTGATCCGGCAATTATTACTAGCTGAAACATATATAAGAAGTTGAGTGCACGCAAGGAAATTTCTTGAAGCAATTTTTGTTGCTAAGTTCGATACAAGTGTCGACCCAAGCACTACTCGGATCGACCCCTGGGTCAACCCCATATATAAGGATGGCAATGGGGCGGGTCTAGGGTCCAAAACCGCTTGACCCGCCCCTGTTTTGACCCATTTAGACCCGCCCCATAGGGTCTTCGGTGAGGGTAGACCCACGACCTGCTTTTGGAGGTCTGGGTCTAGGGTCGGGTTTGGGGCACGACTAACCCGCCCCAACCCGACCCGCACGATTGAAACATCATTAAAATACATTATAACTATAATGAATACTTGATTATCTTCTTAGGTATACATGGTTATAACTGGAAAATTATATTCTTTCAATCAATAAACTATAAAATTTTCATTATATTAAGTTGCATTAATGATAATCATACGATAACAAATGCATATTTTTTGATCTATTGTCTTACAACTTATTTTATTATATTCTCTTATCATTGTAAACACATTATAATATGTATATAATTCATCATTTATTGATAAAAAATATAAGTATATAAATTTGTATCCACTAGAAAACAATATCACCGGGTCGTGGGGCTGGTCGGGTCTACCCTGACCCGTACGGGTTTCGGGTACGGGGCGAAATTCCAGACCTGCACCGGGTCTACGGGGTGGGTTCGGGGCAAGGTTTATAAAGTCTGGGTCGGGTCTGGGGCACGAGAAACCCGCCCCAACCCGTCCCATTGCCATTCCTACATATAAGCTGGGTCGACACTTTGGTCAACCTATAGTCTTTATGTTGCGCTAGCAACATCTGTTGCTTGCTCAGTGATTTCGAGTTTTGAATTTTTCCATGTTAATGAATTTAGTGATGTTTTTGGTGAAGTTTTACATATGGATTTGATCCTAGTTATGCAAGCCTATATTACACTCAATCCGTATTTTGAGTTTAAAGATTTGTGTTAATTTTAATCCGGATTTCCATGTTGAAATTTCGTATATTTGTGATACGCGCACGTTTTAATTAATGATTTCTTTAAGAAACTCGTGTATATCATTTTCTTATTGATTTGAGAAAAATGGATTTCATAGATTTGTTTTGAGAATAAAAATCATCTCAAGGCTATATTATATAATAATTCCAGATTATAAAGATTTTCAAAGAAATAATTCGAATGATTTTAAAATCACTTTATAAACTCATTTTCTCAAAACCAATTATTTTCTTTATATTAAACTTCACATTTTTGCACAATCGAGAAAGAAAGAACGTGATTTAAATGATACAATAAATCGTGTGGTATTGGACACGTAGATTATTTATATTGATTAATTCTGGACTCAACCCCGTAAAGTAAACCTAAGGTAAACATAAGATAATTTAATTTAAAATAATAATAATAATAATAATTAATAATAAGTTAATGGGTGGAAATAAGAATTTTGAGTAAGTGGGAGTTGGGCCACGAAAGTATTGCTATTGTATTCATGGCGATATTCTGATCCGTTTTCATATTTTATTTACTGAAAATGGAGTCCATATGGATATTAATAGAAAAAGTTATGCGTTATTATTTACACATCAAGCCTCATTACATATCTCTTTGAGTGTCAAAAGTCATCTAAATACAATGGAAACAAAATAATATCAAAATAGAATAGTAATATGCCAGCCTTCTGTTCGTCACCTCACAGCATCATCGGCTCCAAAACCTGCTACATGCTACCTCAGTCTGCTCACCACCAAAGTAGATGAGTAACCCAAGGTAACAAGAGGGTAACATAAAACCTTGAGTCACACAACATCTTAATGAGCGATAAATAACCAACAACGGTTACATAGGATGTATGAGTATAAACGGTTCAATCGTCTGGTCCGTCTTAGCAATAATTGGATCAACACAAGATAATCATCTACCATATGCTACTCTAGAATAGGAAAGGACATACCTAAATCCCACTTCTCTTCAATGGCCTACGGTGATAGCATACCAAGAGAAAACAGAGAAGAAAGCACATAATCAACCATAGCATCCACAGAAACCAATATCCTAGCTATCACTGCCTAAAGCCTTGGATACATCAATCATCGAATGACTGGGCATTACCATCTGTCAAGGGCTAATGGAAAACCCTGGTTCAAGTCGAACTACCATACATCCGTCTTGTGTATGTTTTCTTGCATCCAAGACAACTAGATCACCCCTAGAGCTCGATCCAGGGTACATGATCCTATTTGATCCTAGGGCATCCCCATAATACCCTGCTTTGAGCCAGCTAGAACCTTTGATAACCAACGATTCCTTAGCACTTCAAATATGTCGAGCATTCCTACTCGGCGATCACATCTTTAGTTTGAGCGACTTCACAAGCAAATTCCATTGTCATCCTTGATCAACTCCTAACTGATTTAATCAATCATCCTACTGGATCGTAAATCATCCCACGACTAATATCACATCATGCTAACTCCGAACACTCAACTTGTAATAGCCCGCATTTTACATATCGGAAGATTGTAAAATATTTTTATTTTATTTCCTGAGGGTTGGATCATTCTCATCTTTTAATATGTTGCTTATGGGGATGTGAGACATGTCCATTATTTTTACCGATTTTGTTTGTGACCATTTTACCCCTGTCAGTCTTGTACAAGGAATAATTTTTGACTCAGGTCGAATCAGAGGGTGAGACCTATGCCATTGGAAAGGAATAGATGTTTGCCTTTCCGTAGAGTGGTTACATTAAAGATTTTGCTTAGCGGTTTGGGAGAAATATATGTTTTAAGGTTTTCCAGTTGGCTGTCAAGGTTTGGTAAGCCAAATTGAGCTGAGTTAGGAAGGCCCATTAGGGGGTTGGTGGAAACTATAAATAGGAGGTAAGGGATATGAGAAAGGGTTTTAATTTTCCATTCTCTCATTGGGAGGTCTTGTGCTCCTTCTTCCCCTAACACTCTTCCACCATTAAAAATTATAATCTATGGAGAGAAATTTGAGATCTATACCATTGGAGGCTAGATCTACATCAATTGACTCATGGATTCATTGGATCAAGGTGTTTGGTGTGAGATGCTTGCTGTCCGGATTCATATCTCTTTGATTTTTGCTTGTTTGGGACAATCGGTGAGTGATTTACATCTCTCACATGAATGCAATGAAGTATATGAGTGTTTGTGCATGTTTCTCATCAAATTCAAGTGTTTTACCATAGATTTACACCATTATATGTCCATTGACATATGAATCACTCTATGATCTAGTTTAGCAAGTTTTACCCATTAATTCCATGTCATTTCATATTTTATGTACGTTAGATCTCTCATTATGATCATATGTTCATTTTGATGGTTTTAGGTGATATTTACATCATTTTAGTGGTAATCGTCATATTCACATTGTTAGCAATGGTATGACATATTTCTGACTGTGTTTGATGATTTTGGTTGAGTCGGATTCGTCGTTTGGCGAAGTCTTGGTCGAAAACAGAGTAGAATTGGAGATGTGCAGGAAGTGGATCGGGTTGGCCATAAGGGGGTCGGGTCGGTCATAAATCTTGTCTGGGAGAATAAGTCAGAAAGGGTCGGTCGGAATGAAGGACTGGTCGGGCAATATCTGGTCGGGTCGGTCCATTCAAGATGGATCGGGTCAGTCCAGAAGTTGAGGTGATGAAATGCCAGGTCGGGTCGGTTAGGTCGTACAACCGGGTCGGGTCGGTCGTGTTGGTGATCAGATCGGGTTAGTCATATTGGTGATCGGATCGGGTTAGTCATGTTGGTCATAGGATCGGGTCATTCATGTCCCAGGGAGGGGTGAGTTGGATCGGGTCGGTCGTGGGGTGCAATTGGGCCGGGTCGAGCTGAACTGATCGGGTCAGCTAAATCCTGATCAGTTATGTTTTCAACAGCACTTCTAAACGTTGTAGTTGATAGTGATGATGTTATGTTTTGTTCCAATAGGGTCATTTTTTGAAAAAGTACGTTTTTCGGGTACGACTTATATTTGAAGAATAGAGCATGAAAAATATATTTTTCGGGGGCGACCCCCCGAACCCTAGCCGCAGAGCAGTGATGTAATTGGCTCGGTGATGGTGTAACTTCGAGAAGAATTCAAGTGGGAATGTTTGAAGTGTTGGAGGGTTCGTTGATCGAGGAAATGCAACAAATGTGGATTCAACTCAAAGGTCGTGAGTTAATGGATAATGGTTGCTCGAGAAGGTTGCTTGAGCTATGAAATGTCGTCAAGGTTGGATGACTAGAGATGCGAAGGCCGAGAAGTCATCGTTGTCGTAAGTTCTAGCAGGTTCAAAGCGGGGGTATAATGGGGGCACCCGAAAGACTGGAAGGTTGTTGGTCGAGTACCTTGGGTATCATTGAAAGGCCTAGTTGTCAAGGTTGGACATATAGAGTTTGTGCTAGAACTGGGGTTACCATTAGCCCTTGACATATGGAAAGGTTGGTCATCATACAATTAATGATGGTTTCAAAGCAGGATTGGCGGTGATAGCTAGAGTCAGTCATGGATAATTGGTTATTTTGTTTGTACTGTCTCATGTAGGTTGTCCTACGTCGAAGAAGATGTTCCTTGGGTGCACGTTTAATATTGGTTTAAGCCTTTGGGGCTTGTTCTTGGGGGATATTAAATTCGATTAGGATGGTTTACATGAGATACTTATAATTTGGACGTTATGAGTGCTTTACCATGATTGAATGGATGTTATGGTTTCCGTGGATGAATGGTTGAATGATTTAAAGTAAAGGCTGTCACTGTCCGATGTGGGGAAGGTAAGGTTGAGTTCTTCTCTGGTGTTGTAAGTAGATTAGTATGATTATCTACCCCTTCTCATATACTTTATTGTTGAAGCTTGTTAGCTGTTTTATCACTCACTAAGACTGTTGTCAGACTCAATGTTTTATGTCTCCTCTTATTACCATGGGTTTTTCATCCGATTATTAGATGGGAAAACTAAGTAGCAGGTGACAGGTGATGGCTTAAGTGAGGACAGTGTTGCTGTTCGGAGGTGAGCAGGAGGTTGGCGTACTATCTTTACTACTATCTGGTATTTGTTTCTGCTGTGTGCTATTTCTATGAGTGTTGTAGTGAGGCAAATTGTTCAAACACTACTGTTGCTATCCACGTGTAAGGGAAATACTTTCTAGTTGTCATGAAAGTTTAGTGTTTTCTTCTTCACTATCACTACTTGTTGTATATATTCTATTATATTTTATCCTTGCGCTATAAGTTTACGACATGTTTCATTGGTCTACCATACCTTGATGATCGTCCATAGCTGCCTGACATACCTTACAGTGCATTATTCCTCTTGTATAGTGCGGGGGCAGTAGGAGGTCATCACATTTGGTATAAGAGCTCTGGTCAACGATTGTGGCCAAAATTCTAAGACGTAATTACGTATGAGAGATGTATTTGTAGATTTCAGTTGGATGCTTACTATATATATTAGCATATATAGTAGTAGCGTTTGTACTTCCTTTAGCAGTTTTTTTTGAAAGTGGCTAATCATTCTAGTTTGCAGATTTAGAATGAGTCGACGCTATGCAAGACATTCTGCTAGGAAAGAAATTGGGCCTGGAAGGGGTAATGGCGGGGCACCTGATTACCCGACCATGTTTGAAGCCATGATGGAAGCATGTTTTCGAAGGAACCCTGCTCCAGTGGCAGCTACGGTGGAGGTTGGAGTTCCAGTGCCTAGAGCTGTAGAATTTGCAAAGCTATGCAAAGACTTTACATCATTGGGAGGGAAACAGTTTAATGGCACTGAACCAGTTGAAGAGGTTCAAAGGTGGATGGATACTCGAGTTCGAATCTTCAAGGACATGGGTATCGATGATGCAACAAAGAGGAAACTTGCATCAAGGCAGTTAGTGGGCAGAGCAATGAACTGGTGGAACTCTATCACACTTGAGGCCCTAAACAGGATATTTCATGGGAGCTAGTCCAAGCTAAGTTTGAAGAAAAATTTATCTCAACCATGTAGAAGTCTGTTCTGTTTAAGAGATTCGTTGAGCTTAAACAGAATGGTCATCCAGTTCTTGATTATATTTCCAACTTCGAGACCTTATCGAAGTATGCTCGTTCATATGTAGATACTCCTTATCAAAAGAACGAGAAGTTTGTCTTGGGATTTGTGATAGACCATTGATCGTGACTCATCCAATTGGGGTTCGTCCAGTTTGTGCATGTTGTGTCATGGTCTAGTGTAGTCGAGTCATGGTTGCTTTTTGTGTGTTATTGCTTTGTTCTTAACTTCATTGGGTTTGGGATCATCTTGGGCTTGGATTGGCCCAAGAGATGTGCGACAAAAGTGAGTTGCGAAAAGCTAGAGATGATAGTCGGGGATGTGGAAGGGCAGAAGGTGTTGCTTCGGGGTAACCCGAAGACAGTGTTCTTATAAGTTGTTATATTCGCTGTGATTCCACAAGAAGACTTGCCATCTGTGTTGATCGCTAATGAGTATGAGGATATCTTTGACGAGCTCAAAGGGTTGCCGCTGCATCATGAGATCGAGTTTAGAATCAATTTGGTCGAGGGTGTTAGACCCATCGTTATGCCTCTTAGGAGGATGGCGCCTAAGAAACAGTGAGAGTTAGAGGTGCAGGTTCGTGACCTTTTGGGAAAAGGATTCATTAGGAGAAGCGTTTCCGAATGGGGTGCACCAGTGGTGTTTACAACCAAGGCAGATGGTTCGTTAAGATTGTGTGTGGACTATCGTGAACTGAACAAGGTGACTAAGAAGAACAATTATTCGTTGCCAAGGATTGATGACTTGATCTGTCAGCTTCACGAAGCCAAAGTGTTTTCTCATATGGATTTGGCAACGGGATTTCACCAGCTGAGGGTGGCTAATGATAGTGTACCAAAGACTGCTTTTAGGACACCATCCAGTTTCTTCGAGTGGTTGGTGATGCCATTCGGGTTGACTAACGCGCCAGCGTATTTCGTGGATCTTATGAATAGAGTATTCAGAGATCAGCTGAATAAGTTTGTGCTTGTGTTTCTGGATGATATTCTGGTTTATTCCAGGAATGAGGAAGAACACAAGACACAATTGAGAGTTGTGTTGGAGATCTTGCGAAAGCATTAGTTGAAGGCTAAGTTCTCGAAGTGTCACTTCTGGAAGGATGAAGTGAGGTTCTTAGGTCATGTTGTTTCTGGAAATGGGATAGCGGTTGACCCCGCTAAGATGGCAGCATTCCAGGACTGGGATAGACCTAAGAATGCAATAGATGTTCGGAATTTCCTTGGGTTGGCAGGATATTACCGACGGTTTATCAAGGATTTCTCTAAGATAAATGCACCGTTGACAGGATTAACAAAGAAGAGACAAGTGTTCACGTGGGATCCGAAGTGTGAAAAAGCGTTCGAAATCCTGAAGGAGAGGTTGACCAGTGCTCCTGTGTTGACCATTCTAAGTGGGAATGAAGAGATGGTGGTATACACTGATGCATGTGATACTGAACTTGGAGCAATGCTAAGACAGAAGGATAAGGTTGTGGCCTACGCGAGTCAACAGCTAAAGCCGCATGAAAGGAATTATCCAACACATGATTTGGAGATGGCGGCAATTGCATTTGCTCTGAAGAAGTGGAGACATTACCTGTTGGGAGATCGATTCGACTTGTTTACGGATTACAAGTCGTTGAAGTATCTTTTCTCCCAAAGGGATTTGAATCTTCAGCAGCAACGATGGTTAGGATTTTTGGCATCATATGATTTTGATATAGCCTATACTCCTGGCAAAGGTAACCCAGTTGTGGATGCATTGAGTCGAAGACACGCAAGTTTGAGAGCGATGTTTTCGGAATGGAAGAGCCTTGAGTATTTGGCAAGGTTTGATTTTAGGCTAAAGTGTGAGTTAGAACCTGAAATGTTGGCAAACTTATCGATAAGACCTACTCTCATCGAAAGGATTGGCAAGAGCCAAAAGCGAGATGCAAAGCTTGTCGAGTTTATCCAGAGACTGGAACTAGAAGATAAAGAGTTCGAATTCGATCGAGAAGGTTGTCTTCGGAAGCAAGGGCGATTAGTTGTCCCTGATATCGATGGATTAAAAGATGAAGTTCTAAGAGAATGTCATCACCCTAAGTTGACGATTCATCCCGGGAGTTATAAGATGTATCAGGACATAAAGATAGTTTAGTACTGGGAAGGGATGAAGCGAGATATGGGAAAGTTCAATTCCAAGTGCATGAACTGTCAGCTGGTGAAAGCTGAATAAAAGAAGTCGAGTGGTTTGCTTCAGCCATTAGAAGTTCCTACATGGAAGTGGGAACAAGTATCGATGGACTTTATTGATGGACAACCTAGAACCAGGATAGGAATGATGGGATTTGGGTCAATGTGGATCGCTTGATCAAAAGTGCAAGGTTCATTCCTGTCAAGTCGACTAGAACAACATCAAAGTTGGCTGAACTTTATGTAAAACGAATAGTTCGATTCCATGGTGTCCTAAGGAGTATAATAAGTGACCTAGATCTATTATTCACAAGTGGATTTTGGAAAAGTTTGCAAGAAGCTTTGGGAACCGAGTTGTGCTTGAGTACAGCATATCATCCCCAAACTGATTGCCAGACCGAGAGAGTCAATCGAGTTTTGGAAGATCTCCTGAGGGCTTGTGTTATACTTTGGAGGATCATGGGAAGTCCATCTTCATCTAGTTGAGTTTGTATATAATAATAGCTACCGGTTAGGATGGCACCATACGAGGCGCTGTATGGGAGACCATGCAATTCTCCAGCACGTTGGTTAGAAACTGGAGAAAAGTTGGTACTTGGGCCAGAGATGATTAGAGAGACCTCGGATTGTATCGAGATCGTTCGGTAACGAATGAAAGCAACCTAAGATCGTCTATAGAGTTATGCGGATAAACATTGGAAAGACTTGGAATTCGACGTAGGCAATATGATTTTCATGAAGATTTCGCTGTTGAAACTTATGGTTCGATTCAGAAATAAAGGAAAGTTGGTTCCAAGGTTCGTTGGACCATTTCCGATAGTCGAGCGAATTGGAAAGCCCGCATATAGATTGGAGTTTCTGGAGAAGATGTCGAGTGTACATAACATGTTCCATGTGTCTTTTCTATGGAAGTTCGTGTATGATTCGAATGTGGTGGTATATCTAGAGCAATACGAAGATCTAGAAGTAGAGAGTGCAGTTGTGATACCTCGTAAGCCGCTTCGTGCTGTGGGAAATGACACGAAACAACTTAGGAGGAAGATGATTAAACTCATCAAGGTACAATGGAGTGAAGATGGTGACGATTGTACGTGGGAGACGGAAGAGAGTATGAAGGCAACTCATTTGGAACTCTACGTCGTAGGACCCTTTGATATTGTATCATCGTTATATCATTGTATCTTGTTATTATGTGGTAGAATTCCGCGTGCTAGGGTAAGGCTATGGACACATGGCTTGATGGTTGCTAGTTTGGATGATAGAATTGGCTTCTAATGGATGATAGGCATGCAGAATTGTTTTGGTTGCTTGTGTTTGTTAGGAATTTTGGGAGCGAAATTCCTAAGGTGGGAGGGGGAGAATGTAACAGCCCGCGTTTTACTTATCGAAAGATCGTAAAATATTTTTATTTTATTCCCTGAGGGTTGGATCATTCTCATCTTTTAATATGTTGCTTATGGGGATGTGAGACATGTCCACAATTTTTACCGATTTTGTTTGCGACCATTTTGCCCCCATCAGTCTTGTACAGGGAATAATTTTTGACTCAGGTCGGATCAGAGGGTGAGACCTGTGCTACTGGAAAGGAATTGATGTTTTCCTTTCCGTAGAGTGGTTACATTAAAGATTTGGCTCAGTGGTTTGGGAAAAATCGATGTTTTAAGGTTTTTCAGTTGGCTGTTCATGTTTGGTAAGCCAAAGTGGGCTGAATTAGGAAGACCCATTAGGGGGTTGGTGTAAACTATAAATAGGTGTAAGGGATACGAGAAAGGGTTTGAATTTTCTATTCTCTCATTGGGAGGTCTTGTGCTCCTTCTTCCTCTAACACTCTTCCACCATTAAAAGTTATAATCCAAGGAGAGAAATTTGAGATCTATACCATTGGAGGCTAGATCTACATCAATTGAGGAAAGGATTCATCTGATCAAGGTGTTTGGTGCGAGGTGCTTGCTGTCCAGATTCATATTCCTTTGATTTTTGCTTGTTTAGGATAATCGGTGAGTGATTTACATCTCTCATATGAATGCAATGAAGTATATGAGTGTTTGTGTTGTTTCTCATCAAATTCAAGTGTTTTAAGATAGATTTACACCATTATATGTCCATTTTCATATGAATCACTCTATGATCTAGTTTAGCAAGTTTTACCCATTAATTCCATGTCATTTCATATGTTATGTAAGTTACATCTCTCACTATGATCATATGTTCATTTTGATGGTTTTAGGTGATATTTACATCATTTTGGTGGTAATCGTCATATTCATGCTGTTAGCAATGTTATGACATGTTTGTGATGGTGTTTTATGATTTTGGTTGAGCCGATTTCATCGGATTCGTCGTTTGGCGAAGTTTTGGTCGAAAACGGAGTAGAATTGGGGATATGCAGGAAGTGGATTGGGTCGGCCATAAGTGGGTCGGGTCGGTCATAATTCTTGTCTTGGAGAATAAGTTAGAATGGGTCGGTCGGAACAAAGGACTGGTCGGGTCGGGCTATGTCTGGTCGACTTGGTCCATTCAAGATAGGTCTGGTCAATCCAGAAGTTGAGGTGATGAAATGCCGGGTCGGGTCGGTTATGTTGTGCAACTGGATTGGGTCGGTCTTGTTGTTGATCGGATCGGGTTAATCGTATTGGTGATCGGATCGGGTTAGTCATTTTGGTCATAGCCTCATAGGATCGGGTCCGTCATGTCCCAAGGAGGGGTGAGTTGAATCGGGTCGGTCGTTGGGTGCAATTGGGTCCGGTCGAGCTGAACTGATCGGGTCGGCCTATATCCTGATCGGTTATGTTTTCAACAGCGCTTCTAAATGTTGTGGTTAATAGTGATGATCCTATGGTTTGTTTCCAGTAGGGTCATTTTTTGAAAAATTATGATTTTCAGGTACGACTTATATTTGAAGAAAAGAGCTTGAAAAAATATTTTTCGGGGGAGACCCCCCGTACCCTAGCCGAAGTGCAGTGATGTAACTGGCTTGGTGATGGTGTAACTTCGAGAAGAAGTCAAGTGGGAATGTTCGAAGTGTTGGAGGGTTCGTTGATCGGGCAATGCAACGAATGTGGATTCAACTAAAAGGTCGTGAGTTGGTGGATAATGGTTGCTCGAGAAGGTTGCTTGAGCTATGAAATGTCGTCAAGGTTGGATGACTAGAGATGCGAAGGCCGAGATGTCATCGTTGTCGTAAGTTCTAGCAGGCTCAAAACATGGGTATAATAGGGGCACCCGGAAGACCGGAAGGTTGCTGGCCGAGTACCTTGGGTATCGTTGAAAGGCTTAGTTGTCAAGGTTGGACATGTAGAGTTTATGCTAGAACTGGGGCTACCATTAGCCCTTGACATATGGCAAGGTTGGTCGTCATACGATTAACGATGCTTTCAAAGCAGGATTGGCGGTGATAGCCAGAGTCAGTCATAGTGATTAGTTGTTTTGTTTGTACTGTCTCATGTAGGCTGTCCTACGTCGAAGGAGATGTTCCATGGGTTCTTGTCTGATATTGGTTTAGGCCTTTGGGGCTTGTGCTTGGGGGATATTAAATTCGATTAGGATGGTTTACATGAGATACTTATAATTTGGATGTTATGAGTGCTTTGCCATGATTGAATGGATGTTATGGTTTCCATGGATGAATGGTTGAATGGTTTAAAGTAAAGGCTATCACTGTCTGATGTGGGGAAGATAAGGTTGAGTTCTTCTCTGGTGTTGTGGGTAGATTAGTATGTTCATCTCACCCTTTTCTTATACTTTATTGTTGAAGTTTGTTAGCTGTTTTATCACTCACTAAGACTGTTGTCTGACTCAAGGTTTTATGTCTCCTCTTATTACCTTGGACCTTTCATCCGATTGTTGGATGGGCAGACTAAGTAGCAGGTGACAGGTGATAGCTTAAGTGAGGACGGTGTTGCTTTTCAGAGGCGAGCAGGAGGCCGTCGTTCTATCTTTATTACTATCTAGTATTTGCTTCCGCTGTGTGCTATTTTTATGAGTGTTGTAGTGGGGCAAATTGTTCGAACAGTACTGTTGCTATCCACGTGTGAGGAAAATACTTTCTAGTTGTTATGAAATTTTAGTGTTTTATACTTCACTATCACTACCTGTTGTATATATTCTATTATATTTTATCCTTGCGCTGTGATTTTACGACAGGTTTCGTTTATTTACCACACCTTGATAATCGCCATAACTGCTTGGCACACCTTATAGCGCATTATTCCTCTTGTATAGTGCGGGGGCTGTGGGCAGTCTGAGTTCATAATCGAAGCACCATCCACCAATTGGTTGCATATCAATCATCAGAAGTCCATTCATTGACAAAATTCATCAGCAACCCCTAGAAGACACCACAACCGAGCTCCCCAAAAATTGAGTTCGATCTGTCTCAACATAATGGATCACCGGTCCATTGGCCGTTGTAACACCCCACCTCCGTTAAGGACACTCACAAAGGGAATGCCTTAACTTTAGTGGAGCGTTTTAGTAGACAAAACAGAAATTTACAAGACAGATAAACAATACTTGAGAAATTATAACTTTATTACAGCGGGAAAAAGAAATTAGTTTGGTTACATCTTTCCAGAAAAACTCAAGTACATAAATATCAGTCTTGTTCAGAAAATCATCAGAGTGCAAAACTTTAAAATCATAATCCCCACAGAAGCTGCCATAAGGAGTCAAGCCATACTTTAAGCACTCTAAGTACTTCAAGCAGAAGAAATCCTGATCAAGCTAAAGTATTCCCTCCTTCGAAAACCTGGGTGGGGGGGGGGGGAGGGGGAAACGGAAGAAAAGGGGCGAAAACAAGCAAGGTCAGACATAAAGTCTGGCAAGTCCAGTGACTTTCAGCATATGAACAGATAATAATAATCATGGCATGCAAATAAAACTGGATGAGAGATAACAGTAACAGAAGCAGCAGATGTACTTAGGTTAAACAGAAGAAACAGAATAATATTACTTTTCATCTCTCTGCACTAATACTAGTATAACAGGATTAGGTGTCACCCTAATGTCTAAACTGAAGCAGAAACGGGAACAGAATAATTTCCACAGAAACAGAACGCTAATAATGGTCCTTTACCACCCGAACAGAAACAGACAGAAACAGAATGCTGATAATGGGCCTTTACCACCCGAACAGAAATAGACGGAAACAGAATGCTAATAATGGGCCTTTACCACCCGAACAGAAGGTACAGAATCAGAAACAGATTAATCCCTACGGAAACAGAATGTAGAATTAGGTGTACACTAGTAAATGGGCCTTTACCACCCGAACAGACGGTACCACGCAGACAGGTGTTGCCACCCAACAGAAACAGACGGTACCAACAGAAATAGACAGAACTAAGTGTACCCTAAAACCCTACCCCAAGCGATCGGCTCCCTAATACATAAATACCCTGTGTCGGCTCCATAATAGGGTGTATCACTCCCTAAAGTGACAACCAATTGGCACAGACCTATTTACAGATGTCACGACGTCTTACATCCTCAGAGGCAGACCGGGATCCATGCACGCACATGACCCGGTTGGAACGCACCATCAACACCCCTCACCATTATCAGAATGAACCACTTATAATTAGTTCAGTAAGCGTGCCCGGACCCTACCTACTGTTGGGTCAAAGTTTTGATACCAGAAAGGGTTACTGACTAATATGGGTCCCAAACAACAGATGACACAAGTAATTTCCCTCCTAACCTTATGTCCCCAGACTAACAGATTTCAGATTAACTTGTTTACAAGTTCAGACATACAGAGTTCAGAACAACTAGTTCACAGATCAGACAAGTTTTCAGATTAACGGATCAGATATACGGATTTAACAGATTTACAGATTTGTCTAACTTTGTAATTGGGCCTACAGATTCACCAAACGGGTTTGTTAAATTCATTAGTCCAATTGGTTTAACCCTATCCACCCAACACGTTTTAGACATCATATTTATCCCAGATTTGTATTAATTAAATATTAATGCACAGACCTCTCACATTAGGTCGGTAGTCGTGGCCGCTGGATATGCCGGGCGGTTCCGGGCAGAATTCTGCCACAAGCCAGACCTGACCTCGTGTCTAAGCATATTTTAGTTATGCCTACGACCTCTCACATTAGACTGACAGTTTGCGGTCGCTGGTTAAGCCGGTTGGTTCCGGGCAGGCTTCTACCGCAAATAGAGTCTAACCTCGTGTCATAGCCAATTCATTCCAATACAGATTTTTCAGATATCAAACTAATTCTGTTTATTTAACATATTAAACTTCTGTACAAGTTACATCAGATTATTCGTGGTTCTATTAACAAGTTTTGCTCAATTTTAAGTCGAGCCTACAGATTCACATACTTCAAATTTCAGCATTTCAGTTCGAACAGATTACGTCATTCAACAGATTAAACAGATAACAGATCTTGCAGATTAGGCTATTTAGCAGATTTAGCAGATAAGGCAATTTAACATAATTAGCAGATTAGGCAATTCAATCTAATTAGCAGTTTAGGCAATATAACAGAACTAGCAGATTATATATATCTAAAACTCTATTTACATATCTTGCCCAATCATAAATTTAGCTTAAACTTACATGCCTAAATTAAGGTCATAATTCATAATACAATATATGCCCCAAATTTTAGCCTTAATATTCCCATTTACAGTTCATGTCAAAACTAGATGTAATATTCTAGTTCACCATTTATGTCCAAGACTAATACACATGTAAATCATTCTCTATTGTAGCCAACTCAAATTATGCCAACATATTTGCTATGCCAGATTTACTTAATTAAGCTACGCCCAATCCCCGTATAACATGTTTCCACGAGTTCTCTAAATACTCATGAAATGGCCCTATAGGCTCGATGCACATATCAGTGAATGGGAATAAACTAGCAAAGTTACATAATAAATATGAGATCTAACATCATTAAGGGAATAGGCATAAGAAACTAACTACAATAGTTATAGGCAACTAACCACAATAGTCATGGGCGACTAATTACATTAGTTTCTTATTCAATGTCATAGGCAATAGTCTCATAGTCAATGAATCATAGTCATGGGCAATAGTCTCATAGGCAACATTTTCATGTCCAATTATGCATTATTATTTGTCCCAAAATTTAGCGTTCGCGCGTTAATCTCTTATGAGATTCGACGCAGGCTCGTAGTAGCCTGGCTATAGAACAGAAAGAAGAAAGAGGTACAGAATAGTCACAGAAAAACAGATCTGACAGATAAGAATATACATAACCTCAGATTCAGATTTATAATCATGTCACAATTATAATTAAAGTTTATTGCGGAAAATAACTGTACTTGCCTTTCGTGGTTTTAAGAAAGGATAATAAACTATTGTTGATGCAGAAATGCAGAATTATTCCTCTTTAATTGTCATAGCTTTAAACTTGGATTTGAGATTTGATTTAGCTTTTAATTCTATTCAGGTTGGAAGAAGATTCATCAGTCCAAGTTTTGATTCCAGCAGGGTAGCGAAGCCATTTTTTATTTTTAATTAGAACAGAGGAAGAATATAGACAGAATGAAATGGTGTGGAGAGAATGAGGCTAGGGGTTAGTTTATATAGGATTAGGCGGACGAATCTAGACTGAAACGAGACCGGATACATCAGAATGAACTGGGTTAAAAAAACTGGGTTTCGGGAGCAGATCGACCCCCAGGTCGACACTAAGGTCGACCTGGTCTGGGCAGGTCGACACCCAGGTCGACACTTTGGTCGACCTGGCCCTGGGAGGTCGACACTATAGTCGACCCCCAGGTCGACCTGGTCCAAGGGCGGGAATTTTCCTGCCCAGCTTGTTCTGGGATTTCGAATTCGAATTTGAATTCGAATTTTCGAGCTGTTTTCGATTCTGAAATTCTCTGAAACTTCGGAGGGCCATATCTCCCTCATATGGACTCCGTTTCTCGAAAACTCGGACTCGTTTCCAAGCATAATTTCGAGACGAACGTAATGGCACAACCCGTTTCCCTTGATTCTTATTTTATAATTTAATTATTCTCTGATTTGTCACTTATACGATTACAGAAAATACGGGGTGTTACATTCTCCCCTCCTAAAAGGATTTCATCCCCGAAATCTTCAAGTTGAGAAGAATGTGCCCTACAATCCAGTCATCCATCTACTCAACCATCATCCACAAGCATCCATTGTCCTTAGAAAACTTCTAATGTTGTATGAACATATGCAAAAGTGTGCGTATATGTTCCATATCTAATGCAAAGATCAGGCGGTCCACTGATTCAGTTGACCTCCTTAGTGCGAATTATGTTAGTGCCATGAGTCCAACATGTATGCAATTTTCCTATTTGATATTATTCTTATATGAGTGACAACCATTCATTCATATGAAACATCCATGTAATGAGTCAATCATTTTGCATCCACAGAAATTGAAAATGCTCACACATCCATATGCAGTATGAGAGTGTTTTCGAGCCGATCTAGTGCCTAGTGTGTGTATATGCATCCACGAGCAACCACTAGCGACCACTTGCATCCACTTGCATCCACTTGCAACCATCAAACATAACATGTCTCAAGCACATGTTTACACCCATTAGTTTCTACCTAAAGTTCGAAGATTCGATCGATAGGATACAGTCGAATGATGGAAGCGAGTACAGATAAAACAAAAACTTGGTTTCCATTAAACCTTGGTTGAGAGACAAACTCCCCTAAGTATCAACCCCGAAGACCGAAATCAACATCGGATTGACACCCAGAGGATTACCCTCTTTAGACAATGTCAAAACTGGAAATCTCAACCTTATCAGAAATATTCAGATATTTACAGATTACCGGTACAGATCAGATTACTAAATGATTCTTAGGAAACTAAGCATGATAAAAACCCAGAATGTATGCGTCATAGTCAACTTAACGCTCAACACAGATATCCAACTTACCACGCTTAGATAAGTCACAACCCTTATGGGTCTGAATCTACAGCGGAATCAGAAACAATACTAGTATTCAAGTGCAGAGTGCCGATTACAGAATCGAAATGCCAGAATCAGAAAAGAGTTTTAACTCAAAAATCAGATAAAGAAATTAAACCTCCTACAGAAAGTTTCCCTATTTCTATCCTTTCCACTAGCCTCGAGAGTGTTCTCCTGCCTTCCAGAAGTTGGTCCTGCCCTCTGCCCTTGCCCTCGTTTCTTCGGACAGTCCCTAGTGAAGTGTCCCATCTCACCATAGTTGAAGCAAGTGCCCTTTCTTTTTCTGCAATCCTTGTTCAGATGAGTCGAGCTTCCACAAGTAAAGCACTTTTTCTCCTTCTTATCTTCAGACTCTTCACCCTTCTTTTGTGTTTCCTTTTTGGGCCATGCTTTCTTGTTCTGTGTTTCTTCCTTCTTTGCCTCTTTCTTGTCGTTGTCTTCCTCGTGCAGTAGTGCCATATCCACCAAAATCTCGTAAGTCGCTCCCATGGGTACATGGGTCATGGCTAGGCTGTGCAGTGGCTCGTTCAATCCTTTAACAAAGCAAAGAGCCTTTTTATGCTGGGTGTTGACTAAATCTAGCCCGAACCTAGCCAGTTGGTTGAACTGGTTGACGTATTCCTTGACCGCCATACTCCCTTGCTTAAGAGATAAGAACTTTCCATTTGTAGACTTCGTTCAGCTTGCGAGAGGAATTTCGCCTCAAACCTTGTTCTGAAATCCATCCACGTTTCAACCGGTCTCTCGGCGTTAGTGACTTCCCACTAATAGGAAGCTTCGTCCTTGAGCAACCACACTGCCAATTGTACCTTCTGCCTATCGTCCACCTCGAAGATAACGAATAGATCCTCAGTTTCTTTGAGCCAGTTCCTCGCTTCTACGAATGATTCAGTTCCCTTGAAATCCTTTCCACCCATGGCCCTAAAATCTTTACAGATCTTTGAAAAATCAATTGCACGAGGAGGTAGCGGAGGAGGAGGAATCGCTGCAGCTGGAGGAGGAATATCTGCTGGGCCTGCATCGCTGGCCCTAGCCTCTAAGTACCTCCTGAACCAGCCAGGTATTGGCACGCCCTCTGGAAAGTTAAGATTCCCAGACATGCTGGAATGAAAGAGAAAGATTTAAAATGGAGAATGGAAAAGATAGATATATGGCTTTTTGGGGATTATGTTTTTCAAAATAAACTTTATTTTTGAAAATACTTCCTTTTAAGACCTTTTTGAAAATAGTTTTCAAAAACTTTTATCTAATCTGGTAACCTTTAGCTCTGATACCAAGTGTAACACCCCACCTCCGTTAAGGACACTCACAAAGGGAATGCCTTAACTTTGGTGGAGCGTTTTAGTAGACAGAACAGAAATTTACAAGACAGATAAAAAATACTTGAGAAATTATAACTTTATTACAGCGGGAAACAGAAATCAGTTTGGTTACATCTTTCCAGAAAAACACAAGTACATAAATATCAGTCTTGTTCAGAAAATCATCAGAGTACAAAACTTTAAAATCATAATCCACACAGAAGCTGCCATAAGGAGTCAAGCCATACTTTAAGCACTCTAAGTACTTCAAGCAGAAGAAATCCTGATCAAGCTAAAGTATTCCCTCCTTGGAAAACCTGGGGGGGGGGGGACGGAAGAAAAGGGGCGAAAACAAGCAAGGTCAGACATAAAGTCTGGCAACTCCAGTGACTTTCAGCATATGAACAGATAATAATAATCATGGCATGCACGTAAAACTGGATGAGAGATAACAGTAACAGGAGCAGCAGATGTACTTAGGTTAAACAGAAGAAACAGAATAATATTACTTTTCATCTCTCTGCACTAATACTAGTATAACAGGATTAAGTGTCACCCTAATGTCTAAACTGAAGCAGAAACGGGAACAGAATAATTTCCATAGAAACAGAACGCTAATAATGGGCCTTTACCACCCGAACAAAAACAGACAGAAACAGAATGCTGATAATGGGCCTTTACCACCCGAACAGAAACAGACAGAAACAGAATGCTAATAATGGGCCTTTACCACCCGAACAGAAGGTACAAAATCAGAAACAGATTAATCACTACGGAAACAGAATGTAGAATTAGGTGTACACTAGTAAATGGGCCTTTATCACCCGAACAAACGGTACCACGCAGACAGGTGTTGCCACCCAACAGAAACAGACGGTACCAACAGAAACAGACAGAACTAAGTGTACCCTAAAACCCTACCCCAAGCGATCGGCTCCCTAATACATAAATACCCTGTGTCGGCTCCATAATAGGGTGTATCACTCCCTAAAGTGACAACCAATTAGCACAGACCTATTTACAGATGTCACGGCATCTTACATCCTCAGAGGCAGACCGGGATCCATGCACGCACATGACCCGGTTGGAACGCACCATCAACACCCCTCACCATTATCAGAATGAACCACTTATAATTAGTTCAGTAAGCATGCCCGGACCCTACCTACTGTTGGGTCAAAGTTTTGATACCAGAAAGGGTTACTGACTAATATGGGTCCCAAACAACAGATGACACAAGTAATTTCCCTCCTAACCTTGTGTCCCCAGACTAACAGATTTCAGATTAACTTGTTTACAAGTTTAGACATACAGAGTTCAGATCAACTAGTTCACAGATCAGACAAGTTTTCAGATTAACGGATCAGATATACAGATTTAACAGATTTACAGATTTGTCTAACTTTGTAATTGGGCCTACAGATTCACGAAACGGGTTTGTTGAATTCATTAGTCCAATTGGTTTAACCCTATCCACCCAACACGTTTTAGACATCATATTTATCCCAGATTTGCATAAATTAAATATTAATGCATAGACCTCTCACATTAGGTCGGTAGCTCGTGGCCGCTGGATATGCCGGGCGGTTCCGGGCAGACTTCTGCCACAAGCCAGACCTAACCTCGTGTCTAAGCATATTTTAGTTATGCCTACGACCTCTCACATTAGACTGACAGTTTGCGGTCGCTGGTTAAGCCGGTTGGTTCCGGGAAAGCTTCTACCGCAAACAGAGTCTAACCTCATGTCATAGCCAATTCATTCCAATACAGATTTTTCAGATATCAGACTAATTCTGCTTATTTAAAAGATTAAACTTCTGTACAAGTTACAGCAGATTATTCAAGGTTCTATTAACAAGTTTTGCTCAATTTTAAGTCGAGCCTACAGATTCACATACTTCAAATTTCAGCATTTCAGTTCGAACAGATTACGTCATTCAACAGATTAAATAGATAACAGATCTTGCAGATTTGGCTATTTAGCAGATTTAGCAGATAAGGCAATTTAACATAATTAGCAGATTAGGCAATTCAATCTAATTAGCAGTTTAGGCAATATAACAGAACTAGCAGATTATATATATCTAAAACTCTATTTACATATCTTGCCCAATCATAAATTTTGCCGAAACTTACATGCCTAAATTAAGGTCATAATTCATAATACAATATATGCCCCAAATTTTAGCCTTAATATTCCCATTTATAGTTCATGTCAAAACTAGATGTAATATTCTAGTTCACCATTTATGTCCAAGACTAATACACATGTAAATCATTCTCTATTATAGCCAACTCAGATTATGCCAACATATTTGCTATGCCAGATTTACTCAATTAAGCTACGCCCAATCCCCGTATAACATGTTTCCACGAGTTCTCTAAATACTCATGAAATGGCCCTATGGGCTCGATGCACATAACAGTGAATGGGAATAAACTACCAAAGTTACATAATAAATATGAGATCTAACATCATTAAGGGAATAGGCATAAGAAACTAACTACAATAGTTATAGGCAACTAACCACAATAGTCATGGGCGACTAATTACAATAGTTTCTTATTCAATGTCATAGGCAATAGTCTCATAGTCAATGAGTCATAGTCATGGGCAATAGTCTCATAGGAAACAGTTTCATGTCCAATTATGCATTATTATTTGTCCCAAAATTTAGCGTTCGTGCGTTAATCTCTTATGAGATTCGGCGCAGGCTCGTAGTAGCCTGGCTATAGAACAGAAAGAAGAAAGAGGTACAGAATAGTCACAGAAAAACAGATCTGACAGACAAGAATATACATAACCTTAGATTCAGATTTATAATCATGTCACAATTATAATTACAGTTTACAACGGAAAATAACTGTACTTGCCTTTTGTGGTTTTAAGAAAGGATAATAAACTGTTGTTGATGCAGAAATGCCGAATTATTCCTCTTTAATTGTCGTAGCTCTAAACTTGGATTTGAGATTTGATTTAGCTTTTAATTCTATTCAGGTTGGAAGAAGATTCATCAGTCCAAGTTTTGATTCCAGTAGGGTAGCGACGCCATTTTTTATTTTTAATTAGAACAGAGGCAGAATATAGACAGAATGAAATGGTGTGGAGAGAATGAGGCTAGGGGTGAGTTTATATAGGATTAGGCAGACGAATCTAGACTGAAACGAGACCGGATACATCAGAATGAACCAGGTTAAAAAAACTGGGTTTCGGGAGCAGGTCGACCCCTAGGTCGACACTATGGTCGACCTGGTCTGGCCAGGTCGACACCCAGGTCGACACTATGGTCGACCTGGCCCTGGGTGGTTGACACTATGGTCGACCCCTAGGTCGACCTGGTCCATGGGCGGGAATTTTCCTGCCCAGCTTGTTCTGGGATTTCGAATTCGAATTTGAATTCGAATTTTCGAGCTGTTTTTTATTCTGAAATTATCTGAAACTTCGGAGGGCCATATCTCCCTCATACGGACTCCGTTTCTCGAAAACTCGGACTCGTTTCCAAGCAGAATTTCAAGATGAACGCAATGGCGCCACCCGTTTCCCTTGATTCTTATTTTATAATTTAATTATTCTCTGATTTTTCACTTATACGATTATAGAAAATATGGGGTGTTACAGCCGTGCACCAGTAACGATCCATATACTTAGCCAAAAATGGTTGAGTAAGCATTACTATGACCCACATCCCATGGACTTCCTACTAGTCCATTATTGAAGTATTTCACTCATCCAGTTATTAAAACCTCTATCGGTTCATCATTACACACGAGCAATCAATTTTTGACCCATCTAATATTTCATCCAAATCACTTGAAAATTTGCATGCAGCCCCAAAATCATCCCTCAAGCCTGTGCACCAACTTTCGAAGCCAACCTGTCAACGTTAATGGATCGATACCAGTCCATCAGCCATGGACTGTATTGGTCCACATACTTTGCATATTTTATGGTGAAGATTTTCGGGCATCGTCTCGATACCCTCTAGAGCTCCTCCGCCAAGTTTCGTCGGAATTTGAACATCTCAACCTCCAATTTGCTCTTCTTTAAACTAAGATCTACGACACAAATTCTAACAAACAATTCAAGCAATGCATTCAATTCAATCAAAACAAACATCGGTTCATCAAATCTTGATCGTACAAACGTGAACATAACATAGACATAACATATATCAATGGATCTAACATAATTTGGATCTAAACATACATAAGAACATAATAGATATAATAATTATCTGGTTTACATAATTAAATTAGATTTTCCCAGGGCGTCTAAGTTTTAGTTAAACATATATGACCAAATCTAAGGTGAATTTAACATATAACATATGAGTTTGAACCTAGTTTACGCATATAATCTATAGTTTCCGTGTGAAAGACATATATCACTCACCAATTTCTAGATCCAATGCAATATCAGTGAAATAAAATCTAGATAAAAATAGAAAACCCCCAAAATCGATGCAATTGTGATGATTCAATCTTCCTTGATGATGAACTAAGCTCTAAATGCAATTTATAATGAATTATGATGAACAAGATTAAGAAATTCGGGATAAGGTTAAACCGGAGAATCACAGGCGCCCAACCTAATGCTTCAATGAAGAGAGAAACCCTAATTCTCTCCCCAAACTCCTTTATTTAAAGTTGTAATTCATTATCCTGATGGGCTTGACTAATTAGCTGATTAGTAGCTAACTAATCTACCTAACAGAAACTGAAACTTTAAATAGTGATTCCTTCCAAACTATTGAACCAACCCTTTCATGTGACCACTCCAGGGAATCGTAAATCACCATTTCAATCCAATGAAACTGATTTCACCACCTGATTTGATCTCTATCAGAAGTTGTATCTAAAATAATATCCATAAGGGCAGAAAGGTCACAAGTCGATTCAGTAAAAATCATGGACATGCCTCACATCCCCTTGAACAACACATTAAAATCTGAGAAATATATGACCACCAAGGAATAAAATATAATAATTTTACGATCCTCTGACACGTAAAATATGAGGTGTTACATTCTCCCCGTTTTGGAATTTCTCCCTTGATATTCCAAGCAAACATAGTATCCTGCATGCCTACTATCCACGAGTATCCAATCTACTATCCAATCTAGCATCCAAAATCCTATCCTAGCATCCAGAACTTCTAATCGGCAAAACATAATGGTATGAGTAAGATACGACATATGGGACATACCACTCAAAGAGTTATGGATGGTTTGACCTTATACTCTCTTCTGTTTCCCATGCGCAATTGTCATCGTCTTGTTCTATTGTACCTTAACCAGCTCATTGATCTTCCTCCTAAGATGTTTTATGTCACTGCTTACGACATGAAGCGACTTACGTGGCATAGAAACTTCGGGCTCGACCTCAAAATCTTCAAGCTGATTAGGGGATACCATAACTACTAGACCAAAATTTGGCTCTAACACCCAAATTGTTCAGATTTATAGAGAATTATATCTAGAAAATGAAGAAAAAGAAGAAAACACACAAAGTTTATAGTGGTTCGGCGTTAACGAGCCTATGTCCACTTTATATGTCTTTGATTATACGTTGAATACTAGTACAATCAAATATTTCACTCAATCCCACTCTTACAATTATGATTCTCTCAGTAATTTCAAAGTAATTCTGATTAGGAATAACGATAGGACAATAATGGTGAAAACAACACTAAGAACTGTCAAAAGATTATGAAAAATGCCAAGTACACGGTATTTATAGCTGATATCTACAATCGGTTCGTGGTCACACATGGCACAAATCCCGAGGATCTCGGACTGGTTCGTGAGTGGATGTAGAAATGGTCAAAATGGCCGTTGTGAATAGATGTCGTGAGATCCGGGCCTTTCGGGTCGTGATAGACCAAGTCGCTGCCTCCATTTCTTGTTCACGAGAGTTGGGTCGTGGGGCACTTATGTGAGCGGATCGGGTTGGTATAGGCGGCCACGAACGGGGGTCGTGGCAGCAGGGTCACGAGCCGAGGAAGGTAAGGAGATCACGATCGAGTTTTCAAAGGTTTTGACATGTGAGGCTTCATATTTTCTTTGTGTGTGAACCTTGGTGGCTTGTGTTGTATATAACGTTGTTGTATACACAATTATATGATTTTTGTTTGATGATAACAACCAAATATATATTATTATATATGTGTTTGTAATTGTACTGTTTCATATACTACACAACATACATGAATATAATATTTCTATTTAAATAAAATACAACTGTACAGAAATCTAAATATTCACAGTATTTTATTTGAATAGAATATTTTATTTCAATATCAAACAGTACAAATTTTATACTCCACTATTTGTACATCACTGTATTACAATTCATGTCATATCAGATTTCATATACACATCTCCTCACTGCAGAATCACTCTGACACTCATTTCATATATACTTTCTTTCACTGTTTCATACATTATTTTATACAGATTCATTCACACTTATACATCTCACTGACACACATTCATTCACTGTCTTCAGCCTTCTGTCTTCATAGCTCTCTGTCAGTCCAGCCATCATCTTCTTGCCTGTCACAATGAAACGCAAACACAGTACAATGCAACAGAAATAATATTCTAAATTCTAGAAAATATAATTTTTATTTTGAAAATTTTATTTGCCTCAGATTTCTGGTGTGTTTCTCATCATTTTTCATGACTTGATCTGATTCATCTGTGCCTAGGCTAGACAGTTCGTATATGTACAGGGACAGAAAATAATACTGAATGGCTGCATATACACACGTGTGCACAGCCTCGCCAATTCAGTGTGCAACTGAGGAGTAGGCACATGGACCATCTCAACTCAGTGCAACATGGTCAACATAATCAACACATATCAAATTGGTCGAGGCAGCTCAGCACAAATGGACGAGCTCTAATACATGCCAAATCAGTTCATGTTCAAGTGACAAGTGCATCTCAATTTCAGGAAGTATATGGACAAAATGGTGCACACAATGGTGCAATATAGCAGTTGCATGGGCATAAGGAAGAAATACAGTGGAGCTTTGTTCAGGAATAGTGCAGCTAAATGATTGCATGGCACATATACAAGAGAGGTAGCATACACAAGACAAATCAGCATGGTTCAATAAAGGATGGTCGAGCAGCTACAAGCAATTGTAAGTACTACAGCAATGGTCAGTGGTTCAGGTTACAAGAGAAATATCACATGATCAATGGAGCATATACAAAGCGGATACATGAATGATGCTACAGTACAAGTATAGGATATGCAGCATATATATAAAGGTGCTGCCAACATGAAGTACCCAGATCGACAAAACCCAAGTCAACACAGGTTACACAGTAGGGAAGCAAGGAGCATATTGATGCAACTCGAGGTAGAGTCAAGTATGTCTGTCATGCACAAACACAGCAGAAAATGCATACACAACTGGAATGGCACAAATAAGTCCAAGTGAAAAACTGGAACTACATGCTCAACATAGCAACAAGAGAATGGAGAGCATCACCTAACAAATGCACAAGTCTGGGTGCAGTAGTGTTCATGATTTTCAAGACAGGGAACTATAAATTATCAAGGGTCGGTGCAGTTCTAGTGTGCACATGTCAAGATATATATATATATATATCCAATGGCAGAGTAAAACAACATTTTGCTAGCCAGGAAAATCAAGAATGAAGTCAGTGATCAACTCAGCATCTCAAAGCATATCAATCACACTATTTTTTCCAGAATTCAAATCAAAGGAATTTCATTCATGGGAAGATGTAAATCTTAACTAAATTGCATTCAGACAAGGGAATACCATTCATCAATTTAATGTCGAGGTAATCATTCTGTTTTGGGCAACAAACTCAAATGGGACGGTGAAAAGTAATTTCCAGTTTTTGAAGAAATCAGAGAAAGCATTTTTGGCAAGAGTTAATTGTAGAAAATCATGAAATAAATTTTTTCTATCTTTCCAGAAAATGATTCAATATACTCAAGGGACCAGCAATTGTTTTCCAATTTTGAATCATTCAGAAATTTCAATTCATATTTTCAAGTTTTATAAATGGTTCCAAAAATTATGCAGGGATTATTTGTAGAAGTAAATTACAGCAGTTTACAAGAAATTCGAATTGATTCAAGACAGAAATTTAAATCATGCATGGAATGTTTCTATTAGCAAAATCGAAGAGAGCCTTTTGAGAAACAAATTACTGAATTCATCATTTCATCAAAGCTGACTGATTTAAATTTCAAAAGAGGAAACCACAAATTCAACGAAATTCAATCTCGTCAAGTAAAAGAGGAAATTCTCATTCACCAAGACAATCTACAGAGGATTTTTAAACCGCAATCAACCAGATCGAATTATATCGAGAAATCAGTGTGCCTAGGGTTTACTATAACCCAATATAAAATTACACAAATCAGGGACAATCAGGCCAAGTCATTTTATGTGAAATCAGAGCATGTTATAGTATTATATAATCCTATTTAACACCAATTACATCACTGACAATTGGGATTGAAACCCACAAAATCAATTCAAGAAATTCAAAGCAAGAAATTTCAGAAAACTCACTTGTTTCGATCAGAAGCCCAAACATAATCAATCGACGACCTAACCAGTGAATTCGAGATTCAGATTTTACCGCAAAGCAATTCAATTTGAGGTCGAGATTGATTTGGAGCAGATTTGAGAAAACCCTAGCTTTTTCTTCCAACCGCCATTTTTAGAGACAAAAGGGTCGGGCTTATCAAATAAAGAAATGGGACGGCCTACATGGAGTTAAACCTAGCCATGTTTCAATTTAAAAAAGGGATGACCTTTTTAATTTAACTCTTAGAGTTTTGTTTTTAATTATTTTGTATTTTGCTTTTTCTTTTGTAATCGTCATTTGTTTTCTAGTTTGCCAAAGTTGGGAATTCAGTCAGGGTGTTGACTGACAGTTGACAGAGTCTGTAAAATTTGGGTTACTGGTTACGAGGTCGTAATTAGGGGAAATCTGATCTAGGGGATTAGATCAGTCTAGGGTTTTGAGCATAGGGTTAGGACAGGAGTAGGCGCTGCGAGTGTACATGGTCTTGTATGCGGGTTATTCTTATAACACTTAGTAGAAACCTTAGGAATGCAGCAGTAGGCAAGATTTTGCCGAAGCTGGGTATCTCTGTGTGTTATTTCTTTTCTGCTTTTTATTTCTACTGCAGTTTGTGATCTGTTTATTATTTAATATTCCATCAGTTTTTTTAAATTCATCAAAAAACTATGAAAAACGCTATTCACCCCCTCTAGGGTTATTCTAGATCCAACAAGTGGTATCAGAGCTGGTATAAGGTTACAACATGATAGGGAGTTCTCGCTCTATGATCAAGTGGAGAAGTAGTGACTCTTATCCCTACATGCTCGTGGGTAATTGTACATGTCGAGAGGCAGGACGTGAAATCAGCCTTTGAGGTGCCATTGTAGGCCACCGGGGTGTGATTAAAATCCTCGAGAAGGAGACTACAAGTGGTATCGTAGCAGGTACTTCTGTTAACTCTAAAGTAATGGTGATTCCTAGTTGTCAGTCGATAGAGAGTCAGTCCAGTTTATCTCCAACTATTTTCAATGGAACAGATTTTTTAAACTGGAAATCCAAAATGGAATTTTATTTAAAATCTGTTAATATTAAATATTGGGACGTTGTTATGAATGGGTTTGATAGTGTAGATATTTCTTTCAATACCCGTGCTATGAAAATTATATTTGATTATCTTAGTACTGAACAGTTTAATCTTATCTGCCATTGTCTATCTGCATAGGAAATCTGGGATACTCTCAATACGAAGTATGGAAGATCTGACAACGGTAGTTCAAAACCCGAGAAAGTCAACTCAGATTCAGAGTTCTGTTTAACAGGATTTAAAAATGAAAATTCAGAAGGATCGGATGATGGAGAATCAACAGATGCTGAAACAGAAAATTTATCATATGAAGATTTAGTTTATGTGTGCATTGATTTAACTAAATCTGTTGATAAACACAAATCTAAAAACAAATCTATGAAATCTAAGAATTCTGAGTTGACTAGCGAAATGGATGATTTGGAATTACAACTAGAACATTCTAAAAATTCTTCAAATTCCGATTGCAAAAATTGTTTGAAATTGAAGACCAATCATGTTCATCTCAATAAAAACATTCACAAGTTTGAAAAAGAAATTCTGATCTTAAAAGAAAACAAGATTGAGTTATCAAGTTTGAATAATTTTTTACAAAAGGAATTTGAAATTTTTAAGACTGATATATATTCCAAAATTGAAATTGCTGAAAAGGAGAATTTATTGAAATCCGATTTGATTTTGAAAGAACTGGAAAACGAGATTGAAAAATCAAAGAAATTTGAGTTTGAAAAACAAAAACTTTTTGAATCTGAGATTTGTGAGTCCCAAACCAAAATTAATTTGCTTAATAATGAAAATTTGGTTTTGAAATCTGATCTTGAAACATGTAAGATCACTAAAAATCGTTGTTCAGGCTTATTGAAAGAAAACAGTGATCTTAAAACTGAAATTCAACAACTTGAAACCATTTTGGCTAAATTTTCAAACGGTGAAAAATCTTTGAATATGTTGTTGAAAAACCAATTTTCTATTGGAAATAAACGAGGTCTTGGTTTTGGGAAAACAAATGATTTTGAAAAGCTAAATTCTTGTGATTTTGAAAATTCCTTAAACTGCTTCAAGAAGGATCGTTTTGAAAATTTGAACTCTAAAAATTCCAAAGAATTCTTAAATCACAAACGAAATCAGAATCTGTTTTATAACAATCCCTTTAAACAATCCTGGATCCCAAAAGAAGATAAAACATTCTTGACTAGATTCAAACCAATCTGGATTCCTAAGGGTACAAAAGTAAATTCTGATGGTTTGTTGTACAAACAGATTTAGGTACCAAAACGTGTGAACAAAGCTGTGAGTGGTTTTACAAATTTTGTTAGACCACTTGATTCTCTCAACTGCTAGGTACCAGTGAAGGCTGAGGAACTGCTTAGGGAAAGACATTTGAAATCAAGTTAGTTTATACTTCAGTATCATTTACAGTTCCTCCAGCCAGGATTTGCTGAGTGGGAGATTCTGGTTACATGGATTTCAGGTATAATCTCTGAACTCATCTGTGTAAATATTTTGTTTCCCTTGTTTGTTCCTCCTTCTACCCTTTCTATTTATTTTCTTTATCTCTTTTTTTTTCTGTTTTTTGTGCTTTCTTAAACTTCCAATTGTAGAATTCATATCTTCTGGAAATTCACACTATTTAGATAGATTTCTGATGTTTTAATTATTTCCAGATCTTGAGTTTAAACTTGTAAATATCTGCAATTGTTTTGAAGTTTATTTTCTAATTTCTGAATTCATAACAGTGTTGATGCATTCTTGTCATATCTTGAACACTATTGATTTGAATTCTATATTTTTGAAGATCTGAAAGTTTAATGGAATTTTACACACCTCTGTTGTTTTGAGTCTCTTCTAGTTCATTTTGGAAAGACATGAAATTTATACTATTACAACACTATGTTATTTATCAGGTGTGATTGTTTCAAAAAAATTTAGATTGGCTTGAATTGTCTTGAATTAGTGATACATCTTGAAATTCATCTGTATTCATGATTATTATGGTTGAAATTAGTTTTGTTTGAAATAATCGGTAATCCTAGATATTTTGAATATCACACACCTCTAAAATTTGAAATTATCAATCTTGTGTGACCGATTGATTATATCCCAAAACTTGACATCAATTCAAGTGATTTCAAATAAACTATTTTTTAAAAAAAAATTCTGGATCATGAACACCTCTCAAGCTGGATGTAAATGATCTGAAATTACTCTTGTACTTGTAAGAGATAATTTTGAATTTTTTTTGAAAAATGGTCATTAAAACTCACTGCTATTTCATGATGTATTTGATTTGAATATATGTTTGTTTAAAATCGGTTGAAATTATTGATTTATTGAATCTCACACATATCTTGAATTTGAAATTAATATTCTGGTGTGATTGATTCATTGAATCTTGAGAGTTTCATATGTCTTCAAATGATTTAAAATAAACCTTATATTTAATCATTGGATCATGAATCATTCCTTGACTATTTCAAATATCTTTGAAACATCTTCTTGACAAGTCTGCTTTAAAAATGATTTTTTGTGCTGCTCTGATACTGCCTTTGAAAATGATCTTAGATAACTACTTGTTTTGATTAAAACTGACTATTGCTGAAATTACCTTGCTTGTCTTGTCTGCTTGGACCTTATGATTGAATTTCTATTTGCCTGTGATATCCTGTTTTGTCTCCGGTGTCTTGTTACAATCCTCATTAATAGGGACACCAAGTGGTATCAGAAGTGCCATATATTTGTCTCGCCCATCTGTACTTAAACTCTAATCTTCACCATGTATAGATCCACACACTCTTTTTGCCTTGTACAAATTTTTCCCTCTTGTCTTGTATAGATCAGCATATTCCTCTTGTAATTGATTTTCAATTTTAAAATTATTTATTGATTATTCATTCAGAAATTGAAATCAATATCCAAATTGAACTGTATTTATAATTCATCGAAATTATTATCAGATTTTGAAATTGTAATGAATTGTGACTGTAGTATATTTCACAACAAGAGGAGATTATAGTTAAAATTTTTCATGATGGTTGAATATTTATTATAATAACTTTGAACTGGCAATTATTTCACGACCATCTTCATTATCTATCATCCTTCTGCCATCCATTATAATTTTATATAAATGTGGAGAGTTAATTTTTTTTCTAAAAATCATCTTGAATAAATAGTGAAAATATTTGTGATGGAATTGTGGTTATGTTATTATTCAGAATTAGTGACAATTGGAATTTTCAATGATCCAGGTACAGTCGAGCATATTTCATAATATAAATAATTTATATTTCACAGTCCATTTCTGTACCTACCACATTTCTATCATTCATATTGATTGTATATACCGATGAGTTTTTCTATTTAAAGCTGTAAATGATAAAATATATAATTAATATATAAGTGTGTCTCTAGCCTCATTTAAAAATCCAAGCTTTGGTTACGCATGGTTATGAGACAACTTATAATTTAAGTTGCGACTGACCTCATTTAAAAATCCAAGATCTGGTTATGCGTGGTCAGTGTGCTCTTAAACAAAATAAAAAGTAAAAGGAAATAATGCACTATAAATTAAAATTAATATGAAATTCTCCTTGGTGTATAAAAATCGTTTTACCAATCCATTTTATAATTTGCGAAATGTGTTAATATTTTATGACGTATTATGATTTGTTGATTGATAGCTATTGGGATTTGAGATTACACGATTTTGTCACTTAAACTGAATTATTAATTATAGTCCAAAATCTATCACTCTTTTTTGAACACCATTTTTATAAAAAATATTTGGAAAATAAATGGAACTCATTTTTTTTACTCTCTCCATTTTATATAAAATTTATCATAAATTCATCATTCTCTGCAAAGTGAAATATGCCACTAATTCTTAGAATATTATGATTTTTGTTTGACTGATTGAAATCTATGATGATCGTTCTTCCTTTTAAGCTGATATTATATTTTTTAGTCATTGTTCATCTATATTTTAAATTCTGCATCCTTTTGATGATAACAAAAGGGGGAGAATGGGTTGAGATTTTGATTTATGAGTGAATATTTTGTAAATATTTTTAATTTTGAAAATTTATTAATTTTCAATTCTTTCACTTTTGCACACCTGTAGGGGGAGCATTCAAATAGGGGGAGTAATATATATTTCATTTTTACAAACACATTTATGCTCAAAATCTTATATTTGTTTGTCATCATCAAAAGGAGGAGATTGTTGTATATAACGATGTTGTATACACAATTATATGATTTTTGTTTGATGATAACAACCAAATAAATATTATTATATATGTGTTTGTAATTGTACTTTTTCATATAGTACACAACATACATGAATATAATATTTCTATTTAAATAAAATACAACTGTACAGAAATCTAAATATTCACAGTATTTTATTTGAATAGAATATTTTATTTCAATATCAAACAGTACAAATTTTATACTCCACTATTTGTACATCACTGTATTACAATTCATGTCATATCAGATTTCATATACACAGCTCCTCACTGGAGAATCACTCTGTCACTCATTTCATATATACTCTCTTTCACAGTTTCATACATTCTGCTATATAGACACATTGACACTTATACATTTCACTGACACACATTCATTGACTTCAGTCTTCAGTCTTGTGTCTTCACAGCTCTCTGTTAGTCCAGTCATCATCTTCTTGCCTGTCACAATGAAACACACATAGTACAATGCAACAGAAATAATATTCTAAATTCTAGCAAATATAATTTTTATTTTGAAAATTTTATTTGCCTCAGATTTCTGGTGTGTTTCTCATCATTTTTCTTGACTTGATCTGATTCATCTGTGTCTAGGCTAGACAGTTCGTATATGTACAGGGACTGAAAATAATACTGAATGGCTGCATATACACACGTGTGCACTGCCTCGCCAATTCAGTGTGCAACTGAGGAGTAGCCACATGTACCATCTCGACTCAGTGCAACATGGTCAACATAGTCAACACATATCAAATTGGTCGAGGCAGCTCAACACAAATGGACGAGCTCTAATACATGCCAAATCAGTTCATGTTCAAGTGACAAGTGCATCTCAGTTTTAGGAAGTATATGGACAAAATGGTGCACACAATGGTGCAATATAGCAGCTGCATGGGCATAAGGAAGAAATACAGTGGAGCTTTGTTCAGGAATAGTGCAGCTAAATGATTGCATGGCACATATACAAGTGAGGTAGCATACACAAGACAAATCAGCATAGTTCAATAAAGAATGGTCGAGCAGCTACAAGCAATTGTAAGTACTACAGCAATGGTCAGTGGTTCAGGTTACAAGAGAAATAGCACATAATCAATGGAGCATATACAAAGCGGATACATGAATGATGCTACAGTACAAGTATAGGATATGCAGCATATATATAAAGGTGCTGCCAACATGAAGTACCCAGATCGACAAAACCCAAGTCAACACAGGTTACACTGTGAGGGAAGCAAGGAGCATATTGATGTAACTCGAGGCAGAGTCAAGTATGTTTGTCATGCACAAACACAGAAGAAAATGCATATACAACTGGAATGGGACCAATAAGTCCAAGTGCAAAACTGGAATTACATTCTCAACATAGCAACAAGAAAATGGAGAGCATCACCTAACATATGCACAAGTCTTGATGCAGTAGTTTTCATGATTTTCAAGACAGGGAAGTGTAAATTATCAAGGGTCAGTGCAGTTCTAGTGTGCATATGTCAAGATATATATATCCAATGGCAGAGAAAAACAATATTTTGCTAGTCAGGAAAATCAAGAATGAAGTCAGTGATCAACTCAGGATCTCAAAGCATATCAATCACACAATTTTTTCCAGAATTCAAATCAAAGGAATTTCATTCATGGGAAGATGTAAATCATAATTAAATTGCATTCAAACAAGAGAATACCATTCATCAATTTAATGTCGAGGTAATCAATCTGTTTTGGGTAACAAACTCAAATGGGATGGTGAAAAGTAATTTCCAGTTTTTGAAGAAATCAGAGAAAGCATTTTTGGCAAGAGTTAATTGTAGAAAATCATGAAATAAAGTTTTTCTATCTTTCCAGAAAATGATTCAATATACTCAAGGGACCAGCAATTGTTTTCCAGTTTTGAATCATTCAGAAATTTCAATTCATATTTTCAAGTTTTATAAATGGTTACAGAAATTATGCAGGGATTGTTTGTAGAAGTAAATTACAGCAATTTACAGGAAATTCGAATTCATTTAAGACAGAAATTTAAATCATGCATGGAATGTTTCTATTAGTAAATTCGAAGAGAGCCTTTTGAGAAACAAATCACTGAATTCATCATTTCGTCAAAGCTGACTGATTTAAATTTCAAAAGAAGAAACCACAAAATCAACGAAATTCAATCTCGTCAAGTAAAAGAGGAAATTCTCATTCATCATGACAATCTACAGAGGATTTTTAAACCGCAATCAACCAGATCGAATTATATCGAGAAATCAGTGTGCCTAGGGTTTATCATAACCCAATATAAAATTACGCAAATCAGGGACAATCAGGCCAAGTCATTTTACATGAAATCAGAGCATGTTATAGGATTATATAATCCTATTTAACACCAATTACATCACTGATAATTGGGATTGAAACCCACAAAACCAATTCAAGAAATTCAAAGCAAGAAATTTCAGAAAACTCACCTATTTCGATCAGAAGCCCAAACATAATCAATCGACGACCAAACCAGTGAATTCGAGATTCAGAGTTTACCGCAAAGCAATTCAATTTGAGGTCGAGATTGATTTGGAGCAGATTTGAGAAAACCCTATCTTTTTCTTCCAGCCGCCATTTATAGAGATAAAAGGATCGGGCTTATCAAATAAAGAAATGGGCCGGCCTATATGGAGTTAAACCTAGCTATGTTTCAATTTAAAAAGGGGATGACCCTTTTAATTTAACTCCTAAGGTTTTGTTTTTATTTATTATGTAGTTTGCTTTTTCTTTTGTAATCATCGTTTGTTTTCTAGTTTGTCAAATTAGGGAATTCAGTCAAGGTGTTGACTAACAGTTGATAGAGTCTGTACGAGGTCGTAATTAGGGGAAATCTAATCTAGGGAATTAGATCAGTCTAGGGTTTTGAGCGTAGCGTTAGGACAGGAGCAGGCGCTGCGAGTGTACATGGTCTTGTATGCGGGATCTGTTTATAACACCTAGTAGAAACCTTAGGAATGCAGCAGTAGGCAGGATTTTGCCAAAGCTGGGTATCTCTTTGTGTTATTTCTTTTCTGTTTTTTATTTCTACTGCAGTCTGTGATCTGTTTATTATTTAATATTCCGTCAATTTTTTTTAACTCATCAAAAAACTATGAAAACCCCTATTCACCCCCCTCCTCTAGGGTTATTCTTGATCCAACAGCTTGGTCCAAAAGCTAGCCAACATTTTGCCCCCTCGAAGCATATTTTATCAAGAATGGAACATGCTTCGAAATTACTGAACCATTATTTCGTGAAACAACACAAATCAATAGTCACATCTATTTGGAACATCGTACCACTTCAAAGAGTCATGTTCTTCGATGGGTATAAATATCAGATTACATCATCGATCATTCCTTTATTCATCAGCTAATTTCCACTTCCTAAATTCTGGAAGATATCGTGACCAATCCGTCAAGTAAGTTTTTCCCTTTTTACTCATCATTTCTCCCTTCTCTTTTTTTTTTTTTGAATTTGAGCATGGAACACGTTGCGATTCGTGAGCATGGTGTTCATCACGGTCCCCAGTCAAGTAGGATTCTTTTTGAGTTGCGACGGGCTCGGTCCTAGCCACGAACTTCAGATGGATCGGGCTATCTCAGGGGCCGTTGTGGGCTTCCACTCGTGGCCTACGAGCCTTCACGGAGCCGAGTAGGACAAAAAGGGGGAGACGAATGGTCCTCTCACCAGTTATATAAACTGGCCGCCTCCCACTTCGTTCCTTTCCTTCTTTCATTGCCGCTGCCACCCAATTCTTTAATCTGAAACCCTATTTTAGCCTTTATTAAAAATCAAGATTTTTCCATAATCAAAAGGTAACGGTTTTGGATCATTTCCATTTTGTTTTGTTTCTTTTTCGCTCCTCTTTATTCCCCTTAAATTTTTACCAATATGGCGATGGAGATAATGAGGGCGTTGGGCTTAGCGACAGTGGTGATGGGTTCGATTTCATGGATTTATTGATGGAGAGAAGAAGCGAGGAGGGAGAAGGAGCAATCGAGTCGGTTCTTAGATGAGGTTTTGGCTCGAGTCGTGGTAACAGAGGGAACATAAAGGAAGTCTGGGCGTGATTCTGGACAGCGGATCGGGTCGTTGGAACGGGATCGGGTCATGGCCCTGGTCATTAAGGCGGATCGTGGGGGGGTTTCACGATCCGTTCAGGTACTACAAGCTGAGTTGTTCCACGATCCAATGTCCATTCACTAGAAAAACTAGTGGGCAATCCATTCTTCACGATCCAACATGCGTCCCACGATCCAACTAAATCGCGATCCAAACCCCAAGATTTTTATGAACCAGCTCTGTTGACGATCCCATGTACATGTTAACTAAAGAACACAGTGCAATTATATATCAACGGACAGTTAGGTTAGAGCCTTCGAGATGAATTTTTTTGGACTGATCATCAACATAACTTAACAACATACAATGGCCATTATCATGCTTATCCAATATACTTTATGATTTTATTTTCCAGTATTACGAACACTTGCACACACTAGCACTTGCTCACGCACAGGGTTCACGGGTAACTGCATCCTAATCTTTCATGTTTACTCACCAACACAGTTATGTCTGAGAAACGATCAACTGAAATATCAGAGAAAGATACAAAATCATAGCCATCAAAGCATTATGATCCTGATGCGCTTCCCACAGTTTCAGATTGGGAGAATTCCGACCCCGATTACGAAACAGATACCGATATAGAATCAATGACTTCTGAAAGTACATCTCTTGAAGACGAGGATGAATGAGCTCCAGACGAAACCCCAGGTGTTGAGGAAGTGGAGAGGGAGAAACTCAGTGATAGTCTAGCCTACCAATTGGATGATGTAAAACTTAAGAAAATATGTCTAAGACATGGGATCCCTTGGGATGATGTGAAAACTCCAGAAGATGGGGATAGGCCTCATTCTGCCCCAGAAGGATACATGACTGTCAGCCGGCTTATGTGCTGGATAGGCGCTATTCCTCCATTTCCTCCAATTGTAATTGATCTTTTAAGACGACTACACATTGCCCCCATGCAACTCCATCCTAACTCTTACGCAGCTTTGTATACCCTGTACATTGCATATGCGGAAATTCTACAGACCGTGCTCACTTTCAAGGATTTGAAATTCTATTACCATTTCAAACACCATTCTACAGGGACCCTAAAATTTTATTTCTTCGAATCAATTGCCGGCAAAAAGGTTTTATCGGATGGCCATAGCAACATAGGGGATGCCAAATCTGATTGGTTTTACATAAAGCATCAAGCCGGATGTGCAAGGAAGCGGCTTCAAGCAAGTATGTTTTAAAATTTTCAACTTATGTTCCAACTGCATAATTGTAGTGCTAATGTTTCCCTTTATTCTGTGCAGATCACAATTTTGTGAAAACAGAAGGTTCGGTGTATGAAGACCGACTGTCCCGCCTCCTCAAAAGTAAATCAGACTTCTTAAGAATCAAGAAGTGTATCACTGACGAGAATCTTCACAAACACCATCTTATGGATATAAAATTCGGGTTTGGCGCAGGTGGAAAACCTTACAAGTGTGTGCCCCCTGCGGAGGGAGAAGGAACCTCAGGGGTCACGAAGACAACTGAACTCCGTAAGATTCCCTCACCGATGATCGATCAGGATGATGAGGATTTAAATGTATATAAAGGAGGTGATGTCCGAGCTGATGAGCCAAAGGAAGTCCCAACCTCTAAGGAACAGTCTCCCTCAAGGACTGCACCACTACCTGAGCCTGATGCTCATGATAACTAACAGAGGAGCGGATATTCAAAGAATTAAGCAAGATTCCTCTACCAGACGACATTTACATACAAGAAGACCTCGACGGGGAACCATTCTTTCCTGTCTCTGAGGAAGTGAATGTTCCATTCGGGGGAAAAAGAAGCTACACAGACGAGCCAGACTCTAGGCCTTGGTTTTTTAGGGGGGATTACACAGGATGCAGAAATCACATGCACCATTCATCACGACACTTTTACACCATCGGTGTTCCTAGTTCTGATATATATATACTTGTTTCCTTTGCAGGGGAGATGCCTCGTAAACTATCCTATTCTTATCGTTCTCTCCGAGCGAGCACACCGAGGCTCCTTTCCAATCCCGAGCATGTTCGCAGTGATAGTCGGGGGAGAGATAGTCATCGACCCTGTGATTCTTATCAATCTCATTCTACACGGTCTCGTTCTCCATCAAAGCAAGACCCTGGGAAGCCCCACGGTCATCCAGTGCCACCGTCGGGGGGTAAGCAACTTCCCAAAGACTTGGCTCCTCCGAAAAGTACGCCCTCTCATAGCAAGCCTTCCAAGAAACACCATGAGACGAAAGATAAAAACAAAGACCCGAGAAAGGATCTAGAAAAGGAGAAAATAGCTATTGTCCCCTCTAGTCAGTGCGATTTGGATACTACCGCTGCACAGGATGTCGTCTACACCTCTGATAATCAGGTCAAGGTGGAGCATTTACGGAAGCAGTTTCCTGACATTTTCTTCGAAAGGATGATGTTTGTTCCAGATCTTGAACCGGTTCCCGAGGAATGGGATATAGAGGTCATAGGGCAAGTGAGTCATGTGGCCAAACAATATAAGGCGATGAAGCACGCCACCAATCTTTCCGCTGCCATCCGTCACCTAGAAACGGAAGAAGCCAGAACCAGAGTGAAGATTGACAACGAGGCTAAGGCCAGGAGCAAAATCGAGAAAGAACTAGAGGATGCACAAGCTCAACTCGCTTTAGTTCAGCGGGATGCGGGAAATTACAAATCAAAGTTGGAAAGCGCCAGGAAGCGTTTCCACACTGAGCTCGACTGAAACTACCAAGAGTGTGTAGCTCTGAAAAAGGAAATAGAGGAGCTTAGAATGATCAATACTTATTTAAAGACGGCACAGGACCGTTTTGCTACTGAGAAGGCTGCTTGGGAGAAAGAGAAAGCGAGCTTTAAAGACAACCTTGCTCTTGTTGAAAAAGAGAAAACAGTTTTGAACGATCAACTAGCTCACACTGAAGAGCATGCGGCTCTTGCTGAAAGTAATGCCAACAATGCTCTTAAATCGGCCTCCGCCGCTGCTGATAAACTTCCTACAACTGAAAAAGAGATAGAAAGTTTTGATGAACTACTATTCGACTTCTTTGGTCAAGTTATTAAGACTCGAGACATCTCTTGGATTCAGAATTATCACGTTACTTTGGCCAATGTATGGGATATGATTGTTGAGGGTGAGAAGCAGCGATTGAAAGTTGAGGAGCTTAATGAAAACCAGCTTATACATACCTTTCTCCAAGGTGAAGAGCCTGAGGCTTTCGAGAAGGGCAGACGCCTGATTTAAGAAGAATTTGAGAAGGAGAGAACTAAGCTCAAGGGCAAGGACAAAATCGACGAAGGCTCGAGCTCGGCGGTGGAACCCAAGACCTCCGAAATTGAGGAATATAATCGCGATGATCCGTTGATCCACTTAGTTCCAACCCCTCCAGTTGTTGGAGGTGCTGTTGCAGGTTTGGGTGAGGAGTCGGTTGAAGGTATCTCCATACTCTATCCACAGTTTGCCAAAGCAATTGTAACTTGTCGTCGTCTTGCAGAACAATCAAGTGAGAAGACTACACTCTCTCCTGAACTAATAACATTTGCTTCTCATGATATAGGTGGAAAACCAGCCGAAAAGGATGCAGGAGAGAAAAACGAGATGGAAAAAGTTAGCGTCCCATCAGGTGCTGGTGCTGGAGTTCCTGAGATTCCAAAGCAGACTGAGGGCACAACAACTGAGAAGGTCATTTTGGCACCAAGCACTGATGTTCCTAAGGATGCTGAGACCATTGATGCCTTGAAGGATACGGATGGTGATCATGGAGATGGTGAGGAAGAGGTCACCATCACAAGGGAGACCAAGGATGATGACCATGAGACCCTGGCTGACATGCAGGCTAAGAAGGAGAAACAGTTGGTTTTAAAAAGGGAGGAACAAGTTCCTCTATATGTGTCCCCCATATTAGAGGTTGATCCTAAAACTGGGTTGGTTATAAAGTTCTCCTTCATATCAATAACTTCACAGATTGCTTCACAGCCTTCCAATATTCCGTAGGATCCTCCTATTGATAAGAGGAAGAGGAAAAAGGGAGACCGATCTGATGTTGACAAGGAGGAATTGAAAAAACATAAGAAGGAGAAGAAGTCAAAATCATCCCCCAAGCATAAGTAGGATGTATTTGTTAGTCCATATTTTTCTTTTAGGCTTTCCACTAGCCAAGAAATGTAGTCGTGAGTATGGCCTCACTTTTGTTTAGCCTTGTCCTGTAAACCTGCATTTGGGTAAATGAAAATTTGTTTCTTTTGCATCATTGCGTACCTGCAATTTTAACTTTTCACACTTAGTCACAAACGTTTAGATCATAACTAAGTTAAAATTGAACCATAAGTCGTTTTAGTAGTAAAACATTTTAAAATTTCTGTACTGCACAAATCTGTGTATATATATGCCACCAATCAATCATGACATGATGCCCGGCCAGGGCTTATTGAGGATTGATTAGAGTTATATGTATGCTACCCCCTATTCCCGGAAATGAGGAGTTCGGGCTCCACTTTTCATTCCTGTTCCCAGTAGTGTGACGGAATAGGAGCCATTTTTGGCGGCATATGTCACTGTGCCTTTATACTCTCCCGATCCTTCAGCGGGGTAAAAGTTCTTGCGGCGCTAAGTGTATAGCACCTTTATACTCTCCCGATCCTTCAGCAGGTTAGAGTTCGAGCTCGGTTCTTTATCTGCTCACTGATCCTTCAGCGGGGCAGGAGTGTTGTCAAGGCGGTTTTTATCATGGTGCACCTTCATGCCTTGCGAACGTCACCTTCGCGTCCTTTATACTCTCTCTTGGATCTTGAGATTTAGAGTGTGGATGACAGTGTGATCTACTTTGTTGCACCTTCGGAACTTTAGTTGTTGCTCACCTTCTAGTCTGATAGAAGGCACTTTGAATTAGGTGTTTCGAGATCACTGCATAGTTTATAGCAAATCTCAAAATGGCAATGATTCATGTCAATAAAAATAAAAGAGCAAATAAGTAACGGTGCAATAAAGGTAAATGACACGCCATGTTTTATAGTGGTTCGGTCGAATCATGACCTACGTCCACTTTATAATCTTTTACTCAAGTAACCAGACTATTCTAGGCAAGTCGTGCCTTTTTACATGGTCCTACAAAAAAGATTAAAACTGACAATTTTCACGTCAGATAATGTCGTAGATGCTGGGCATTCCACACTCTGGGGATTTCATCCCCATCCATGTTCTCTAGCTTGAAAGTTCTTCATCAAGCCTTTGTAAAATGGAATACAGTCCTTCCCATTTCGGGCCCATATGCACTGGATGTGGAAAGACACGTTTCAGAACCAAGTCTCCGGATTCAAATGTTTGGGCTCAGACTTTTTTGTTGTAATACCGAGCGACCTGTTGCTTATGCCTTAAGGCGTGTAGGTCGACTTCATCCCTCTTTTCTTCAACCATATCCAGGGATTCAAGGAGCAGTTTATTATTGGTCATTAGGTCAAAAAAAGTAGTTTTGTGCGAGGGTACTTTTAATTCAACCGGGATGACTGGTTCTGCTCCAAAAGCAAGGGAGAAAGGTGTGTGGCCCATTGCCGACTTGTAAGTTGTCATATAGACCCATAACGCCAAGGGTAATTCGTCGACCCACATGACTTTGGCCCGCTTCAATCTTTTCTTCAGAATTGATTTAATCACCTTATTTTCCGCTTCGGCCTGTCCGTTCGACTGTGGATGTGCCACATAGGTGTAACTCTTCTCGATGTGATACTTCTGGCAAAAGTCTCTGAATTCTGCATTATCAAATTGGGTTCCATTATCTGTTCTAACAACCTTCGGAATCCCGAATTGGCATATGATATTTCTGATGACGAAGTTAATTACTCGCTTGATCGTGATCATGGTGAATGGCTCCGCTTCGACCCACTTCGTGAAGTAATCCATGGCCACAATGGCAAACTTTGCTCCATCTTTCGCTATGGGGAGACTTCCAATAATGTCAATTCCCCACACAGCGAAAGGCCATGGGCTCATCATCGTCTTCAACCGGCTAGGGGGTGCCCTAGGGATCTTGGAAAATTTCTGACATGCGTCACAACGTCGTGCATACTTGGCTGCATCCTTATTTATGGTAGGCCAGTAATAGCCATATCACAGTATCTTCTTTGCCAGTGTTTGTCCTCCAGTGTGATCACCACATTCACCTTCATGTACTTCTTTCAGCACGTGTTTGATGTCGTCCAAGGCGATACACCGGAGGAGAGGCATCGAGAACCCTTGTCTGTACAGCATTTCGCCTTGCAATACGTATCGAGAAGCCTTCCGGATAACTGCACATCTCTCACTTTTCTTTGTCGGAAGCGTTCCATCCATTAGAAGGTTCTTTAAGGGCGTCATCCATGACTCCCTTTCTGGTTCGATTTCCAATACGAGATCAACTTCCATCTGATCAACGCTTGGAGAGTGCAATAATTCAATTGGGACTAGCTCAGTATCTTCAGGATAGTCAGAACTAGCCATCTTTGCCAACTTGTCTGCTTCTTGATTTTCCTCTCGAGGGATATGAGATGTGCTGTAATGATCAAGGATTTCTAGCACTTTCCTTGCTTCTTTCAAATAGGATATCATTCTTAGGCTCTTGGTCTGAAATTTCTCATTGAACTGATTCACAACTAACTTGGAGTCGCTAAAGATGTCTAGCTTTGTTATCTCCAACTCCTTTGCAAGCTTCACCCGACGATCAGGGCTTCATACTCAGAGTCATTATTCATGGCATGAAACACCAATCTAAGAGCGTAGAATATTGATTGGTCTTCGGGAGTCACAAGCACAACTCCAGCACCAGAACGTCTGTCGTTCTTAGCGCCATCAGTATATAATTTCCAGGCATTGGGATCAAGAAGTCGTTTCGGAAAATCATCTTGTTCACTCACAACATCATCCTCCGGGATAGTGAATTCCGCTATAAAATCTGTCAGCACCTTCCCCCTTATTGATTGTCGGGGCAGGAAATTCAAATAAAACTGACTCAACTCAATGTTCCATTTGAGTAATCTTCCTGAGGCCTCTGGTCTCTGTAAAACCTGCCTAAGTGGATGGTCAGTATACACGGTGATAGGATAAGCTTGAAAATAGTGGCGAGGCTTCTAGGAGGCAATTAGTAAGCTATACGCAAGCTTTTCTATTCTTGGATAGTTTCGCTCGGCTGCCGCCAACTTCTTACTCACATAGTACACTGACCTTTAAACCTTATCTTCCTCTCTCACCAAGGCTGCGCTGATCGCGGGGGATGACACTGCTAGGTATACAAATAAATCCTCGTGATCCACTGGTTTAGATAGTATCGGAGGTTTTCCAAATGATTCAATAGGTTCTGGAATGCTTCAATCCAATCAGGGGTCTATTCGAAATTGCACTTTCCTCGCTTTATCAATTCGAAGAATGGTATACATTTGTCCGTGGCTTTGGAGATGAATCTTCTCAAAGAAGCTACTTTTCCTCCTTGGATTTGCACGTCTTTGATTTGTATTGGTTTCTGAATCTCTCTGATTGCCGCAATCTGATCGGGATTGATCTCAATTCCACGCGAGCTGACGATGAATCCTAGGAATTTCCCGGATGCTACCCCAAATGAACATTTCATAGGGTTGAGTTTCATTCCGTATTCCCGGAGGATATCAAACATTTTTGCTAAGTCGGCAGTGTGGTCAGATGATTGTCTGGAATTTACTAGCATGTCGTCAACATATACTTCCATCGTCTTCCCAATTTGGTTGTAGACCATTCTATTCACCAATCGTTGATATGTAGCACCGACATTCTTCAAACCAAAAGGCATCACTACATAGCAGTATAATCCCAAATCCGTAATGAAGCTGGTATACTCTTGGTCTGGGACGTGCATGGGGATTTGGTTGTACCCCGAGTAAGCATCCATAAAAGAAAGAAGCTCATGACCCGCCGTTGAATCTACCAGCTGATCAATTCTAGGTAACGGAAAACTATCCATTGGGCACACTTTGTTTAGGTCTGAGAATTCAATGCATGTGCGGCACTTTCCATTGGCCTTCTTCACCAAAACCGGATTTGAAATCTAGTCCGGGTATGTTGATTCTTTGATGAACCCGTTACTTCTCAGCTTTTCGACTTCTTCCTTCATGGCAGCAAACCTCTCTGGTCCAAGCATTCGCCTTTTCTGTTTGACAGGAGGATGCTTCGGATTGATTCTTAATGAATGGATCATGATCGAAGGATATATTCCACACATGTCAGCATGGGTCCAAGCGAATACATCGAAGTTGGCTTTTAGGAAATCCGTTAATTCACTGGCTCGAAGAGGGTCCAACTGCGATCCAATCTTCAGGACCTTCTCTGGGTCACTATCATCAATTGGTATATCCATAATTGTTTCATTAGGAGTCACCATTCTGCCCCCAGGCTCTTCACCCTCTCTGGGATCTATGTCCTCGGGCAATTCTCTGGGTGACTCTCCCGGAGTTGTTTTCTTTAGTTGCTATGACGTTTCCTCCCTTGGGGGGAGGAGGTGCCCTTTGTTTCTACATCTCTGCCTTTTACGCAACAACTTTAGTTCAGCTATGTAGCATGCTAGTGCAACAACTTGATCTCCTCTTATTATTCCTATACCAGCATCCGTCAGGAATTTCAATAGCAAACATTAGGGTGCAATGCAAGCCTTGAACTCTGCTAGGGCCGGTCGGCCCAAAAAGGCATTGTATGGTGACTCGATATCCAAACCCACAAAAGGGAGGATTCCCACTCTCTGGCGTTCTCCTTCCCCAAGGGTGACCGATAGTTCTACGTATACCATTGGAGAAGTTGAGGCTCCGTTGAAGCCGCGTACCCATCCTTCGCAAGGCTTTAAATCCTTTGGTTCAAGTTTCATCTGATCAAATGTCTTCTTGAACAGAATATTAACTGAACTTCCATCATCCACTAAGACTTTGCGGACTATAGCTGGACAAATGGTGACTGTGATCACTAATGGGTCTTCAGTTGGGGAACGGACTCCAATACTCTCCCTATTGCGAAATATAACGTCGTCGGACATTGTTTTCTGCTGTTTGATTGGAGCCGAATCATCAGGGTTACTGCATTCTCCAACTTCAAGATGTTGTTTGGCTGCGTTGACATACTGCTCTATTTCCCTAAAGCTGTGTCCTGCCAAATGAAGCCCTCCGACGATGGTATTGATTACGATGTTTTTTCCTTTCTGCTGAGGGGTAGGTCTAGCAACAGGTTGGTTTTGGTTCGAGGCCTGTCCAGCTTGTCCCCTATCCCGTGGAGCCATCTTATTCTCGTCTAGTTTTCCTTCTCGGAGTAGCTTTTCAACCACATCTCTCAAATGGCGACATTGGTTGGTGGAGTAACCATGAACTTGGTGGAAGAGGCAGAACTTTCCGGTTTGGCTCTCTTTCTTCGATGAATCCCTTGGAGGAGGCCTCTTGTACTGGAGAACATTATAAGTATCCATGAAAATGTTCTCTAGCATGTCATTTAACGGTGTGAAGTTCTCAAATGGCCTGGATTGAGATCTCCTCTGTGAGTCATTTCCTCGGTTTCTCCTTTTGTTACCATTCCCTGACTGACGACCATTTCCCTGGTTCTTGTTCCCAACATTAACCTCTACATTTCCTGAGCTATATACCATCCGCTTGATGGCCACATTACTCTGAATATCCTCTTTATCGGTAGCCTTTATTTTCCGATTGGCATATTTCTCAAATCCTGACGCAGGTGAACATTAGCTTTTTCGTAGAATATCTCTCTAATCAACGGCGGCTTGCCAGCTAAGTAACTTCCAAATTCAGTAACTTTGTCCACCTCGTCTATTAAGGCCATTAGAATAGTCTGTTCGTGAGGGTCTTTGACTTCTGTGACGGCTAGGCTAAAGTGATCTAGATACGATCTCAGAGTCTCGTCGGGACATTGTTTAATGAGGGATAACTCCATAACATTTTTAGACCTCTGAGCATGAAGCCGGAATTGATTCACAAATTTTTCACTTAGTTTCTTGAAACTAGATATCGATCGTGTGGGCAAACGGGCGAACCACGGTAATGCCACATCTTCTAGGAATATCGGGAACGCTTTACATTTCACGGCGTCGGAGGCTGCAGCGGCATTCATGGACCATGAGTATCTCATCAGGTGTTGAACTGGATCTGTCCTGCCGGTATAACGATTCAAAGTTGGCATATTGAAGCGCCTCGAAAATGTGTCCTCCAATATGTCATCGGTAAAGGGCGTATGAGTACACCCTGTACCCCAATCTTCATATCTCTGTCCACGGCTAACCACCATGATCTGCTTAATCGTTGCTTCAACCTCAGCATGAGTTACTGTAGATTCAGGGTCAGCACTCCTTGCCCGGCAGGGCCCTCCATCGTTCCTTCGATGGGCTGTCACGAAGTCTGGAGCCTGAGCGGAACTTCCTTGCCCCCTACTACCACGGTCAATCACGCGGCGATGGGGTTGTGGTAGTCGATTCTCAGCAGGATCATCGACAACTTTTGCTCTAGGACGTGCTGCAGGATTATTTAAACTATGGTCGAGAGGCCCTAAATTAAGTGCGGCTTCCTCCCGAGAAGGAAGTGATCTGAACCGAAGCTGCTCTATATTTTTAGCTCTTTCCAATGGTTGGCGAGGAGGTCTTGGAGATTCCCCTGACGAAGAGGAGTATTCTGGGGTAAGAGGTCGAGTTGGCGGAGGTATCCTTTGCCTCAGAAGATCATCAATACGCCTATCCATAGCAGTCAAATTCTGTCGTAGTACGGAGCTCTCTTGCCTTTGAGCGGCTAATTCATCATTTGTCCTATCCAACATTTCAAAGATAAGAGAGAGAACTCCTTCAGTAGTTGGGGCAGTAGGGTAGAGCTGATCATCAACAATCTCTCTTATACACAAAGAAACCGAGCTAGGTCGAGCAGATGCACCAGCGCGAGCAGAACGAGCCATAATTTCCTTTCCAGGTCGAGATGTGGTCCTGTGGTCAGAGCGGTTCGTGGTCCCTTCTGGTGCTCGGTTCGTGACTCCCTCATCAGGCTCCCGATTCGTGACATTCCTCGTTACCTGGCTCGTGGAGGCTCCTGCATGGCGGCTCGTGGAGGCATTCTGGAGGCAGGTCGTGACACCACCCTCAGGTCGGGTCGCCCTCACGCCATCACGAACCGAAGGCTCTTCCTTGGCCTGCTCGTGCACACTTTCTTCAATGGCTTCGTTTGTAGCTTTATTCGCTTGCGAAACTCGTACTTCCTTAGACTTCTTTCTAGCTATGATATCTGGGCTTTGCTGAAATCTTCAAAAATCGAAACAGTGGGGTTTTGTACTGTTTTCTTTGGACTCGAATATCCAAACAATAGAGCAACAATCCAAAATGTTAGACCAAAATTTGGCATAACACTCAAATTGTTCAGACTTGTAGAGAATAATATCTAGAAAATGAAGAAAAAGCAGAAAACACACAAAGTTTATAGTGGTTCGGCGTTAACGAGCCTATGTCCACTTTATATGTCTTTGATTATACGTTGAATGCGAGAACAATCAAATATTTCGCTCAATCTCACTCTTACAATTATGATTCTCTCAGTAATTTTGAAGTAATTCTAATTAGGAATAATGACAGACAATAATGGTGACAACAACACTAAGAACTGCCAAAAGATCCTAAAAAATGCCAAGTACGGGGCTATTTATAGCTGATATCTGCAATCGATTCGTGGTCACACGTGGCACAAATCCCAATAATCTCGGACTGGTTCGTGAGCGGATGTAGAAATGGTCAAAATGGCTGTTGTGGACAGATGTCGTGAGATCCGGGCCTTTCGAGTCGTGATTGACCAAGTCGCTGCCTCCATTTCTTGTTCACGAGAGTCGGGTCGTAGGGCACTTATGTGAGCGGATTGGGTCGCTATAGGTTCTCACGACCGGGGGTCGTGGTAGCAGGGTCACGAGACAAGGAAGGTAAGGAGATCACGATCGAGTTTTCAAAGGTTTTGACGTGTCAGGCTTCATATTTTCTTTGTGTGTGAACGTTGGTGGCTTGGTCCAAAAGCTATCCAACAACAACATTCAGGTAGGGCACAAACTTCCATAGCAACGATACATGAAATGCATTGTGCACACCCTCCATCTTCTTAGGTAAACACACATTACAAGAGAGCTTCCTAATATGCTCGATAACCGGAAATGGTCGAATAAACCTTGGTGTGCATTTCCTCTTGCTTCCAAAGCGAATCACATTCCATAGATGTGAAATGTGACGACCGCCCACAACTCCTGCACTTAACGATAGAAATAATGCATTGAAAGACATGCTAGAGATCCATGGACAATCATCAGGGTAGGATAACATAAGCGGAACCTATCATATAACTCACAGCGCAAGGATAGAGTATAATAGAACATATACAACAGGCAGTAATAGTGAAGCAGAATTGAGAAAATTTTTAGCTTTCATATCATCATGAATTATGCAAACATCAAACTAGATACAACATCAAATTCTGTACAATGTGCCGCACTACGAGTCACTAAGAGAATACATCAAACAGCGGAAAACAACACTAGTATGTAGCAGAAAATAATACTCCAGCCTCCTACTCGTCATCACTCAACAGCATCATCTTCACCAAGATCTATCACCTATCACTAACAACTCATTCTTCCAATCCACAACCGGATGAACAACCCAAGGTAATAAGAGGGAAATGCAAAATCCTGAGTTAGATAAAAGTCTTAATGAGCGATAAAACAGCTATCAAACATCATCAATAAAGTATATGAGAATAGTCGATTAATCATCTAATATACCAATCCTATCATCAGAGAAGAATCCAACTCGTCTTCTCCATGTCCGACAGTGATAGCCTTTACAACAATCAAGCAGAAACAAACAGCACATTTATGGCAATCAGTTATCAAGCGTAAACCATTCTGATCGATGATGACATATCCCAGGCACAAGCCTCGAAGGCCTAAACCAACATCAGACAAGCACATAAGAGATATCTCCTTCGATGTCGAATAATCTACACAAGACGATACAATCAAGCAATCATCATCCATGACTCTAGCTATCACCGCCAGTCCTGCTTTGAAACCATCATTAATCATGTGACCGGCTCAACATCCTATCGTTTGTCAAGGGATAATGGAAAACCTTTGTTCTAGCAAAACCCCATACGCCTTTCCACGATACGTGTCTAGGTCTTTCAACGATACCTAAGGTACTTGACCAACTAACTTCTAGTCTTTTGGGCATCCCTATTATACCCTGCTGTGGGTCCGCTAGAACCTCCGACTAACGATAATCCCTCAGCCTTCAATTTCTCTAGCCATCTAACTTGTTGACTATTCATAAGCTCAAGCGACTTCTCGAGCACATTTTCCATGAACTCACAACCTTGAGTCATCTTCACATTCGTTGCATTTCATCGATCAACGAACACATCACAACACTTTGATATTCCTGCTTGAATATAACTCGAAGCCACATTCATTCCTGAACCAAAATAACAACTATATTTGGTCGATGTTAGTTAGATTGTTCCCTTCTCATCATTCGGCTCGCCCACCGACCCCTCAACTCTTCGACCTAACCCATTTGTGATTTGCACCAATACTGCCCCCACACAACCCGCCATCTTAGGTCGTCCAACGACCCGATGCTTCAAAGCTCCAATGATCTGACTACTTCAAAGCTCCAACAACCCACCAAGAGCGACCTAATCCATGGAAGCGAACGACCCGACTTCACGTTGCACATACGCCACTATAGCCGACCCACTTCGAACGATCCATGAACCAGTGACCCAAAAGTGCACCGACACATCTCCATTTCTTGCTCCTCAGGTCAAATGACCCGCGATCCAAATACTTAGCCGACCTGATGCCAACGACCTGAAGCCAATGGCCCAACCTCATTTCTTGAGCAACAAGCCATGCGACCCATCGAAAAATGACCCGACTCCAGGTTTGGCCAGTCTATCTCCAATCTCGACCAATCCATCAACAAACGACAACATCAATGCAAACAACTCATCAAAATCATCCAATTCAACCAACAACACTTATTTGACAATTATTCATCAATAACCATATAAAATTCACAAATCATGATAAAACAATGAATAAACAAAAAAATGGATCTAAACTTGCATAAACATATGAATTAACACAAGAATTACCTATTTAAGTTGCTAGAATAGATCCTATGGAGATTCAAAAGAAAATATACTTACCATGATGTAGATCTAGGTGAAAACAACTTAAAATGATGAAAATAAGGTCAAACAACCCATTTGAATCTGCACGAGAGATGCTTATCACTCACCAGTTCTTCGAAATAACTTGAAATCACAAAATTCCCAATCCGAACAGCGAAGATTGGTCTTCAAACCTCTTAATTTGATACGATCTTCCTTAACTTGATGTTGATATAGCTTTGCTTGATGTAGATCTTCAATCTTCTTGCGTAGATCTAAAATTTTAACGGAGGAAAGACGTATTTGATTGAGCAAGGATGATCATGAGCTCAACCAAATGAGAAAATGAAGAAAGTAAAATATTCTCCATGCCTTTATCCCCTATTTATTATGGCTGGCAATGGATAACTATTAGGTCCGATATCCGTCTGCATCCGTGTCCGAAAAGTGGATAAATATCCGATATCTGAAAAAACGGATGCGGATACGAATACATAGATATCCGCATCCAAAAATTATCCCTTCGATTTTTTTAACATTGTGCTCGAAATTATATGTATTTTAGTACAATGAATCAGATTTATTTATTGCCTTACTATGTTAAAGGTTTATATTATATGCGCTAAATGCATATTAGCTACTCAATTCTATTTAATTTCATCATATATGTTTATTTTTAACATTTTAGTGATCAGTGGAATTAAAAAACATTTATGATAAACTAGAAATTTTCATTCATATTGCTTAATTTATCCATCGTTGGCGTATAAAATAATTATCCGATATTCATCCATATCCGCGGATACAGATACCCGATATCCGAAAATGATTTCGAATAAGGATAAGGATATAGCGCTTTCTGTGTCCGAAAGTATCCTTTGATAGCCCTACTATTTATAGCCTCCAACCAGCCCACTAATGGGCCCCACCAATTCAGCCCATTAATGCCTAGCCAAACCTGTACGAAAATTTTGCAGCGGTAACACAACGATTCCTCCCAACCTCTGAACCAAATCTTTAATGAGACCACTCTACGGAATTGGAAACATCATTTCCTTTCCAACGAAATCGATCTCAACACCTGATTTGATTCCAGTCAAAAGTTATTCCCTCTACAAAACTGAAAAGGGAGAATGGTCACAAATAAAATTGGTAAAAATTATGGATATGTCTCACATCCCCATAACCAACATATCCAAATATGAAAATGATCCAACCCTTAGGGAATTAATTAAAATTATTTTATGATCTTTTGATACGTAAAATACGGGATGTTACATGAAACCTTTACAAATACCGAATCTCCAACCGAGAATTCCAAGTCCTTCCGTCGCTTATCGGAAAAACTCTTCTGACAATCTTAGGCTGCCTTCATTCATTGCCTGATGATCCCAATATTATCCTCGTTTTTCTTATCATCTTAGCCCCAAGTGTTAACCTCTCGCCAGTTTCTAACCAACAGGATGGAAAATTGCATGGTTTACCATACAATGCTTCATATAGTGTCATTCCAATACTGGACTGGTAACTATTATTATAAGCAAACTCAACCAAATGCAGATGATCTTCCCACGACCTCTAAAGTCTAATGCATAAGCTCTAAGTAGATCCTTCAATACTCGATTAAAACTCTCAGTCTGACCATCCGTCGAGGAAGATAAGTCGTACTCATACATAGTTCGGTCCCCAACGACTCTTATAAACTCTTCCAGAATCCACTGGTGAATAACGAATCTCGGTCGCTAACAGTACTCCTCGGAATCCATTGGAATCTAATGATCCACTTAAGATATAACTCAACCAACTTCGATTTCGTCCTAGTTGATCTGATAGGAATAAATCTCGCGCTTTTAGTCAAGCGATCCACGACAACCCAGATAATATCATTTTCTTCCTTGTCCTAGGTAATCCATCAATGAAATCCATCGACACTTGCTCCCATTTCCATGTAGGGACTTCTAATGACAGCAACAATCTCGATCAAATCCAACCATCTCGATCGACTTCAAAATCCTTATTTTCCTAGGGTTTAACTTTCAATTCAATTCTCTGTCTGATTTCCATAAATTTATCGTCTCGATTCCGACTTTCGCCAATCCTTTCGATGGAAGTTGGTCTAATCAATAAGCTTGTTAACATCTCGGGCTCTAACTCATAACGAAATCGAAAATCAAATCCGGCCAAATAGTCGAGCTGCTTTAATTCCGAAAACATGGTTTCCAAGCTCGCATGTCCTCAACAAAAAATGTCTGTCACCGCGTTAGCTTTCCCAAGAGTATAGGCTGTACCAAAATCATATGACGCCAGAAACTCTAACCATCACTGCTACCGAATTTAAAACCCCCTGGGAGAAAAGGTACTTCAACAACTTATGATCTGTAAACAACTCAAATCTTACTCCCAACGGATAGTGCCTCAAAATCTTCAGGGAAAATACTATCGCTGCTAACACTAAATAGTGAGTCGGGTAATTCCTTTCATGTGGCTTCAATTGTCGATTCGCGTACGTCACAACCTTATCCTTCCGCATTAGCACTGCTCCAAGTCCAGTGCCATATGCATCGATGTATACCACCATCTCTTCATTCACATTCGCAATGGTCAACACAGGAGCACTCATCAACCGCTCTTTCTGTTGTATATAACAGTATACACAATTACATGATTTTTGTTTGATGATAACAACCAAATATATTTTACTATTGAATGTGTTTATAAATGCACTGATATACTACACAACAGACAGGAATATAATATTTCTATATAATATAACTGTGCAGAAATTTTAAACAATCACACGGTATTTTTATTTAAATAAAAATGTTTTATTTCAATATCAAAAAGTACATTTTTTTCTCTCCACTATTTGACATGCTACATTTTTTTCATACAAATCTCTCACTCCATACAACTATATTTACAGACACTGTTATACAATGACACTGATATTTTTCACTGTCTTCTGCCTTCCATTTTTTTATCTTCACAGCTTTCAGTCAAGTTCTGTCTTCATACCTGTCACAAGAAACACACACACACACAGTAGACTGCAACAAAAATAAAATTAAATAAAAAAATAAAAATAAAAATAAAAAAAATAAATAATATTTAATTTTTATTTTCCTCAGAAATACGGTGTGTTTCTCATCATTTTTCTAGATTTTGTCCGACATGCAGGATCAGGAAAAACTCGTCTGATGGCTGCATGTACACACATGTATAAATATACATGCGTGCACTGCCTCGCCGATCAGTGTACGACTGAGGAGTAGTCACCATGTACCGTCTCGACCCAGTGTACAATCAACAATGGGACAATCGAATACAAGTTTAAGAAATAAAGTCAACTCAGCAAAGTGGCTCAACATCAAAATGCAAACCAACATGTAAGTCAAAACAGAAAAGGTGAGACAACAGCAAACAAGCATGGTACATGTGAATGGATATAGCACTAAAGTTGCAGCATAGAAAAGAAAGGATACAAAACAGTAATACATGGTCAAATAAGGTGGTGCAAACAAACTTGATTCCAAAAAGTTACTTGCAGTAAAACAGGAGGCAGTATCATGCCGCACAACACAAATGATTCAACACAATTTACATCAAGTCAAGCACAATATTTACTGGTTCTAAACACAAGTCATGTACTCAAGCAAGTCCAGTATAGTGAAGTAGCAAAAAGGGTGCAGCTTGGACGGCATACTACAGCAAGTGGATGGTCAATGGATGAAATGCACACATGCCAACTTAAAAAAACACATATGATTCACAACAGTGAAGACTCAACACTAATACATAGGTTCAAGAATGTTATAGCACACATGCAAATACATGCAGATATATGTATACACAGTTTAATATGGAACAGCCAAGTCAAGCTGTCAAAAGCAAAAGGCATGAAAGAGATCAAGTAAAGATGCAAGCTACAATGAAGACCATGAAGCACAGCTAATTTTTCAAGTATAATATCAGATCAAAGCATATTATCAGTAGCGTGACAACAGTGCCAAAGTTTAAGGGTCATAGGAACAATGATTTTCAACATAACAATTTTGGGAAATGATCAATCCAAAGAATGGATAACATGGCAGAACAGTCTCAGTACAAATATGTTTTATAAAGTGTTTAAGCAAGTGGTAGATCACCAAAGATCAAGAGACTGTGGTAAAACAAAATGGACAAGTACACGACAAAGATCCAAAAGTAGCATCAAGTCAAAAACTGATCAAGGATAATATCCGTTCTTGTCAAATACATATGACATCAGTGTAGTATCAATATTCAAAGTCGAGGCAAATCAAAGTATAGCATCTGTTCAAAGGAAAATAGCAACTGTTCTTATCTTATTTATTTTAAAAGGATTTAAAAAGGCCAAATTGAAATAAGGAATCAAAATTCGAGGAAAAAGAATTCGCAATTTTTATGGTATATACGGATGTTCGGAAATAACTTCAAGATCAAAATCAAAGTTTGGATTCCAAAAATCATGCACGAAGACCAATTCTTTGTTCAAGAAGCAAAATCGATACTTAACTCAGAATATATGAACAAGTCCAAAAATTAAATTAGGAATAAAAATCGCAAGAGAAATTCAAGGAAGAACGAAGCATCTAGAATCAGAGTTTTAAGGGTTCAGAAACCCTATAAATTTACACAAATATCATCATCGGCATCAAGCAGAAAAATCAATCGATATCAACGAACAAAATTCAGGAAAATCATTTCAATTCAGAAATACTCACCAAGGATCTCATTCGCTATCCAAAGGGGAAACTGATCGAAGACAAGGAGCTTCAAAGGATTCAAAACTATAGTGGAATTCCAGAGCAAAATCGATCATCACGAATCGATTTGAGAAGATAACAGAAACCCTAGCGCCGCCATTTTCAATCCACAGGAGTAAAGTGAACGGGTCAAAATAATTGAAGAAAAAGTCGGCTAGTACTTTATAAAAGGGATGACCCTTGAAAGCTAACTCCTAGGGTTTTGTTATTTCTATGTTTTTTCTCTTCTTTTAGAAATTTAAAAGTTCTATACTTAGGGGTTGATAACTACTAGTATCTATAGTTGAAAAATCACAACTTAACGAGTCGAGTTGTGTCAAGGTCTTGAGCGTAGGATTTAAACAGTCGGGAGCGAAGGTCGCGATTTTACAAGAGTCTGTAAGCGAAGAGATTGTTTACAATTCCTAGTAAAAACCTTGAATGCAGCAGTAGGCATACTTTTGCCGAAGCTGGGTATTTTATGTGTTTTTTTTCTTTCTGCAACTATTCTGTGATTATTTTTATTTTATTTTAATTTAAATTTATAAACCCTATTCACCCCCCCCCCCTCTAAGGTTAATTTAGATCCAACAAATGGTATCAGAACAAGGTGTTATTTTTTAACTCTAGAGTCATGAATCTTTCTAATAACGCTTTTTCTGAGGGTCAGTCTATAGCTAGGCCACCAATGTTTAATGGAACCGATTATGCCTATTGGAAAGCTAGGATGAAAATTTACTTAAGTTCAGTTGATTATGATGTATGGGATATTGTTGAAACAGGCTACAAACCTCCCGTTACGATTATTAATGATATTGTAATACCTAAGCCAAAAGATAAGTGGGATGCTAATGATAAAAAATTATTCTCAACTGATGCCAAAGCAATGAATGCTTTAATTTGTGCTCTTGATAAAACTGACTTTAACCGTATATCTTGTTGTTCAACTGCGTAGGAAATATGGCATACTTTGGAAGTTACACACGAAGGGACATCTCAAGTCAAGGAATCTCGTCTCGCACTACTCTGCAACGAATATGAAAATTTCATGATGCATAAAGACGAAGAAATAAAAGAGATGTATGGTCGATTCTCAAAACTGATTTATAATGCAAGGGCCCTTGGTAAAGTCTACATTGAAGTGGAATTAATACGAAAGATACTGAGAGTACTACCAATGAACTTTGAAGCCAAAGTAACGGCCATTCAAGAATCAAAAGATTTAAGTAAGCTGAGAATAGAAGAGTTGATTGGAAACTTGATCACTTATGAAATGGAGTTAAAAGCCAAAGAAGGACGCGATGATTCAGAATCGAACAAAAAGATAATTGCTCTAAACAACACTGTTGAAAGTAATGATGAAGCCGAGAATCCCATTGAAGAATTGGCTATGGTGCTTAAAAAGTGGTCTAACAAGAAATTCAAGCGACGAAAGAAAAATTAAAAATACAGCAAATCCAAGAATTCAGACAATTCAGATGATGAAGTCATATGCTACAACTGCAATAAACCAGGTCATATCAAACCAAATTGTCCACTACTTCAGAAAGACAGAAAAAAGAAGAAGAAAAAGAAAAAGAAAGCTTTTGCAGCTACATGGGACGATGAAGAAGGAGAGGAAGAAGACTCGGACAGTGATAAAGAGGAAGCCAATTTATGCCTTATGGCACAGTCAGACCCAGAAAGTAGCGAGGAAGATTCCACTGAGGTACCAAACTACTCTTACAAAGATTTAATTTTAATGTGTCATGAACTTACCAAAACAATTGATTCTCTTGAACTGAAAGTTAAGAAACTAAAATCTGATAGGTTAAAATTGGTTCACGAAAACAATAGGTTAGAGACTGAGCTTCAAAAGGTGACGAATCTTGATTGTGAAAACTGTAAGTTTTTAAAACAAGAGCAAATAGAATTTAAAGCAAATTTTGAAAAATTGAAACAAGAATACATGGCTTTAAAAGAAAGTGATGACACAAAAAGAAAGAATTTCATCAACAGATGCACTTCTCTTGTAGATGGAAATGCAGCACTTAAGACCAAAGTAAAAAATCTCGAAATAACATTGAGCAAGTTTTCAAAAGGAGAAAAGTCATTCAGAATGCTACTTGGAAATCAATTATATGCTAACAATAGAAAAGGATCAGGTTTTGGAAAAATACACATTAATTTGAATGATAATGCTAAGGGTGAAAGTGTTTTTCCTAAATGTATAAAATGTAGAAAAATTGGACATAGCTATGAAAAATGTGAAAGTAAGAACAATAATAAAAAATTCATACAAGTATGGGTTCCAAAAGGGTTGACAAGCAATTGTTACAAATTTGAAATTGGTAAGTCTAAACAAATTTGGATTCCAAAAGGATCTGTTGTTCAAAATCAAAAATTTTCAGTTACTAATTTTATTAGACCTATGAGTTTCTCTAGGTCATTCTCTTCTTCTCGTGTGTAGGTATGCTGGAGGGCTAAGGAGCAACAAGAATGGTACTTGGATTCAGGTTGTTCCAAACATATGACAGGAGATAAATCCAAGTTCCTTAGCCTCGATAAACATAAAGGTGGAAGTGTGATAATGGGCGATAACAGAAAATGTAAAATTATCGGTAAAGGTAAAGTAGGTAATAGTACTTTCTCCTTAACTGATGTTTTATATGTTGAAAACTTGCATCACAATCTCATTTCCATAAGCCAACTATGTGACAAAGGGATGAGTGTAATATTTGATAGTGAATCTTGCAAAATTATTGAAAAATCCACTAACAATATTGTGTTCACGGGAAAAAGAAAAGGAAATGTTTATACGCTCTCATTTGATGATTTAACTCTCTCACGATGTCTAATAGCTACAGATGAAGAAGTTTTCTTATGGCATAGGAGATTGGGTCATGCTAGTATGAGTCTCTTAGAAAAACTTGAATCAAAAGAATTGGTAAGAGGACTACCACATCAGAAATATAAAAGTAACAAAGTGTGCAAATCTTGTACTATGGGAAAATTCAGTCGATCATCTTTTCGCCCTAAAAATGTTGTTAGTACAAATAGGGTACTTGAATTGATTCATATGGATTTATTTGGACCAAATGAAATTGCTAGCTTAAATGGAAAACGTTATTGTTACGTATTGGTTGATGATTATTCTAGATTTACATGGGTCTATTTTCTAGCCAAAAAATCAGAAACTTTTGATTATTTTTCAAAGTTTGCAAAACTCGTTCAAAATGAAAAAGGTGTTTCAATAAAAACTTTAAGAAGTGATCACGGTGGTGAATTTGAAAATTTGGATTTTGAAAAGTTTTGTGAAGAGAATGGTTTTAAATACGAATGTTCTGCTCCTCGAACACCCCAACAAATGGGGTAGTCGAAAGGAAAAATCGTACATTGCAGGAATTGGCTAGATCTATGATAAGTGAATATAAATTGCCTTTGACTTTTTGGGCGGAGGCAGTTAATACATCCTGCCATGTAATGAACAGAGTAATGATTAGACCAATACTTAACAAAACGTCCTATGAATTATGGTTTGACAGAAAGCCTAACATTTCGTATTTTAGAGTTTTTGGGTGCCCTTGTTATCTTCTTAATACAGGTGATCAACTTGGTAAGTTTGAGTCAAAAGCAGATGGGGGAATTTTCATGGGTTACTCTTCAAGAAGCAAGGCTTATCGAATCTTCAACAAACGATCAAAAACTATTGTTGAAACCATAAATGTGAGATTTGATGAATCAGATCTGGATACGATAGATAAAGAGAAAAATGATGAGGGAATTACATATGAGGGTGAAAAAGAAAATAGCAAAGAAAAGACTGGCGGTGATGATCCAACAAAACAAACATTTGAAGCTGAGAAATTAAAATTCAAAGCCAACCAACCTCCAGAATTGGTAATAGGAAATCCAACGGCAGGTATACGAACTCGTTCATCATTTAATAAAGATATCTGTGCTTTTTGTATTCACAGCTGTTTTATATCTGAAACCGAGCCTAAAAATGTTGAAATTGCACTTAACGATGAAAGTTGGATTTTAGCGATGCAAGAAGAACTTAATCAATTTGAACGGAATAAAGTTTGGAAATTAGTTCCTAGACCAAATGATTATCCAGTAGTAGGAACTAAATGGGTATTCAAAAATAAACTTGATGAATTCGGAAATGTAATTAGAAACAAAGCTAGGTTGGTTGCAAAAGGATATAATCAAATTGAAGGTATTGATTTTGATGAGACATTTGCACCAGTAGCCAGGTTAGAAGCCATTAGAATTTTGCTCAGTTTTGCATGTTATAAAGGTTTCAAACTTAAACAAATGGACGTAAAAAGTGTGTTTTTAAATGGAGAACTAAAAGAAGAAGTTTTTGTTGAATAACCCCCTGGTTTTGAAAGTCACGAATTCCCAAATCATGTATTTAAACTTGAAAAAAGCATTATATGGTCTTAAACAAGCACCTAGAGCATGGTATGATTGTTTAAGTGCATATCTTTTGGAAAACGGTTTTAAAAAGGGTAGTGCCGACACAACATTGTTCCTATTACATGAAGGTGAAGATTTTTTAGTAGTTCAAATTTATGTTGATGATATTATATATGATGCTACTAATGATCGTCGATGTGAGAAATTTGAAAAAGTTATGCAGGATAAATTCGAAATGAGCTTAGTAGGTGAATTGAAATACTTCCTTGGGTTTCAAATCAAACAAAGCACCAAGGGCATTTTCATATCACAAACAAAATACATCGCTGAATTGTTGAAAAGATTTGGACTAGAAAATGCAAAACCACTCAGAACACCGATGAGTCCTTCAACCAAGCTTGACAAAGACGAGAAAGGAGTTGCAGTTGATCAGAAAAAATATCGTGGAATAATTGGTTCACTTCTTTATCTCACCGCATCTAGGCCTGATATTATGTTTGCTGTTTGTTTATGTGCACGCTTTCAGTCTAATCCAAAAGAATCTCACTTAAAAGCCACAAAAAGAATATTGAGATATCTTTTGCACACACACAAATTTGGGTTATGGTACCCTGCATGCAATAATTTTAAATTGACTGGATATTCTGATGTCGATTATGCAGGATCCCTTGTGGATAGAAAAAGCACTAGTGGAACTTGTTTTATGCTAGGACATTCATTAGTTTCATGGTCAAGTCGAAAACAAAATTGTGTTGCTCTATCCACAACTGAGGCCGAATACATTGCTTTAGGAAGTTGTTGTGCACAAATATTATGGATGATGCAAACTCTTTCAGATCTTGGTCTAACGTATAAAAAAGTACCACTAAAATGTGACAGTAAAAGTGCTATAGATTTGTCTAATAATCCTGTTCACCATTCACGCACAAAACACATAGATGTGAGACACCATTTTATTAGAGATCACATTTCACGAGAAGATATTTGTATTGAGTTTATTTCAACTGATTGTCAACTTGCTGATATTTTTACAAAACCTCTTCCCGAAGATAGATTTTCACGGTTACGCTTAGATTTGGGAATTATGGAAATTGATTAACCATTATCCATTTTTTTTAAAGAAATTCTTAAATGATTATTCAAAAGTTAAATGATTGATCATTTGAACTATTTTGAAACTCATTGAAATTATGTCAGATCTTGAAATTGTGATGAGTATAATTTTTAAGGAAATATTTTAAATCTCAAGATGATTGGACAGATTTTATAATATTTGTGAATTAGAGCTTATTTCACGACCATCTTCTATATCTACCATATTTCTGTCATTCATCATGGTTTTATTTAATTTGGGGAGTTCTAATTATTCTTAGAATTAAATAATATTAATAATAATAAATAAATAAATAAATTTTATCCTTGGTATTCACTCCCATTTAAAAGTCCTCGCGGTTATGCGTGGGTGAACTACCTTAATCTCTATGTGCTTCCATTCTCACTTAAAAGACCTTTGGGTTGTGCATGGATGGAACTCATTAGAGAGGATAAATTTAAGTTACTACTAACCCCATTTAAAAGACCTTTGGGCTATGCGTGGTTAGGAAGTGCTTAACACATTTTTGAGCATATTTAAAATCTTTAAAATTCATATACAAATATTCAATTTTTACTGAACTCTCCTCATTCTATAAAATCCATCGTAAATCTATTCATTCTGAAAGTGAAATTTGCTTCTGATTCGAAGAATATTATGATTTTTGTTTGATTAAATGAGATTTACGATATATTTTCCTCCTGATTTGAACTAATATTTCTAGTTTATATTCATCACTGTTTTAATTTTTGTCATTCTTTTGATGATCACAAAAGGGGGAGAATGGTCAAGATTTTGATGGATGAGTAAACATTTATAGAATATTTCTTCAAAATTTGGTGTTTGGTTAATTTATTTCAAAATTTTCAAATCTATGCATCAATAAGGGAAGCTTAGTTGTAGGGGGAGCATACAAATAGGGGGAGTAATATACTTCACGTTTCAAACACATTCAAAATCTTTTATTTGTTTGTCATCATCAAAAGGGGGAGATTGTTGTATATAACAGTATACACAATTACATGATTTTTGTTTGATGATAACAACCAAATATATTTTACTATTGAATGTGTTTGTAAATGCACTGATATACTACACAACAGACAGGAATATAATATTTCTATATAATATAACTGTGCAGAAATTTTAAACAATCACACAGTATTTTTATTTAAATAAAAATGTTTTATTTCAATATCAAAAAGTACATTTTTTTTCTCCACTATTTGACATACTACATTTCTTTCATACAAATCTCTCACTCCATACAACTATATTTACAGACACTGTTATACAATGACACTGATATTTTTCACTGTCTTCTGCCTTCCATTTTTTTATCTTCACAGCTTTCAGTAAAGTTCTGTCTTCATACCTGTCACAAGAAACACACACACAGTAGACTGCAACAAAAATAAAATTAAATAAAAAAATTAAAAAAAAATATTTAATTTTTATTTGCCTCAGAAATACGGTGTGTTTCTCATCATTTTTCTAGATTTTGTCCGACATGCAGGATCAGGAAAAACTCGTCTGATGGCTGCATGTACACACGTGTATAAATATACATGCGTGCACTGCCTCGCCGATCAGTGTACGACTGAGGAGTTTTCACAATGTACCGTCTCGACCCAGTGTGTAATCAACAATGGGACAATTGAATACAAGTTTAAGAAATAAAGTCAACTCAGCAAAGTGGCTCAACATCAAAATGCAAACCAGCATGTAAGTCAAAACAGAAAAGGTGAGACAACAGCAAACAAGCATGGTACATGTGAATGGATATAGCACTAAAGTTGCAGCATAGAAAAGAAAGGATACAAAACAGTAATACATGGTCAAATAAGGTGGTGCAAACAAACTTGATTCCAAAAAGTTACTTGCAGTAAAACAGTAGGCAGTATCATGCCACACAACACAAATGATTCAACACAATTTACATCAAGTCGAGCACATTATTTACTGGTTCTAAAAACAAGTCATGTACTCAAGCAAGTCCAGTATAGTGAAGTAGCAAAAAGGGTGCAGCTTGGACAACATACTACAGCAAGTGGATGGTCAATGGATGAAATGCACACATGCCAACTTAAAAAAACACATATGATTCACAACAGTGAAGACTCAACACTAATACATAGGTTCAAGAATGCTATAGCACACATGCAAATACATGCAGATATATGTATACACAGTTCAATATGGAACAACCAAGTCAAGCTATCAAAAGCAAAAGGCATGAAAGAAATCAAGTAAAGATGCAAGCTACAATGAAGACCATGAAGCACAGCTAACTTTTCAAGTATAATATCAGATCAAAGCATATTATCAGTAGCGTGACAACAGTGCCAAAGTTTAAGGGTCATAGGAACAATGATTTTCAACATAACAATTTTGGGAAATGATCAATCCATAAAATGGATAACATGGCAGAACAGTCTCAGTACAAACATGAAAGATAAAGTGTTTAAGCAAGTGGTAGATCACCAAAGATCAAGAGACTGTGGCAAAACAAAATGGACAAGTACACGGCAAAGATCAAAAAGTAGCATCAAGTCAAAAACTGATCAAGGATAATATCCGTTCTTGTCAAATACATATGACATCAGTGTAGTATCAATATTCAAAGTCGAGGCAAATCAAAGTATAACATCTGTTCAAAGGAAAATAGCAACTGTTCTTATCTTATTTATTTTAAAAGGATTTAAAAAGGCCAGATTGAAATAAGGAATCAAAATTCGAGGAAAAAGAATTCGCAATTTTTATGGTATATACGGATGTTCGGAAATAACTTCAAGATCAAAATCAAAGTTTGGATTCCAAAAATCACGCACGAAGACCAATTCTTTGTTCAAGAAGCAAAATCGATACTTAACTCAGAATATATGAACAAGTCCAAAAATTAAATTTGGAATAAAAATCGCAAGAGAAATTCAAGGAAGAACGAAGCATCTAGAATCAGAGTTTTAAGGGTTCAGAAACCCTATAAATTTACACACATATCATCATCGGCATCAAGCAGAAAAATAAATCGATATCAACGAACAAAATTCAGGAAAATCATTTCAATTCAGGAAAATCATTTCAATTCAGAAATACTCACCAAGGATCTCATTCGCTATCCAAAGGGGAAACTAATCGAAGACAAGGAGCTTTAAAGGATTCAAAACTATAGTGGAATTCCAGAGCAAAATTGATCATCACGAATCGATTTGAGAAGATAACAGAAACCCTAGCGCCGCCATTTTCAATCCACAGGAGTAACGGGTCAAAATAATTGAAGAAAAAGTCGGCTAGTACTTTATAAAAGGGATGACCCTTAAAAGCTAACTCCTAGGGTTTTGTTATTTCTATGTTTTTTCTCTTCTTTTAGAAATTCATAAGTTCTATACTTAGGGGTTGATAACTACTAGTATCTGTAGTTGAAAAATCACAACTTAACGAGTCGAGTTGTGTCAAGGTCTTGAGCGTAGGGTTTAAACAGTCGGGAGCGAAGGTTGCGAGTTTACAAGAGTCTGTAAGCGAAGAGATTGTTTACAATTCCTAGTAAAAACCTTGAATGCAGCAGTAGGCATACTTTTGCCGAAGCTGGGTATTTTCTGTTTTTTTTCTTTCTGCAACTATTCTGTGATTATTTTTATTTTATTTTAATTTAAATTTATAAACCCTATTCACCCCCCCCCCCCTCTAGGGTTAATTTAGATCCAACACTTTCAAGATTTCAAAAGCTTGTTCACACTTCGCATCCCATGCAATGACCTGATTCTTCCTCATTAATCCACTTAATGTGCAACTATCTTAGAGAAATCCTTGATAAATCGTCAATAATATCTAGCTAAATGAAGGAAATTCCTTACATCCGTCACTCTCTTTGGTCGATCCCAATCCTGTATCACTTCCACTTTAGCGGGATCCACTGCTATTCCCTATCCTAACATGACATGACCTAAGAATCTCACTTCTTCCAGAAGTGACACTTCGAAGACTTAGCCTTCAGCTGATGTTTCTGAATGATTTCAAAAATAATTCTCAATTATTTCTTGTGTTCCTCCTCATTCATTGAGTATACCAAAATATTATCCATGAACACAAATATGAACTTGTTCAGGTAATCTCTGAAAACTCGATTCATAAGATCCATAAAACATGATGGTACGTTAGTCAATCCAAACGGCATTACCAGCCATTCATAAAATCTGGATGGTGTACTAAAGGCAGTCTTCAGCACATTATCCCTAACCACTCTCAATTGGTGAAATCCCATCGCCAATTCTATTCAGGAAAATACTTAGCTTCATGAAGTTTGTCAAACAAATCATCAATTCTCGGCAATGGGTACTTGTTTTTCTTAGTCACCTTATTCAGCTTAGGATAATCCACACATAATTGCAACGACCCATCAGCCTATGTCGCAAACACAACTATGCACCCCATTCGGATACGCTTCTCCGATTGAATCCCTTACACAAAAGATCATTCATTTTCACATCCAACTCTCATTGTTCCTTAGGCACCATCGTGTATGAGGAAAAACAATCGGTTTGGCTCCATCCATGAAATCAATGCAAAAATCAATCTCTCACTATGGCGACATCCTCTGACCTCTTCGAAAACATCAGAAGTCTCTCGAATTATTGGCACAAACGACAACCTATCCAATGGAATCACAGGCAACTATAAAAAGCTAATTAGAACTCCATCCTCTGGTGGACAATGTATGACCATCGTTTGCCCTTCCACATTCCTGATTATCACCTAAAGCCTCTCGCAATACACAACAGTCGCATATCGCTGGAGCCAGTCCATACCCAAAATAATCTCAAGCCCAGCGAAGTTCAAAATAAAACAATCACATAAAAAAAGCAACATGACTCGATAATAATAGACCATGATAAATCATACAAAAATTAGAATAACCCCCTACTAGATTAGTCACAACCGGCGGTCTATTAACAATCTTAGGTTCTAAACCTAACTTGCAAACAAGCTCACTACAGATAAAAGTATGTGATGCTTCAATATTTAACAAAATTCGAACTAAAAGGTCCATGATAGAAAGCGTATCTTACACGATAACACTCTTCCCTTTTTCTGAAGCGTTCGGATCGCTCAAGGAAGAAGGCGTAACATCCAAATCATATATTCTCACAACCTTCTTATCCTTTGGTGGTTGTGGACAATTGTTCTTCATGTACCTAGGTTTATCATAGTTAAAGCATTTCCTATCCACCTAAGCGTTCTTACAATCCTTGAAATAACAACCCTTCTCTTGACAGTTATAGCAGTTAACAGTACCCTTCGGTTTCTTCTGGACATTTTTACCTTGTTTTTGTTTACCATTTCACTATTTCTTATTACTGCCACCCTGTTGTAGCTTCGACGACTCCTTATACTCAACAACAACCTCAACATTTTTTGGAAACAATCATTCCTTTCTCAAAGCCATCTCGATTAGCATCTCATAAGATTCATCAATATGGTCGATCAATTGTTTCCCACGTCCTTCATCCAAACCTAATATAAACTTCTCGTCTTCTGATAGGGAGTCTCAATATACGAACGAGCATACTTAGATAAAGCTCTGAATTCCACCACATACTAAAACATGGATCTACCCCCTTGTTTAAACACCACAAACTTCTTAATTGACTTTTGGACTATAGAAATGAATTTCTCCTCAAACTTGTTTCTAAACTGACCCCATATGATATGTTCATCTTGAGTCTCCAAAGTAATAGAGTTCCATAATCCATTTCTCGACCTTGTAACTGCCTCATTGCAATTTTCTTCTTAGTTTCATCATCAATTCCTAAATATTCGAAAATCCGAATGCAAGTATCCAACCAATTCTAAATCTCGACCGTTGGGTCCATACCAACAAAACAGCTTGCAACCTAGAGAAGTATAATCCTTGCAACGTTTAGCGAAATAAACAACCCTAGGTGCATGCACAGGAACATCATGCTCTACTACCTCTTATGAAGTGTGCATCCTCCTCGTGATCACTTCCATCATGGCCTCGAACTTAGTAGGATAATCAGGCATAGCAGCTGCAGCACCCAACTAGCTACCCTCATCCACCCCTCCAGTGGAAATCTTATTCTTAGCAGCGTGTCTCGAAGTTCGTCGACTCATTATCTATCTTAAATGCGAATGATCAATTCACATTAGAGAAAGGATGCATTGGTGTTCAAGTGCCCTTAGACCTACTAAACTATATATTATTATTGAGTAATCATCCACTTAAAATAACAAGTACGTCTCTCTTATGCGGTTACACTCATGAACTTTGGGTAAAGTCGATCAACCAAAGCTCTGATACCAACCGTAAATCCTGCAACGAACTAAGGAAAAAGTTTGTTGTATGACATGTCGGGCCGACGTGAGACAATCATCAAGGAAGAATAACTCGAAGTAAATAAGTCGTATAACTCACACCGCATGGAAAACATATAATAGAAAATATACAACATGATATAGTAGTGAAGCATAACAGAATAGAAATCAAATTTCATAACATCTCAGAGTCACTAGTACAACACAACTGTGAAAATGATTAATCCGTACATCAAACATCACTACATATCTCTCAGAGTGTCAAAAGTCATCTAAATACATCTGAAACAAAATAATATCAAAATAGCATAGTAGTAGTACGCCGGCCTCCTATTCGTCACCGCACAACATAATCAGCAATAAAACATGATGCCTGCTATCTTAGTCTGCTCACCACCAACGTTGATATGCAGCCTGAGGTAATAAAAAGGAAACATAAAACCTTGAGTCAGACATGTTGGATCTAGATTAACCCTAGAGGGGGGTGAATAGGGTTTATCACAGTTTTGAAACTGAATTGAAAAGACTAACAGGATATTAAAATAATAAATAGATCACAGAATGCAGTAGAAATAAAAGTGCAGAAAATAAATCACACACAGATATACCCAGCTTCGGCAAAACCCTGCCTACTGCTGCATTCCTAAGGTTTCTACTAGGTGTTATAAACAGATCCCGCATACAAGACCATGTACACTCGCAGCTCCTGCTCCTGTCCTAACCCTACGCTCAAAACCCTAGACTGAACGATGTCCCCTCGATCAGATTCCCCGAATTACAACCCTGTAATCCGTAACCCAGATTTTACAGACTCTGTCAACTGCCAGTTAAACACCTAACTGGTGTCCCCTAGATTTTTACAGAATTCTAGAAACTATATGAGACGGTTTACAAAAATCAAAAATAAAGTACAACATGAATTAAACAAATAAAACCCTAAAAGAAAATAAAGGAGTTTAGTAATAAAGGGTCATCCCCTTTCCACACTTCAAAGAAATAGGCCGGCCCATTCTCTTTATTGTTTAACCCGATCTCTTTTGCTTCTCTGGAAAGATAATGGCGGCGGCTTGAGAAATGATTTTAGGGTTTCATTGTTTATCCCCAAATTCGAATCGATGCTTGATGAAATTGAGTTCTCTGATGCTCCTTGATTCTTCGATGGCTCCTGATGCTTGTCGATCAAATTTGGAATTTGTCTTTGATCAAAACCAGAAAAAAAAGTGAGTTTTTCTGATTTTCAGTTCTTTGCTTGAATTAGTAGTTAGTGGTTTTGATCCTCTTCTTTGCCAGTGATGAGTCGGTGTTAAATAGGGTAAAATAGAAAACCCTACAACTTTGATTTCGCGATAATGACTCGATCTGATTGTTTGGCTTTCTCTTTTTGATTCCACCGCTTTGAATGAATTTGAATCTACTTTAATGAAATGAGAAGTTCTGGAAAGAATTTATTTGTGGCCTCTTGAATTCGATTGATGCATTTCTTAAAAGTCTGCATGATTTCTGCCTTTAAAAAAAAACTGTTGCCAAAAATAAGGAATTGATTTCTGGAAAGACATTCGAGACCGATTTCTTCAGAAGGAAAAGTACCAGATTTGTATTCAAAAAGTTCTTGCCATATTCTGATTTCTGGATATATTTGAGAGACTGCCTTTTGTCCATTGCATAACTTCTGGAACCAAAAGCTGATTTCCTTTCTTGACACTTGAGCGATTAGTGGAATTAAATGTGAATTGTTCCATGCCCCAAATGAATACTGATTTCTGATTTTGCCATGATATTTGTGATTCAATACATTATAACTTTCCATACATAAAAGAAAACTGATTTGTTCACAGTTGGTTGTGCATACACATTACATGTATTCGTTTAATTATGTGACTCTGCACATTTGATCACCTATGTTGATATAGCTGTGTTTCCACAAGATTTGTCCATGTATACACTGTCTCGACTATTTGAAAAATTAGAACTTTGTTGCACTGTCCATTTAAATGTGCACATACTTACTTCCAGATTGTGTCATGTATATGTTTGACCACCCATATATGCATCAACATCATTTATTTACTACTCTTCTATTCTTCACATGCTTGGTTTGATCAAGCGTTTACTTTGTGTTCATATACACTGCTGTTTGGCATCTATTTGTTGCTGCATGGCACATCTGCAACGGCTCTTTTGCATACTCCATCACTGTTGCTTGAATGCTATCCATCTAGCTGTGTGGCTTTGCCTCATGCAGTATTTACACCCTTATTTGCTGTGTCCATATGTACACTGACCATGAATAAGATGTTGCATCACTTTAAACTCTTGAATTCAAGCCTGAAGCTTGTTGAACATCACACTGTTACTTTGTGTCTCCATCATGTTATGTTGTTAATCTTGAACTTATAGCTGTAACCACTTCTAAATATTTGCTGAATTGTTTTGCTCCATCATGTATGCTGAGCCAAGAAGTTGTGTGTGTCTTGTATTTGTTTGTTTGTGATCAATTCCTGAACCTTAATATGACATGTATTTGAGCTAGCCCATTTGCTCACAGTTGCACGATTGAGCTGAACCATATAAAAACTGAGAAACACATTCATCATTGATGTATAATTGTGCTTGGCCATGAACTGTATGCTTGGCCACTTGTACTATGCTGAACTCATGTTGCACACATATTGATCATGCTGATTTGTTGATCTTGAACCTGGCTTGTCCAAGTTTCATCTCTTTGCTGTCTCGACCATGTATACCTGTCATGTACACAAATGTATACTGCATCTATTTGTTGTCATTCACCATGTATTGTAATTTCACCATTCCTTTGTGCTTCAACCAATTTGATGTGTTGACCATGCTGAATCAAACTGATTTTACTTTGTTGACTTGTACTCGGCTCCATGTGCTTGAACACTTTATGTTGGCTTTGCTTTTGTTGAAACTGTTTTTGTGCACTTTGTTTGAATTTTGAGCTGTTTTGTCTTTAGCTCGGCCATTGATGTTTTTCTTTGCTGTTTGACTTTACATTGAGTTGTGTTTGACTTTATTTTCATGTGCACTGAGTCGAGAAGGTCCACGTGGCTACTCCTCAGTTGCACACTGAATTGGCGTGGCAGTGCACACGTGTATATCTATACACGTGTGTATATGCAGTCATTCAGAAAATTTCCTGTCCCTGTACATATACAAACTGTCTGCTAGACACAGATGAATCAGATCAAGTCATGAAAAATGATGAGAAACACACCAAAATTCTGAGGCAAATAAAATTTATATTCGCATATATTCAGTATTATTTCTATTGCAGTATGTTGTGTGTTTATGTTTCATGTGGCGGGTGAGGATGACTGGACTGACTGAGCTGATGTGAAGACAGAAGACTAAAGATAAGAAGACAGTGTGTATTGTCAGTGAATGTGTCAAAGTGTATGCATGTAAATATGAGTGTTGAGACTGTATGTACAAAATGAGTGACTGAGTTATTCTATAATGAGGAGCTGATATGTATATGAAATTGAAATGTATTGTATAACAAAGATGTACAAATAGTGGAGTAGTTAAGATTTGTACTGTTTGAAAGTTTGAAATAAAATACTCTATTTAAATAAAATACCGTGTGAATATATGAATGACTGTTCAGTCGTATTCTATTTAAATATAAATATTATATTCCTGTCTGTGATGTATTTATTGAAACAGTACAATAACAAACACATTTCAAATAATAAATATTTGGTTGTTATCATCAAAAAAAAATCATATAATTGTGTATACAACACTGTTATATACAACAAGACAACGGTCTTAGTGAGCGATAAAATAACTAACAATAGTTACACTATATGTATGAGTATAGACAGTTCAATCATCTTATTCATCTTAGCAACAATAGGATTAGCACATGATAATAATCTACCATATGCCACTCTAGAATAGGAAAATACATCCCCGAATCCCACTTCTCTTCGATGACCTACGGTGATACCCTAACTATAGAAAACAGAGAAAAAAGCCAATAATCAACTGTAGAATCCATAGCAACCAATATCCTAGCTATCATCGACTAAAGCCACGAATACATCAATCCTAGAATGACTGGCTGTTTCCGTCCATCAAGGGATAATAGAAAAACCCGATTCTAGTCAGACTACCAAACATTCGTCTTGTGTTTGTTTTCATCCATCCGAGACAACCGGATCTCTCCTAAAGATCGATCCATATTACATGATCCTACTTGATCCAAGGATGTCCCCACGATACCCCTGATTTGAGCCCGCTAGGACCTTTGATAACCAACAATTCCTTAGCACTTCAAATCTATCGAGCCTTCTTCTTGGTGATCACATCTTTAGTTCAGCCGATTTCTCAAACCAATTCCATTATCATCCTTGATCAATTCTTAGCTGAATTAATCCGTCATCTAACTGGATTACAAATCATCCCACGACTAGTATCACATCAATCCAGCTCCGACCACTCCAATTTGAGTTCACAATCGAAGCACCATCCACCATTGGGTTGCACATCAATCATCCAAAGTCCATTCATGACCAAACTTCATCAGCAACCCCTAGAAGCCATCACAACCGAGCTTCCTAAAGTTGAGTTCTATCTGCCTCAACAAGATGGATAAGTCCTGGTTCATGGACCATGGACTGGTACCAGTCCATGTACTTATCCAAAAATGGCTGAGTACCTGCATTACTATGATCCATGTCCCATGTAATTCCTACCGGTCCATTATTGAAATATTTCACCCATCCAAGTAAAACCTCTGTCGGCCCATCATTACATTCGAGCAATCAATCATTGACCCGTCCAATATTTCATCCAAATCACTTGAAAATTTGCACGCAGTCTCAAAATCATCCCTCGAGTTCAAGCACACAACTTTTAAAGCCAACCCAATAATGTTGATGGATTAGTACCGGTCCATCAGCCATGGACTTATATCGGTCCATATACATAGCATATTTTCCAGTGAAAATTTTCGAGCATCGTCTCGATACCCTCCAGTGCTCCTCAGCTAAGTTTCGTTTGAATTTGATCCTCTGAACCTCTGATTTGCTCTGTTCTTCAAACCAAAGATCTATGGCACACAATTCTAACAAACAATTCAATCAAAACAAACAACGATTCATCAAATATTGATCATACAAACATGCACAAAACATAGACATAACATAAATCAATGGATTTAACATAATTTGGATCAAACATGCACAAGAACACGATAAATCTAACAATTATTCGATTCACATGATTAAATTAGGTTTTCCTAGGGCGTCTAAATCAAAATTAAACAAATATGATCGGATCTAGGGTGAATCTAACATATAATATATCAATTTGATCCTACTTTACCCATAGAATTCATAGTTTCAATGTGAGATATATCTATTACTCATCAATTTATATATCCAATGCAACATCAGTGAAATCAGATCTGGATATCAATAGAAAAGCCCAAAAATCATTGTAGTTATGATGGTAATCTTCTTTGATGATGATCTAGCCTCTAGGTGAAATATATGATGAATTATGATGAATAGGATGAAGAAATTATGGAATAGATTGAACCGGAGAATCACAGGCGCACTACCTAATGTTTGAATGAAGAGAGAAACCCTAATTCTTTCTCCTAGCCCCTCTGTTTATAGCTACAGTTCATTAGCCTAATGGGCTTGAATAATAAGGCCATTAGCAGCTAATTAGTCCACTTAACAGAAGCTGAAACATAAAACAGTGATTCCTTCCAAAACCGTTGAACCAAACCTTTCAGGCCACCACTCTACGGAATCGTAAACCTTCATTTCGATCCAATAAGACCAATTTCAACACCTGATTCGATCCCTATCAAAAGTTGTACCTAAAAAAAATTCTCAAGGGAAAAGTGGTCACAAGTCTATTCGGTAAACATCATAGACATGCCTCACATCCCTATGAGCATGGTCCGACCACTAGGGAATAAAATATAATTATTTTATGATCCTCCAATACGTAAAATATGGGCCATTACATTTAATTAACTAATTTAACTAACGTAATATTTCGTGGTGTTATAAAAAGTAGCCTCAATTCCATCATCTGTCACCCAATTACAGTCCTTAGCATTATCGCTCCATTGGACTTTCACAAACTTAACCGTCTTGCTACTTAACTTCTCCTCATCACTTGCCATAATTCGAATAAATTTTTGCATAAAAGTTAAGTTTGGTTCTACCTTCAACTTTTCCAATATCCTTGGATCAATGGTAGCATCTGGATCATACACATACATCCGTGGATGTGAGACATGGAATACATCTTGGAACTTGTTTCCCAACTCTCTCCAAATAGCAAATGTTACAACAAATCTCGACGCCCATTTCCGGGACCTCCTGAAATGAACTGCATGTCTCATTGGTGACACTTTGAGAAAAACTCATTCTCCATCAATGAACTCGATATCTTTATGCCTTTTATTAGCATGACTCTTCTGCCTTGATTAAGCTTCCTTCATCCGGGCTTGGATTTTGTGAATTTCCTTCGTAGATTCATTTACCAATCCTGGACCAAGAACCAATATGTATCTGGCCTCCAACCAGCAACATGAGGATTTTGGTCTTCTGTATGATGTTTCAATTGTTGTCATTCCTTTACTGGCCTGAAAGCTGTCATTATAGGAATATTTAACCAAGCGCAAGCAGTCTTCCCACAAGCCAACAAAATATAGAACATGTTCTCCAAACAAGTATTCAAGTACCTTGTTAACTCTTTCAATCTGCCGAATCATTTCTGGGTGATAAGCGGTATTCATCTTGAACTTGGTTTCCTGTCACGCTGCAACTCCATCTAGAACTCGTTTGTAAATTGTGGTTCTCTATCACTTATGATACTAATAGGAATCCCATGAAGTCTAAATATGTGCTCCATGAATAACTTTGCAACACAAGGGTCATCCTGGTTGACATAACAAGAATAAAGTGAGCACTCTTAGTCAATTTATCCATGATGACCCATACAATCTTGTTTCCTCCTCTAAATCTTGGAAGTCCATCGATATAATCCATGGATATAGAATCCCATTTCCAACAGGAATATCCGACGGTTGAAGCATACCATTAGGCTTTTGATGCTCATCTTTTACTTATCGACAGTTTATGAAACGCTTTACCCACAAGCATACTTCTTTCTTCATGTCTTCCCAAAAGAAACTACTCTTTATGTCATGATACATCTTGGTACCTCTAGGATGAATCATGACTTAGAGAAATGGCATTCCATAAGGACTTCCGTAGATTACCAATATCTAAGATACAAAACCTTTTCTTCTTTCTCAGCCATCCATTATGATCAAAACTAAAATCCTTCAAGTCATCGATCTCTACTCTAGTTCGGTGTCTTTTGATCCTTTCTGCCAATATAAGATCCTTTTCCTTCTCTGAAGAAATTCTTTCGATCAGAACTGATCGAACCTCGAAACATGACAACATAACTGTGCTTCAACTCAATCTTATGGTCGATTTGATCTGCACATCACATGTAGACAAGGCTTCTAAATCCTTCCATTCTTCCAGCGTAGCTAAATCCATATCTGGATGTTTTCGCTAAGTGCATCAACAACCGTATTCCCTTTCTCGGGTGTTTATGCGATTCTGAAGTAATAAGATGCCAAAAACTCAAGCCATCCCTATTTCCTCATATTTAACTTCTTCTTAGAGAATAAGTACTTTAAAGACTTATGATCTGTAAGAAATTCAAATCTCTTTTCCAACAAGTAATGTCCTAAGATCTTCAAAGCATAGACAATAGCATCTAACCCAAGATCATGAATTAGGTATCTAACCTCATATGGTCGAAGCTATTTAGAAGTATATGTGATAACCGTTCCTTTCTACATATGAACAACTCCTAGCCCGGTTTCACTGGCATCAGTATAAACTACCAAGTCCTGATTACCCTTTGGTACTACTAACACAAGATTATTATTCAAAAAGTGCTTTAGTTCCTAAAATACTTACTTGCACTTATTCGACCAAACATACTTACATTCTTCCTAGTCGGCTTGGAAGAGGCATTGCTAGCCGTGACTTGTCCTTAATAAATCTTTTTGAAAATACCCGACTAATCCAAGAAAACTTATTATCTCAATGACACTCATTGGCCTCTTCCAACAATTGATAGCCTCAACCTTAGTTGGTTCCATGAACAACCCTTCAGTCGAACCTATACGAACAAGGGACTTTATGTCTTTCTCCAAAAAGTGACATTTAAAAACCTCAGACTTCAATTTCTACTTTCTCAAAGTCTTGAGTACAATCCAAAGGTGTTTCCCACATTCCCTCTTGTCCTTGGAATATACCAAAGTATCATCTATGAACTCTAGCACAAATCTATCCAAGTGCTTTCCAAAAACTTGATTCATCAGATGTACAAAGAAAGTAGGTGCATTAGTAAAATTAAATGGCATGATCATCCATTTTTAAGATCCATATCTTGTTTGAAACTTCGTCAATGGGATACTCTCTTTAGTTATCGGCAGTTAATGAAAACTAGTAGTCAAGTCCAATTGAGAAAATATTTTAGCTCCACACAATTGATAAAATAGAATGTCAATTCTCGGTAAAGGATGCTTATTATTCACCATCTTCTCATTGAACTTACGATAGTTGATAAACGTCCTCAAAGATCCATCTGGCTTCTTCATGAATACTATTGTTGCACCTCCATGGTCTTCGACGGATGAAACTCTTTCCCTCCAAATCCACTAGCTTCCCCTTTATCTCTCTTATCTTATTACGTGTCATTTGACTAGGTGGCTTATTTACTGGTTTATCTCTAGACACAAAATCAATCCTGAACTCAGTAGTTCTCTTTAGTAGTAAACCTGTGGTCGGTTCAAAAATATCGATCGAACTAAACTTGATGATAGGAACTCGTCTTACTTCATCTTTCAAATCTAGTGCACCTAATAAAGCTACATTTATGAACTTATATTATGTACTGAATATAAAATCTAATCACCGCAACTAAGGAGTTTCAATGAATCACCCTATCTTTGCAGACTATTCTAGCATTGTAATGATTTAACCTATCCGTACTAAAAATGATTCTTAATCCCTCGAAATTAAACACATATAAATTGTAAGCAAAAGTGTAAGCTACTAACTAAAATTCTAGTTTGTCGATCTCATCCGCAGGGCTGCATACCCTCCCATAGGATTAGCCACCTTAAATGAAGTAATAAGGTATGAAGGTTCTAGTGACAACTTATCTAATAAACATTTAGGGATAAGTGTGTGTGATGCACCAATATCAAATAACACTCTAACAGGTATGCTATGAATCAAAAGAATACCTCCGAAAATTGAGTTTCCATTTTTCCGGATAATAGGTTTAGAAGAAGATGGTTCCAAGCAAGTATCTTCCCTTTTAATGCTTTCAGACACTTCCTCTAAAAGTGCCATAGGTGATTATAGCTTTAACACCTCACATTCTTTACGGCATCAACTTTAATCTCACTTGCCTGACATTCACTTGTGGAATCCCCTTTCTTATCGCATTTGAAGCACACGACATCATCCTTGCTCCTCTTTGATTTGCCATCTTTCTTTTCCTTGATGAGCTTTCTTATTTTTTATTAGAAGCCCTAATTCTCAGAGGGTTTCTCGTATTCAGCAATTAACTCATCATTATGAATAACCATTTACATATTGACATCGCTAAGGTCTCTGAGGTGTGGCATTGTTGCCCTAGCAATATCAGATCGAAACCCTTTAATGAACTTCTCATTCCGTCTGGTAACAACATCCATGAGCATAGCGTGATAACCCATTAAATCTAGTAGCATACTCTATTATACTCATCTCTCCTTGAACCAACTCTATAAACTTCCTAAGCAACATGGATCGAACATCATCCGACACAAATCTAGATCTAAGCCTTTCCTGGAAGTTAGCATGTTTTATTCCCTCCTCTGGTATTCTCATAGTAATACCGTTCTACTAGTGTAAAGAGTTCTCTTAGAGTTGCTTGGAAGTCAATCTTCTCTTTTGCATATCATCCAAGCCTAGATCCCTGAAAATCCTTTCGTAGTGAAATAGCCATGTTTCCTCTATGCTTGCCTTTCCCATTCTAAAAAAGTTTTCCCTTCAAGACATGTATAGTCCCCACTTCGCTTGACATAGTTGTTTCCAACTTGTGCCATAGGGTTGGCTCCTCCAATAGTAGTAGCGGTTCCCGTTTACATCAACTGGACAAAGAATTGATGCATTTCCACATATTGGCTGGTGGGATTACAGCACCTTCTATTTCACTAGTCCTAGAACAATTTGGTTAGACATTTCCATAGGTTATGGTGCTTCTAAAATCCAGATTTAGTCTTGCACCTCTTTTTCCATATCTTACTTCTTATTTGTAGATGAACCTTTGTAAGATAACGAAGGATGACTAAGATTGTGGGAAGGGTGTGTGTGTGTGTATATATATATATATATATATGTACATACACATATATAGTACAAATGCAAGTATGTTATAGTAATATTATCCCATACCCTAGAACTTTACTATAAACTTTAGGTGTTTGTTTGAATTTTTTTAAGAAAACAATTTTTAAGTTGCATAAACCTATGCTTCGATACCAAGTTGTAAAACCTCATTTACTAAGGATCAAAGCTAAGCCATACAGTTGTTGCAGTCATCCATGATATTAACTTTTAATGATAGAAAATAGATACATTAATGAATCACCATCAAAGAACATAGGAATATGAAATTTTCCAAAATAAATTCACTAAGAAGCATTCATTATAATTCCATTTCATAACCCTATTTATTTTGAAACAAAAAGGTAGTGAATCGTCCGATTCACGCCTTCATATATATCATCATTTAAGTCCAAAGTTACATCGTACGTATATGTACATCATATATACAGAAACCAACAAAAATCAACAGCATAAAAAGTACATCAATGCACCCTAAAAATATGTGGCATAGACGTAATACATATCACAACATCATAGCAAAATATATTAAGTATGACAGCACTGATCAACCCTCCAACACATCATCAGGCGACTAATCTCCAGTCCTTCTGCGAACTCTATCATGGACTCTAGGGGTATTAAATCAACAAATTTCCAGCAGCCTTTGCCTGCCCACATGAAAACATATTTAAGAATGATGAAAATGGTTTTGTTAGCCGTTCTTCTCAAGGATTTGATTTTTCTACAGTTGCGTTTATGCCATAACATCCAAGTATAAGCGAAGTTTAACAAAACAAATAAGTGGAGATTAGGTGTGTTTTCCAAAGAAGGAAATATGTATTATCGAAAATTGAATTGATCTTTGATAAACACCCCCATTCCAGATCCAAATTAAGGTATACCATGCACTTTGTCCACACGTAGAAATCAAAGTCACAATGCCAAAACAAATGGATGTAACCTTCCTCGTCATAACCTTATTAAGATTAAAAAATAATTATTACATAATATATAATCTTCAAGTGCAATATATGAAGATGCCTCCTTGGTTAATCAAAGTTAAATATATTGGTATTAACATTATTCCTTTACACAAATGACATAAAAAACAACAAAAAAGGATTCCTAGAATAACGACTTTGGAACCTTATTCATAGAAGTAAAACTCAAAAAACCTTAACCTTCAGCCTACTCAAACGAGTATCCAAGAGTTTTAGGGGAAAATAAAAGTTTTGGGTCAATCAACGGACTATGTAAATAATAACTTATCTATCTGATTCAAATGGATATCTAGCAAGACCACATCACTTAGCATAATGGGTTTTCCTTCGCTATATCTTTCAAAACCTAAACCAACCCTGCACCCATAATGGTCAAAACAGCATAAAGGATGTGTAAATGTGCAATATAGTGTGGATCACTCTGTAGTTTTACCATCTAGATGTGTATGTACCCCTGTCTTCATATGTTGGGAAAACGCTCTACACGTATACACTTTGATATAGCTACACCTTTTGATTAATTAACGCATGACGAGGAACACCATACATATGCAAAAGCTTTATCCATAGGATGACTCAGAACCTATCAACACATGTTGTGGAACATTATATGTATGTTATAGTTTTACTCGTCGGATGACTAAGAATCCCCGACACAAGTCGAGTAACACCATGCATATGTTAAAACTTTTTCTATCAGCATATGCTGGGGTAGACTATACAAATGTCATACTTTTATCCACAAGATTACTAAAAACCCTTAAATCCACTCAATTTAATCCTCATTGGTACCCCCAATGTGTTTAAATGAGTATGAAAGCATATGTGGTTCCCTACCATGTTCAAGTCAATACCCTAGCTTTTGATGGACAAGTTATTGCATTTAAATATGAAATGGTTCCCTACTAAAAGCGTCATGCATACATGATCCAAAATCCTCTTTCAACTCCTTCACATAGTGTCGAAAGCAACATGTTATAACCCCATGAAAAAAGTGCAAGTAATAAATATGAGAAAACAAGGCTAAGTAAACGTTTAACAGTCGGTTGTTAAACTAGTTAAGGCTTGCATTCAAAACACCCCTTTCAATTCCCCCAAAAGATATAGAGGCGATATCCTCTTACTATTTTGAAATCATTGTTTAGAAAACAATAACCTTCATTCCATCGAAGGGAAGTGAGATGGCGACCTTTCTTACTTTATAAAATAAAATTCAAGCTACAACATGCGCATTTAACTCCATTGATAGGCATGAAGGTAGTAACCTCAGGTCCATATTTAAAACAAAAGGAAAAACTCCTTCTTTTTATAAATCAAGTTTTCGAAAATAATCCCTTTGACATAGTCGAGAGGTAAAGAGGTAGAAGTCTCTTAATTAAAATAAAGTTCTATAAGGATCCTTATAACATGGTCTGAAGGTCCAGAGCTAATAACCTTTATGCATCTTGTATAAGATCAAATTAAAGGAAAATAACCCATTTCGGCTCGATTGAATTGTTTTACGGCGAAAGCCTTAAAACTATTAAAGCAATAGAGGTAGCAACCCCTATATTTATACTTTAAAAAATAGTCTTATCGTCCTAGCACAATACCGAATCCCCTATGCAAAGGCGATAGGACCAGTTGGAGTTGACACTTTAAAACTCAAGGCCAATGGACAACAACCTATAACAAAAGATGAAGGAGGAAGCAGAAGGTCCTTCCAGTGGTTTCGAAGGGTATGAAGTATGATTTGTAAATAAGGATGATCGCACTACTAGTAAATATAAAGAGAACTGATTTCCTTCCTTATTTAGATGTTGTTTCATCAATCTCAACATTATTCTTGAATTCTTATTGATTTGTATAAGAGTGTATTGTTAACAGTAGACTTTTCGATATCCTATACTTTCCGAAAATAAGAAGTATTAATTAATAACGTTAATGCCTTAATCAACGTTAATTTCCCTTTAGGTCTAGTTAACTTAGAAAATTCATACCAATCAGTCCGAAAATGGGAAAAATCCAAAAAGTTACATATTTGACAATATATCCTCCTTTATCATTCATAAAATTTGAAATTCAAAGTAATTAATTAAACCCCTTAATTAATTTTTCTTGTTATTAGCTTGTACTCAAACTTAGAAAATTCAAAGGAAACCCATACAAGCTCAGAAAATCAAGACATAAAAAAACCCGTCACCCAAAGCATGTTATGAACATTGTATAATAGTTTCAAGTTAATCGAAGATGTTTAACTATAGGTTTTACCCAAAAACAAACCCAAAACACAGGCATATCAAGCACGTTACACCATTCAAACTTTATTTTAGAAAAATATCAAAAAGGCATAAAAACACTCACATCAGCATAAATAAATTTTGGCCAAACCATAATAACTGAAAAAACATAGGTAAGCATCATTATTCACCTTGATTAACGTTGAAATATTGAGATTTGTTATTGTCGGATCTAAAGCTTTAATTTTCCTAAGCTTTTCTTTAGTTTCTCTTCTCCTTCAGATTTTTAATGACCAACCTCTAATGTTTCTTTTAGGGTTTATGAGAATGAAAATAACAAGGGAAAAAGTATAGGAAATGAGCTTATATATGAGGCCAAGTGTTTCGCGCTTTTACCCTCATATATTTCAGCTTCTGTTTAATTCATGTCATTAATTTCCTAAGGTGAACTTAAAATTTATTTATATGTGTAAATCTTAACTTAACAATCTAATTACATTGTTCTTATCTAATTAGACATACCGACTAATGTTTACCAGAAATGAGGGATGTTAAAATTTTCAAATATATTTTTCAAAAAAAAATCCTTACTTTTAATAAATTTTTGACCAAATACAATTTGTTCTAATTTTATAGTCTTTATTATAGATTTGAGTTTTGTAAATGTATTTAGCTTATACTTTCAAACATTTATATACATTTTTATAATATGACATAATTTTTTTGTTTTGATATTTAATTATACTTTTAAATATTTTTATATGATAATTTTAAACATTCGCTTTATGTAGTTTTATACTTTAAGTTTAAACACTCACTTATACTTTATAAATATATTTGTTTTGGATATATATTTACATTATATTTAATACTTCACATTAAATCTTTAAAAATTATGTTATTAATTTTTATTATGATTAAAATATGTAAAGTTATGTTTAAATGATTTCACAAAGTTTCAATTTATTTTGTAAAGCAACATATTTCCAAAATAAATAAAAATAAAGTGTTTTTCAAGAATTCAAAATGGTAGATTGACATATCCTTGGCATGTATGCTAACATACTAGTTAGTAATTTCAAAAACTAAATTTAAATGGAAGTGCCTTTTCATCATTTCTATTTGCGAATGGATGCGGTCATTGTTTCTCTATAAATAGGGGATTTTCAAATGAAATTTAATTTATTATTGCCTTATTTTATCTCTGCTCTTTTACTCTCTACTTTTTAATTCAATTTATACTCAAACTCTGTCTAAATTCAATTCTGAATCAAACTCAGTCAACCTTGGCTTGTTTCTCTATTATTTACTTTCTTATCACTCCACTATCGCTCTCACTCCAATTAAGGTCAAAGAAATATTAATGAGTTATAGGCTCAATTGAAAAAAAGATAATCTACGTCTATCATACTATATCAAATCATGCTACTTAAAATGGGTATGCTTGATCCTTGAAATCAATTAAGTATGCTTGATAACTCGAAAATCTAAGTGGCTCTACCCAACGACATAGTATTTTAAAGAGTGTGTCTCATAGCATCAAAAATAAAATTGTTAAAATGTGTTTAGAGGAATTGGAAATATAAGTGACTCTACTAGAGGTCTGGTATACTAGAGGGTGTATCACGTAGCCTCAGAATTAAGTTTTGTGTATTGATTATATATGAAAAAATCCATATGAAGTGTCTATGGGACTGAACGTAAGGTAACTCCAGACCATAATAAAATCCTAATGCTTTATTTCCTTTTACTGTACTGCATTTACTTTCATCGATGATTTTGTTTCTATAAATTTTTCTTTGATTGTTAATTGTATCATTCTAAATATAATCCTAAAAGATTTTAAAATAATTCATATAAATAAAAAGACACTATTTTCCCACCATATTGTGTTAGTTTATCCTTAAGATCCTTAATCCACTTTCCGACATAGCAATGCACACGCACCAGATACTGAGATTCAAAAACATTATTCTTAGGGATAGGTGCAACAAATTTCATACCAATGTTGACATGCAGTTGAGGCTTAATACCTGATACATCAGCGAATGTTCTCCTAAATTGGTGAACTTTACAAATATTGTTGAATTTAATGAATTCATTAACCATAATATCCTTATTCAACTCCTGCTTATTAGATAGCAATACACTTGGTCTAGCAATAGAAAGACCCTTCAATGGCCTTACAGACATGTTTTATAAGTGAGAATTGAGAGGATTCATTCCCCAACCCAAAGACCTTAGACTTGCTAGAATTATCTCGGACCACTGCCTCACCATTCTTAACTATTTTAGGGAATAACCTATTTCCAAATCTTTAAAATTTGAGAAAATGCAGCTTAAAGAAGACAACTTTGAAAATCTTATAATATAGACAAGGAATCTTTGAATAACGTAACCTGAATGCAGCAAAGAACTTTGTATTTGAATTGAGAGAAATAAGATCATATCTATAGAATTCGAACATAGTTTTCTTTGGAAATATAATATCAAAAGATAAAATATAATTAATTTGATTCTAGATCCAGATAAAATAGGAGAGTAGAGAAATTTAATCATAAATGGGAAGTTCAAGCCAAATGCCTTTAAAATCGAACAGAACAAATATACAAACCAAAAATAAATATCATGGAAACAACATTCACATGTACAATGGATTAATGTGGAGGATAACAAAAAATAATTCGTTAAATAGTTAACAATGGAAAACATTAAAAAAAACAATGAAAAATCAATTACAATTAAAGAAACTGAATTCAATGAACAAAAGGACGATTTAAATTGCGTATCCAATAGTCACAATGCCTAAATCTATAGACATATATGTCCACATAGAATTTAAGCTAATTTGTTGTACTTCTTCCTACCCATGGATTATTCTCTAAGAGAATTACAATGCTCATTCCCAAAGGAGGAAGCTTGGTTTATAACTAAGAACTTTATGAGTGATAGATCTTCGAATCTCTATGGCTTACAAACTTTTTCTTATAACAAAAATTTAGTCCTTACAAAATGAGATATTACTCATCATTTTAACAAACTTGACAACAATACTCTACATTTAGATAGATTCAGTAAGTTAATTGCCATTTTGATTGCAAAAAGGGAACCTTGGAGGAATAATAGTTTTTAGACACCTATCCTCGATTAACTGTTCAATAAAAATAATAATCAAAGTTCTAGCAAATAGAATGAAGCTTGATCATAAAGGCTTTTGTAACGATCCCGAATTTTTAACCAATTTAAAATTGGAATTTTCATTACTCAATTGGAATTTGAATTTGGCATAAATATATTTTGTTAAGAATATTTAATAACTTTGATAATTTAAATGATATATTTTATTTGAATTATAAATCTAACAGATGAGAATGATTATTAATACGCTTGGATTTATTAATAGTATTTGTCGTTCGATCGGATTTGTCAAACCATAACATGAAGTAGTAGCGTTAGAATTAAGTGTTGCCCTTACATTTCATAGAATTTTAAGGGAAAATGCTACCAAAAGTTAACTTTCCACCTTAAGAAAAGTGTATGGACACTTGTCCTTATGCATTCCCCTCTCCTTTTTATTTTTACAAGTGTAAGGACACTTGTATTTTTGCATGAAAACTTTCATGTATGCATTCCACTTGCCCCCTAAGGTATCACACTCTCCTTACTCATTTTTCCTATAAATATCACCCTTTCCTTTCACTTTTTTCATTCGTTCTCACTTCTCTCTTTTCTCTCTTCTTCTTAAAGATTAAAGCCATGGTTTTCATGGCATAAATCTTCCTCTTTTCCACCATTTTTCCTTCACAATCACCTTGCCAAAGTTCGCCATCCTCCTCCACTTATAATATAGAGAGATTAGTATATATTATAATATATATATATTGGTTAAGAAGATGGTATACCGAAATATGATCCTACGGTTCACTCAACTAGGCTCGCCTACCGTGAAGATTGGAAAGCTGTTTGGTAAGAGATCCTTAATCTTCTACACTAGTTTATGGTACACTGATTAGTGAAGAATTAGTTATAACTTAGATAGTTAACTAGCGTGACTAATTTGAACCAGTTATGAAGGTTAATGGTTGATGTATGTTTGGATGATGGTTGTGTAGTTTAGAACACACACACTAATATGTGTTACTGTTATAATGCTTGTATACAGTTATTGTTTATTAAATAATGTTGATGATGGTTGCTTTGGATGTTTATAATGGTTATTGATGTTGTTTCGCACACAATATGACACAACAATTATGGTATTACATTGATAATTGGCAATTCTCCTTCGAAATTGGAAACAATATTATTATTGAAATTGAAGGTTAATGGTTAGGAATAACACATATGTATGAATACATATATATATATATTGATGAAATCTCTTTCAAAATAAAATACTGGAACATTCTAGGATGACAGAGAGGATAGTGTCAAGGCTTGGGTTTGGAAAATATCGTTTCCTACTTACCCTGGCTATCCCTAACTAATCTGATGGATGGGATGATTAATTTGAAATTATTTGAATTTAGAATTTGATTTAAGTGAAAAATAAAAGTTGAATTTTGAACCTGAAATAGTTTGGAAATTCAATGTAAATTACTTTAAATGATTTTAAATGGTATATAATGGTTTTCTAAGGTATTTTGAGGTATTGAAGAATAATTTTCATTTCAGTCAACAAAGCTTGTTGCACAACGGCATTTCACGTATTTTAGTTACAAACTTTAAATGCTTTTAAGTTTTGTAATTTAAATTGGATTTCCATGAAACAAAAAACTTTTGATTTCATTAACAAGAGTTTTCGAATGAGTGAAAGCAGATTTTTAATTTCAATTTATAACTTTCAAGTTATGTATAAAACCATTTTGGAAAAGGTCGATGTAAGAGCAGCTGTAGACCGTAACTATAAACAGCTAAAAATATGGAACTTTTTTGTAAAATCATTATAAATTATTTGTAGGTATTTTCAATTGGAAATATTTTTGTTTTGGACAATATAAAGGTGGTTTTGATCAAGTTAGCCAATATAACTATTTTGTAATGCTTTTGGAACATTGTTGTAATGCTTCATTGAAAGCAATCTATTTTGAAGTTTTTAACGCAAATTATTTTCCGAACTATAAGTAATCATTTTTAAATTATTTGTGAAATGATTTCAATGGTTTAAAAGTATTGAAAAATATTTATGGAATTTAAACCGATTTATTTAATATTAAAATGGGTTTTTCAAATTTAAATAATTATAAATGGTTAGAGATAAATCTGCGGACGTCTAATATGACTCTTACTATATGAGGAATTTAAAACGTAGTTCACCATTATTCCGCTTATAGTGTGAGTTGGATACAGAGATTAATATTAAAGATAAGTTGATGGTATATCTATCCAGATCTAATGTCAAGGATTTGGATAAATCTTTTAATTAAGATACAAATTTCTCAATTTTATTGAGATAAGATTGATATAAATAATCTTCAGATATTTGATATGAAATTTTGTGATGTAAATGTAAACTATTTAAGGAATTTGGAAGATATTATTATTATATCGCTATTCAACTTATAGTAGTCGTTGATTATGAGAATTGATATCGAATATAAGTAGATACAATTTCTGTGTAACTAATGTTTAATATCGATTGATTTTGGTTTTGTCGTGAATCGTTTCTTCAATAATATCATTCTTGAAACATGACAAGATTGAGTTGTGGAAATTCATATCGTGATTTGAGATTCAATCAAATCTTTGATTTGAAGAAATAAAAAAATAAGGAATTGGGAAGGAAGTATAATATTTTAATTAAGATTAAAGAATTGAATGTTGGGAAATCATTTTAATTAGAAGTTACGGTTGAAATGTGGATCAAGGATTTTCAAAGGAAACTGGATTTTGATAACGAGTTATTAAATGGAAAATCAATTAAGACTTTGAGGGTAAATTATTTTTGATTTAAGGGATGTGTTTTAAAAGAGAAAGATTAAATACGGATTTTGTAATAATTTGAGAAGGGATTTGAAGAAGTTTAATTTGACAAATTCCAAGATGGAAGGAGATTTGGTTGAAAACCTGTGTGTTCCGTAATTGTGTTTTTAATTTCGCTTATTATTTGGAAAGACCAGTATCAGATTATGTCTAAAAACGATTCCAAATAATAATAAAACGTTATGGAATAATTGAAGACATTGGAGATGGCACTGAAGACCGGGACCCTTCATGTCATAAGGGCAACTTGCTGAATGTCTTGAATGGCTGGCTCCCATTTGTAGATGGATTTTTTATAAGTTAAGTGGCAAGAAGCCTGAACGTATGTGAAGGAATTTTGGATTGTTGTTTCGTTCAAACCCAGAACGGACATGTGTGGATTGTGTGTCTGACATTGTAATCGGCTGCGTAGCACTGACCTCTGTTAATATATATCTGCTTGGTGGCGAAGAATCTATTCTCTTGCTTAAAACCCTTCTCTAAGACATATGAGCTTAGAGGTTATATATCGATAGAAATCAGTGATGTATAGTGAATGGACAATGTGGCATACTTAAGTTATGTGATGAGCTATTGATGATCAAAGCATGGCTTATTTAAGCGTAGCTTTGTGTATATCGTGACCTCGATGAACCTCACACCCCGGGTTGATGGTGAACTGGTGGTCAGATTTTTATGTTCGTTTCGTATATTCGGTTCACCGGGATGTGATGATGAAAGGGTACTACGAAGTAGCCAGTCTGGGACGCTATTCGTTGGGTACTCTGATCCATGTATAGTAGGCTAATATAACAGAGTCCGAGTCGGGACGTTATCCGCGAGTACTGGGACGATGCGTGGAAGAAAGATTGTAAGCCCATGAATGATCTTTCGTACCAGGAACCATCATGTTGGAAACCCAATCTCCACTACGAGCCTGTACGGTTTTAATTGTATAGCCTACTAGTTACCGGTAGGACTACGTCAGTGTAATGGGATGGGGCATTATGCTGGCTAGGATTAGTACATTTATTTGCAAAATGGTTTTCACACTATATAATATTAGTAAAATATTTTAACGTATGAAGGCATTTTTGGTTATCATAAGGCAAAACTCTCTCATCTGGTGTGCGCTTGCATTGTGTGATGTGGGATGAGCTTATGATAGCTTCATTTTTCAAAAAGTCATAACGAATTTTGATGCATAGGTATTCACACGGAGTAAACCCGTTCCGTGTTAGTGGCGAGGTACAGTGAATTGCCCAACTTTAAAATAAACCCTAAAAACAAATGTCTGAGTTCTCACACCAATCCAATAACTGACATGGAGTTTATTTATCCCACATATAAACTCTGGGTGACCATAATTTTTACATGGGCCGTCTAGCAGTTTGGTTCGCAGATTTAGCCTTAGAGTTGGTTGGAGCAGGATTCTGGTTTTACCAGGAGCTATTATGTCTGGGAGCATTCGCATTCTTCCGTTGAGTTTAGTATCTTTTCCGCTGTGTAATCGATGTACTCTGATGTATCTCTTGGAAGTCTGATGTAATATTATTGTAATGATAATGGGAAAGTTCTTTTCATTTTGTGTAGATGTGTAAGTACACCTAACAATCCGTCTTTGTGAACGATTTAAGTTGGTTTAATTACCAGTGAAAATCGGGCAAATAGGCGGGTCGTTACAGCTTTTATGCAAGGAAGGCACATCATGGACGGAAGTAAACTATTACTGCAAAATGGAAAATCGCTTGTGATATTCTAAAATTGGATTTCCCTAAGTCTCTTAACAAACTGGAACTATATAACTATGTCTTAAAGGCCCTAGGATCAATAAATGTGGATATCATGGTAGCCTAATTCTAACAACTAATATGTCTGGTAAACAATGTTAAGTGCAGAAAAATTCAGCTAAAGATAGGTTTTGGACAAGAAGACCCATTGTCTACACTTCTATTCAAAGTTGCCTTAGTGTTTCATAGAATTATTTCAGTTGCTCTCAAGAATAATATCATCCCCGAAGTTGGAAGTGGAGTTACTTTGATCGGTGTGTTCATGTTGTAATATTATGATGATACCCTTTTATTTTATTCCCCTCTTCCACATAATTATATAACCTGCTGGTTACCAGCAGGGATTACGTCAGTATAATGTGATGGGGAATTATGCTGGCTAGGATTAATACATTTATTTGCAAAATGGTTTTCTCACTATATAATAGTTGTAAAAGAGGATTTTTCACATATGAAGGTATTTTTGGTTGTCATATGGCAAAACTCGCATATCTAGTGTGTGCTTGCATTGTGTGATATGGGACGAGCTTATGGTAGCTTCATTTTTCAAAAAGTCATTACGATTTTTGATGCACGGGTATTCACATGGATGTAGCCCGTTCCGCATTAGTGGCGTGGCCCGATGAATTGCCCAACTTTAAGATAAACCCTAAAAACAACTGTATAAGTTCTCACACCAGTCCCATCACTGACCTGGAGTTATTGTTCCCACACCTAAACTCTAGATGCTCATAATTTTTACATGGGCAGCCTAGTAATTTGGTTCATAGGTTTAGCCTTGGAGTTGGTTGGAGAAGGATTCTGGTTTTAGCTAGAGCTATTACGTCTTGGGGCTTCGCATTCTTCTGCTAAGTTTAGTATCTTTTCCGTTGTGTAATCGATGTACTCTGATGTATCTCTTGTAACTCTGATGTATCTCTTGTAACTCTGATGTAATATTATTGTAATGATAATGTTTTTTCATTTTGTGCATTGTGTAAGTACCCCTAACAATTTGTCTTTGTAGACGATTTTAATTGGTTTAATTACAACCGAAAATCGGGTAAAAAGGCGGGTCGTTACAACGTGGTATCAGAGCTTTGGTTAACACAAAGCTATGGGGTGCGACTCATTTGAACAAAAGGAAGGACTCATCAGAGTTATAATATCTCATTAGAGATAGGGGTAGTAATGCCCTAGAATGAGTTTGTAGAGTAATACTATAACAACCCGTATTTTCAATAAACCGTTATAACATAAATCGAGGCAGAATTTAATTCAAAAATCTGAATCAAGGGGAACGGGCTATGCCATTGCGTTCGTCTCGGAAAAATACGCGAAATAGAGTCCGAGTTTTCGAAAATCGGAGTCCGTATGACCCAGTTAAGGCCCATTGAAGTTTTCAGAAATTTCTATGCTAAAAACAGATTTAAATTTCAAATTAAAAACAGGGATTAGGGCTAATCGGGGTCAGGCGGGAAGATTCCCGCCAGGACCCGCATGTCGACAGCCCTGTCGACAGGGCCCCCAGGGTGTCGACAGCCCTGTCGACAGCCCTGTCGACAGGGGGTGCCCGGGCAGTTTAGCCTGGTGCACCATTTCTGATTTGGGCTGGGTCTTGTGGCTTGGTTCTAGAGAGTTCCGAGATCTGACGGGCCTAAACTAACCTAGGGTTAATCCTAGGGCTAAAAACACTCTAATCTTCTATAAATATACCCCTAATCCTACACTAAAGCCTCATTAATCAATCTAGCAACTAAACTATGTCAAATTGAATCCTCAAATGGCCTCCACCTAAAAACCCTAGCCTCCACCTTCCTCAAAGTTTAATCCTATGAAGATATGATGATCATACAACCTTTTCTATGTTGTATGAATGCTTAATAACTTGCATACTTCATTAAGTTGCAAGTTTGATTTGCTAAGTTTGTGTTTTTGGGATTTTGCAAAAGGGTTTTCTTATTTAAAGCTTTGTTTTGGGTTTTCAAAGGGCTTCTTCATCTTATTTGGTGGATTTGTGACTTGTTTATATTTGTAAGCCCTCTTACCTTCACTTTACAAACTCTAAAGTTATCATGTGGTGAAAGTTGAGATTTGTACATGTTTAATGGATTATGTATGCTTATGCGAATTCACTATGCCATGTTTTACATGTTTCATAAGTTATGCATGTTTATGCAAGTTCACCTTACCATGTTGTACATGTTTTATGGATTATGCATGTTTATGCAAGTTCACCTTACCATGTTATGCATGTTTTATGGGTTATGCATGCTTATGCGAGTTCACCTTACCATGTTATGCAAGTTTTATGGGTTATGCATGTTTATGCAAGTTCACCTTACCATGTTATGCAAGTTTTATGGGTTATGCATGTTTGTGCGAGTTCACTATGACATGATTTGCAAGTCTAACATGTTATGCATCATTATTATGATATGTGAAGTTCATCATGTATGTTATGCCAAGTTACCTTTTATACCCTTATGCGTTATGACGAATATGTAAGCGATATAATGACGTTGGGGGGTTTGGGTAAACTTAAAAATACATGAAAACTAAAAGATTGGGAATTTACCTATTAAGTTAGGTCTACCCCTTGGGAATTTACCTATTAAGTTAGGTCTACCCAAGTATATGTTAACTTGTAAATATGTTTTAAAGTGGACATGACATTAGATAACATGATATGGCCAACTCGAGGTTAGACCTAGTTGTGGTGTAAATCTTCCCAAGTAACCACAACGTGAGGTCTAATGTGGGTAGTTGGTCATGTTGCACCATAAGACCCGAGGTTAGACTTAGACGTGGTGTAAATCTTCCCAGGTAACCACGGATGTCTAATGTGAGAGGTTGGGTGCGTTAATTAATTAATGCCTCATGATTAGGGTTAAGTCATGGCCCACTAATACTTAACCAATAATGGGGATGCGAGGATTAGATGGGGTTAAGTGGTTACACTTAACTAATTTAATCCATGATTAGTGAGGGGTTAAAACCACACTTAACCCTCTTAGAAACCCTAGCAACGTGGTCTGTTCCAGCAGTAATCCCAGTTTGGTATCACCACAACCCTACAGCTAGGTTAGGGCGGGGCACGATTACTGGACGGATGTAAGCGACCAAAGCGACGGCTGAGTGGTACAGCGGTGCGGGTCCGGCGGGCTACGGACGTGCACGTAGTCTGATGTTGGACAAACTCGAGGCACGGGTACCAGTAGGTTTAGACTGTGCATTATTGCTTAGGTGTCTGGGGTTGACACCCGAGGGCTTGATACACCCAAAGGTGGACCCAGCGCAGTCTGACTACATCCATATGGGCCGTATGGACACCAACACTGGACGTGTTAGGTTTATAGGGAGCCGATCGACTAGACCGTTGGGCTGGACCTTATACTAAGGTCACTTCATGTTATTGGGCCAAAGTTTGGGCTAAGGGATCAAGATCTGTTTCGTGGGTTTGCTAGTACACTACGGTGCAAAGTTTAATCTCATCTATGTGATGTCACCTTTATCTATTGCCAGTATGTTCATCTCAGTTTCCATCATGCTGTTAACTTTATTAGTTTATAGATTGATCGTAGTAGGGCTTACCAGTCTTTTTGACTGACCTGTTTTCTTTCGCTTCTTTTCTTCCGTTTCCCCCCCCCCCCCCACAGGTTCTCAGGGAGGGGCTACATCTGCTTAGTGGATCTTTGGCTTGCTTGTTGGATAGCTCATGTATGGATCTGAGCTAGTTGTGGCTTATCTTTTATTTCTGGGGATTAGTACTGATGTTTTACCATGTATTTTGTTATCACGTATCTAGACTTATGTTGTATTTTGGATCATGACATTTTGATATTATGTACTTGACTATGTTGGTTTTGTGAGATGATGATGATGGGTTTTTATCTGCTACCGCTGCTTTACTTATATTTATTTTTATATATTCTGTCTTGCGATATCTCTGTGCATGTTTACCTTCACAATAACGCCCCTCCAAAGCTAGTACATTCTAAGGAGTGATCCTAGTGGAGGTGGGGTGTTACATTTGGTATCAGAGCACAAGGTTAACAAGATTGAACAAAACTTTTGAAAAAAAAAGGACCCTTTTTGAAAAACTATTTTCAAAAACCTACTAAGTATTTTCCAAAATAAAGTCTAGATTATTTTAAGGCTAATCCCCAAAAGCCATCAGCGTTATCCCTCGTTCTCTTGACCTGATCTTATCTTATCTTTCGTTTCAGTATGGCTGAGAATCTTGACATCCCAGATGGAGTGAACGTACCACTCTGGTATAGGAGGCTTTTAGAAGCTAGGGCAGTAGCTGGCCCCGCAAACCCTACTCCCACTCCTCCTCCTGTGGTTGAGAATCCTCCCCCTAATGTCCCTCCTCCGGTGGTTCCTGCTCCCCCTCCTCCAGCGGTTAATATTCCCCCTCCCGTTGCTAATGTTACTCCCCCTCCCGTTGCTGAGGCTCCTCTTCCTCCTCCTCCCCCTCAGCATCCTCAGGTTGAATTTACAAAGGTTTGTAAAGACTTCAAGGCAATGGGAGGCAAGAATTTCCTAGGCACGGAATCTTTTGTTGAAGCTAGGAATTGGCTGAAAGACACGGAGGACTTGTTTGCTATCTTTGGGATTGATGACGAGAGGAAAATCTTATTGACAGTGTGGCTTTTGAAGGATGAGGCGGCCTATTGGTGGGAGGTCACCAATGGGACGAGGCCCGTTGAGACTTGGGCCGATTTGAGGGCTAGATTTGTGACCAAGTTTCTATCTTCGGCTGAGGCGAATTTACAGATGGAGAAGTTCATTGCATTAAAGCAAGGTGATATGTCTGTCAAGGAGTATGTGAACAAGTTTAATCAGCTGGCCCGTTTTGGTTTGGATATGGTGAACACTCCGGAGAAGAAGGCTCTTCGATTTGCTAGAGGGTTGAATGAGCCGCTACAAGGCTTGGCGATGTCACATATTCCGCATGGAGCTACTTTTGAGAGTTTGGTCAATATGGCTCTGCTTCAGGGAGATGGAAAGAAAGAAGTCAAGTCGGGTGATACTCAAGCAAAGAAGGCTGATTCTCAAGGCAAAGGCAACCAAGGTGGTCAAAGCAGTCAAGGAAATCAGAACAAGAACAAGAAGGGCAACAACAAAGGCAAGGGAAAGTGCAACTACTGTGGCATAGCTGGGCACTTTGCTAAGGATTGCAGGAAGAAGAAAAGGAAGCTTAGTGGTGGATGCTTTTCTTGTGGAGAGACTGGGCACTTTAGCAAAGAATGCCCAAAGAAGAAAGGACAGGCTGGGCCTTCAGGAGGGCAAGTTCATGCTCTCAATGCCGCTTCAGTTCCCGAACGAGGTAGTGTTTCTGTTGAGAACCTTGTTTATATCTCTGATCTTCCAGTGCGTACCTTGTTTGATTCTGGTGCTTCACATAGCTTTATTTCATCTGATCTTGTTGATAACTTGCACCTTAGTACTAGCTTAGTGGATGATCCCGTTTGTGTTTCGAATCCCATTGGGGGTTCTGCTCATCTATCTATGATATGTGAGGATCTGAGGATCTCTATACTCAGCGTAGAGTTCTTGTGTAGTGCGTATGTTCTAGGTTTCAGGGGATACGGATTGATCTTGGGCATGGATTGGCTGTCTAGATATGGAGCCATTCTGGATTGTGAGCATAGGGTTGTAAGGCTTGTGACTCGCCTGGGCAACACCTTAGAGATTTCATGAAATCCGAAGAATCCCGTCATGTTATGCTATCTAGAATCTCTCGACTCATCAGAGGAGGCCCTTCGGTCTGTAAGGGTGGTCCGAGATTATCCAGATGTTTTTGAAGAGGTTAAGGGGTTGCCCCCTAAACGAGAGATTGATTTTCGCATCTATCTGGTGGATAATGCTAAGCCTGTTTCTTTGCCCGTTCGGCATATGGCTCCGCGTGAGAGACGAGAGCTGAGCAAGCAAGTGAAAGAATTACTTGAGAAGAACTTCATCAGAAGGAGTATATCCGAATGGGGAGCGCCTGTGGTGTTTGCAACTAAGGCAGATGGTTCTCTTCGGCTCTGTGTGGATTATAGAGAATTGAATAAGCTGACTAAGAAGAACAGACACCCGTTACCGAGGATCGATGATCTCTTTGATCAGCTTGTTGGTGCTTCTGTTTTCTCTCAGCTTGATCTTGCTACGGGTTTTCATCAGCTCAGAGTGGCTGAAGATAGTATAGACAAGACTGCATTCAGAACTCCAGACGGATTCTTTGAATGGCTTGTTATGCCGTTCGGTTTGACGAATGCACCCGCGTATTTTGTGGATTTGATGAGTAGGGTGTTTCGGGAGTTCTTGAATAAGTTTGTCGTGGTCTTTGTGGATGATATTCTGGTCTTCTCCAAGGATGAAGAAGAGCATGCGAGGCACCTAGTAGAGGTGATGGATACGCTCAGAGCACACCAGTTAAAGGCCAAGTTCTCCAAGTGCCACTTTTGGAGAAGGGAAGTCAGATTCCTTGGGCATATCGTATCCAAGCAAGGCTTGGCGGTGGATCCCGCTAAGGTGGTTGCAGTTCAGGATTGGAAGACTCCAAGGAATGCAACCGAGGTGAGAAGCTTTCTGGGTCTTGCGGGTTTTTACCGGAAGTTCATCAAGGACTTCGCGAAGATATCCGCTCCTCTTACTAAGTTGACGAAGTAGAACTTAGTTTTTGCTTGGGATATGGATTGTGAGCTTGCTTTTCAGAGACTCAAGAGAGCCCTTACCTTCGCACCCATTCTAGCTTTACCCGATGGTGGTAAGATATTTACCGTGTACACTGATGCTTGTGGCACGGGATTGGGCGCCGTTCTGATGCAAGAGGGCAGAGTTATATGTTTTGGTGGGAGGCAACTTAAGGTGCATGAGAGGAATTATCCCACTCATGATCTAGAGCTGGCAGCGATTGTATATGCACTCAAAGCTTGGCGTCATTATCTTCTGGGAGAGAGATTTGAGCTGTATACTGATCATAAGTCTTTGAAGTATCTCTTTTCGCAGAAGGATCTGAACTTGAGGCAGCAGAGATGGATGGAATTCCTGGCTTCCTATGATTTTGACATAGCCTATACCCCTGGCAAGGGGAATGTTGTAGCGGATGCGTTGAGTAGGAAAAGGTTGACACTAAGTCCTCTATTTGTTGAGATGAAGAATTTAGAGTTCTTGGCAACCTTTGATTTTTCCTTGACAGTTGAGACGATGACCGGTTCTTTGGCATCTCTAGAGCTCAGGCCTACCCTTCTGGATCAAGTCGGGGCTTCACAGAAGGAAGACCCTCAGATAATTGAGATCATGGACAAGCTGGTTCGAGGGGAGACATCTAGTCACCTTGCTCGGTATTCTATAGATGACAAGGGTTGGCTGAGGAAAGACGGAAGGCTTTGTGTTCCGATGGTGGAAGACTTGGTGAGGAAAGTTCTTGAGGAAGCACATCGCTCCAAGTTGACTATACATCCGGGTGGAGACAAGATGTATAAGGATATGAAGCGCATTTTCTTCTGGCCTGGGATGAAGAAAGATGTGGCAGAGTTTGTCTCGAGATGTGTTGTTTGCCAGCAAGTAAAAGCCGAGTCGAAGAAGCCCGGTGGGCTGTTGCATCCTCTAGAAGTCCCACTATGGAAGTGGGAGAGTGTTTCTATGGATTTTATCGATGGATTGCCGAGGTCTAGAAGAGGGAATGCGAGCATATGGGTCATTGTGGATAGGCTCACGAAGAGTGCTCATTTCATTCCAGTGAAAAGCAAGAGGACCGCATCTGGCCTAGCATCGGTATATCTTCGTGAGATAGTGCGACTACATGGAGTCCCTTCTAGCATAGTCAGTGACCGAGACCCCATCTTTACTAGTCAGTTCTGGAACAGTTTGCAGGAAGCTATGGGCACAAGGTTGAATCTGAGTACAGCTTATCACCCACAGACGGATGGCCAGACCGAAAGGGTGAATCGAGTGCTTGAGGACTTGTTGAGACTTTGCATCTTGGATTTTGGTGGTACTTGGGAAGACCACCTTCCTCTTGTAGAATTTGCTTATAATAACAGTTATCAGGCGAGCATTGGTATGGCACCGTTTGAGGCTTTATATGGGAGACCATGCAAGTCACCTACATGTTGGTGAGAGACTACAGACAAGCTTATACTTGGACCTGACATGATTAGAGATACATCCGAGAGGGTCGAGTTGATCAGAAGACGAATGAAGGCAGCCCAAGACAGACAGAAATCTTATGCTGATAAGCGGAGGTCTGATTTGGAGTTTGAGGTTGGGGACAAGGTTTTCGTAAAGGTTTCTCCTTTGCGGAATATGGTCCGATTTGGAGCTGTTGGAAAGCTAGCACCGAGATTTGTTGGACCCTTCCCTATCATAGAGAGAGTAGGGAAGATGGCTTATAGAGTGCAATTGCCCGAAAAGTTGTCCGGAGTGCATAATGTCTTTCATGTCTCGCATCTCCGAAAGTGCCTGCATGAGTCCGCTGAGGTGGTTGAACCTAGCATTCTTGAAGACGTGGAAGTAGAGAAAGAAGCAACTTTAAGGAGAGCTCCGATTCGTATCTTGGGGACAGAGACCAAGAAGCTAAGGAATCGTGAGGTCAGATTGGTGAAAGTTCAATGGGGTGAAGCCGAGGAGGACGCAACTTGGGAAACCGAGGAGAAGATGCGTGGGCTTTATCCATTCCTTTTTGAGGGTACACTCTCAATCTCTTTCCTTTGTTAGTATATCTTTCTCTTTGCTATCCATGTTTATCTAGTTATCGTGCTAAGCTTGTCATGAGAACCTTAGGTAGAAACCCTTTGGATGAAACATGTGCTTGAGACATGTTATGTTTGATGGTTGCAAGTGGTTGCAAGTGTTTGCAAGTGGTTACTCGTGGATGCATGATACACATTAGGCACTAGATCGGCTCACACACTCCTCATATTGCATGTGCATGAGTGTTTATGCTTATCCTTGGATGGAATTTGTATGCAATCACATGGATGTTGCATATGGATGTATGATTGAGCACGCATGTAGATATTATACATTATGTTAGGGATTTGCATACATATGGATACATTTCACTAACATATTTTGCATTGATCTTTGCATTAGATAAGTACATATACACACACTTTTGCATACGTTCATACAGCATTTAGAATCTTTTAAGGACAATGGTTGCTCGTGGATGATGGTTTGAGTAGATGGATGTTGGATGGTAGGATATGTTCTTCCTAACTTGAAGATTTCGGGGATGAAATCCTTTAAGGAGGGGAGAATATAACAACCCGTATTTTCAATAAACCGTTATAACATAAATCGAGGCAGAATTTAATTCAAAAATCTGAATCAAGGGGAACGGGCTATGCCATTGCGTTCGTCTCGGAAAAATACGCGAAATAGAGTCCGAGTTTTCGAAAATCGGAGTCCGTATGACCCAGTTAAGGCCCATTGAAGTTTTCAGAAATTTCTATGCTAAAAACAGATTTAAATTTCAAATTAAAAACAGGGATTAGGGCTAATCGGGGTCAGGCGGGAAGATTCCCGCCAGGACCCGCATGTCGACAGCCCTGTCGACAGGGCCCCCAGGGTGTCGACAGCCCTGTCGACAGCCCTGTCGACAGGGGGTGCCCGGGCAGTTTAGCCTGGTGCACCATTTCTGATTTGGGCTGGGTCTTGTGGCTTGGTTCTAGAGAGTTCCGAGATCTGACGGGCCTAAACTAACCTAGGGTTAATCCTAGGGCTAAAAACACTCTAATCTTCTATAAATATACCCCTAATCCTACCCTAAAGCCTCATTAATCAATCTAGCAACTAAACTATGTCAAATTGAATCCTCAAATGGCCTCCACCTAAAAACCCTAGCCTCCACCTTCCTCAAAGTTTAATCCTATGAAGATATGATGATCATACAACCTTTTCTATGTTGTATGAATGCTTAATAACTTGCATACTTCATTAAGTTGCAAGTTTGATTTGCTAAGTTTGTGTTTTTGGGATTTTGCAAAAGGGTTTTCTTATTTAAAGCTTTGTTTTGGGTTTTCAAAGGGCTTCTTCATCTTATTTGGTGGATTTGTGACTTGTTTATATTTGTAAGCCCTCTTACCTTCACTTTACAAACTCTAAAGTTATCATGTGGTGAAAGTTGAGATTTGTACATGTTTAATGGATTATGTATGCTTATGCGAATTCACTATGCCATGTTTTACATGTTTCATAAGTTATGCATGTTTATGCAAGTTCACCTTACCATGTTGTACATGTTTTATGGATTATGCATGTTTATGCAAGTTCACCTTACCATGTTATGCATGTTTTATGGGTTATGCATGCTTATGCGAGTTCACCTTACCATGTTATGCAAGTTTTATGGGTTATGCATGTTTATGCAAGTTCACCTTACCATGTTATGCAAGTTTTATGGGTTATGCATGTTTGTGCGAGTTCACTATGACATGATTTGCAAGTCTAACATGTTATGCATCATTATTATGATATGTGAAGTTCATCATGTATGTTATGCCAAGTTACCTTTTATACTCTTATGCGTTATGATGAATATGTAAGCGATATAATGACGTTGGGGGGTTTGGGTAAACTTAAAAATACATGAAAACTAAAAGATTGGGAATTTACCTATTAAGTTAGGTCTACCCCTTGGGAATTTACCTATTAAGTTAGGTCTACCCAAGTATATGTTAACTTGTAAATATGTTTTAAAGTGGACATGACATTAGATAACATGATATGGCCAACTCGAGGTTAGACCTAGTTGTGGTGTAAATCTTCCCAGGTAACCACAACGTGAGGTCTAATGTGGGTAGTTGGTCATGTTGCACCATAAGACCCGAGGTTAGACTTAGACGTGGTGTAAATCTTCCCAGGTAACCACGGATGTCTAATGTGAGAGGTTGGGTGCGTTAATTAATTAATGCCTCATGATTAGGGTTAAGTCATGGCCCACTAATACTTAACCAATAATGGGGATGCGAGGATTAGATGGGGTTAAGTGGTTACACTTAACTAATTTAATCCATGATTAGTGAGGGGTTAAAACCACACTTAACCCTCTTAGAAACCCTAGCAACGTGGTCTGTTCCAGCAGTAATCCCAGTTTGGTATCACCACAACCCTACAGCTAGGTTAGGGCGGGGCACGATTACTGGACGGATGTAAGCGACCAAAGCGACGGCTGAGTGGTACAGCGGTGCGGGTCCGGCGGGCTACGGACGTGCACGTAGTCTGATGTTGGACAAACTCGAGGCACGGGTACCAGTAGGTTTAGACTGTGCATTATTGCTTAGGTGTCTGGGGTTGACACCCGAGGGCTTGATACACCCAAAGGTGGACCCAGCGCAGTCTGACTACATCCATGTGGGCCGTATGGACACCAACACTGGACGTGTTAGGTTTATAGGGAGCCGATCGACTAGACCGTTGGGCTGGACCTTATACTAAGGTCACTTCATGTTATTGGGCCAAAGTTTGGGCTAAGGGATCAAGATCTGTTTCGTGGGTTTGCTAGAACACTGCGGTGCAAAGTTTAATCTCATCTATGTGATGTCACCTTTATCTATTGCCAGTATGTTCATCTCAGTTTCCATCATGCTGTTAACTTTATTAGTTTATAGATTGATCGTAGTAGGGCTTACCAGTCTTTTTGACTGACCTGTTTTCTTTCGCTTCTTTTCTTCCGTTCCCCCCCCCCCCCCCACAGGTTCTCAGGGAGGGGCTACATCTGCTTAGTGGATCTTTGGCTTGCTTGTTGGATAGCTCATGTATGGATCTGAGCTAGCTGTGGCTTATCTTTTATTTCTGGGGATTAGTACTGATGTTTTACCATGTATTTTGTTATCACGTATCTAGACTTATGTTGTATTTTGGATCATGACATTTTGATATTATGTACTTGACTATGTTGGTTTTGTGAGATGATGATGATGGGTTTTTATCTGCTACCGCTGCTTTACTTATATTTATTTTTATATATTCTGTCTTGCGATATCTCTGTGCATGTTTACCTTCACAATAACGCCCCTCCAAAGCTAGTACATTCTAAGGAGTGATCCTAGTGGAGGTAGGGTGTTACAAATACGTTCGAGAGAGTGCCTTTCATGTATAATGAGTTAAGCCTTTGGGATTAATAGTAAAATTTATGTTAAGGGATGAACTTGGGTCAAATTTTGTTAAGGTAATTTTCCTGTAAACAAATTAATCAATATGGTTAGATATCGTAATAAATGATAAGAATCTGTGTATTTTATTTGACGTTGAGGTTGGACTGGCAAGTATTATAAGATTTTGCATATACACCTGATCAACGTATATACAAAGTCTTAAGTATACTAGATAGATATAAAATCACACTCTAGTCGCTTGAAGATGATTCTGTTGATAACTGCAGCATCATCAGTAAGTATTTTTCGAGTTTCGAAAGTGGGATGACTATATGATTTTGATTAAAGCATCAATATATACTCAAACCCATTTAGATAAGTATTTGAAAATGTTTCTTAAATTTAAGTGAACTTGAATAAATAAGTGAGATCTTGAAAATTTGATTGGGTTGTAAGAATTATACCAGGTAAACTTGTTTGTAAGAGATAAGCCAGTAAATTAAGTGGAGAGTAACATGGACTTTTCAACAAAATTTCCTTTAAGGAACAAAGATGGGTACTGAATGGTGGATGACCCTAAAACAAGCAAGAGATGCTCATAACCGAAAAGAAAAGGAAGGAAGCCTTAGATTGGGGAAATTCAAAGGTATATATTATTATAGATATAGTCGAGAAGGACATTTTACAGTTTTATGCCCAGAAAGAACACAAAAGAAAACCATTCGAGAAGACATAATTTGTTTCAAATGCAAGAAGAAAGGACATTTTATACGTAAGTGTCCTAAAATAAAGAAGAAAACTATGAACCCAACAGAAGAAAAGAAGTGTAACAACCCTGATTTTTGGAACCAACTTAAAATTTATTTTAATGGATTTTAAGTATTTAAAATGATTTGTTTTGATAATTAACGATTTAAATTTATTTAAATTGAAGTTAGAACGTATAAATTTAAAATTTTACTAAAACGAACTCGAAATGACGTGGTAGTTTGAAAATTTTGGTTTTAAACTTTAAATTAATACATAATGCAATATAAGTCAGTATTTGATGAAACCAGAAATGTTAGAATCTATTTAATTATATCTTTCTAATGAATGTGAAAAATTAAGGTTTTGTTTTACAAATTGTAAGTTATGACCAGTTTAAAATTTAAAATAGTCGCTATGGAAATTATTAATATTTTAATATTATATATAGCCTTAAAAATAGCTATTTTGCAAACGACCTCCATTTTCGATGAAATTAATTTTGTTGGACCTGGAATGTCAAATTATTGTCAGGTTTAAAATTTCAAGTCAATTCGAATTAATATGTAAGCATAGTAAATTTAAACATGTATTGAATCTCAATTGTAAATTTAATAATCTAGGTTAAAAAGTTCATTTTTCAAACGGCCTCCAAATTCGATTAAATTAGTTTTGTTAGAACTGTATTTCAAAACATAGCGAGATTTCAATTTTCATAATTTTTAGAGTCAGTGTGTTGCCATGGCAAATTAAAATGTATGTTCAAATTACATAAATTAATTTATATTTTAATATTGATAAAAACTGACTGAAACGATCGAAACAGCTTATGAAATATATTCCATAGTGTCCTGAATGAGGGGTATTTGGTTAGGGCGATAGTCGTTGGGATTTGTTTGGAGCTCCGGAGCATTAATCAAGCAAAGTTGGAATAAACTAATATTAAATATATATAATTAGAAACCCTAACCTATTTTCATTCTTCAGACCTGCCGTCATATTATTTTCAATGGCTGATATTGTCTAGAATTCGCCTCTTAATTTCTTCCAATCCACAAACAATCCTTCAAAATTTCAAACACCAATATTGAAGAGATTTTTATGGTCTTTAAATTGGTATGGGTATGATGAGATTTCATTGAGTAAGCTGTTCAAATTGGGGGCTCAAAGTCCCTGCATTTTCACGCATTTCTGGGAATAAGGGGACCACCGAGTTATTCTTGGTGGTCAATGTTGAAGGAGGAGGTGTTGGGCTATCATGGGGTGGCGATGGATTCTGGTTCGGCTTCACGAGGTGGGGCACGGTTTGAGGGATTGGTGGCGAGCTCTATTCGAACACGGTCTGGGGTATACGAAGATGAAGATAACGGGGTATTAGAGAATTTAGAGAGGATTAATCAAACTAATTATATTTTAATTGTTTAAATTGTAATTAATGTATAAATGGCCATATCTTTTTCAAACAAACACAGAATTCAACAAAACTGGTTGCGTTGGAATTGTGGCAGCGAACATTGCAACATGGAACTGACCAGAACGGAAACGAAGCAAGTTAGAATTTGGGGAAAATTTAGACCCAAATTGTACTAAAATCATCAATTAAAGACTGACAAAGTGGAAATCACAGTGTGAGAACTCCCTCACTCAATTCTTGTGTATAGCTATTTATTTATATAACTGATAATACATTGATAACCTATGATTAAAGTATTTGTTTGGTGGTCGATGGATGTATACAGTTTTAATGCCATTATTATTAAATTGTTTATGTATATCTGTTTGATGGTTGAAAACCCTACACGGATCTAGGGATGATAATTAATTTACACATCTCCCTTGGATTTAATTGTATGTCAACCGATTGATTGACAGATTGTTATAAGCGTTATTTAATTATAAAATGCTTATACAATTATAAATTGCACTCTGGATGTGAACTGAATATTTAATAGTTGTTTATCACAATTTTTGAATACATGAGATGTACGGAATCCATATAAATAAAATTATATGGTAATTGATTGAGTCTGTTTCCAATTCAGAAATAACGAATAATTTAAAATAATATTCAGTGAAGAATCAAAATATGAATTTGATGTCCGATTTTGGATGGACATGAAAATGTTGAAATATTCATAACCGAAATGGATATGAAGTCGACTTAAGTAGATATACATCACTCTAACTCGAGCGGAATTTTCTATCGATTTTATTCATTTTATAATGAATGTCGAAAAGATATGATTTCAAAATCTACTATTTTGAAAATATTATCACTTTAATCCTATAATGATACGGAATATTCAAATTTGATTTAAAATTGAAAAAGTTGGCATCGTTTTTAAACGAATTTATAAGTATAAAATACGTTTTGAACGGAAATCGATGAAATATATTACATATATTTAAATGGTTTGAATAGAACATGTCGCGCAACAACCGTTCGCGAATTTCGATTCATTGACTTTGAATTGACGTAACGGGAGATCCAACTGTTGGATTCTCCTAAAACCAAAACCGTTCGATTTGTATTGAAAAGAGCTTTCGAATGATAATAAGAGATTTGAAATCTAACCGTTAGATTTTAAGATATGTCCAAATCAGTTATGGAAAAGGTCGTTATGGATGTAGTTTGGTGGATGAAATTGGAAACCGATTGTAAGGGCCTTATTAAAATTATTAAAAATATGAATAAATTATGTAAAATCAAATTAAATGATTTGGAAAGATTTTTGGATGAAAAATTCCAGGTTTATAAAGATAAAAGATATTTTTATCAAAATAAGTTTTTTACCAACTTGAGTAAAGAATTGAAATGGTTTTAATATAACCAGAATTTCCAATGTATTGGAAAGGATTTGAATGGAAACAATCCTCGGAATATTTCAATATTGGGTTCCGTTGATTATACAGATATTGTTGAGGAATTTGGAAGATATAGATATATCGTTATTCCCAATACGATATTTGTTGGTTTCAGAATTTGATATTGAATAAAAATCGATATGATTTCTATTCAGAGCCTTGTATTTAATATCAAATTGGATTTTAGGTTTTTCTTGAATGGTATCTTTAATAATACTGTTCTTAAACACAGTAGAGAATAGAACAAATCTTCTAATTCAGATTTATTGAAATTGGATTTTGGGTTTACCGCGAACGATGTTTTAAATAATATTCGTTCTTTAACCCAATTAGCAGTGAAATTATGATTTGGAATTTATAATAATTTAGATTAATGGAATTTTCCAAAGTAGAGTTTTCCAATTTAATATATTAATTTGGAATTGAATGGAATTCGATTGGGTAATAATCGAGATGAGCTTCTGTAAAGGAAGACTGTTACTATATATGGAATTTATAAGGCTTTGCCGTTATTCCATTTATATATTAGTCTTATATGGAAATTCATATTGATTATGACTGATCTAATTTCTGTCAAGGTTCCATTTTAGTGGAAGATGATTATGGGTTTATCGTGAACTATGTTTTAAATGACATTGGTTTGTTAACCGAAGAAAAGACAGGATTTATTTCCTAAATTTGAATAATCATTAAATAATGATTTTTGAATAGTAAAATTAAGTGGAATTTTAATGAATCTTTAATTAGATTGAAATGCGAATAAGGTAATTAAATTTACTGAATTCAATAAATGTTCAAGAATGGAGTGCCACCAGTTTTACTCCATACGATAGTTAAATCTTTAATTAGATTTTGAACGAGAAATAGCAATTAATTTTACCGATAACACAATGGGTGTTAGATATGGAGTACTACCAGTTTTGCTCCATTGGATGAATAGGTTGGGAATGGGATAATAAAATGAATGATTACTTCGGTAAGACCCGTTAATCCCGACTAGCTGATAGACCTTAATTTGGTTTAAGTTGTGAAAAGACATTATAAAATCTTTTCAATTGGTTTCCAGGAATATTTGAATAAAAGAATATTCTGGACTGGAATGAGGCATGTGATGTGTTTTTATAGCACTTGATTATAAGATATGCGAGTTATTTGGTAAGACCAGGTTTAACCCATTTAAAATAACTGGTACGACGACTAAAAGTAGAAGAAGACGGTGGTTGAAGACCGGAGATCTTCACATCGTTTGGATTATTAATGATGTCTTGATTGGGCTGTATACCCAAGATAAGGTAATAAGTGGTGATCGTCCAGAAGTACTTCTAGATCGATCGGATATACGAGGGGCTCTCTCTGGTATTGGACATATGGGATGAGGAATAAGGTGCCTCCGGTTTCATTAAGACACAGAATGGAGTTGCAAATGGATTGTATGTCTGACGTTGTATTCTGCACTGTATTCGTTGATCTCTGCTAAATATATATCTGTTTGGTGGCGGAGAATTTATTCTCTTGCTTAACACCTTTCTCTGAGATGTATGAGCTTAGAGATTATATATTGGTGGAAATCAATTGCACGGTATGGAATGTGGCATGCTGAGATGCATGGATCGAAGCTTTTGTCGAAAAGCAGGGCTTTGTGGTTGATGATCAAAGCACAGCTTTAAGTAGCGCAGCTTTGTGTTCAGCAATAATTCACGAGCCTCACACCCCGGTGTGAACCGAAAATGGGAGAGGACCGCAAGGAGGATATGCATTTCTTTCTGGATAGGAGTGATGTGATGGTATGGAGCCCATACCTTTTTACTTATGTGGTTGATGGATAGCGAGGTATCTCGGACATGGGTGAATAAAAGGCCTCGATGGTCGACATACTGACCAGATTTTATGCACCATAGGGCAGGAAACGTATTGTTTAGGAATTACTAATCTACAACCGTTAGGTGTGGACCGGCACCGCTGCTCCAGGTGCACTTGCGAGTGAGTCCTGAGGCACGGGTTAGAGTGTCTCGAATCGGAAAGGACGATCCTTTGCCTTACTTCATAGATGGAATATGATTTCCAGTACGCGACTTTCGGTTTTAGTTGTAAACCTATATGGCTACATAGTAGGATGTGGTACTATGCCGTCTATGACTGATACATTTATATTCGAAATTGATTTCTGCATTATGCACTAATAATAATAAAAGATAGATTTCGCGTATCAAGCATATTTGGCCATTATAAGGTAAAACTCTATCCTTTGGTTTGGTTTGCATTGTGTGATGGGACCTAAGTCTTATAATGGCTTCATTTTCTCTTTTTAGCATTGCGTTGTTTGTTTTATGGAATTCTTGGGAGAATATCCATTTTGTGTCATAAGCGTGGTCCCTTGTTTTCCGCAACATTAATGTAAAGTTAATAACTGTTTTAGTTCTCACACCAGTCCAATGACTGACTCGAGTCTATTGGTTCCACCTAAACTCTGGGTGCCCATATTTTCCACATGGGCAGCTTGTTGTTTTAGTTTTCGTAGATATTTCTTTTCACAAGATCCCCGATTACGGCTGAAGCTATATTCGGAATGCTTTGTATCCGTGTATTTCTTTCAGTTGTGGTAGTTGATGTTTTCCGCTGCACATTATATTTATGTATTGTATTTTCCGCTGTTTTGTAATTAGAATCTTTGATATTTTCCACTGCATATTATTTATCTGACCTCTGGTATCTTATACTCTGATGTAAATTGTTGTAATAGCAATAAAACGTTCTCATATTTGTGTTCTGATGAGTCGTGTTCTCAAAGCAATCCGCCTTCTTGCTCGGTTTAGGCCGATTGGGAAGTTCGGGTCGTTTCAAGAAGTTTTATCGATGTAGAAAAGTAGGGCATGTAGTCCGGGGTTGTCATATAAAGAAAGGAGAAAGACCAGCAGAAGCAACACTACCCCTAGTCATAAGTGAAGGAGAAGGAACACGAGAATTATGTAATCAAAGAAAGCTCTTTGACCCCTAGGGAAATATCTCTAAAAAGTTGGATGCATGAATAAATGTATGTATATGATGGTAACTAAAAAAACTTCTTTTATAAATCTTTTTAATGTATTCTATCATGTATACATATAGATCCTATTCTAATGAAAATGTTATTGAATTTAATTAAGGTATTGATAGGAAGATCGGAATTATCGATGATTTTGGATAGTCGATAAGTTCTAAAGTATATTGTGGGCATAAAAGGAACTGTTTAAATAAGCATGAATACCTTGCGAATTAAGTTTCACAATTTGATTGAAAGATATTTAGCAAGAAGGAATAGTAAGAAGAAACTACATAAACTGAAACGTTTAGATATGCTGACTTCTGAGATGATCAAGTTTTTCGTAATTTTGGGGAAATAAAAGGGATAAGTTTCGTAACTTTTGTATTTGCAAGATAAGATCTAAATTTATAGATCTGAATTTTCATGAAAACAGTAAATGGTTGAGTATAAGTATTGGTCCTAGTAAACGATGAATCGAATACAACGGTTAATTGGAAGTTATCTGTAACGACCCAGATTTTTTTAACCATTTAATTTAATATTTAATTTTTATTTTAAATATTGATTTGAATTTTAAATGGTTTGAAACTAATAAATTTGCATAATTTATTTGTTTAAATAATATAGAAAATAATTTAATTTTGAAATAGTCGAAATTGGCTGAATTTGCGCTGTTATATGATTTGGTAATGTAAGAGGATTTATTTATGTTAGATTTAATTTTTATTTATGATTTTATTTATTAAGCGTTGTTTAAAAGTTTAAATTATAATTTTAATTATATAACGAACTACAGCGGCGCGGTAGTTCGTAATATAGCGTTTTGAACTTCAATTGGTTATACAGGATGCAAAACAAGTCGGATTTCTTCGAAACAAGAAACATCTGAATCTGTTTGACAATAATTTTCTAGTGAAGCAGAAAAATCGAGTTTTCATAGTGTAGATTTTATTTTAAGGCCAAATCCAATTTTCAAATAGTCGCTATGGAATTCGATTATATATTATAGCGATTTATTTTATAGAAATAAAGGGTTTTTAATTTATTTAATATCGTTTTGGCTTGGATTTCAGTCAGGATTATTTTATTCTGAAAATATAGGAAATTCTGCTTAGGTATGGCCAATTGTAACATTTTTATATTATTATATTGAGGTATTTTAAAATTAGTTTATTGTAATTCAAATTGGACCTTTTAAAAGGGAGTTTATTCAAACGATCTCCATTTTCAGCGAAACAAATTTTATTGGGACCGTAACAGCAAATTATAGTTATATTTCAAGTTGCATGCCAAAGGGAGTTATTCTGTGAGCGTGGCAAAATAGAATGTAAATAAATCAACTGTTTTGATTCGAATGAACACTATTTTTGCAAACGAATTCGGAATTCGACGAAACAAGAGTCATTGGGACCGTAACGTCGAATTATACGATGTAGTCCATTCTCGTGACGATTGGAGTTCGTGTGTGATCACAGTAATCAATAATAAGTGTTTGGAATTGCGATAGGTATGAATAAAAATCGTCGGTCACGTCAAATAAATATCTTCAGTCAAATCAGAAATAAAATAAATAAAATAATATAACAAAAAAAATATTATCATTTTTCCTATAAATTAAACCACCCTGGCACTTCCTCCATACCCAAATTTGCTCTTCTCCATCCCGTCCATTTTCCTTCATCAAAATCAATTCTTCCAGTAAAAGCACTTCACTTTTATATTTAAAAACAACTCCATTAAATTTCTATTAATTCCAAGAATTTTATGGATGGTGGTCTGCTTGAATAAGCTTCCATTTGAGGTGTTTATTGTGTGGTGCAATCCGTATTTTGGGGACTCTTTTATTTTGAACGGTAGAGCTAAAAACCAGCGTCGATTTTGCCTCGATTCTGGCGAATCTAGGAGGAGTTGTGCCAAGATGATTTAGGCGAAGATAGGAGAAGTCAGATGGTCAGTTTGGTGGTGGTAGGACAGTTGTTGGTGAGGTGTGGTCGGAGAATAGAGGAGTTGAACGGAGTGGGTTGCAGTGTTGTTTTCTGGTACTGGGTTCAGTCTTTTGAGTCATGTTGGGTCTGTGGTCCGCCGGAAGGGACGAGACCAGGGTGAGGTGATTGTTGGGGAGGAGGCGGTCGTTGCAGTGGCAGACTGGTGGGGTCCGGTGATGGGGTTCGCCGACGGTGAAGGTTTGAAGGAAGCAGTTTAAGGTGTGAAATGGGTTCGGGTCATTGGGTTACGACGAGGCTATGGGGCACCGGAGAAGGCGAGGTCAGCCTCAAGTGGAAGTAGCACGGTAGAGAGTTGGAATTGAGGGCCGCGACAACCAGGAGTTTGTCAACGGTGGTGTGATTTCGGTGGAAGGAGGCTATTGGGTTTTTTGTTTGGTGAAGACAGGCTTGGGTAAATTGAAGAAGACGGGTTGTGTTCAGGAAAACCGCATTTAAGTGCCTGATGACATGGCTTAACCGTTAATCAAGTCAAAACAAATTGAAGTTCCAATCTGAAGGAGGACATAGTGATATTGGGTTTGAGCGAGATGTGCAAGAGAAGCTGCGTGACTAATCATAGTAATTAATGGTAATAATTAATTTATAAGCTAATTAATTATATTAATTAAAAGGAATTGATCTGTTTAATTTATATAATATACATTGAACATTAGAAAATGTATACCTCGTTTGTTCACTAACAAAATTGGACGAAACTGGAGCCGACGGGTTCGTATCGACGGTGCTGACGTATATGAACTGGAATGGAGTGATTCAGAGGACGATGGTATTTTATATAGTTTTAAATGTCAGTTTGAAACTATATAAAACAACGCAACACCGTCGAAAACAAAAATTGGTGAGTAAATTCTCACACTTCTGAAATACTGCGATGTGTTAAATTCATATCATTAGTATTTATCATTAATTGGGTGAATGGACGCTATGGATGTTATGGATGATTTTTATTTATTTATTGGTGGATTATTTGTCTGCGTTATACTATTACTCTCATTTAATTTGTTAGTGATAAACGATATTATAAATTGTTGTGCAGGGAAGAACAGGTTGGAGGAATCCAACCGGATTCCTCAAATAAATCATATATTATTTGTTGTTTCATGAATTGTTTATCCCAATTTGTATCATATCATGTTTGGATATAAATGGTTCCATAAATATTAATTGTTGAATCTAAATTCAACAATTATCATGTTTTAAATCAATATGCAATATTGATTAGGTAATTGGCAGTAGACGGTCTAAATCCATCGTTTTGAAACAGTAATTCGCTGACAGCGAATTGATGTATTTTAAAGTTAAAATTTTTATGTTTAACTAAATTTAAATTTAAATTTTGATTTAGTTATTAGATAACGAGTGTTTAGTAAGACGATATTTATAACTTTGTTTATAAAAGGAATGTCCAAAAAATTTATATATTTATGTTTCATAAATAATTCGTATACTAAGCGAAGGGAAAATAATATAGAAAAATTATTTCCAAGGGAAATATTAAATGAGGTTTATTTTAACGATTTGGTTATAAGAGCTAATTAAATTTAAGTAAATGTATTTAAGATGATTATAAAATAGTTTGTTATTTATAAAATAAACTATTATCATAATAATACAAACTAGTATATTAAAGATGAAGTAACGTACTTCAGTAGATAAAATCAAGTATATAAGACATGTTAATAAAGGAATTTTTAAGCTAGAAGTTTGGTGATTGGGAAAGGAGTTTACTTAATCAAAGATTAAGCAGAAATAGATATGATTGAAAAAGGGATTTTTCAAATGTAAGAAATGATTTGTAAAACCATATTAAAATAGAGATGCTTATCGATTTAAGTAAGAAAGTAAATAAAAGGATTTTATAATCAGAATTTCATAAAGCAAGTCATAAAAGAAAAATTGGGTTGAAAACAAAGATTCTATTCGAGTGGGAAATAAAAGAGAAGAATTACAAAACATGTAAATGGAAATACCTATTTAAGTAATGAAGCAAATAAAAGGATTTTGGTTATAAAATCCAACCATTTGTTTAAGCGATGTAAAAAGGAAATTAGACAAAGTACTAGTCAACAAAATCCAGGTTGATAAGGAAAAGTGGATTTGAAGTTAAAAACGAGGCAAGGATTTTAAATACATATTTTACTTAAGAATCAAATAAAGTAAAGGACATCATCGAAGTGAAACTGGAAATGTAAAAAGGGATGGTTAATGTTTGAATAAAAGAACTTTGAAAAAAAAAGATTTATGGTTATAAATCCAAAGTTTAGATTATATAATGAAAAGACTTTGGAAAGGTTTTATGTAATAACCCGGAAATCCAAGCCAATTTAAAATTTTTATTTTGGCAATTTTAGCGAATTTTGATTATTTAAAATGAATTATTTTAAATAATATCGACGAGAAATTTATTTTGAACATAATTCGAACGTATATATTCGTTTGATTCGTCGTTAGAATATAAATATTTATATATAATTATAAAAGGAATTGAAAATGGCGCGGTAGTTCGATAATTCGATTTCAAAATTCAAATGAATGTACCGGGTGCAAAATAAACCGGATTTTAGTGAAACCAAAAATAATTGAATCTAATTGAGAATATCTTTCCAACGAATCCGAAAAATTGAAATTTCATAGCGGGAATCAAAAGATATGTCCAGTTGAAAATTCTGAATAGTCGCTATGGAATTCTGGCCCTTAAAAATGGAAATTTCGCAAACGACCTCGGAATTCGACGAAACCACTTTTGTTGGATCCGGGATGTGAAGTTATTGCTAGGTTTCAAATTTCATAATTTTTGAAGCTAGTATGTGAGCGTGGCAATGGAAATCGTGTTTTGGTCAATTATAGTTAAATTGGATCGACCAGAAATGAGCCATTTTGCAAACGGTCTCAGAATTCGACGAAATTAGTTTTGTTAGGACCGTATCGTCAATACGAAGCTAGAAATAATTTTTGTAGAATTTTTAGAGTCGGTATGTGACCCCGGTAAATTAAAATGTATGTTCAAATTAAAAATATAAAGAATTATATTTTGATTTAAATGAAAACTGACTGAAACAGTCGAATTGGCTTACGAAACTTATCCCATTGTGTTCGAAATGGGGGTGTTTAGCTAGGGGCGACAGTCGTTGGGTTTGATTTGGAGTTGGTACCAATTAACAAGTGCTTTTGAATTAAAAATAATATAATATAATATAATTTTCTATATAAACTAAACCCTAGGGCCCGTAACCAACTCAACCGCCTTTCTCTTCCTTCAGCGGACGATATCGTCCCATTTGCGCCTCCTCCAATCTCCTAAATCATTCAATGAAAATCAAAATTCCCAAAGGGAAATCGAAGAGGCCTCGGAGCTCTTTAGAATCAACGGCTGTGATCGTATCTGAGGTTGCGGATTTCTCGATTTTTGTGCTCAAAGCACCTTCGTTCAAGGCGGTTTCTAGAGGGAGTGGGTCCCTCGAGGTCGCAGTGGTGGCCAGGCGTAGTTAGGGGGCGGCGTGTTCTTCGGAAGGCCGACCTCCGATGACTGTGCGGCGCGATGTAGAGCGAGCAGTGGCGGATTTTTCTCGTGCGTGGATGGGTTCAAGGGTTTCAGCAAGGCCTGGGAATCGCCTGGAAGATGAAGACGTAGAGATGTAATTAGGGTGGGTTAATTTTTTTATTTATTTAATAATTAATTACCTCGAATTGTAATTAACATGTAAAATGCGATATCTCCTTCATACGAGATCGGATTTCAACGATTTCAGATCCGTTGGGATCGTGGTGAAGATATCTACCCAATGGAACAAACCAGAACGGAAATGGAGCACTTTAGAATTTCAAGGAAATTTGAACGCGAACAGGAATTCAGAAATTAAAACCAGTCAAGGTGAGAATTCTCTCACTTTAAAATTTTCTGTACAGTTATTTATTTTGTAACTGCATATATGAACTGCTCCCCGTCGTCCACAGACCATGGACGACTTGTTGTTTTGATTGTGTTGTGGAAATTGATAAATATCGTATATATTGAAAGTGAAAATATCGTATATATTGAAAGTGAAAATATCGTATATATTGAAAGTGAAAATATCGTATATATTGAAAGTGAAAATATCGTATATAGTGAAAGTGAAAATATCGTATAGTGTAAATATCATATATATTGAAGGTGAAAATATCATATATATTGAAAGTGAAAATATCGTATATATTGAAAGTGAAAATATGGTATATATTGAAAAGTGAAAATATTATATATATGAAAGGTGGAAGTTATATATATATATATATGAAATGAAAACTATGTATATATGAAATGAAAATGATATACATATATATGAAATGTGAAAATGATTTGATTGTTAAAAATATAATTTTTAACATATATATATATATATACACTGTATAAAAGTGTCATGTATATGAAATATTCGAATTGAAATTGAATATAAATGAATTCGAATTGAACTGAATAGAAAATGAATTCGAATTGAACTGAATTGAATAGAAAATGAATTCAAATTGAACTGAGTAGAAAATGAATTCGAATTGAACTGAGTAGAAAATGAATTCGAGTTGAACTGAGTAGAAAATGAATTCGAGTTGAACTGAGTAGAAAATGAATTCGAACTGAATTGAATAGAAAATGAATTTGAATTGAAATGAATTCGAAGTTTGAATTGAATTGAAATGAATTTAAAACGAATTTATAGTGAAAAATTCAATCTTGATTTGAATTTGAAAATGAAGTTGAAATCGTTTCGAAAATGAATTTAAAACGATTTATAAAATTCGTTTTAAATAGAAATCGACGAAATATATATTATATATATTATATATATAATATAATGGCCTGAATAGAACGCGCCGCGCTGCGGTAGTTCGCGAATTTCGACCATTGACTTCGAATGGACATTACGGGAGATCCGACCGTCGGATTCTCCTGAAACCAGAACCGTTGGGTTCGTATCGAAAAGTGCTCTCTAATGAATATTAGAGATTTGAAATCTAACGGTTGGATTTCGAATTATGTCCAAATCAAATTTGGAAAAGGTCGCTGTAAGTGCAGTTCGATAGCCGTTGATGGAAATCGACTGTACAGGCCTTGATAAAATTATTAAAAATATCAATAATTTGTGTAAAATCATAATAAATGATTTGGTAAGAATTGGGATGAAAAATCCCATATTTGAAAAGATAAAAATAGATTTTTATCGAAACGAACTAGTTATTAGCTGGAAAAATAATCCAATGGTAATAAATAAATGAATTGGATTTGGGGTTTGTCGTGAACTGTGTTTAAATGACATTAGTTCTTTAACCCGACTAAATGCATGATTAATTTCCAAAAAGCAGAACAATCAATATGAAATGATTTTAGAGATGAAACCAATTGGAGTTTGAATAAATCTTTAATTAGATCTGAATGAATGAATGGTAATTAAATTTACCAAAATATGAGATGTGGTGTAAACCAAATGTACTTGGTTGTTGATATTGATTGTGGCTGATTGATTGTTTGGATGGTGCTCGACCAGTTTATGAGCAGAATATGCTTTTAAATTTAGCATTGGGTTGGGTTGAAAATATCTGTGTGCAAACACCTTGTGAAACACTTCACGATTTGACGATAAGGTGTTTAGCGATGTTGTGTTCATTTCAAATTTAATGAATGATTGTGAAATGATATATTTTTCTTAAGTGAAAAGAAATGTATTCCCGATTTTGGATAGGGAATGGTTTTTATAAAAATGTTTTATAAAACAGGAAGGATTTCGAGGCCCAAAACCCGATGATTTCTAAAATGATTTAGAAATGTATTATATGTTACATTGTGGTTCATCGCATATTCGATTAGTTGCTATTGATGATGTATCTGTTTGGTGGCGGAGAATTTATTCTCTTGCTTAACACCCTTCTTTGAGACGTACGAGCTCAAAGGTTATGTGATCAATAGTGACTGATCATATGCGTGAATTACTGATGTGAAGTACTATATTTTGAAAGTACTTGTGATTATTATGTTGTGAAATGATTTTCCCTACTTCGGGATATGAAATGATTTAGTATGTGGCTAAAGAGTCGGGTAACCCTGAGACTAAAAGTATGGGTGAGAGGGCGGTGTATGCTCTCCATGCGTGGGAGGTGCATCGTCGGTGTAGCCTACTCCTATGTGGGGTAGGTGCACATTTATATATCGAGGTGCGTACCCTTTGCCTTGTCGATGGGGAGCACGATATTTGGTTGCATACTTGTTTGTATGCATTGTTATGTTTTGGAATTCATATTTCCAGACGATTTGGTTTTAGATCCCGAAGTGAAATCTACTTTGATATAGAAAGTTAGATATGTATTTCAAATGATTTGAAATAAGAAATCGGGAATATAATCCAAAGGAATAATTTCTGTAAATTGAATTGGATTTGGAAAATGTAAGTGTAGTGATTAATCTAAATGGGTAGATTGGGATATTGCATGTTGATTGATGCATAGTAGATCCCTATATCTATATTGATTGTTGTTTATACATTGGCATTCATGGGGGTAAACCCGTTCCGCGTTAGCGGCGTGGTCCCGTGATATGCGATATTATTAAATAAGTTAATTATAACTGTTTAGAGTTTCTCACACCAGTCCCATGACTGACCTGTAGTTTGCTTTTCCCTTGCGAACTCGGGTGCCCCTATTTTCCACACGGGCAGTCGAGTAGTTTTATTTTGCAGATGTATTGAGCAGGATTCTGGATTGAATCTTTAAGCTGTGTCCAGGCATTTACAGTCTTCCACTGTGTAGTTTATATTTCCGCTGTGCATTGTATTACATTTATGTAAATTTATCTTCCGATGTGTATTATTTTCGATATACTCTGATATTCTGTGCTCTGATGTAACATTATTATGATGTTTATAAAGTCTTCTGTTATTTGTTCTGATGTGTTGTATACCCAAAGTTAGCGTATACGGGATTCGTACGGTCTTGGTCGATTTAGCGATCGATTAGGTCCGGGCGAAATCCGTTGTCGTTACATATGGTATCAGAGCTTTGGTTAACTCAAATCTTTGGGGTATAACTCGTTAGAACAGAACAAAAGACTCATCAGAGGTAGGATTAGTAATGTCCTATAAAAGAATCCTCATTAGAGATAGAATCAGTAGCATTCTAGAATGAGTGACTCGTTAGAGATGGGGTTAGAAATGCCCTAGAAGGAGTCGAGAGTTATTTGTTTATAAATAACGTATTTGTGATTATATATATAATCTAGTTTTAGAAAATATGATTTTTAATATATAAAGTTATATATTTGAAAAATCTATTCAATTAATTGATGGATGGTTGTGTTGTTTGATTATGGCTTGATTTATTAAAATTTTAACCATTTAGCCAAATTGACCAAAAAGTGAATTGCATTGAAATTTGGTCGCATTTGCTTGCATATACATGTACTTACATTGAACAGGTCATAGCAAGGAGGCTAGAGCAGTGAATAAAATTTGTTTGCCCGACAAATAGGTACATGTTTATCATAATTTACTGTTTTGTTTGGGTGATGATGATTTTATGAGCCGATTGGCTAGCCGCTTGGCTTTTTCTTTTTCTTTTTGAGATCAGAAGGCCTGTATGGAAATTTCGGGATTTTCCCGTGCTCCCGGTGCAGGGGAGGTTATGGCGAAATTTTTCGAAAATTTAGGGTGTTAGCCAAATTTTTGAAAAATTTGAAAAGTTCTTAGAAACTGAAAAGTTGAAGAACTTAAGCCGTAGTCAAAATAATGGAAGTTGAGTTGATTTGTGAAACAACTTTCGACTTTGTTCCTTTTCGAGGACGAAAAGTTTTAAGTGGGGGAGATTGTAATAACCCGGAAATCCGAGCCAATTTAAAATTTTTATTTTGGAAATTTTAGCGAATTTTGATTATTTAAAATGAATTATTTTAAATAATATCGACGAGAAATTTATTTTGAATATAATTCGAACGTATATATTCGTTTGATTCGTCGTTAGAATATAAATATTTATATATAATTATAAAAGGAATTGAAAATGGCGCGATAGTTCGATAATTCGATTTCAAAATTCAAATGAATGTACCGGGTGCAAAATAAACCGGATTTTGGTGAAACCAAAAATAATTGAATATAATTGAGAATATCTTTCCAACGAATCCGAAAAATTGAAATTTCATAGCGGGAATCAAAAGATATGTCCAGTTGAAAATTCTGAATAGTCGCTATGGAATTCTGGCCCTTAAAATTGGAAATTTCGCAAACGACCTCGGAATTCGACGAAACCACTTTTGTTGGATCCGGAATGTGAAGTTATTGCTAGGTTTCAAATTTCATAATTTTTGAAGCTAGTATGTGAGCGTGGCAAAGGAAAACGTGTTTTGGTCAATTACAGTTAAATTGGATCGACCAGAAATGAGCCATTTTGCAAACGGTCTCAGAATTCGACGAAATTAGTTTTGTTAGGACCGTATCGTCAATACGAAGCTAGAAATAATTTTTGTAAAATTTTTAGAGTCAGTATGTGACCCCGGTAAATTAAAATGTATGTTCAAATTAAAAATATAAAGAATTATATTTTGATTTAAATGAAAACTGACTGAAACAGTCGAATTGGCTTACGAAACATATCCCATTATGTTCGAAATGGGGGTGTTTAGCTAGGGGTGACATTCGTTGGGTTTGATTTGGAGTTGGTACCAATTAACAAGTGCTTTTGAATTAAAAATAATATAATATAATATAATTTTCTATATAAACTAAACCCTAGGGCCCGTAACCAACTCAACCGCCTTTCTCTTCCTTCAGCGGACGATATCGTCCCATTTTCGCCTCCTCCGATCTCCTAAATCATTCAATGAAAATCAAAATTCCCAAAGGGAAATCGAAGAGGCCTCGGAGCTCTTTAGAATCAACGGCTGTGATCGTATCTGAGGTTGCGGATTTCTCGATTTTCGTGCTCAAAGCACCTTCGTTCAAGGCGGTTTCTAGAGGGAGTGGGGCCCTCGAGGTCGCAGTGGTGGCCAGGCGTAGGTAGGGGGCGGCGTGTTCTTCGGAGGGCCGACCTCCGATGACTGTGCGGCGCGATGTAGAGCGAGCAGTGGCGGATTTTTCTCGTGCGTGGATGGGTTCAAGGGTTTCAGCAAGGCCTGGGAATCGCCTGGAAGATGAAGACGTAGAGATGTAATTAGAGTGGGTTAATTTTTTTATTTATTTAATAATTAATTACCTCGAATTGTAATTAACATGTAAAATGCGATATCTCCTTCATACGAGATCGGATTTCAACGATTTCAGATCCATTGGGATCGTGGTGAAGATATCTACCCAATGGAACAAACCAGAACGGAAATGGAGCACTTTAGAATTTCAAGGAAATTTGAACGCGAACAGGAATTCAGAAATTAAAACCAGTCAAGGTGAGAATTCTCTCACTTTAAAATTTTCTGTACAGTTATTTATTTTGTAACTGCATATATAACTGCTCCCCGTCGTCCACAGACCATGGACGACTTGTTTGTTTGATTGTGTTGTGGAAATTGATAAATATCGTATATATTGAAAGTGAAAATATCGTATATATTGAAAGTGAAAATATCGTATATATTGTAAGTGAAAATATCGTATATATTGAAAGTGAAAATATAATATATATATATATATATATATAGTGAAAGTGAAAATATCGTATAGTGTAAATATCATATATATTGAAGGTGAAAATATCATATATATTGAAAGTGAAAATATCGTATATATTGAAAGTGAAAATATGGCATATATTGAAAAGTGAAAATATTATATATATGAAAGGTGGAAGTTATATATATATATGAAATGAAAACTTTGTATATATGAAATGAAAACGATATATATATATGAAATGTGAAAATGATTTGATTGTTAAAAATATAATTTTTAACATATATATATATACAACATATATATATACACTGTATAAAAGTGTCATGTATATGAAATATTCGAATTGAAATTGAATATAAATGAATTCGAATTGAACTGAATAGAAAATGAATTCGAATTGAACTGAATTGAATAGAAAATGAATTCAAATTGAACTGAGTAGAAAATGAATTCGAATTGAACTGAGTAGAAAATGAATTCGAGTTGAACTGAGTAGAAAATGAATTCGAGTTGAACTGAGTAGAAAATGAATTCGAACTGAATTGAATAGAAAATGAATTCGAATTGAATTGAAGAAAATGAATTCGAATTGAAATGAATTCGAAGTTTGAATTGAATTGAAATGAATTTAAAACGAATTTATAGTGGAAAATTCAATCTTGATTTGAATTTGAAAATGAAGTTGAAATCGCTTCGAAAACGAATTTCAAACGATTTATAAAATTCGTTTTAAATAGAAATCGACGAAATATATATTATATATATAATATAATGGGCTGAATAGAACGCGCCGCGCTGCGGCAGTTCGCGAATTTCGACCATTGACTTCGAATGGACATTACGGGAGATCCGACCGTCGGATTCTCCTGAAACCAGAACCGTTGGGTTCATATCGAAAAGAGCTCTCTAATGAATATTAGAGATTTGAAATCTAACGGTTGGATTTCGAATTATGTCCAAATCAAATTTGGAAAAGGTCGCTGTAAGTGCAGTTCGATAGCCGTTGGTAGAAATCGACTGTACAGGCCTTGATAAAATTATTAAAAATATCAATAATTTGTGTAAAATCATAATAAATGATTTGGTAAGAATTGGGATGAAAAATCCCATATTTGAAAAGATAAAAATAGATTTTTATCGAAACGAACTAGTTATTAGCTAGAAAAATAATACAATGGTTATAAATAAATGAATTGGATTTGGGGTTTGTCGTGAACTGTGTTTAAATGACATTAGTTCTTTAACCCGAGTAAATGCATGATTAATTTCCAAAAAGCAGAACAATCAATATGAAATGATTTTAGAGATGAAACCAATTGGAGTTTGAATAAATCTTTAATTAGATCTGAATGAATGGTAATTAAATTTACCAAAATATGAGATGTGGTGTAAACCAAATGTACTTGGTTGTTGATATTGATTGTGGCTGATTGATTGTTTGGTTGGTGCTCGACCAGTTTATGAGCAGAATATGCTTCTACATTTAGCATTGGGTTGGGTTTAAAATATCTGTGTGCAAACACCTTGTGAAACACTTCACGATTTGACGATAAGGTGTTTAGCGATGTTGTGTTCATTTCAAACTTAATGAATGATTGTGAAATGATATATTTTTCTTAAGTGAAAAGAAATGTTTTCCCGATTTTGGACAGGGAATGGTTTTTATAAAAATGTTTTATAAAACAGGAAGGATTTCGAGGCCCAAAACCCGATGATTTCTAAAATGATTTAGAAATGTATTATATGTAACATTGTGGTTCATCGCATATTCGATTAGTTGCTATTGATGATGTATCTGTTTGGTGGCGGAGAATTTATTCTCTTGCTTAACACCCTTCTTTGAGACGTACGAGCTCAAAGGTTATGTGATCAATAGTGACTGATCATATGCGTGAATTACTGATGTGAAGTACTATATTTTGAAAGTACTTGTGATTATTATGTTGTGAAATGATTTTCCCTACTTCGGGATATGAAATGATTTAGTATGTGGCTAAAGAGTCGGGTAACCCTGAGACTAAAAGTATGGGTGAGAGGGCGGTGTATTCTCTCCATGCGTGGGAGGTGCATCGTCGGTGTAGCCTACTCCTATGTGGGGTAGGTGCACATTTATATATCGAGGTGCGTACCCTTTGCCTTGTCGATGGGGAGCACGATATTTGGTTGCATACTTGTTTGTATGCATTGTTATGTTTTGGAATTCATATTTCCAGACGATTTGGTTTGAGATCCCGAAGTGAAATCTACTTTGATATAGAAAGTTAGATATGTATTTCAAATGATTTGAAATAAAAAATCGGGAATATAATCCAAAGGAATAATTTCTGTAAATTGAATTGGATTTGGAAAATGTAAGTGTAGTGATTAATCTAAATGGGTAGATTGGGATATTGCATGTTGATTGATGCATAGTATATCCCTATATCTATATTGATTGTTGTTTATACACTGGCATTCATGGGGGTAAACCCGTTCCGCGTTAGCGGCGTGGTCCCGTGATATGCGATATTATTAAATAAGTTAATTATAACTGTTTAGAGTTTCTCACACCAGTCCCATGACTGACCTGTAGTTTGCTTTTCCCTTGCGAACTCGGGTGCCCCTATTTTCCACACGGGCAGTCGAGTAGTTTTATTTTGCAGACGTATTGAGCAGGATTCTGGATTGAAGCTTTAAGCTGTGTCCAGGCATTTACAGTCTTCCGCTGTGTAGTTTATATTTCCGCTGTGCATTGTATTACATTTATGTAAATTTATCTTCCGCTGTGTATTATTTTCGATATACTCTGATATTCTGTGCTCTGATGTAACATTATTATGATGTTTATAAAGTCTTCTGTTATTTGTTCTGATGTGTTGTATACCCAAAGTTAGCGTATACGGGATTCGTACGGTCTTGGTCGATTTAGCGATCGATTAGGTCCGGGCGAAATCCGTTGTCGTTACATTTTAGCGAAGGGATTAGTGTAATATAAGCCAAGTTATGAATCGAATACTATATCGGAGTTTTGAAGCCAATGGTTAATATTTGGGTAAATTAATTACTTAAAGGTATATTAAGTAAAATGGTGATGGCCGATTGAGATGTTCAAAAGAACAGTATGGTTCATAAACCATGGTTTAAATAAAAATAGGAAATAAGGCTTGATCGAGAATGTGAGTTTTTAGTTATGAACTTTTATCTACTCTTAGATGAGAACGTTGTCGATTAAGGTCTGAGAGGTAAATAAAATACTCCAACTTGACCGACTTCACTATTATTGAGGAAAGGTATTAGTTTGTAATGGTAAAGGAGTTTGGAAAGGAGTCATTGTTGTTGTAAAGCATTTGCAATTCATTTACAAGGTTTAAAATGAAATGAAATAGAATAAGTTTTAAATTAAACAATGTACATTAATATTGTTTAGACCGAGTTGCGACATATAGTTTAATTATAGCTATATGCTATTTATATAACACTATTTTCTAGAAAATAGTAATAATATGAGTAAAGTACATTTAATTGAAATAATAAATTATTATTGAAGGTTTATATAAATTTTGAAACAGAAATAAATATTTGGATTTTAGGTAGTTAAAGCCATTGAGTTTTAAATAAGAAAGCATAGGTCGTTTAACAGGGTTTTTACCACATAAAAATTGACAATGGGATTATATTGGTGAATTATCGATATATTAATATATGGACATTTCCAGAATTAAGGAAATACATGGGTGATGAAGATATAGCAATATTTTCAGAATTAAAAGAGAATAAAGCGAAGTGAGGATATACAAGAGGTGTTGTTGTCAAATGGCGAAACAAAAGTTAAACTGATAAGATATGTAAATGGGTCGACCTTAAATATATGGAATGTTTCCAATGATTTGATTAAGAGTTTGAAATGAATGATTTTAACATTGAGGACCTGAGCTGCCAAGATAACTAACAATATTGTATGAGTTGATAGTTAAAACACTAAGCTGTCAACGAAACATTTAATTGGACTCTTTTGGCGTGTTGTTTCGAAGAGGCCGGAATGGAAACTAGACCCAAAACCACTACGAATCAACGTTACGTACGAAGCTGAGTTGCAAGGGATTAAGATGGAGCAATTGAAGACCGTTGATTTTCATAAACGAAAGAACTGCTAATAATATTCGGTCTGCAGCCAAAGATGTACTGTGGTTCTGTCGTGGTTGGAATCTACGGAGTGGAAGGACTTCTCGATACTGATCCATAGGGTAATTCCTATATTGGATGCAGTAGGAGAGTACCTTCGATTCATCATGTTTCTGGATGACTTGTATGGACGGATGTCTGACAAAGTATTTCCAAAGGGATCACGAATGTTGATTTCTTCAAACGTACTATAGTTGGTGGCGGAGAGGGGCACTTCTCTTAGCATAACTACTAGAGTATTTTTGTGGACGTCAATTAGTGATATCTCATGGAGCTGATGATGTGTCATTCAAAGTAAATGGTGGCCAGATGTTCCAAAAATCGATTATAACCTCAAGCCTCATCAACCGGGAAATGACAAAAATCGGGCAGGCAGCATGGCTATGTGGGTCGCTCCCATTAGGATGTATAATCACCTATTCAATTTCCTTCTTGAATCTATTTTGATGCTGTCCCTTTCCGGGAAACGGTTGATGATCCCAACCGTTGGTGATATACATTCGATACACTCAAGCGAAATGGGTGGTCGGTCATGTGTGGGCCAGGTTGCAAGACGTCCTTGTTGAACCCAGTGTATTTGCCTCTAGAGATACACTATTGGCAGGTGGTTCCATACCTTGTCATCGTCTATATATGTGGAGCGTGAGATGCAAGCGTTCCGCTAGATTGCTATTTATGTGTGATTTGATAGACACTGTTAAAATATCAGAATAATATTGTTTTCAAACTGTTTTGGGTTATACTAAGGTGAAAACCATCCGTATTTATGTGTAGACTGGTCTTACTATTATCTTTTTCTTTCAAAAGGGATTTCTAAAATTAAGTCGATTGTTGATGTGAGTTTAGCACTGAAAGTATCTCAGACAAATCCGGGTGTTTTTGCTTTGCTTCAAAATGTGCTCGGGTCAGACCGAACATATTTGACAGGTTAGTTTTCGCTTGGAGTTTCAAAAGCTAGAAGCAGGAGGCTTCACCATTAGCTAATCAAAGTTATTCCGCTGTATCTGATTCATGTTGTACTCTGATGATTGGTATGTATACAAGATTTTCATTTGTATAAAGATATGATGTTATATTATATATTTTGTTCGTTCCGATGTGAGATTATGATGTACTTCTTCTTTCTTCTATTCTATTATTTCTTTCTCTCTCTCTCTCATCCTCTAATTTCTTTCTCTTAACATTCTGCTTTCCTGTGTAATTTGGGTTGGCTGTTGCAATTAAATGTCGGCTTAAATTATACTGAAAAGTGGGACGTTACAACTTGGTATCAGAGCTATTGGTTTAGTGATAACCTTGGCTCTGTGGCGTAACTCAATGGAGATGGGGCTAGTAGTACCCTAGATTGAGTTTGAGTGTATTTATATGGGTGCGCGTATTTGTAATTTGAATATAAAAGTATTTTTAAATAATATTGTAAAAGAGATAAATGAAATAATTTTTCCTAAATTATATCTTGTATAAATAAAAAGAAATAATTATCTTAAATTGTTGACTGATTGTTTGAATTTGTATTGCCTTGATTGATTGATTTGAATGTATTTGATTATGAGGTTGGATTGGATCAATCGAAGGACATTTATAATTTGAAATGTGAAATATGGGAATTTAACTCATGTTGGGCTGAATAAATCATGTAAGTAAAATTTAAACTTGAATATGGAAATAAAATATAATTAAGTCAACACAAATTTGACTTGGGTTAAGAAATAGAAATATCCAAATGGAATGTTTTGGGAATTACCTAGTTGAGATTGAATACATAGATATGGATTTAAAGTTGGATGAACTTGATCGAAACCAGTCTTAAATAGAATTGATTTATCCGGGCTGGTATGGATATTTAAATTTGACTGGCATTGTTTGAAACTAATGAAGTTCATTAGAGTTGAGAACATGTGCAGAAGAGCTAAATTTGTCTTTGAAACATTTCCAAGAAGATTCTGCTGTTTACTGAATCCTGTCTGATTGGAGCTGCATAGTAATTGAACAGCCCTGCTTATTGTTTATCACTTATTGCATAATAACGTTCGAAAAGGTACGCCTATGCAAAATATAATTTTTTGGTTTTTGATTTGGGTTTTGAATCGGATTTTTCTCTTTTCCGACCGTGTTGGTCGATGAATATATATTTGTTGAACCTGCAATATTGCAGATGTTCCTCCGTACAGGGGAGACTGCCAAAAAATTCCAAAATTTAAGGTGTTAGAAAAATTACGAATTTTTTGGAAATTTTTGTTAATAATAATAAATTTGTTTTCGATTAAATTTATTTGGATTAGTTTTGATTAAAAAAATTAGAAAGTGAAGATTTTAATTAGATAGATTTTTGAAATATAACGGGTTTGCAGCATTCTTCCTACTTTAACAATTTCGAGGACGAAATTATTTTAAGGAGGAAGGAAAGTAACGACCCAATTTTTTTTTAAACATTTAATTTAATATTTAATTTTTGTTTTAAGTATTGATTTGAATTTTAAATGGTTTGAAACTAATAAATTTGCATAATTTATTTGTTTAAATAATATAGATAATAATTTAATTTTGAAATAGTCGAAATTGGCTGAATTTGCGCTGTTATATGATTTGGTAATGTAAGAGGATTTATTTATGTTAGATTTAATTTTTATTTACGATTTTTCTTATTAAGCGCTGTTTAAAAGTTTAAATTATAATTTTAATTATATAACGAACTGCAGCGGCGCGGTAGTTCGTAATATAGCGTTTTGAACTTCAATTGGTTATACAGGATGCAAAACAAGTCGGATTTTTCGAAACAAGAAACGTCTTAATCTGTTTGACAATAATTTTCTAATAAAGCAGAAAAATCGAGTTTTCATAGTGTAGATTTTATTTTATGGCCACATCAAATTTTCAAATAGTCGCTATGGAATTTGATTATATATTATAGCGATTTATTTTATAGAAATAAAGGGTTTTTAATTTATTTAATATCATTTTGGCTTGGATTTCTATCAGGATTATTTTATTTTGAGAATATAGGAAATTCTGCTCGGGTATGGCCAATTATAATATTTTTTATATTATTATATTGAGGTATTTTAAAATTGGTTTATTTTAATTCAAATTGGACCTTTTTAAAGGGAGTTTATTCAAACAATCTCCATTTTCAGCGAAACAAATTTTATTGGGACCGTAACAGCAAATTATTGTTATATTTCAAGTTTCACGCCAAAAGGAGTTATTCTGTGAGCGTGGAAAAATAGAATGTAAATAAATCGACCATTTTGATTCGAACGAACACTATTTTTGCAAACGGATTCGGAATTCGACGAAACAAGGTTCAATGGGACCGTAACGCCGAATTTTACGATGCAGTCCATTCTCGTGACGATTGGAGTCGTGTGTGATCACAGTAATCAATAAACAATGTCTGGAATTGCGATAGGTATGAATAAAAATTGTCGGTCACATCAAATAAATATCTTCAGTCAAATTACAAATAAAATAAATAAAATAATATAATAAAAAATATTATTATTTTTCCTATAAATTAAACCACCGTGACACTTCCTCCATACCCAAATTTGCTTTTCTCCATCTCGTCCATTTTCCTTCATCAAAATCGTTTCTTCCAGTAAAAGCACTTCACTTTTATATTTAAAAACAACTCCATTAAATTTCTATAAATTCCAAGAATTTTATGGATGGAAGGCTGCTTGAATAAGCTTCAATTTGAGGTGTTTACTGTGTGGTGCGATCTGTATTTTAGGGACTCTTTTATTTTGAATGGTGGAGCTAAAAACCAGCAGCGGTTTTGCCTCGATTCTGGTGAACCTAGGAGGAGTTGTGCCAAGCTAATTTAGGCGAAGATAGGGGAAGTCAGACGGTCAGTTTGGTGGTGGTAGGGCAGTCGTCGGTGAGGTGTGGTCGGAGAATAGAGGAGTTGAATAGAGTGGGTTGCTGTGTTGTTTTCTGGTATTGGGTTCAGTCTTTTGAGTCGTGTGGGGTCTGTGGTCTGCCGGAAGGGACGAGACCAGGGTGAGGTGATAGCTGGGGAGGAGGCAGTTGCTGTAGTAGCGGATTGGTGGGGTCCGGTTCTGGGGTTGGCCGAAGGTGAAGGTTTGAAGGGAGCGGTTTACTGTGTGAAATGGGTTCGGGTCATTGGGTTATGACGAGGCTATGGGGCACCGCAGCAGGCGAGGTCAGCCTCAAGTGGAAGCTCGCACGGTGGAGAGTCGGAATTGAGGGCCACGGTAACCAGGAGTTCGTCAACAGCGGTGTGAGTTCGGTGGAAGGAGGCCATTGGGTTTTGTGTTTGGTGAAGACAGGCTTGGGTAAATTGAAGAAGACGGGTTGTTTTTTGGGAAACTGCATTTAAGTGTCTGATGACGTGACTTAACCGTTAATCAAGTCAAAACAGATTGAAGTTCCAATCTGAAGGAGGACTGTTAGACCAAAAAATGGTTCTAACACCCAAATTGATTAAAAGCAAAAATGAAACGAGATCAAAAATATAAATGAACACACAGGATTTATAGTGTTTCGGCGAAGAAATGCCTACGTCCACTTGTCTTTCACTATATTCAATGATTCAGTTGCAAATACAATGAAATATTCACTTGATTTCTCTCACAACTCACTTACAATCACTCAATTGACTAAAAACAAATAATGAAAGAAGATTTGGATTCTCCGGGAGTGCTGAAATTCGGGTTATGAAGGTGGTTGGATTCTCAAAGTGCCAGAAAAAAAAGATCCTTTTCTTTGTCTCCAGACGGGGTATTTATAGGCGTGAATTTGCTCAGAACCCGATCCGGATCGGAGCCACGTGTCATCCATCCCATCAGCCTCGGGTTCGGATGGATTTCTATGTTGACAACGCATCAGAGTAATGGACGTTGTGGGCAGGAACTGGTCATAGCCGATCCGGATATCCAGGCGCTCATGCAGGGGAGTGATGTGGAAAATGGGTTCGGATCGGAAGAGTAGGCTCCAGGGGTTAGGATCGGTATCTCCGCTCCGAACAGGATTAAGTGAGGACCAATTCTCTCTTCTTTTTACTCTGCTCCGCTCCGCTCAGACCTATCTCTGTAGCAATTGGGTGGCTTTCCGATCTGACTGGAAGTAGATTCCCCTCCGACCCGAATAGCTGTGCTTCTTTAATTCCAAGAGTAATAGTTCACCGATCCGAATAGCAGACTTTACCCTATCCGAACCGCTATCCTGCTCCGATCCGACCCGCTTCAGAGTTTTTCAAGTTCTTCAATATTTCATATCTTGACTTTGTGTTGCCCAGTTCACAAAGTGGGCTAACATTTTGCCCCCTCAAAGGATGCTTCTGTTGGAGACGGAGCATTCTTTGACTATCAATGCACAGCGCTCTTCGAGGTAATTTCTTTTTTTGATTTTCCTTGTGTTTTCCTCTTTTTCTTCAAATTTCAATTCAGTTCGTCGCTGAGCTAAAGGACTCGGTTCGGTTCGGTTTCCGATCCGAACAGACCCCTTTTCCTTTCTATTTTCCACTGGACTATTGGGCCAAGCTTCGCTTCTGGGCTGTCCATCCGATCCGAATGGGGGTCCTTCTATTGGGCTGCCGATCCGAATGGGGAGACGAATAGACACCCTACTCCTCTATATAAACCGATTCTTCATCCCTCTCTCACTCTTACTATTTTACTCCCGAGTTCTGCAAAGCGAGAAAGAAAGAAAAACATCTAACTCCTGAAGCACCCAAATTTCTTTTAACTCTCAACGCAACTTTATTGGTAGGTTTTGAAACTTTGAACAATCCTTTTTCTAATTATTCCCGATTCGAATTTGTAGACGATTAGGATGAGTTGAGCATGAAATTCTGATGAACTTTGCCGCCATGACCCTCCCTCGTCATCATCACCAATAAACTTGTCGTCGTCTCGAGATTGGAACGCAGGAGATGACAATCCGTTGTTAAGTGCACCATCGTAGAATTGTTTGGCTTCGAGTTGGGTGAATGGCACGAGATTGGCCTCGGAATTGGATAGGGAAGAAAGAGGGTGAAGGAAAAGAAGAAGATGATGGAGAATCGGTTCGGTTCGGAAGGATATGGAAGGTGAAAAACAAAGGAAGAAGGAAGGAAATTCAGGAGGTCGGATTGGGTCGGGGTGAGCAAAGAAAGAAAAAAGAAATGAAATCTAGGAGATCGGATCGGGTCGGAGCAAGCACTTAAGACAGGAGGGAAGGAGCCTCCCTAACCGGATCGGATCGGATCGTAAAATGATGGAAGAGAAATATAACTACATGATCCGATCCGAACCGTTAGGGGACTTTGCCTCCGATCCGATCCGACTTCAATTTCTGAGCTTCAATAAGATTTCCAAGCCTAAGGTCACGCCCCCGATCCGATCCCAATGAATGAATCCGAACCGAACCGAAGCACAGTCTATCTTAACGCATAAAAACTCGTCTAACTGGCCTAATCGACCTTCGACATAATCTTCATTTTTATGGACAGTTAGGATAGTGCCTTGCGAACGTAACTGGACATCAAGAATTACTTCCACTCTTTATATCTTGCCAAACTTTTTCGTCGCACTTTTAAACATTTACTTTGCACTTTCCGTATACACTGTTCACACTTTAGTTTGCACACACGCACGGGGGGATACGGGCTAATTTGCTCTAATTTGTGCTATTGCTTCTTCAATAGTTCTATGACCATGAGACCCAGACGCTCTTCCAGACTAGCTGAGAGGAAAGAAGCCCCGGAAACCTCTAACAAAATCACTCTCGAGGACATATCTTCTCCGTCGGATCCAGAATGGGACAATGAGGGTCCAGACTACGGGGTTGGAAATCGGGAAAGCAACGAGGTGTCTTCAGAGAATGAAGTTTCTCTGGGTTTTGAGGAGGAAGGAGGGATTGGTGACGATCGAGCTCCCGATGAATTTGAATCGGCCATTATATTGGAATCACCTCCAGATTCCGTTGAATCAACAATCGACAACGATCGACTTATCCGAATTTGCTTAAAGTACGGGATAATGAAAAGGGACACTCTAGTGCCTTCAAGCTCTGATCGTCCCCACAACCCTCAAGAAGGATATATGGCAGTCACTCGGTTGATGTGTATGGTCGGCGCTATCCCTCCATTCTCTCCCTTCATCGTTGACTTTTTAAGACAAATGCGGATTGCCTCCATGCAGCTGCATCCCAATTCGTATGCCTACTTGCACACTTTGTACATAGCATATCGTGAAATCTTAGGCATAGAGCTCACGTTCGATGACGTTCACTTCTTCTATAACTTCAAGCATCGGACTCGAGAGACTCCATCTTTCTGCTATTTTGAGTCAGTTCCAAGAAGGAAGATAATCTCGGCACCATTCAGCAGTAAAGCTGGAGATTCTAGACTGGAATGGTTCTATGTGAAGCGACAGCCCGGATGTGCCAGGAGGTGAACAAAATCAAGTAAAGCACTGACTTTCTAAATCCGGGCTCTATACACTTGGATCATCACCTTAACTTGTTTTCTTTTTTGTTTGCAGTCGACAATCCCAAACAAATATCAGATCAAGTGTTCTTTGACCGGATGCACCAACTTCTTAATGGCGATCAGAAATTCTTGACCATCGATGAAGTCCTTAAAGACGAATATCTTCACTTTCATGGGTTGTTATCCGTTTTTCGTAGCATTGGTCATGGGACGGCTCCATATGTATATATTCCTCCAGTGGAGGTAGTCCCAGAGACAGGAGAAGGCTCGGGAGTTCCTACAGTGCCTCTTCAAACTTCACCTTCTCCATCTTCTACACAAGATGACGAATTGGCTAACCTGGCCAAAAAGCATCGTGAAGGATATACTGCCCCTGAGGAGGCTACTTCTCTGGAAAAGTCAACATCCTCCCAAGAGTCGCCACTTAATGCTTCCGAGGGGGATGTCCCTAGCACTGATGACCAAATATTTCAGGGTTTGGGGGATCTCCCCTTACCTGAAACTATATACACTTCAGAGGATTTTAGGAAGGATCCTTTAGTCTTCACCTCTTCTGAAGAGACCACTCCTGCTAAGGCCAAAGAGCCTGCCCGTACTAGTCTAGCTTCAGACTCGGGTTGGTTGGGGGGAAACACACCACTTAGGACACACTTTATACAACAGCATTAGCATTTATTGCACTTCTTTCTCTGTGAATCCATTGATTCTAAATTTTATTTGTCTTATTGTGCAGGTACGATGTCTCGATCTTACTATGATATCAGGAAGCTTCGCCGCAGCATGTCTAATCCACCTCAGGATATCGAGTATGATCGCCGCGATGATCGCGGAAGGGAAGAGAGAAAGCCTTATGAACCCTATCGCTCTCGAACCTCACGCTCTCGCTCTCCCGTTCGATCAGACCAAGAGAAATATAAAGGTTATCAAAGTCGTAGGGAAGAGGACAGGCCACAATCGAAAGACTCCACCTCTTCCCACGAAAAGCGCAGAAGAGAGAAGAGTCCTCCAAAAGATACTGAGTCTCAAAGTAAACGCAAGGTCCCTGCCACTAAACGGCCTAGGACAGATAAAGCAACTATAGAATCCTCCACACACAGGGATTCTGAATTGACGATCCCTGCTCCCCCACCACTAGATGCGGGAACTGCGATCAGGCGGGCGTATTTGAAGGATTTCCCGAACATTACTTCGAGACTTTGACTTTTTTACCTGCCCTCGAACCTATTTCTTCTAAGTGGGAAGATGAGGCCAAAGCTAAGATCGATGCGGTGGAAAAACAGTATTCTGAGATGTTTAAATATTCATGCAACCTTTCCAGAATCATCCGCACTCTAATCACAAATACCGACTCAATGCAAAAGACCGCGGAGGAGGATGCCAAGGCCTTAAAAGCTCTAGGAAAAGATTTGGAAGACACTCAAGCTCAGCTAGCTGTCGCTCAAAGGGACGCTTCTAACTTCAAACAACAATTTGAGGACATGCAAAAATGTTATCATGACTTTCTTGAATCTCACACTCAAGAGCGTTCTGAGTTAAAAAAGCAAGCTGATGAGGCTAAGTCGGAAGCTGCTAAGACACGCCTTGCTTATGCTGACCTCGAACGGAAAAATGCCGAGTTAGCAAAGAGGAGTGCTGAACTAGAAAAGAAGAATGATGACTTGGCTTCAAAGCTATTGGAGGCAGAGAACAGAGCTGCCCTGGCTGAGGGCAATGTGGAGTGTGCTATCAAATCTGCGGAGGAAGCCCGCAAACAACTGTCAGAGGCGGAGGCTGATATTCAGGGTTTCGGCGAATTAATGATTGAATTCTTCGCACATATCATCCATCGCCGAAACATTTCTTGGATCGAGGATTATCCATCCACTCTAATTCAAGTATGGAATCAGATTGTTGAGTGGGAAAAAGAGGAGCTCAAAGTCGATTCTATCGATGAGGATAAGCTTATGGAAAAATACTTGAGGGATGATGAGCCAGAACGCCTAGCTGAAGGGCGCCGCCTCATCGCTGAGGCTATGGAAGAAGAGAGGAGGAGGATTAAACAGAAAAACATTCCCGAGACTGGTTCCTCTTCTGCTGCCCCCGCGACTTCGGAAGTAGAGGGGTATGATCCTGAAAATCCGGGAATTCCCCGAACAACTCTGCTATCCCCTATTCCTGAAACAGCATCAGAGGTAGTAGTCACCCCTGCCGAGAAGTCTTCGGAAGGTATCCCTACCTTTTCTCCTCAATTTGTCAAGGCTATTTCAACCTTTCGCCACATGATTGAGCAATCGATGAAAACCCATTATTTTCGCCTGAGTTGATAACTGTTGCTTCTCATTCTGTAGGTATTGAGCCATCCGGGAAGACAGATGTGACTCAGGGAGCCACCGCTGGGGTAGAGCCTACGGAAAAGGCAAAAGGAGGGGAGGACAAAGCTGCTCCTATAGACTTGGGAGAAAGAAGTGAGCCGACTAAGGCCGACGCTCCCCATGATGAAGAAATGATAGCAGCTTTAAAGGATGATGGCGGTGACGGAGGTCATGAGGAGGAACCAGAAGTTGCAATAGTCGGGGAGTCAAAAAATGCTAATGATGTTACTTTGGCTGCAATGAAAGCCGATCAAGACAGACGCTTGCAATTAAAAGCCGAAGAACTAGACCCTGAAGCCCTCAAGCCCCTCGCAGTTGTGGATGCGGGATCAAGGTTAGTTGTTAAGCTCTCAACTAGGTCTATTACAGAGGAACTCGCTAAAAAATCTTCTCTTGATTCCAGCGCTCCGCCCTCCGGGAAGAAGTCTACCGGTTCCAGCACCGCATCTCCGGGAAAGAAGAAATCAAAACGAATCTTGACAGAGGCCGAGAAAGAAGCAAAGGATGCAGAGAAAGCTGCCAAGAAGTCCAAGGCTCACCCAAAATCTAAATAGTGGATTGCCTTGTGTCGTTTTAGCATTTGGTGAACCAACAATTGCTGCTACAAGAGCGGCTCCTGCGCTTTCTTTTTTTTAGCTATTTTCCTGTACAAATTCATTCATTTGTAAATAAAATATAACTCATTTTCTGCAATGTCTGTTTGTCAGTAGTTCTGCACTTATGTAAAAATGCATGTCTTACTATAGTTATGAAATGAAGTTACGGAGGGGGGAAATATGCGTATACATATATGCCCCCAGTCAATTCTCACAAATTATTTAATGCTTAATCAAGCAATCTGAATGCTCCCGATTTTCTGATGGGATAGCACTTCCTGTGTCGTCAGTACCTGTCGTTTTTTCTGGCATTTCTTTTATACTCTCTCTCTTTCTCTTGAGAGTTAGTGTTCGAGCTCAGCATTCTATTCATTCCCCGGTTTTTTAGTGGGGAAGGATTTCTTTCTCAGCGCTCAGTTGGAGACGCTTTTATACTCTCTCTCTCTCTGGAGAGTTAGAGTTAGGGGAAGGATTTCTTTTTCAGCGCTCAGTCGGAGACGCTTTTATACTCTCTCTCTCTCTCTGGAGAGTTAGAGTTAAGAATGTCGTTTTCTCATTCTTTTACGTCTTGTCGCACAAATAGTCGTTGTGCTTTTTTGTATTTTTAAACTGTCTTCAACCTTTTCAGGTTTTGAATCATCCTGTATTCCATAATCACAACAGAATAATCGATGAATGTATATATGTAATGCATAAAAGTAAATAACACACAATATTTTTATAGTGGTTCGGCTAAGTCGTAGCCTACATCCACTTTATATTCCTTTATTCATATCGTCAGATTTTCCCAAGACAAGTCGTGCCTTATTACAGAGTTCATAAGAAAAATAACAAAGAGTACAGCATTTCTAATCCAAATATCGCATTAAGTGTTGGGCATTCCATGCTCTAGGGACTTCTTCGCCATCTACGGTCGTTAACTTGAAGGTTCCTTTTTCAAGTTTCCGTTGGATGACAAAGGGTCCTTCCCACTTTGGACCGAGGTGAGGAAGGGATGGAAAGACTCTCTTTAGCACCAAATCTCCTGGTTCAAAAGTCCTGAGGCGAACTTTTTTGTCGTGATAGCGTGCCATCTGACGTCGATGTCTTGCCGCACGCAAATCTGCTTCGTCCCTTTTTTCTTCGACTTCATCAAGAGACTCAAGTAAAAGCGCCCGATTCGTCATCGGGTCATAATATGTCACCCTGTGGGAAGGAACTTCCAGTTCAACTGGAATTACTGCTTCTGAGCCAAAGGAGAGAGAGAAAGGGGTGTGACCGGTGGCCGTCTTAAATGTTGTTCGATATGCCCACAAAGCTAGGGGCAATTCGTCAACCCATTTTGCCTTTACACGCTCTAACCGTTTCTTGAGGATGGATTTTATTACTTTGTTTATTGCCTCTACTTGCCCGTTCGACTGCGGATAGGTAACTGCAGTATATCGCTTGTCAATCTTATACTTCTGGCAGAAATTTCTGAATTCCGTACTATCAAATTGGGTTCCGTTGTCAGTTATAATCGTCCTTGGGATCCCGAATCGGCATATAATATTTCTGACCACGAAACTTATCACCTTTCTTGCCGTGATCTTGGTCAAGGGCTCAGCTTCCACCCACTTCGTAAAATAGTCCACGGCCACTATTGCATATTTCGCTCCTCCTTTAGCAATCGGTAGAACTCCAATGATATCAATTCCCCATGTGGCAAATGGCCAAGGACTCACCATTTATTTAAGTTGGGTCGACGGTGCTCTGGGGATTTTGGCGAATCTCTGGCACTTATCGCAGCGTCGTGAATAATCAGCTGCATCTTTATTAATTGTGGGCCAGAAGTATCCGTATCGCAATATCTTTTTTGCTAAAGTCTGACCTCCTGTATGATCTCCACACTCACCTTCGTGCACTTCTCTCAGTACACGCTTGATGTCGTCGTGTGCTATACATCGTAACAGGGGCATAGAAAATCCTTGCCTATAAAGAGTATCATCTTGCATGACATATCTGGTAGCCTTGCGAACTATAGCCCTTTTCTCACTCTTCTTTGACGGGAGTGTTCCATCCTTAAGGAAGTTCTTAATTGGGGTCATCCACGACTCCTTCTCCGGTTCCGCTTCAAAAGCGAACTCAATTTCCATTGACTCAAAGCTTGGCGATTCCAACGTTTCAATTGGAATTATTTCGGTCTCTTCTGGATTGTCGGAACTAGCCAGCTTTGCCAGCCTATCCGCCTTCTGGTTTTCAGCTCTTGGGATATGTGTTATGTTGTACCGCTCCAAGCTACTCAATAGCTCTCTCATTTTCTTGAGGTAGGCGATAAGTCGAGGTCCCCGAGCCATAAACTCCTCTCGTACTTGGCAAACAACGATTTTAGAGTCACAGAATATGTCCAACGTTTTTATTCCGAGGTCTTTAGCAAGCTTCAGCCCGGCAATCACGGCTTCATATTCAGAGTCATTGTTAGTCGCCGAAAATTCTAATCGTAGAGCGTAATACAACGACCGTCCTTCAGGAGTGACTAAGACGATTCCAGCTCCGGACCTTCGGTCGTTCTTGGTTCCATCTGTATATAGCTTCCACGGATCTATCTTTAACTCATCCTCGGACTTAACCACTCTGTCATCGATTACATCCTCCTCTGGGATGGTAAACTCCGCTATAAAGTCTGCCAGAGCTTGCCCCCTGATCGACCTTCGTGGTTGAAAATTTAAATCAAACTGACTTAATTCTATATTCCATTTGATCAACCTTCCCGATGCTTCGGGTCTCTGCAACACCTGCCTTAGGGGCTGGTCTGTGTATATGGTTATGGGATGAGCTTGGAAATAGTGACGAAGTTTTCGGGATGCGATTAGGAGGCTGTAAGCGAGCTTCTCAATCTTTGGGTATTTGCGTTCTGCCGCTGCTAATTTCTTGCTTACATAATACACTGGCCTTTGTACTTTGTCTTCTTCTCGAACCAGAGTTGTGCTAACGGCGTGAGCCGAGACTGCCAAGTAAACAAACAATTCTTCGTGATCCACTGGCTTTGACAAAATCGGCGGTTTCTCTAGCAGTTCCAATAAATTTCGAAAGGCCTCAACACAGTCCGGAGTCCACTCAAAGTTCTTCTTTCCCCTTTTAATCAAATCAAAAAACGGAACGCACTTGTCTGTAGCTTTGGAGATGAATCTACTCAACGCGGCTACTTTCCCTGCAAGACTTTGGACATCTTTAATTCTCCTCGGCTCTTCAATGTTTCTAATCGCTGCTATTTGGCTAGGATTGATTTCAATTCCTCGGGAGCTCACAATGAAGCCTAGGAACTTTCCCGATGCCACTCCAAATGAGCATTTCAGAGGATTCAACTTCATCCGGTACTTTCGCAGGATACCAAACATTTCCGCCAAGTCTTGCGTATGGCTGGAGTACTGTTTCGATTTAACAAGCATATCATCCACATAAACTTCCATAGTCTTCCCTATTTGATTATAAAACATTCTGTTCACCAAGCGCTGATAAGTGGCTCCGGCGTTTTTCAATCCGAATGGCATTACGACATAACAATATAATCCCAAATTCGTAATGAAGCTCGTATGTTCTTGATCTGGCACATGCATAGGAATTTGATTATATCCGGAATATGCGTCCATGAAAGAGAGAAGTTCATGACCTGCTGTCGAATCTACAAGCTGGTCAATCCTGGGAAGTGGGAAACTATCTTTTGGGCAAGCTTTGTTCAGATCTGAAAAATCGATGCAAGTCCGCCACTTTCCATTCGGCTTCTTTACCAAGACGGGATTCGATATCCAGTCGGGATATGTCGAATCTCGAATAAATCCATTCTGCTTCAGCTTCTCCACTTCCTCTTTGAGAGCAGCCGACCTCTCTGGGCCCAGCATGCGTCTCTTTTGCTTCACAGGTGGATGTTTCGGGTTTACATTCAATTTGTGACTTATAATGGATGGTGATATCCCACACATGTCAGCGTGGGTCCAGGCAAACACGTCCAAGTTTGCCTTCAAGAAGTCCGTTAGTTCTTTGGCTCGACGTGGATCCAATTGAGAACCAATCTTCAAAACTTTTGTCGGATTAGCTTCATCAATGGGAATTTCCACTGTCGCTTCATTAGGAGTTGCATTCCTAGCCTCTGGTTCCTCGTCTTTTCTGGGATCCAGGTCTTCAGGCGTTCCTTTGGGCAACTCCTTCGGGGTCAATCTCTCTAATTGCTATGCCGAGCCCCCCTTTGAGGGAGACGAGGCATCTTTACTCTCGATGTTAAGTCCTTTCATCAACATCTTTAATTCGGCCACATAGCAGGCCCGTCCGGAAACTTGATCCCCTCTCATTACTCCAGTTCCGGCTTCGGTCGGGAACTTAAGCAATAAACACCAAGGGGCGATACAAGCTCTGAATTCAGCAAGGGCAGGCCTCCCCAAAAATGCATTATAAGGCGAATCTACGTCCAATACTACGAACTGAAGCATTCGCACTCTTCTGCGTTCTCCATGCCCCAAGGTCACGGGCAATTCTATGTATCCCATGGGGGCTGTTGACGCCCCATTGAAGCCTCTGATCCATCCTTCACATGGCTTCAAATCCTCAGATTCCAGCTTCATCTGATCGAATGACTTTTTAAACAAAATATTGACGGAACTTCCGTTGTCTACTAACACCTTATGAACCAAGGCCGGCCCAATGGTGGTAGTAATGACCAACGGATCATCAGTGGGTGATTGAATCCCAGTATTATCTCTGCTGCGGAATACCACGTCGTCAAACATGGTCTTCTGTTGTTTTATGGGGGCGATATCTTCCAAATCATCACCTTCATTCACATCTACGTGTTTGGCAGCATTTACATATTGATCCATTGCCCTAAAGCTACGGATTGCTGGGTGAGGCCCACCCACTATGGAGTTGATAACAATTCCCTTGCCTTTCTGCTGCGCTGTAGGCTTGGGAGCAGGTAGAATCTGTTTTGGAGCCTGCTCTCCTTGCCCCCTGTCCCTCGGGGCAACCTTGTACTCATCCATCTTCCCTTCACGCAGCAGCTTCTCAATCACATCTCTCAAATGCCGGCATTCATTGGTTAAATGCCCATGAGTTCCATGAAACAAACAAAACTTCCCTGTCGCCATTTCTTTCTCGGTCGAATCACGAGGTGGCGGTCTTTTATACTGCAAAACGTTGTACGTATCCAGGTAAATATTCTCCAGGGTGTCGTTCAATGGTGTATAATTCTCGTAGGTCTGGAATCGGGGTCTTTTGTTAGGATCACTTCCCCTATTTCTATTTCTTCTGTTTCCGTTCGCATTACGGTTATTGTTGTTGCCCCCGTTTCCAGCATTGTTGTTTCCACCCTTGTTTCCCACATTTACTTCAACCTTGCCGGAACTTTCCCCAGACTGTTTCACGGCGACGTTACTCTGCACATTTTCTTTTGAAGCCGCCTCAGACTTTCTCTTTCGGTTTGCCCTGGCCTCCTCTCGCCTTAAATAAATATCGGCTTTTTCATAGAATATCTCTCTTGTGGAGGGTGTCTTCCCAGAAAGGTAATCTCCGAACTCAGATTCAGGATCGACTCCTTCCTTTAATGCCATCAGAATGGTGGGCTCATGCAGGTCACTAACCTCAGTCACGGCTAAGTTAAAACGGTCAAGATATGCCCTCAAAGACTCTCCTGGTGCCTGCTTGATTCTTGATAATTCAATAACACTTTTGGACTTTCGGGCATGGAGTCGGAACTGATTCATAAAACGTTCGCTCAGTTCCCTGTAATTCGAAATCGAACGAGGGGGAAGTCGGGTAAACCAGAACAGCGCCACATCTTCTAAATAGATTGGGAATGCTTTGCACTTCACTTCATCAGGGGCAGCAGCAGCATTCATGAGCCACGAGTATCGCATCAAATGCTGTCCCGGATCAGTTCTCCCGTTGTACTTGTCCATCTGGGGCAGGTTAAAACGCCGGGGAAACTGGAAGTCTAGGATATCGTCGGTGAAAGGAGTATGGCTTCGCTCAATGCCATAATCTTCATTTGTATAGTTCCGGCTTTCGGACATGATCTGGCGCACCATTGCCTGTACATCAGCATTAGTTAGGGGCCGTTCAGGTTCCCTGGCCCTAGTATACGGATTCCTTCTGGGCTCTTGTTCAGGAGATGCCCTTCTTCTTCGAGCTGCTTCTGCTCTATTTCGTTCCCTACGCTCCCGGTCGATCTCGGGAGGAGGGGACTGGAGCCTTTGCCCCCGAGAGGGGTCATTGTTTCCTAGTGCTCGTGCAATATCCTCACGAGACCCCAAAGATCCAAATGTCAGCTGCTCCACATTCTGAGGTCGTTCGAGTGGCCTTCGTTCACGGGGCCGCTCTTCCTCGGAAGATGAAGACAGATCCACTGGGGTGTGACGAAGATCCACTGGGGTGTGACGAACCGGTGATGGGGTTCTCTGTCGACGGAGTTCGCTAATCTCCCTACTCATGAGCCTCATATTTTCCTGCATCATGAGATTAGTGCTCTCGTGGACTTTCATAGCCTCCCTAGTACTCTCGAGCATGTCAAGTAAGCGCGAGAAATCTCCTTGAGTAATGGGCGCAGATGGATTGACCTGATCACTGACCCTGGTGGCTGGAATCGGAGCATTCGTAGGGACTCGAGTAGAGGTTCCAACATCACCAAGTGTCGGATCGGATCGGAGATAGGAGGTCGGGTCGGTTCGGAGCTGGGGAGTCTGGTCGGGTCGGTACATGGCAAGCTGCTCGGGTCGGTTCAGATTGGGGGAATGCACTGCTTCAGAATCTCCTACCCGGATCGGATCGGAGCTTTCCCCCTGAAGACGGTTCGGATTTCCTGCATTGGTTCGTCCTGCTGCTGAACTCTGCCCACGAGACCTTGTTACAACCGCATTTTGCTGATCTTCACCAGCTCCATTTCCTCGACCAGATTGAACTTCTTTGCCTTTTCCTTTGGCCATGATTCTTCGACAATCACTTCAACAAATATCCAAGGGCGTTGAAACTTGAGGATTAACTTCTTTGAACTCAACGGTCCAAAAAGTAGAACGATAATCCCGAAAAACAAAGAATTCAGATGAGTTCTCAGTGAAAGCACCAAAATGTTAGACCAAAAAATGGTTCTAACACCCAAATTGATTAAAAGCAAAAATGAAACGAGATCAAAAATATAAATGAACACACAGGATTTATAGTGGTTCGGCGAAGAAATGCCTACGTCCACTTGTCTTTCACTATATTCAATGATTCAGTTGCAAATACAATGAAATATTCACTTGATTTCTCTCACAACTCCCTTACAATCACTCAATTGACTAAAAACAAATAATGAAAGAAGATTTGGATTCTCCGGGAGTGCTGAAATTCGGGTTATGAAGGTGGTTGGATTCTCAAAGTACCAGAAAAAAGGATCCTTTTCTTTGTCTCCAGACGGGGTATTTATAGGTGTGAATTTGCTCAGAACCCGATCCGGATCGGAGCCACGTGTCATCCATCCCATCAGCCTCGGGTTCGGATGGATTTCTATGTTGACAACGCATCAGAGTAATGGACGTTGTGGGCAGGAACTGGTCATAGCCGATCCGGATATCCAGGCGCTCATGCAGGGGAGTGATGTGGAAAATGGGTTCGGATCGGAAGAGTAGGCTCCAGGGGTTCGGATCGGTATCTCCTATCCGAACAGGATTAAGTGAGGACCAATTCTCTCTTCTTTTTACTCTGCTCCGCTCCGCTCCGACCTATCTCTGTAGCAATTGGGTGGCTTTCCGATCTGACTGGAAGTAGATTCCCCTCCGACCCGAATAGCTGTGCTTCTTTAATTCCAAGAGTAATAGTTCACCGATCCGAATAGCAGACTTTACCCTATCTGAACCGCTATCCTGCTCCGATCCGACCCGCTCCAGAGTTTTTCAAGTTCTTCAATATTTCATATCTTGACTTTGTGTTGCCCAGTTCACAAAGTGGGCTAACAAGGACAAAGAGGATAGTGATATTGGGTTTGAACGAGATGTGCAAGAGAAGCCGCGTGACCAATCATAGTAGTTAACGGTAATAATTAATTTATAAGCTAATTAATTATATTAATTAAAAGGAATTGATCTGATTAATTTATATAATATACATTGAACATTAGAAAATGTATAACTCGTTTGTTCACTATCAGAATTAGACGAAACTGGGGCCGACGGGTTCGTATCGACGGTGCCGACATATATGAACTGGAATGGATTGATTCAGGGGACGATAGTATTTTATGTAGTTTTAAACATCGGTTTGAAACTATATAAAACAACGCAACACCATCGAACATAAAAATTGGTGAGTAAATTCTCACACTTCTGAAATACTGCGATGTGTTAAATTCATATCATTAATATTTATCATTAACTGGCTGAATGGACGCTATGGATGCTATGGATGATTTTTATTTATTTATTGGTTGATTGTTTGTCTGCGTTATACTATACTTCTCATTTCATTTGTTAGTGATAAACGATATTATAAACTGTTGTGCAGGGAAGAACAGGTTGGAGGAATCCAACCGGATTCCTCAAATAAATGGTATATTATTTTTTGTTTCATGAATTGTTTATCCTAATTTATATCATATCATGTTTGGATATCAATGGTTGAATAAATATTAATTGTTGAATGTAAATTTAACAATTATCATGTTTTAAATCAATATGCAGTATTGATTGGGTAATTGGCAGTAGATGGTCTAAATCCATCGTTTTGAAACAGAAATTCGCTGAAGGCGAATTGATGTATTTTAAAGTTAAATTTTTTATGTTTAACTAAATCGAAATTTAAATTTTGATTTAGTTATTTAAATAACGAGTTTTTAAGTAAGACGATATTTATAACTTTGTTTATAAAAGGAATGTCAAAATAATTTATATAGTTTTGTTTCATAAAGAATTCGTATGTTAAGCGAATGGAAAATAATATAGAAAAATTATTTCCAAGGGAAAGATTAAATGAGGTTTATTTTAACGATTTGGTTATAAGAGCTAATTAACTTTAAGTAAATGTATTTAAGATGATTATAAAATAGCTTGTTATTTATAAAATAAACTATTATCATAATAATACAAACTAACATATTAAAGATGAAGTAACGCACTTCAGTTGATAAAATCAAGTATATAAGACATGTTAATAAAGGAATTTTTAAGCTAGAAGTTTGGTGATTAGGAAAAGGGTTTACTTAATCAAAGATTAAGTAGAAATAGATATGATTGAAAAAGGGATTTTTCAAATGTAAGAAATGTTTTTTAAAACCATATTAAAATAGAGATGCTTATCGATTTAAGTAAGAAAGTAAATAAAAGGATTTTATAATCAGAATTTCATAAAACAAGTCATAAAAGAAAATTTGGGTTTAAAACAAAGATTCTATTCGAGTGAGAAATAAAAGAGAAGAATTACAAAACATATAAATGGAAATACCTATTTAATTAATGAAGCAAATAAAAGGATTTTGGTTATAAAATCCAACCATTTGTTTGAGCGATGTAAAAAGGAACTTGGATAAAGTACTAGTAAACAAAATCCAAGTTGATAAGGAAAAGTGGATTTGAAGTTAAAACTGAGGCAAGGATTTTAAATACATATTATACTTAAGAATCAAATAAAGTAAAGGGCATCATCGAAGTGAAATTGGAAAGTTAAAAAGGGATGGTTAATGTTTGAATAAAAGAACATTAAAAAAAAGATTTACGGTTATAAATCCAAAGTTTGGATTATATAATGAAAAGAATTTGGAAAGGTTTTAGCGAAGGGATTAGTGTAATATAATCCAAGTTATGAATAGAATACTATATCGGAGTTTTAAAGCCAATGGTTAATATTTGGGTAAATGAATTACTTAAAGGTATATTAAATAAAATGGTGATGGCCGATTGAGATGTTCAAAAGAATGGATATGGTTCATAAACCATGGTTTAGATAAAAATAGGAAATAAGGCTTGATCGAGAATTTGAGTTTTTAGTTATGAACTTCTATCTACTCTTAATGAGAACGTTGTCGATTAAGGTCTGAGAGGTAAATAAAATACCCCAACTTGACCGACTTCACTATTATCGAGGAAAGGTATTAGTTTGTAACGGTAAAGGAGTTTGGAAAGGAGTCATTGTTGTCGTAAAGCATTTGAAATTCATTTACAAGTTTTAAAACGAAATGAAATAGAATAAGTTTTAAATTAAACAATGTACATTAACATTATTTAGACCGAGTTGCGACATATAGTTTAATTATACCTATAGGCTATTTATATAATACTATTTTCTAGAAAATAGAAATAACATGAGTAAAGTACATTTAATTGAAATAATAAATATTTATAGAAGGTTTATATAAATTTTGAAACAGAAATAAATATTTGGATTTTAGGTAGTTAAAGCCATTGAGTTTTAAATAAGAAAGCATGGGTCGTTTAACAGGGTTTTTACCACAAAGAATTGATAATGGGACTATATTAGTGAATTATTGATATATTAATATATGGACATTTCCAGAATTAAGGTAATACATGGGTGATGAAAATATAGCAATATTTTCGGAATTAAAAGAGAATAAAGTGAAGTGAGGATATACGAGAGGTGTTGTTGTCAAATGGCGAAACAATAGTTAAACTGAAAAGATATGTAAATGGGTCGACCTTAAATATATGGAATGTTTCCAATGATTCGATTAAGAGTTTGAAATGAATGATTTTAACAATGAGGACCTGAGCTGCCAAGATAACTGACAAAGTATTTCCAAAGGGATCGCGAACGTTGATTTCTTCAAACGTACTATAGTTGGTGACGAAGAGGGGCACTTCTCTTAGCTTAACTACTAGAGTCTTTTTGTGGATGTCAATTAGTGATATTTGATGGATCTGATGATGTGGCATTTAAAGTAAATGGTGGCCAGATGTTCCAAAAGTCGATGATAACCTCAAGCCTCATCAACCTGGAAATGACAAAAATCGGGCGGGCAGCATGGCTATGTGGGTCGCTCCCATTAGGTGTATAATCACCTATCTAGAGAAATCCATTTCCTTCTTGAATCTATTTCGATGTTGTCCCTTTTCGGGAAACGGTTGCAGATCGCAACCGTTGGTGATATACATTCGATACACTCAAGTGAAATAGATGGTCGGTCATGTGTGGGCCGGGTTGCAAGACGTTCTTGTTGAACCCAGTGTATTCGCCTCTAGAGATACACTATCGGCAGATGGTTCCATACCTTGTCATCGTCGGAATCCAATCTCCAATAAGCGCCCGCGGTTTTGATTGTATACTATATATATGGAGCATGAGATGCAAGCGTTCCGCTAGATTGCTATTTATGTGTGATTTGATAGACACTGTTATAATATCAGAATAATATTGTTTTCAAACTGTTTTGGGTTATAGTAAGTTAAAAACCGTCCGTATTTACGTATGGACTGGTCTTACTATTATCTTTTTCTTTCAAAAGGGATTTCTAAAGTTAAGCCGATTGTTGATGTGAGTTTAGCACTGAAAGTATTTCAGACTGATCCGGGTGTTTTTGCTTTGCTTCAAAATGTGCTCGGGTCAGACCGAACATATTTGACAGGTTAGTTTTCGCATGGAGTTTCAAAAGCCAGAAGCAGGAGGCTTCACCGTTAGTTAATCATAGTTATTCCGTTGTATCTGATTCATGTTGTACTCTGATGATTGGTATGTATACAAGATTTTTATTTGTATAAAGATATGATGTTATATTATATATTGTGTTCGTTCCGCTGTGAAATTCTGATGTGCTTCTTTCTTCCATTCTATTATTTCTTTCTCTCTCATCCTCTAATTTTTTTCTCTTAACATTCAGCTTTCCTGTGTAATTTGGATTGGCTATGGCAGTTAATTGTCGGCCTAAATTGTACTGAAAAGTGGGACATTACATTATCGCTGGAGGACATGGTAGATATGGTTGTCCATAAATATGTGTGTTAGAATATTCTACCCAGTATATTCATTATGAGAATAGAGAGCCTTGGTATAAATAATTTTAATCTTGAGTTTGAAAATTTACAAAATGTCGACTGGGTAATTGCGATTCACTTTCCTTTTCGAGGACGAAAAGTTTTAAGGGGTGAATGTAAATATCCAAAAAAAATTAACCAATTTAAAGTTGGAATTTTACCGCTCAATTTGAATTTGACATAAATATATATGGTTAAGAATATTTAATACTTTTGGTAATTTAAATGATAGATTTTATTTGAATTATAATTTTAACTGATGAGAATGATTATTAACATGTTTGGACATATTAATATTATTTGTCGTTCGATCGGATTTATCAAACCATAACATGAATTAGTAGCGTAAGTATTAAGTGTTGCCCTTAAGTTTTCATAGCATTTAAGGGAAAATGCAACCAAAAGTTAACTTTACACCTTAAGACAAGTGTATGGGCACTTGTCCTTATGCATGCCACCCTCCTTAATTTTACAAGTGTAAAGACACTTGTATTTTTGCATGAAAATTTTCAGGCATGCCTTCCACTTGCCCCCTAAGGTGTCACACTCTCTTTACTCCATTTTTCCTATAAATACTACCCTTCCTTTCACTTTTTCATTCATTCTCACTAATCTCTTGTCTTTCTTCCTCTCAAAGCTTAAAGCCATGGTTTCCATGGCATAAATCTTCCTCTTTTCCACCATTTTTCTTTCACCACCACCTTGCCAAAGTTCGTCATCCTCCTCCTCCTCTTATAATAGAGAGAGATTAGTATATATAATATATATATATATATATTGATGAAGTAGATGATACGCCAAAATACTGTCTGATGGTTCACTAAGCTAGGCTCGCCTACCATGAGGATAGGAAAGTTGTTTGGCGAGAACTACATAAACTTCTACACTAGTTTGCGATACAATAATTAGTGAAGAATTAGTTATAACTTGGATAGTTAACTAGTGTAATCAATTTGAACCGGTTACGAATGTTAATGGTTGACGTATGTTTGGATGATGGTTGCGTAGTTTAGAACACACATACTATTAAGCGTTAGTGTTATAACGCTTGTGCACAGTTATTATTTTGTTTAACAATGTTGATACTGGTTGCTATGGATGTTTACAATGGTTATTGATGTTGTTTTGCAGACACCATGGCATAACAATTATGGTATTACATTGGTAATCGGCAATTCTCCTTCGAAATTGGAAACGATGACAATTCGTGTATTCTAGTTACAAACTTTAAATGCTTGTAACTTTTGCAATTTAAATTGGATTTCCACAAAACGAGAAACGTTTGATTTCTTTCAATAAGAGCTTTATAATGAGCAAAAGCATATTTTAATTTTGAGTTATAATTTTCAAGTTATGTTTAAAACGGTTTTGGAAAAGATCGCTGTAAGAGCGGTTGTCAACCATAACTATAAACAACTATTATAAATGTTTTAAAAATATGGAAAAAATTTGTAAAATCATTATAAATTATTTAAAAGTATTTTGAATTGGAAAATTTTGTTTTCGGACAATATAAAGGTTGTTTTGATCAAGTTAGCCAGTATAACTATTTTGTAACGCTTTTGTAACACTTTTGGAACATTGTTGTAATGCTTTCGTTGAAAGCGATCTATTTTGAAGTTTTAATCCCGCTAACTATTTTCCGAACTATAATTAATCATTTTTAAATGATTTGTGGAATGATTTCAAAGGTTTAAAAGTATTGGAAAATATTCTATGGAATTTAAGTTGATTTATTCAATATTAAAATGGGTTTTTCAATTTTATATAATTGGATATGGTTGGAGATAAATCTTCGGATGTTTGATATCAATTTGGCAGATGATGACTCTTACTATTTGAGGAATTTAAACCGTAGTTCATCATTATTCCGCTTATAGTGTGAGTTGGATAAGGAGATTAATATGGAGGATAAGTTGATGTTATTTCTATCCAGATCTAATATCAAAAAGGTGGATAAATATTTTAATTAAGATACGAGTTTCTCAATTTGATTGAGATAAGTTGGATAGAAATATTCTTCGGACATTTGATATAAAATTTTGTGGTGTAAACGTATACTATTTGAGGAATTTGGAAGAAATTATAATTATATCGTTATTCCACTTATAGTATTCGTTGATTATGAGAATTGATAACGAATATAAGTAGATACAATTTCTGTGTAACCTATGTTCAATATCAGTTGATTTGGGTATTTTCATGAATCGTATCTTCAATAATATCATTCTTGAAACCCGATGAGATTGAGTTGTGGAAATTCATATCGTGGTTTGAGATTTAATCAAATCGTTGATTTGAAGAAATTAAAAATAAGGAATTGGGAAGGAAGTATAATATTTTAATTAAGATTAAAGAATTGAATGTTGGGAATTTATTTTAATTGGAAGCTATGGTTGAAATGTGGATTAAGGATTTTCGAAGGAAACTAGATTTCAATAACGAGTTATCAAACGGAAAATCAATTAAGGCTTTGAGGGTAAATTATCTTTGATTTAAGGGATGTGTTTCAAAAGAGAAAGACTAAATACGGATTTTGTAATAATTTGAGAATCGATTTAAAGAAGTTTAATTTGACAAAATCCAAGATGGAAGGAGATTTGGTTGAAAGCCTGTGTGTTCCATAATCGTGTTTTTACTTTCACTTATTATTTGGATAGTCGGGATCAGAATTATGTCCGAAAACCATTCCAAATAATAATACGATGTTATGGAATAATTGAAGACATTGGAGGCGACATTGAAGATCGGGACCCTTCATGTCGTAAGGGTGACTTGCTGAATGTGAAGGAATTTCAGATTCTTGTTTCATTAATACCCAGAATAGACATGTATGGATTGTGTATCTGACATTGTAATCGATTGTGTATCACTGACATCTGTAAATATATATTTGCTTGGTGGCGGAGAATTTATTCTCTTGCTTAACACCCTTCTCTAAGACATATAAACTTAGAGGTTATATATCGATAGAAATCAGTGATGCGTAGTGAATGGACAATGTGGCATACTTAAGTTATGTGATGAGCTACGGATGATCAAAGAATGGCTTATTTAAGCGTAGCTTTGTGTATATCGTGACCAGGACGAACATCATACCCTGGATTGATGGTAAACTGGTGGTCATATTTTTATGCTCGTTCCGTATGTTTGGTGCACCGGGATGTGATGATGAAAGGGTACTGCGAAGTCCCCAGTCTAGGACACTATTTGTTAGGTAATCTGATTCATGTATGGTGGGCTAGTATAATGGAGTCCGAGTCTGGACGTTATCCGCGAGTACTGGGATGATGCATGCAAGAAAGTTTGTGATCCCACGAATGATCTTTCGTACCAGGAACCATCATGTTGGAAACCCAATCTCCACTACGAGGCTGTACGGTTTTGATTGTATAGCCTACTGGTTACCGGTAGGATTTCGTTAGTATAATGGGATGGGGCATTATGCTGGCTAGGATTAATACATTTATTTGCAAAACGGTTTTCACACTATATAATAGTAGTAAAGTTTTTTCACGTATGAAGGCATTTTTGGTTATCATATGGAAAAACTCTCTAATCTAGTGTGCGCTTGCATTGTGTGATGTGGGACGAGCTTATGATAGCTTCATTTTTCAGAAAGTCATTACGAATTTTGATGCACGGTTATTCACATGGAGTAAACCCGTTCCACGTTAGTGGCGTGGTACGGTGAATTGCCCAACTTTAAAATAAACCCTAAAATCAAATGTTTGAGTTCTTACACCAGTCCCATGACGTAACTGGAGTTAATTGTTCCCACACCTAAGCTCTGGGTGCCCATAATTTTTACACGGGTATCTTAGCAGTTTTGTTCGCAGATTTAGCCTTGGAGTTGGTTGGAGCAGGATTCTGGTTTTAGCTGGAGCTATTATGTCTTGGAGCATTCGCATTCTTAAGTTGAGTTTAATATCTTTTCTGTTGTGTAATCGTTGTACTCTGATGTATCTCTTGTAACTTTGATGTAATGTTTTTGTAATGATAATAGGAAAGTTCTTTTCATTTTGTGCAAATTTGTAAGTACCCCTAACAATCCATCTTTGTGAACGATTTTAGTTGGTTTAATTACTGGCGAAAATGGGCAAAAAGTCGGGTCGTTACAGCTTTTCTGAAAGGAAGACATATCATGGACGAAAGTAAACTATTACCACAAAACGGAAAATCGCTTGTGTCATTCTAAAATTAGATTTCCCTAAGACTTTTAACTTAACTGACTGGAACTATATAACTATGTCTTAAAGGCTCTAGGATCAATAAATGTGGATTTCATGGTAGCATAATTCTAACAAGTAGTATGTCCAGTCAACAATGTTAAGTGCAGAAAAATTCAGCCAAAGATAGGTTTTGGACAAGAAGATCCATTGTCTACACTTATATTCAACCTTGCACTAGTGTTTCATAGAATTATTTCAGTTGCGCTTAAGAATAACATCATCCGTGAAGTTGGAAGTGGAGTTAGTTTGATCGGTGTGTTCATGTTGTAATATTATGATGATACCTTTTATTTTATTCCCCTCTTCCACATGATATTTTGTCACCAAGACTTACTTTTATATCACTTTAAGCTTATTTGAAGTCATAAAATTTACATCAACAAAAGATCAGTTTTAGTTCGTAAGGACTTTTCAAACTGCATGGTTGAAGCGACAAACTCCACAAATTATTGAACTATGACCTTCCCTTTTAAGTACTTAGGCATAATCGTAAGACACACCAAAGCTATCAAGGAAGGTTGGAAAACTATCATATTGATAAAAAAAAGATCGCCCTTCTAGAACTGCCTCTATTCAGAGGACGAAGCAATCCTTATTAACTCAGTATTATTGTAACACCCCACGTCCATTAATGTCACTCACTAAGGGAATGCATTAACTTCCATGGAGGTTATAAGTGAATATAGAACAGAAAAATTACAACAAGACAGATAATAAATAGTACTTGGAAATCTAAAACTTCATTTTATTGCAGCGCATGTTTGTTACATCATAAAACCATAGATCATAACCAAGTACAATATCCATCTTCATAAAAACAAAATACATAATCTCATTACATAAATAGCCATTAAAAAGATAACAAGCTGGACTTTACTTCAACGGTCCAAGCTTTCCAAAGAGAGATGAAGCAATTCAATCAAACTCCACTAGAGCTGGGCCCAACCTGAGGACCTGGAGGGGGAAAAAGGATAGAAATAGAGGGGGTCAGACATAAAGTCTGGCGAGTATGATAATTCTAACAATACTATTATCAAAATAACTAGACTAAGGCATAAGCTGGAAGACAAGTAAATGTCTATGAACTCTTATGAAGATAAAGATAGCGTTTAAGATAACGTTAAAGATAACGATAAAGGCACACCTAATTACTAACGAATGATTACTACACTGCACCGCACATTACTACACTGCACCACACCAGTCACCCTATTGTTTGATCCCACTTGCTTCACACAGAAACTTTATAAATAGCCTTACGTACCCCTAGCTGACTACATAGGTGCCGTCTGCCCCTATCTCCACTAGGTGTACCCCACTACCCACTTTCGATCGGCTCCCTACTCGTAGATACCCGTGCTGGCCCCATAGTGGGGTGTATCACTCCCCTAAAGTGGCAACCCGACACAACTTGAGAATGCACGGCTTATACCTACACGATGCAACAACGTCTTACCTACCAGCCCGGGTCCACACACGCATATGAAACCCGTTGGACTTGCATTGCCACCGCTCCCCGTTTTGGCCTCTTACAGTTAAACCCAGCATGCGTGTCCTCGACTTGGGTCGAGCCCACAAAGATACGTTTGGGATACTGGTCGAAATGGGCCCCCACAAGCTACCCACCTAAGCTTGTCACTAGTATATCCCACTTAACCCTCTTAGTCATGTTCATTTACATGTGTGTTTGGTTAAGTCTTACTAATCGTATTTCACATGCCACTAAGGGCACCCCCTAGATTCCTCGTGCCACCCAAGGCACCTACTTAACCCCCATGTCCCACCTTACATGTTTATCTGGTTAAGTATTTCTTAATTCATTCAGGCCATAACCTCATAAAGACCTCTCACATTAGACTGGCATTTATGGCAGCTGGATTTGCCGGGCGGGTCCGGGCAGTCTTACACAATAAAAGAGTCTAACCTCGTGTCTTTACAACCGTTATGCTTTAGTTTAGGCCTAGGACCTCTCACATTGGGCTGACATTTGTGACCACTGGATTTGCCGGGCGGGTCCGGGCAGGTTTACGTCACAAACGAGTCCAACCTCGTGTCCTAAGCATTGATTAACACTTAAAATCTTTTACCCCAGTTTTAATAATTCCCTATTCAAATTATTAATTAAGTCAACTTTTAATGATGTCCATAATTGACTCAATTATGGTCATCCACTTATGGCATGCAAAATCATATCAATTGCACCCCAACTTTTTAATATTAAATCCTTAATATTACCCCTACCCCGCGTTTATACGTTCGCTTATTCAACGCATAATATAGGCTAGACTTGTATAGTCTAACACCTAGCACAAAGATAAATTATCACAACATATAGACAATTAAAATAAATATAATCATAATAGGGGTGAAACTTGCATAAACTACACATGTTAAGGATCAAAAGGTGTCAACTTGTTAAATGTCTCAATTTATATGATATGATCATAGCCCAAATCTATACATAAACTTGCATATGGGGTTTTTAGGCAACATAATGATGGTGTGAACTAGCATAGGATATCACATATGTCATAGCATAATTCTAGATGTCATAATAGATGTCTTGGTATATGTTCATAACTTTTCTAATCAATCTAACTTGCATATGTGACTTGTCATATAGATCAACATAACCCAAACATGATGATTTAATTAATATGAACTAACTAGCATAGATGGTAACATCATGGCCTTTTTAACATGTATGATTCATCACAACTTAGCATAGAAACTTTCAACATACATAACATCATCATAGCATGATTTACAACATATAAGATATCATCATCACATAACATTGGATTTACAATATACATGATAGCAAAAGGGGTTTACAACAACATATATGATAATTCACATCATCTACTCATAATCCATTCATAACTCAACCTAATTAAAATGATAATAATCTTGTTAAGATCATCATACTCACAATTTAGAGAAGAAAAGAGAGAGTTTTGCTTTGCTTTAGGGTTAAGAGAATTAGAATTGAATTTGCTTTTCTTCTTTCTTAGTTGGCGGCGACTCCATTGATTTCCATGGCGATGGTATGACGGTAACTATTCTATTTTAATTAGGTTTAGGGTTAGCATTAGGATGTATTTATAGGTGTAGGAAGTTATTTAGGACCATTAAATTAACCCTGAACCATGAGAACCAATCAAATGCAAAATCTGCATTTGAGCGAATTGGCCCACGGGTTGACAGCCAAACACCCTGGATTAACCCCTAGTCGACCCAGCAGGGCTCGGGTCGACCTCAAAAATGGGCCGGTTCGGTTATTCCCCCTCCCAATTCGCTGTTTTGAACTTTTTCGCATATTTATTTATTTAATTTTTAATTTATATATATATATCAATATATATATATATTTCTCTGCGCAACCCATTTCACTTAATTCTTTTCTAAAAATTAAGTATACTTTGATTTGTGAATTTTAATGTTATAAAATTACGGGGTGTTACATTCTCCCCTCCTTAAAGGATTTCGTCCCCGAAATTTCCAAGTCAAGAAGAATGTATATCCTACCATCTAATCGTCCATCTACTCAACCATCAAACACCAGCATCCATTGTCCTTAAAAGATTTCTAATGCTTTAATGTTTATATGCACAGTGTGTGTATATGTCCATATCTAATGCAAAATTAGGCGGTCTACTGATTCAGTCGACCTCCTTAGTGCAATTCATGATAGTGTCATGCGTCCAATATGTATGCAAAAGATTACTAATGATACATATTAATTCTATATGCGTGCACAACCATCCACCCGAATGCAGCAACTATATGATAATACAACCATTATACATCCATTTTACTAAATACATCCATATATATGCAATATGAAGTGACTGAGCCGATCTGGTGCCTAATAGTGTGTGTATATGCATCCACGAGCAACCACTAGCAAACACTTGGATCCACTTTGCATCCACCATACATAACATGTCTCAAACACATGTTTCAACCATAGGATTATCCTAACTAAAGGTCAAAGATACTAGCGAGAGGATATACTAAAGATAAGATAAGTACAAGTTAAGCGATAAAGGGGAAATTAAAAGACATACCCTCAAATGTGACACATGGAATACGTCGTGTACACCACTAAGTCTCTCGGGCAACTCCACTCTATACGCCATCTGTCCAATTTTCTCCTTAATAGGAAACGACCCTACAAACCTTGGTGCTAATTTCCCAACGGACCCAAAGAGAACAACATTCCGTAATGGAGACACTTTGACAAAGACCATGTCCCCAACTTCAAACTCGAGATCTGTCCTCCTCTTATCCGCATAAGATTTCTGCATATCCTGTGCTGCTTTCATCCTCCTTCGAATCAAGTCGATCTTCTCCGAAGTCTCCCTAATCATATCGGGCCCAAGTAAGATCTTATCCGTAGATTCCCACCAACATGTAGGTGAACGACAAGGTCGTCCATAAAGAGCTTCGAATGGTGCCATACCAATGCTTGACTGAAAGCTGCTATTATATGCGAACTCCACCAATGGAAGATGCTCTTCCCACGTACCCCCAAAGTCTAGGATACATAGCCTCAACAGATCCTCTAGAATGCGATTCACCCTCTCGGTCTGGCCGTCCGTCTGAGGATGATATGCGGTGCCCAAACATAACTGAGTCTATACCGCCTCTTGTAAGCTTCTCCAAAATTCGCTAGTGAAAATAGGATCGCGGTCGCTCACTATGCTAGAAGGAACACCGTGCAACCGAACTATCTCTCGAACATATACAGAAGCTAACCATGGAGCAGTCCTCTTACTCTTTACGGGAATGAAATGGGCGCTTTTAGTAAGTCTATCTACTATAACCCAAATTCCCGTATTACCCTTCCTTGATCGCGGTAACCCATCCACAAAATCCATCGAGACACTTTCCCACTTCCATAGTGGAACCTCCAATGGGTGAAGCAACCCACCGGGTTTCTTTTGCTCCGCTTTTATTTGTTGGCACACCAAGCATCTAGCGACATATTCGGCCACATCTTTCTTCATGCCGGCCCAAAAGTAAACTCTCTTCATGTCTTTGTACATCTTGTCCCCGCCGGGATGAATGGTCATCTTCGAATGATGTGCTTCGTCAAGAATAGTCTTCCTTAGGTCATCGTCTTTTGGTACACAAAGTCTATCGTCTCTACGTAACCAACCCTTATCGTCTAGGGTATACCTACGGAGATGGCTTGATGACTCCCCTCCTTTGAGTTTTACTACTAACTCAACCAACTGCGGGTCGTCTCGCTGTGCCTCGCCAATCCGTCCCAAAAGCGTAGGTCTGACCTCCAAGGATGCTAGCAAACCGGGTACGAAGTCAACGGAAGGTCTAAAGTCAAACATCGAAATGAATTCTAAACTTCGCCGCTCAACAAACAAAGGACTTAAGGATAATCTTTTTCTACTTAAGGCGTCTGCCACCACGTTACCCTTGCCAGGGGTATAGGCTATTTCGAAGTCGTAGGACGCTAAGAACTCCATCCACCTTTGCTGCCTTAAGTTCAAGTCCTTTTGAGAGAATAGGTATTTTAAAGACTTGTGGTCAGTGAATAATTCGAATTTCTCGCCAAGAAGATAATGACGCCAAGACTTAAGCGCGAAAACAATAGCGGCCAATTCTAGGTCATGTGTAGGATAATTTTTCTCATGTGCTCTCAACTGCCTTCCACCATAGGCTATAACCCTACCCTCTTGCATTAAGAATGCGCCTAGTCCTGTCCCACAAGCGTCACTATAAACGGTAAACGGCTTACTCCCGTCTGGCCATACTAAGACTGGGGCTGAAGTCAAAGCTCTCTTCAAACGTTGGAACGCATCATCACAATCTACGTCCCATGTGAAAACTAGGTTCTTCTTCGTCAAGCGTGTCAATGGAGCTGATATCTTTGCGAAGTCTTTGATAAACTTCCTATAGTAGCCAGCCAACCCCAAGAAACTTCTCACTTCAGTAGCATTTTTAGGGACCTTCCAATCTTGGATGGCCACCACCTTCGCGGGATCCACGGCTATCCCTTCTTTGGAAACCACGTGCCCCAAGAACCGTACTTCCTTCCTCCAGAAGTGACACTTAGAAAATTTAGCCTTAAGGCTATGCGCTCGTAGGGTCTCCAACACTTCCCTAAGATGTAGGGCATGCTCTTCTTCATCCTTAGAAAAGATCAAGATGTCATCTACAAAGACTACCACAAATTTGTTAAGGTACTCCCTAAACACCCTACTCATCAAATCAACAAAATATGCTGGGGCGTTTGTCAAACCGAAGGGCATCACTAGCCATTCATAGAAACCGTCCGGAGTCCTAAAGGCAGTCTTGTCTATGCTATCCTCAGCCACTCTCAACTGATGGAACCCAGTGGCTAAGTCCAACTGCGAAAACACTGAGGCGCCAACTAACTGATCGAAGAGATCGTCAATCCTCGGCAGTGGATGTCTGTTCTTCTTAGTAAGTTTATTAAGTTCTCTATAGTCCACACACAGTCTAAGGGACCCATCCGCCTTCGTGGCAAATACTACTGGAGCACCCCACTCCGATAAACTTCGTCTTATGAACCCCTTCTCAAGCAACTCCTTCACTTGCTTATCGAGTTCCCTCCTTTCACGTGGAGCCATGTGGCGTACTGGCAAAGATACTGGTTTCGCATTATCCACAAGATATATTCGAAAATCTATCTCCCGCTTCGGAGGCAAGCCCTTCACCTCCTCAAACACATCCGAATATTCTCGGACCACTCTAACAGATCGTAGATTTTCCTCAGACGCGTCAAGCGATTCTAGATAACTTAGCATAACCGAATTTATGGGATTACAGAAGATTTCGAGAGTGTTGCCAAGGCGAGTCACGAGCCTAACTACTCTCCTTTCACAATCAAGAACGGCCCCATTTCTGGATAACCAATCCATTCCTAAAATTAGCCCATAGCCCGTGAAGCCCAACACATAAGCATCACATCTAAATTCAACGCTAAGTATGGAAATTTTCAAATCCAAACACATCATGGACAAATAAGCTGAGCCCCCTATTGGATTCGAAACAACTAAGGGATCCTCTACTAAACTGGTGTTTAAGTGCAGTGATTCAACTAATGATGTAGAGATAAACGAATGTGATGCGCCCGAATCGAATAAGGTACGGACAGGATGATCAAACAGAAAAACTAAGCTTTCAACAGAAATGGTTCTACCTCGTTCTTGCAGCGGTGGGACCGCGAGAGCCTGAACTTGTCCCCTAGCCTGCCCTGGTGCCATAAGAGCCTGCACCTATCCTCCTGAGGTAGCTCCTGCCCTCTGCCCCTTCTTTGGGCAGTCCTTCACTAAATGTCCCGCATCGCCACAATGAAAATAGCCTGTCTTCTTTTTCTTTCGGCAATCCTTGCTGAGATGGCCTGGGGTTCCACAGTTAAAGCACTTCTTCTTTCCCTTGCCATTATTGTCTTTTCCACCCTTCTTGTTTTGCTATTGTGGTTTCTTCTGATCCCCTTCTTCTCGGGTGCCTTATCAGCTTTAGCGCTTTTCTCCTCATGCATGAGCGCCATTTCTACTAACTTCTCAAAGGTGGCCCCCATCGGGATGTGGGTCATAGCCAACCCTTGCAATGGTTCATTCAAGCCATTCACGAACCTTAGAGCCTTCTTCTCCGGCGTGTTTACTAAGTCCAAGCCAAACCAAACCTTGCTAACTGATTAAATTTATTGACATATTCTTTCACTGATGAGCTTCCTTGCTTCAATGTCAAGAACCTTTCAATATATAGATTTTCTTCCGCCCTTGAGAGAAACTTCGCCTCGAACCTACGTCTGAAATCCGCCCAAGAGTCAACAGGACGCTCCCCATTAGTGACCTCCCACCAAAACGAGGCCTCTCCCTTCATCAACCAAGCTGTTAAATGAACTCTCCTCCCTTCTTCTACTTCAAAGATTTCTAGCAATTCTTCCACCTCCTTAAGCCAATCTCTAGCTTCCACAAACGTTTCTGACCCTTGAAATGGTTTTCCACCCATAGCCTTGAATTCCTTGCACGTCTTTGCAAAAGTATCTACGCGAGGAGGAGGAGGAGGAGGAACGGGTGCAACTGGTGGTGGAGGAACATTGGCTGGACCTGCAGCGGCCCTAGCCTCCAATAGCCTCCTATACCATCCTGGTATCGTTACACCGTCGGGTAGATTAAGATCTTCGGCCATGCTGAAACGAAAAAGGAAAGATTCAAAATGGAGAATTCGAAAGATAAAGATATGTGGCTATTGGGGATTATGTTTTTCTTAAAAACTTTTCTCTTTAAATTTCTCATTAAAACATGTTTTTGAAAGCACTTCTTCCAAAAATAACCATTTTTCTAAAGTATTTTTATCTGTTCTGGTAACCTTAAGCTCTGATACCACGTGTAACACCCCACGTCCATTAATGTCACTCACAAAGGGAATGCATTAACTTCCATGGAGGTTATAAGTGAATATAGAACAGAAAAATTACAACAAGACAGATAATAAATAGTACTTGGAAATCTAAAACTTCATTTTATTGCAGCGGAAATTAAACATGTTTGTTACATCATAAAACCATAGATCATAACCAAGTACAATATCCGTCTTCATAAAAACAAAATAATAATCCCATTACATAAATAGCCATTAAAAAGATAACAAGCTGGACTTTACTTCAACGGTCCAAGCTTTCCAAAGAGAGATGAAGCAATTCAATCAAACTCCACTAGAGCTGGGCCCAACCTGAGGACCTGGAGGAGGAAAAAGGATAGAAATAGAGGGGGTCAGACATAAAGTCTGGCGAGTATGATAATTCTAACAATACTATTATCAAAATAACTAGACTAAGGCATAAGCTGGAAGACAAGTAAAGGTCTATGAACTCTTAGGAAGATAAAGATAGCGTTTAAGATAACGTTAAAGATAATGGTAAAGGCACACCTAATTACTAACGAATGATTACTACACTGCACCGCACATTACTACAATGCACCACACCAGTCACCCTATTGTTTGATCCCACTTGCTTCACACAGAAACTTTATAAATAGCCTTACGTACCCCTAGCTGACTACATAGGTGTTGTCTGCCCCTATCTCCACTAGGTGTACCCCACTACCCACTTTCGATCGGCTCCCTACTCGTAGATACCCGTGCTGGCCCCACAGTGGGGTGTATCACTCCCCTAAAGTGGCAACCCGATACAACTTGAGAATGCACGGCTTATACCTACACGATGCAACAACGTCTTACCTACCAGCTCGGGTCCACACACGCATATGAAACCCGTTGGACTTGCATTGCCACCGCTCCCCGTTTTTGCCTCTTACAGTTAAACCCAGCATGCGTGTCCTCGACTTGGGTCGAGCCCACAAAGATACGTTTGGGATACTGGTCGAAATGGGCCCCCACAAGCTACCCACCTAAGCTTGTCACTAGTATATCCCACTTAACCCTCTTAGTCATGTTCATTTACATGTGTGTTTGGTTAAGTCTTACTAATCGTATTTCACATGCCACTAAGGGCACCCCCTAGATTCCTCGTGCCACCCAAGGCACCTACTTAACCCCCATGTCCCACCTTACATGTTTATCTGGTTAAGTATTTCTTAATTCATTCAGGCCATAACCTCATAAAGACCTCTCACATTAGACTGGCATTATGGCAGCTGGATTTGCCGGGCGGGTCCGGGCAGTCTTACACCATAAAAGAGTCTAACCTCGTGTCTTTACAACCGTTATGCTTTAGTTTAGGCCTAGGACCTCTCACATTGGGCTGACATTTGTGACCACTGGATTTGCCGGGCGGGTCCGGGCAGGTTTACGTCACAAACGAGTCCAACCTCGTGTCCTAAGCATTGATTAACACTTAAAATCTTTTACCCCAGTTTTAATAATTCCCTATTCAAATTATTAATTAACTCAACTTTTAATGATGTCCATAATTGACTCAATTATGGTCATCCACTTATGGCATGCAAAATCATATCAATTGCACCCCAACTTTTTAATATTAAATCCTTAATATTACCCCTACCCCGCGTTTATACGTTCGCTTATTCAACGCATAATATAGGCTAGACTTGTATAGTCTAACACCTAGCACAAAGATAAATTATCACAACATATAGACAATTAAAATAAATCTAATCATAATAGGGGTGAAACTTGCATAAACTACACATGTTAAGGATCAAAAGGTGTCAACTTGTTAAATGTCTCAATTTATATGATATGATCATAGCCCAAATCTATACATAAACTTGCATATGGGGTTTTTAGGCAACATAATGATGGTGTGAACTAGCATAGGATATCACATATGTCATAGCATAATTCTAGATGTCGTAATAGATGTCTTGGTATATGTTCATAACTTTTCTAATCAATCTAACTTGCATATGTGACTTGTCATATAGATCAACATAACCCAAACATGATGATTTAATTAATATGAACTAACTAGCATAGATGGTAACATCATGGCCTTTTTAACATGTATGATTCATCACAACTTAGCATAGAAAGTTTCAACATACATAACATCATCATAGCATGATTTACAACATATAAGATATCATCATCACATAACATTGGATTTACAATATACATGATAGCAAAAGGGGTTTACAACAACATATATGATAATTCACATCATCTACTCATAATCCATTCACAACTCAACCTAATTAAAATGATAATAATCTTGTTAAGATCATCATACTCACAATTTAGAGAAGAAAAGAGAGAGTTTTGCTTTGCTTTAGGGTTGAGAGAATTAGAATTGAATTTGCTTTTCTTCTTTCTTAGTTGGCGGCGGCTCCATTGATTTCCATGGCGATGGTATGACGGTAACTATTCTATTTTAATTAGGTTTAGGGTTAGCATTAGGATGTATTTATAGGTGTAGGAAGTTATTTAGGACCATTAGATTAACCCTGAACCATGAGAACCAATCAAATGCAAAATCTGCATTTGAGCGAATCGGCCCACGGGTTGACAGCCAAACACCCTGGATTAACCCCTAGTCGACCCAGCGGGGCTTGGGTCGACCTCAAAAATGGGCCGGTTCGGTTATTCCCCCTCCCAATTCGTTGTTTTGAACTTTTTCGCATATTTATTTATTTAATTTTTAATTTTTATATATATATCAATATATATATATATATATATATTTCTCTGCGCAACCCATTTCACTTAATTCTTTTCTAAAAATTAAGTATACTTTAATTTGTGAATTTTAATGTTATAAAATTACGGGGTGTTACAATTATCATCAAAATTGATTTATGGATGTCTTATCATAAATTCGCTAGTTGAGTTATTAATAGAATTAATAACATCAGATTACCTGTTATGGATGGAGGGTGGAAAGCTTTAATTAGACCTTTCTCATTGATTGGAATCTTATATGCAAACCCCAATATTAAGGGGTTATGTATACCATCAACATAAATACATTTTAAATACCTCCTTGCTCTATAAATGATTTGAAATTTCTTAGATAATGAACCTAATTCCTCAAAAAAAATATTTTTTACTTCCACTATAATGGATCAAAATAATCTTCACTTACATACTGACTAACACAATTTCTTCATTTTGGACAAATATCTCTAGTTTATGTCGTTTATTCAACATAAGAGTTAGATCCAATGTTACTTTTGGGGAAAAAAATCTCCTTACGGAGTGAACCTTAAGTCTCTTCCATCACTTTGAAACACGTCCAGTGTGTGACTTCATGGTTTGCCCTGTCCTCCGCCCTCATGCAACAATCATGGTTATTCCTTCATTAGCTATTTTATCCTATAGCCACACCCCGCAACTACAGTTACTATTTTCTCTGCCTCCCTTTACAGCCACCACTTTCTTCAAGTTATATTTGCATATTTTCAACTTGTTTCTCTCTTTTATGAGCCTTAGTGCACTCTTTCATTGTGTCTCAACCAACAACTCGTTAGTTATAGCCTGCACATAGCATAATTGACTAAGGTCGCCTGATTAATTTGTTGCACACTTATCTATCATTGTGGTTGCATGTACGAGTGCTCATCCATCTTGAAAAGCTTTTTAACAAAACGCACAACCTTTTTGTAATACCTCGTAAAATAAAGTATAAATAGATATAGGATAATTTAATTTAAAATAAAGAATAATAATCAGTAATAATTTAATGGGCTGAAAATTGAATTTTGTGTAATCGGGAATCGGGCTACAAAAGTATTGCTATTACGCTCATGGCAAGATTCTGATCTGTTTTCACATTTTATTTACTGAAAACGGTGTCCATATGAAAAGGACATTAATAAAACATGTTATCTGTAAACATTTACATGCAAGGTTTGAAATTCAAATAGATTAAATATAAAGTCAGAAAATAATTAATTGTTGATTGACATAAAAGAATATTCCAATAGGATTTGAATTTGTGTGCATATATTCATATGCAAAGGAGGCAAAGATAACCAACATAAGGAATGAAATCAAAGCAAGTAATTAAGAAATTAATAGAAAGCATCTTCACAGGTGAATTAAATCTTCTGGCTCGACCTCAGAAGGGGGGTCGATCTCCCTATAGGAGGGGGATTGACCGCTATCCTATAGAGGGGGTCAACTGCCCACCTAGGTAATGGGTGGTGGGTGTATGTTTTGTTAGGAAGATTTATATAATTTTCCATCAGATAGACTGTCCAGATTAAATCTAAATAATCCAATGGCCTATACTCACACTTGTAACTATAAATATGACTCCCTAACCTCACTCAAAAGCCTACCTTCATTTCTTTCTATGCCTTCATACTGTCCTTCTGCCATTGCTAATTCCATAGAAAAATGTTTGGATTATCTTATATTCTTATAACCTCAATTCTATCCTCTCTTTTCTAGATTAATATAGAATTAAGTTCTGGAAATAAGTTTTTTTTATGTATATATAAGATTATAATTTACTTGATTCTTATATATATATTATTAAAAAGATTGGAGCACGATTTTGAAGGCTATATCCAAATCTGATTCTATACATATACTATTGTTCTTCATTCTCAAATCATTGACTGGAAACCCTATAAGTTGATATTTTCTATCTTTTGTAGTTTACATTTCGAATATTATGCTTATATGGGATTTGGATTAAATGAAAATAAAATGTTGTATATCCCAAATCCTCTATTTTGTTTATCGTTGAAATGGTCAATCAAAAGTGATGTATTTGGGTTTATGTTATTTGAATAATGGAATTTAGGATTAGGGTGTTGCGCTAGATTCTCATTTTTAATGTTCATATATGTTTGTTTACAAAAATACATAGTAGTTGTTTATTGTTAATAAATAGGTATAAACGTCTATTTTAAATAGATTCGTTCGAATGCATTATTATCATTAGTTTTTGTATATTATATAAATTAAAAAGTAAGGCAAAGTCAAAAGCAAGGTGTATACATATGTAATTGGAATACTGCACATTGCTTATATATTCATTATTTAAATAATTATCCAAGCCTACGTTGCAAGTTTTTTTCATATGTGTTGTTATTCCCCTTTTATCATTTAATGAGAATGTGCATGTTGGACCATATTAATTGATAGGGAAACTAACATGTATACCTCAATTGTGATTATTAGAATTGTCATCTCAAACGTATTAGGTCGTTATTCTTATGCGCTAAATTCATGCCTATTTATCTATATATTTATAGCTTAGTTAAACGTAATATTTATGCACATTAGACTGTGTATTAAATACGTTTAAATTAAGAAATAGAATTTGAATGTCCCTAATGGGAATTTGAATGGGTGTTTGCATGTTTTTGAGTTAATGGATTTAATTATAATTAATGACACATAGATACGAGGTTAACCATTACTTGTAGTAGAAGTCAGCCCGGAACTGACTGACATATCCAGCATCTACAAGTAAGACTGGTTAATGTGAGAGGTCAAGGTGACATGGGCCATCATAGTACTTATACTAAGACATGAGGTTAACCATTTCTTATAGTAGAAGCCTTCTTGAAACCGCTTGCCAAATCCAGCATTTACAAGTGGTTGGTTTAATGTGAGACGTCTTTTGTGTGTGTGTATATATATATTGTGTGTGACATATGCCTGCTTCTAGGAAGGTATTAAGTGGTAGACCCACCTGGTTTGGGTATGAGCTGGTTAGGACTAGGTCATTCCTAAGGTTTATTTTCATCGGTTTAGGAACCAAGTCATAGGACCCACCCTTATTAGGTTTTAAGTGGTCACGAGGTTCGCCTTTCTTTAATATCCATAAGGCATTAAATGGTCCAAATAAACGATAGCGCGTGAGTGGGTAGTTCTCCAAGTAACATTTTCTTCTTATTTAGGGTCTTAGTGAGGGATGAGCTTGGGACGGTTTATATAAATAGTCCAAAGGAACCATTATCTAAGGGAAGTATTAAGTGGCCAGGAGTTCACCTGTAAAGGCCCGCATTTTACATATCGGAGGATCGTAAAATATTATTATTTAATTCCCTAAGGGTCATATCATTCTCCACTTTTGATATGTTGTTCATGGGGATGTAAGACATGTCCATGATTTTTATCAATTTTATTTCTGACCGTTTTTCCCTGTTAGTTTTATACAGGGCATAACTTTTGATTGGAAAAAAACCAGGTACTAGGATTGATTTCATTGGATCAGAAATGGTGCTTACAATTCCATACATTGGTCACATTAAAGATTTCGCTGAGCAGTTTGGGAGGAATCGCTGTTTAGTGCTATACATTATTTGGATAGACTAGTTAGTCATTAGTGGGATGATTAGTGAGGCCCATTAAGGCTAGGGGCTGTTGGCTATAACGAGGGATATAGATAAGGAGAATGAATTAGTTTCTTTTTTCTCTCATTTCGTTGGGGCTTGAGAATCTTCCTTGCTCCACTGAATACACCTTTACTTCATTTAATTCATAGGTCTACATAAGAAGATTGGAGATCAACATCGAAGAGAAGTAGATCCCATCAAATTAGTTAATTTAAATACCATTCTTCGTTGTTCTTCGCTGTCCGGATTAGAGATTCATCGATTTCAAAATATATTTTGTGGATTTGGTGAGTGACAAACATCTATCTCATGGATTCAATCGAGTATATGGGTTTGTTTGATCTCATTTTCATCAAAACGTGTCATTTTCACCTAGATCTAATAGAGGTAAGTCTATTTCATTTGAATCATAGGATCTAATCTAACAAGATTATAAACGTAAATTCATATGATAATTCTATGTTTATGCAAGTTTAGATCCATTTATTGATTTGATTATCATTTTACCATGATTTGGTGAAATTCATATGATTGTATGATGATTGTTATTGTGCTAACATTTGTGGATGATTGTTATTGATTGTTAGGTTGAAATTGGTCGATTTGGATGAGATGGATACATAGCGTCGAAAAGGGAATTTTGGGCATGGATCATTTGTAAAACGGGGTGGAACGGTGGATTGTTGAGCAAGAAATGGATGGGCCTTTCGTATTCATGGTGTTGGATCGCATGAGTTTGGAGTTGGATCGGTTTCAAGTAGGAGTCGTGTCTTTTGGTGCAAGAAACGGTGGATAGGTTGAAGTCTGGTGATCAATTGGGCGCAAAAAATCTGATGGATCGTGTGGTTAAAAAGATGGATCGGCCAGTGTGGAGACCTATGGATCGGATGGACCAGAACATGAAGAAATTGATGGATCAGCATGGTTTTGATGGACCATGGATTGCAGCTTCATATGGATCGACGCTTGGTAAAAGTGCATGGATCGATCAATATATGTTGGATTGGGGACAACTGGATTCGTTGCACAAGACAGTGGATCGGGAAGACTGATTCGCTGGTAGATCAGCGGTGCGCACCTGGTGAAAAGATGGATCGGCAAGCAAGGATCACTGGATTTGGCAAAAGCGCACTGATGGATCGGCCTGGAGTACGCATGACAAATTCGTGAATCGAACTGACGTACACTCGATGGATCGTTGGCATGGCAAGAAGGAATGGATTGGCCAAATATTATGGGTTACTGCGCATAGCAAATGGATGAAACGTCGTGCCAAATAGATGAAATGTTATGCCATATAAATGAAACGCTATGTAAAGATATGGGTCGAGTTATAAATATGGAGCGATCCATGGGTATGGATCGGTGTGTGATCCATCAAGTAAATACCATATGAAGTTAAGTTTGGTTCGATGATGGATGTAGCTTCAAAGTGAATTCAGAGGGAATATTCAAAGCAAAGTGAAGTGTTCGTTGATCAACGAAATCCAACGAATGAGATGACAACTCAAGGTTGTTTGAGATCATGTATAATGGTTGCTCAAGATGATATGAGCTTATGGATAGTTGTTGTTGATGATGACTAGATATATTGAAGGCCAAGGATTCGTTGTCAGTCGAAGGTTCTAGTGGACTCAAAAGCAGGGTATAATAGGGACGTCTAAAAGACTAGATGATTAGTCGAGTACCTTGAGCAGTCACGATGGGCCTAGATACGAGTCACAATGGCGTATGGAGTTTAGCTGGAACCTGGGTTACCATTGGCCCTTGACGGATGGCATGCCATGGAAATTTATATGATTAACGATATTTTCGAGGCAAAGAAGGCGGTGATAGCCAGGGTCATGGATGTTGATTGTTTTGCTTGTATCGTCATATGTGAATTGTTCGATGTCGAGGGAGATATCTCTTTGGTGCTATTCTGATGTTGGTTTAGGCCTTCGAAGCTTGTGCTTGGGAGGTGTTGAACTTGACTGGAGTAGTCCATGCTTATTATAGGTTGTTATGAATGCTACTGTTTGCTTCTTTTCTGATTGTTTGGGAAGGCTATCACTGTCGGATGTAGAGGAGATGGGTTAGGGTTCTTCTCAGTTGATGTGTTGGTAGATTAGATGATTGATCTACCTACTCTTATATGTTTTATTGATGATGTTAGATAGATGTTTTATCACTCATTAAGACTGTTGTCTGACTCAAGGTTTTATGTTTTCCTCTTATTACCTTGGGTTGTTCATTCATGTTTGGGGATTGGAAGACTTAGTAGTAGGTGACATGTTGTAGATCTTGTGAGGACAATGCTGCAGAGCGACGAAGAGTAAGAGGCTTACGTATTAGTTTCTACTATCTACTACTTTTGTTTCTGCTGTATTTTGTTGATATGATGCTACTCTGAATGAACATGTAGTGTTGCCTTTTGTATAGAGTCTGATGTAATCCAGCTTGATGTATGGATAATTTTATGATAATATGAAAGTCTAAGATTCTTCTAAATTGTGCTTCACCGTTATATCATAGTGTATATGTTCTATTATACTTTCTCCATGCGTTGTGGGTTATACGACAGGTTTCCCCATGTGTTTCCTACTTTGATGATCATCCCGTATCGACCTGGCACATCATACAGCGCATACTCTCCTTTGTTTGTGCGGGAGGTACGGGGCAGTCGTCACGTTAGATATCAAAGCTTTGGCTAAGCAATTTAATCTAAAGTTCGTGGACATAAAGACGTATGGGAGACGTATTTGTTCTTTGCTAATGAATGATTACTATATTATAATGTATAGTATAGTAGCGCTTGAGCTCAATTGCAGTTATTCTCATGTATGGACTAATCATTCTATTTACAGAACTAAAACGAGTCATCGAACATCGAGACATACTGGTAGGGAAGAGCCTGTTTTTGGAGTGGGAGTTGGTGGTTTACCGGATTACCCAGCTATGTTCGAGGCTATGGTTGCAGCGATCATGAGGAGGGTACCCTCTTTAGAGACAAATGTGGTAGATGTAGGGGTTAAAATGTAAGTTCCTAGGGTGGTTGATTTCGCTAAGCTGTGCAAGGATTTCACTACACTAGGAGGGAAGAGATTCAAAGGGATAGAGCCGACCGTAGAGGTTCAAGGGTGGCTTGATAATTGCATTCGGATATTTGGAGACTTGGAAATTGTTGATGCGACTAAGAAAAAACTTGCATCAAGATAGCTATAAGGAAGAGCTATGTAATGGTAGAACTCTATCACTTTAGAGACTCATTAAGTTGAGGTCACGTGGGGTCAGTTCCAAGTCAAGTTTGAGATGAAGTTCATTTCTACCACCCAAAAGTCTATTCTTTTCAAGAATTTTTTGAGCTAAAGCAGAATGGTCGACCAGTGTCGGATTGTGTTTCTAATTTTGAAGCACTGTCCAAGTATGCTCATTTGTTTATTGAGATTCCTTACCAGAATAATGAGAAGTTCATTATGGGCTTGAATAAATATCCTGGAAATCAGCTGGTTGATTCATTTGGATGATACTTATGAGAAGATCATGGAGAAAGCTTTGAGGCATGGGAGTTTGTTTCCCAAGGAAGAGAGTGTCATTGCAGCCAGAGAGGAAATGAAACCACAACATGGTGGTAATAACAAAAAGAGGAAGCAATAACAACAGAAGGGAAAGGATGGTCAGAAGAAGCAGAAAAGCGAGGTGATTTGCTTCAACTGCCAGTGGAAGGGCCATTATTCCAACGATTGAAAGAATTCAAAAGTTGAGAGGAAGTGCTATAACTGTGTAAGCCTAGGCATAACAAGAAGGATTGTCCAAAACCAACTAAGTGTAAGCATATAGTGAAGGCATATGCTTTGCAGGCTGTGTCATCTTCTTCGAGAGCTCCTATGGCGGAGGAGAAAGGGAAGAGTGTTGTTGTTCAAGGTACTCTTTGCATTAGAGGTGTTTTAGTTTAAATGTGGTTTGACATTGGAGCATCACATTCTTTCATTTGCAATGAGCTTGCGTGCCGCTTGGGTTTAGAACCCGAGATTTGTGATAGACCGTTGATCGTGACTAATCCAGTCGGGGTTTGTCTAGTTTGTGTATGCTTTGTCGTGGTCTAGTGTTATCGAGTCATGATTTTTCCTTTGTGTGTGATTGCTTTGTGTTGAACTTCGTTGGGTATGGGATTATCTTGGGTACGGAATGGCTTAAGAGGTACGCGTCTAAATTGGATTGCGAATAGCTTGAGGTGATAATCTGGAATGTGGAAGGGTGAGTGGTTGTCTTCGTAAAACTTTTTATATTTTTTTGTGATTCCACGGGAAGACTTGTCATCTATGCCAATCACTAGTGAGTTTGGTGATGTATTTGAAGAGGTCAAAGTTTGTCGCCGCATCGCGAGATTGAGTTCAGAATCGATCTGGTCGAAATTTCTAGACCTATCGTTATTCCCCTTAGGCGAATGGCGCCTACAGAATAGTGAGATTTAGAGGTAAAAGTTACTGACCTTTTGAGTAAAGGAATCATTCGGCGAAGCATGTCTGAATGGGGTGCACCTATTGTGATTGCAACCAAGGCCAATGGATCTTTGAGATTGTGTGTCGTTCATGAGCTGAACAAGGTGATCAAGAAGAACAAATATCCATTACCAAGGATAGATGATTTGTTCGATCAGCTTCACGAGGCCAAGGTGCTTTCCTAGATAAATTTGGCGATGGGATTTCACCGGTTGAGAGTGGTGAAGGATAGTGTGTCGAAAACAACTTTTAGGACACTATCCAGTTTCTTTGAATGGCTGGTGATGCCATTTGGATTGACCAATCCACCAGCATATTTCATGATCTTATGAATAGGGTATTCAAAGATCAGTTGAACAAGTTCGTGCTTATGTTCGTGGATGATATTCTTGTACACTCCCGAAATGAGGAGGTGCATAAGACGCACTTACGAGTTGTTCAGAAATCATGCAAAAACATCATTTGAGAGCTAAGTTTCCGAAGTGTCACTTCTGGAATAATGAAGTGAGGTTCTCAAGCCATATTGTTTTTGGAAATGGAATACCGGTGGATCCCGCTAAGGTGGCGGCAATCCAGAACCGGAATAGACCTAAGAATGCGACGAATGTGACAAGTTTCCTTAGGTCGGTGGGATATTATCGTCGATTTATTAAAGATTTCTACAAGATAGATACATCATTAACAGGATTGATGAAGAAGAATCAAGTGTTCACATAGGATGTGAAGTGTGAGCAAGCTTTTGGAATCCTGAAAGAGAGACCGACGAGTGTTCCTGTTCTGACTATTCCAAGTGGGAATGAAGAGATGGTGGTATACACCGATGCATGTGGAACCAGACTTCGAGTAGTGTTGATGCAGAAGAATAGAGTTGTGGCATATGCGAGTAGACAGCTGAAGTCACACGAAAGGAATTATCCGACTCATGATTTGGAGTTGGCAGTGATCATGTTTGCTCTGAAGATGTGGAGGCATTACCTGTTTGGAGTTTAATTCTAGCAGTTTACGAATCACAAGTCATTGAAGCATATTTTCTCCCAGAAGGATTTGAATCTTTGCAGCAACGTTGGTTAGAGTTTTTGGCATCGTATAGTTTTGGTATCGCCTATACTCCTGGTAAAGGTAACATAGTGGCAGATGCGTTAAGTCGAAGACATGTAAGTTTGGAAGCAATATTTCAAAATTAAAACACCTAGAGTTCTTAGCAGGGTTTGATTTCAGGCCTAGATGCGAGTTAGAGAGTGGGATGTTGGCAAGCTTATCGATAATAACTTCTCTCATCGAAAGGATCAGTGAAAGCTAAAAGCATGATGAAAAGCTTGTCGAGATCATCCAGAAGTTGGAACCAAAGGATAAGGTACTCAAAATCGATTGAGAGGGTTGGATCTGAAAGAAAGGACGACCGGTTGTTCCTGATATTGATGGAATGAGGGATGTGGTTCTGAGGAAATGTCATCACTCCAAGTTGACGATTCATCCTAGTGGTAACAAGATGTATCAGGACATGAAGCGAGCTAACTACTGGGAAGGGATAAAGAAGGATGTTGGAAAGTTTATTCCCAGATGTATGAACTGTTAGTCGGTGAAAGCTGAACAAAAAAAGTCGAGTGGATTGCTTCATCCATTAAAAGTTCCAACATGGAAATGGGAGCAAGTATCATAAATTTTAATAACGGATTACCTAGAACCAGGACAGGAAACGAAAGAATTTGAGCTATAGTGGATCGCTTGACCAAGAGTGCAAGGTTTATTCCTATCAGATCGAGTAAGACAACATCGAAGTTGGCTGAGCTATAAATTAAATGTATAGTTCGATTCCATGGTACCCTAAAGAGCATAGTGAGTGATCGAGATCCATTGTTCACAAGTAGATTTTGGAAGAGTTTGCAAGAGATTTCGGAACCGAGCTATGTTTGAGTAGGGCTTATTATTCTTAGACTGATGGTCAAACCGAGAGAGTTAGCCGAGTTTTGGAAGACCTCCTTGGGGCTTGTGTATTGGACTTCGGGGGATCCAGGGAAGACAATCTACAATTGGTGGAGTTTGCATATAACACAGCTACCGGTCAAAGCATCGGGATGGCACCATACAAGGCATATTATGGAAGATCGTGTACTTCTCCAGCATGTTGGTTAGAGGTGAGAGATATGCTGATACTTGGGCCAGATATGATAAGAGATACCTAGGGTTGTATCGAGATTGTTCGACAATGAATGAAGATAGCCTAAGATCGTCAGAAGAGTTATGCCGATAAGCGTCGAAGGATTTGGAGTTCGATGCTGGTGATATGGTTTTCGTGAAGATTTCGCCTTTGAAAAATGTTGTTTGATTCAGAAATAGGGGATTTTAGCCCTAAGATTTGTTAGACCGTTTCCAATAGTCGAGCGAATTGGAAAGCTCGAGTAAATATTGAATTCACCTGAAAAGATGTCGAGTGTGCACATTGTTTTCCACATGTTATTTCTATGGAAGTGTGTGCATGATTCGAATGTGGTGGTATCTCCGGATCAGTTAAAGACCTAGAAGTCGAGTCCGTAGTTATAAGAACTAGCAAGCTGCTTCGCGTAGTGAGGGATGACATGAAACAGCTTAGGAGGAAGTAAGCTAGTCAAGGTGAAATGGAGTGAGGAAGATGACGATTGTACGTGGGAAATAGAAGAGAGTATGAAGGCGATCCATCCAGAACTCTCCGCTGGTATGATCCATTAATGTCATGTCACTTACTGCAATGTAACTTGTGCTATTATTTGAATTCCGCGTGCTAGGATAAGGCTATGGACGCATGGCTTATTGGATGCTAGAGTGAGTGGTTGATTGGCTGCTCATGGATGATAGGCATGCGGAATGGTTTTGGTTGCTTGTGTTTGCTTAGTGATTTCGGGGGTGAAATTCCTAGGGGGGAGGAGAATGTAATACCTCGCATTTTACGTATCAGAGGATCATAAAATATTTTAATTTAATTCCCTGAGGGTCATATAATTCTCAACTTTTGATATGTTGTTCACGGGGATGTAAGACATATCCATGATTTTTATCAGTTATATTTATGACCATTTTGCACCTATTACTTTTGTGCAGGGCATAACTTTTGGCTGAAATCGAATTAGGTGCTGGGATCAATTTCATTAGATCGAAAATGGTGCTTACAATTACATAAAGCGGTTCCATTAATGATTTAGCTAAGCGGTTTGGGAGGAATCGTTATTCTAGTAATACACATTTTTCGGACAGACTAATTAGTCATTAATGGGCTGATTAGTGAGGCCCATTAAGGCTAGGGGATGTTATTTATAAATAAAGGGGTAGAGGTAAGGAGAATGGATTAGTTTCTTCATTCTCTCATTTGGTTGGGGCTTGAGATTCTTCCTTGCTCCACCAAATACACCTCCACTTCATTTAATTCAAAGATCTACATAAGAAGATTGAAGATCAACATCGAAGAGGAGTAGATCACATCAAATTAGTTGATTTGAAGACCGTTATTCACTATTCTTCGCTGTACGGATTAGAGATTCATCAATTTCAAACTATTTTGTGGATTTGGTGAGTGATAAGCATCTCTCACACGGGTTCAATCAAGTATATGGTTTTGTTTGATCTAATTTCCATCAAAACGTGTCATTTTCACCTAGATCTAATCGAGGTAAGTCTATTTTCATTCGAATCACCATAGGATCTAATCTACCAAGATTATAACGTTAAATTCATGTGGTAATTCCATGTTTATGCAAGTTTAGATGCATTAATTGATTTGTTTATCATTTTATCATGATTTTTTGAAATTCATATGATTATATGACGATTGTTGATGTGCTAATGTTTGTGGATGATTGTTTGGTTGAAATTGGTCGATTTGGACGAGATGGATGCATAGATGTTCATCAAAAAGTGAATTATGGGCATGGATCGTTCATAAAACGGGATGGATCGGTGGATTATTGCGCAAGAAATGGATGGTTTGTTCATATTCATGGTGATGGATCGCACGAGTTTTGAGTTGGACCGATTTCAATTGTGAGTCGTACCTTGTGGATCAAGAAACGATGGATCGGTTGAAGTCTAGTGATGGATCGGCCGCAAAAATCTAATGGATCTTGTGGTTAAAAAGATGGATCGGTCAGTGTGGAGACCGATGGATTAGATGGACCAGAATATAAAGAAATTAATGGATTGGCATGGTTATGATAGACCGTGGATTGCAGCTTCATATGAATCAACGCTTGGCAAAAGTGGATGGATCTGCCAATATGCGTTGGATCGGGGATAGTTGGATTCGTTGCACAAGATAGTGGATCTGATAGAGTGATCTATTGGTGGATCAGCGGTGTGCACCTGGTGAAAAGCTAGATCGGCAAGCAAGGATTACATGGATCTAGTAAAAGCGCACTGATGGATCGGCGCGGCGTGCGCTTGACAAATTCGTGGATCGAACCGACGTGCACTCGATCGATCGTTGGCATGGCAAGAGGGAATGGACCGACCAAATATGATCAGTTGCTGCACATAGCAAATAGATGAAATGCTGTGTGAAATAGATGAAATGCTATGCCACATAAATGAAACGATGTGTAAGGATATGAGTCGAGTTATAAATATAGAGCGATCCATAGGTATGGATCGATGTGCGGTCCATCAAGTAATTACTATATGAAGTTGAGTATTGGTTTGACGATGGACGTAGCTTCAAGGTGAATTCTAAGGGAATATTCGAAGCAAAGTGAAGTGTTCGTTGATCGATGAAATACAACGAATGAGATGACGATTCAAGAATGTTTTGAGCTCGTGGATAATGGTTGATCAAGATGATCTGAGCTTATGGATAGTCTGATGATGACGACTAGAGATATTGTTGTCCAAGGATTCACCATTAGTCAGAGGTTCTAGCTGACTCAAAGCGGGGGTATAATGGGGATGCCTAAATAACTGGATGACTAGTTGAGTACCCTAGGCAGTGATGATGGGTCTAAATATGAGTTATGATGGCATATGGAGTTTTGCTAGAACCGTGTTACCATTAGCCCTTGACGGATGACATGTCGTGGCCAGTTATATGATTAACGATGTTTTTGAGGCAAGGCATGCGGTGATAGCCAGGGTCATGGATGTTGATTGTTTTCTTGTATCATCTTGTGTGAATTGTTCGACGTCGAGGGAGATATCTCTTGGGTGCTTGTCCGATGTTAGTTTTGGCTTTCAGGGTTTGTGCTTGGGAGGTTTTAAACTTGGCTAGAGTAGTCCATGCTTGATTATTGGTTGCTATGAATGCTACTGCATGGTTCTTTTCTGATTGTTTGGGAAGGCTATCACTGTCGGATGTGGAGGAGACGGGATGGGGTTCTTCTCTGTTGATGTGTTGGTAGATTAGATGATTGATCTGCCTACTTCTTATATACTTTATAGATAATGTTGGATAGTTGTTTTATCGCTCATTAAGACCGGTGTCTAACTCAAAGTTTTATGTTTCCCTCTTATTACCTTGGGTTGTTCATCCATGTTTTTGGATGGGCCGACTGAGTAGTAGGTAACAGGTTGTAGATCTTAGTAAGGACGATGTTGTAGAGCAACGATGAGCTGGAGGCTTACATATTAGTTTCTACTATCTACTACTTGATGTTTCCATTGTATTTTGTTGATATGATGCTAATTTGAGTGAATCTGTAGTAAGACCTTTTGTACAGAGTCTGATGTAATCCAGCTTGATGTATGGATACTTTTATGATAACACGAAAGTCTAAGATTTTGTTCGATTGTGCTTCACTATTATATCTTGTTATATATGTTCTATTATATCAGTACCGGCCTGGCACGTCATACAGCGCATACTCTCCTTGGTTTGTGCAGGAGGTACGAGGAGGTTGCACATCACCCATAGGGAGAGCCTGATAGTAATAAGATAGTCAGCGATGAGGGTCTTAAATTAAGTTGTGTTCATACCTCTTACCTTAAGTTTATATAAAGTGGTGGTTAGTATCTCTCAACCTACAAGGAGAGTATATATTTAATAACGTTGAGTTAGGGAAGAGGTCTTAAGTGGCTTGGGGTTCACCATATGGTGTTAAGTGATAATTGGAATCGGCCCTTAGTAAAGTAGGTAATAGCCTTTAGTGACTAGGTAGAGCCCGCCTCCTGGGATATTAAGTGACTGTAAGGATGCCCACCCTTAGAACAACATGTAGGCCTTACGTAACACCCCAGAATTTTGACGAAACTAAAGATGATGAATTAAAGAATAATTAGTGTGAAATACACTATTAATAATGAATTAAGGAAAAACTTAATTAAGTATTCAGAATTAAGTAAAACGGACCATGCCATTGCGTCCGTCTCGGAATTCTGGTCAAGATAAACACCTGGTTTGCGTAAATAGGACACCGCATGAAGAAGTTATTAAAGGTTTGAAGTTTTTATGCATATAAGGAAGATATTCAAAAATATTCAAAAATTAGCAAAACCAGAAATTCGGCGCGCAAATCAAGGAAGGGACGACCGTTGGAGGTCGACCCGAGACCCGGCTGGGTCGACCCATGGGTCGACCTAGGCTCAAGGGGAGTCGACCTAGGCTCAAGGGGGGTCGACCTAGGGATCTGGAAGCTTCTCTAACACGGACGATTCTGATGGCTTCTAGTCCAATCTGAAGGTCTTGGTTGCTTCGCTACTCCTATATAAAGGACCCTATACCTAGGTTTTACTTACATAAAAATAATGCTGACGACGAAGCTCTGTTGCAACGAAAATTAAAATGGCCTTTCTAAATCAATTCAAAGAAGATTATACATATTCGAAGATTGCTACAACAAATTCAGCGATGGCTACAACAACTTATTCAACATGTTCTTTACGGTTCTATTCACTGTGAGTTCAAGTTATTTTTAGATCTGGATATTTAAATAGTAATCTTGATATATATATAAAAACTGGATCCTGAATCGGTGCCTAATCAGTTCTATTATGACATAATTATCAGATCTGCTTTTATATGTTTATGTCGCCACCATGTTAAATCTTGTCATAATATGTCTATTCAGTTTATGCCTAACGCTGGAAAATGCGAACATGAGAATTGGGAACGATTAGGAAAGACATAATTTGGGGTATAATTAGTATTGGAAAATATGGATCTAAATTTGGGCATAAAATTCGGAAATATACGAATATGAATTTGGGGGCATACATTATGTTCAATAATATGAATATGAATTTAGGCATACATTGGAAAATATAATTTGAGCAGAAATTGGGACATGTGTAAGTAATGATTTGGGATATGAATTGGGACGTATGTGAATATGAATTTTAGGCATACATTGGAAAATATGCGAATATGGATTTGGATGTAACTTGTATTGAAATGGGCGAATATGGACTAGGGACATATATATATATGCCTTGACTTATAACTTGGGAAAAAGAGCATATGGTGCATAATTAAAAGGTGAATTAAAAAGGGGTGTAAAGGTCTATGATTTGAATAGTGAATTGGGCATATAATTAAATATGGGGAAAACGAGAAATAATCACCTATAATGACACAGGTAGATTTGGATAAAAATGGAATGTCTAGTAATTACAATTAGGAATTGTAATTGCACTTATGACACGAGGTAAGGTTGCATTAGTGGTGGAAGTCTGCCCGGACCCGACCGGCATATCCAGCAGCCACTAATGTTGAACCTGATGTGAGAGGTCTAAGTGTGCAAATACGAATCGGGCTAAGACACGAGGTTAGACCCCACTGTGGAATAAGACTGCCCAAACCCGACCGGCATATCCAACATCCACACGTTGTAGGCCTAATGTGGGAGGTATAGTCCAATAAAACCATAATTGGACATGGTAATGAATTAGACTACTTAACCTAATTTAATCCATAAAGATTGTATGATTATGAACTTAAGTTAGGGTTAAGTAAAATTGGATGGGTAGTGGGTGGGTTAAGTAAAGTAGAGGGGGTAGGTAATATTTACATATAGGCCCACGAACTTAACCCAATAAGGTTATGTAATTAAAGACGCCTAGTGGTATACAGAACCAGTGGAAAATATAATAAAGTTATGTAATTAAAGACACCCATGTAGGGTAAGCATAACTTGTAGAAATGATAGAATTAGATATGCGTAATATTCTGCTAAGTAAACAATGATAAGTTGTAGTGACAGTGTAAATTGAATTTATGATTAAATGAGAAAAAATGAGGAAAACTTATAAAATAAATAAGTTATATTTAATCATAAATGGTAAATGACATGTTAATTAGGAAACATGTGAATTGAGATATACTTAATAACATATTAAAGAGAACATGTTATTGTAATGATGTAATCCAACAAGAATATAAAATAGATTGTGGATTACAGACCTTGGGCCACAATGCAGAAAATAACATGTTATGGGCTTATTAATAAACTTAAATGGATTAAGTTATATGAATGAAATTAATAAGCAAGAGAAACCTGGTAATTTGAATAAGAATTCAATATGAACGGGAATAACCAAGTTAAATGGAAACCCAGTGAGGTAAGGCAAGCGCATAAAAGAATGTTTAGACATAGGGTTTAACAACATATTAAAGAAAGGCGCTTGGATCAGTCCGTATGTTTGAGGGTGAATAACCCAACGGGGTAGATCATCGAGATGTTATAAGACACGAGGGGAGCGCACATTCATCTGATTGTTATGAAGGCTCCAAAGGAATGGGAAGGGAAAGCACGCGGCTTCCTGAAGTACGTAAGGTGCTCCTAGTAGCCCTCTCTATGCGGTGATAGATTTCTTAGACTGTACTCGCAGAGGTTGGGTCTGCGTGTAACTATTAGGTTGGTGGGCCTTGACTGCAGATGTAGCTATGCAGTCAGAAGGATATGACGAGGTGACACTAGGGTGATTCGACGGTTTCCTCACGAGGAGGTAGAGAGGGTCACGATCAACAAGGATAGTAGACCGTTAGATATCCGTCATCGACAGCCAGCGGGATGCGAAAAGACTAGAGCTAAACCCAAGATACCATTTCACCTTTCACTATCGAGGTACGGGGTTGAGGGTAGACGCCACATTGGATGTTTAGATTGGTTGTTATTAGGGCGGTCACTTAGCTCTTGTAGTCTTTACTAGTTGAGGGAGAGGCCGAGGTGGAGCCATAGCCACCACGAAAACAAACCCTAGGTATATCTGTATATAGAGGCTCTTTAAAGACGAGCCTTTACTGATATGGAAAAGCTCCCGACTGAGTTCTGTGTTTCTTGTATCGCCCTGCTGCGGAACTCAGTGCACATTAGAAGACGTGCGATTGAGGCATCGAGCTACAATTACAGTACATATGCGAGGCAGTCTAGATACATGCATATCTTCTCTGGGTGGTGTACCATAAACTAGAGGGCATTTTTCCGAAAGGGAATCTGATTCGATCAATTATGGCAGTCCATAGCTTACGTAGCATAGTAATGATAGATATATGCGGAACGTAACATTGTTGTATAGAGATCCGTACGTCACTCCGGCGTAGGATGAGGGACTGCGTTCATTACGGTGGAGACCGTGCGAGTGGGTTACCATGGGGTGTATCTCAATATTGAGAGATGGCTACATATATTGTATTAGGTGAATCCATGGGAAAGTAAATGGGTACGATGCACGTATGAGTCTTGAGTGCTATTAACCCAAGTAACCTAATAATCAAGAAAATGTAATGGAACGGTATTAGTAGGGATCATTCTATTTTTGATATACTAGTATCTGCGCGGTGCAGATAAATGTATTTAAGAAGCGCAATATATCCAGTTCATCTTATCTTGCTCAGTTCACACTTGTTATTGTTATTATTATCTTGTTCCTCCAGTTTTATATACCTGCCATGATACTTTTATTTATTTATATTTAAAAGTAACTGGACTCACCAGATTTTATGTCTGACCCTTTTTGTTTCCTCTTCTCTCTCTTCGTTTTCTTCCCCCTAGGTTCTCAGGGTGGAAGTGCTTAGAGTTGATTTGGATTCTTTCAGCTTAGCTTGGATTTTGGATATAGATGTACTTCTTTGATTTCTTGTCAACTCTCTCATGGCTTTGCAAGGGAAATATGGTTTTATGCTTTTGTACTCTAATATTTTTGGCAGGACAGATTATTAATGTAATTAGTTACTTATGATGTAAACTCGGTATTTGGGACCATGATGTTTTGATTTAAATAAAGTTTTTTAATTCCACTGCTATTTTACATGTCTGTCATGTGCTATTATGTTCTTATTTACCTATAACGCTTCACAGAACTTAATGCATTCCCTTAGTGAGTGACATTAACTGACATGGGGTGTTACACCTTAAGTGATTGGAAGGATGTCCACCTCATTTGTTTGGTTGTGTATGTTTGCTTGTGTATGTTTGTTTGCATAGACATAACATGAAGAATTTGCACTACCATAAATAGGAAATAGTCATTCCTAAACTTATATGTCTTTCATTCACTAGAACTTGATGTTTTGTCCTCCCTCCTTTCAACATAAACATGTTAGCAGATGAAGACACTTGAATTAGTGATGCTTGAATGTGGAGCCTTGCAATGGTGGCTTTAATTATTTATAGCAGTATTATTGTTATTATTATCGTTTTATATAGGGATAATTATTGATGTACCTTTTTATCTATTGAGACTCATTGTATCTGGCATTGACGGTGGTTTTATTTAAGGTAAATCTATTTTGAGATATTATATCTTATTCCTTTTGTTGTATGAGACTTTGATTTCGTTTAGATTACTCTGTTATATCTATTTTGGTATTTCCTTATAGGAACCAATGATCTGTTTAGAATGGCTCTAAGTTTCGATGGACCTTTTCTGGGTTGGAATATTGGCCCATTCTGGGAGGGTTGTTATATGAGGTATCAGATCATAGGTTACCCGATTATGAGACTTATGAGAGGCGTACTTGTTATTTTGAAAAGGATTTTTAGAAATTTTACCATATATAAGAGTGTGTGCATATGGTATTTGTTTCTCTAGAAAATAGTATTTATGGGTCATTTTAGGAAAGAATTGACCTTAATTTCTAGAATACCCTAGAAACCCTGTAGTGATTTGGTAGCTTCCTTATCGATTTAAAAGCCTATAAGCACTTAAGGAATGTAAGAGCCACAAAGTTGGAAAAGTGGAATGGAATGAAACTCTCTAATTTAATAGGTGGTTAATTAGGAAATCAATTGGTGACTTAATTATCATTTATGGAAAGATAAGGGAGAAATAAATAGAAAGAATTTAGAATGGATGTCTGTTAGGATAACCATCAATAAGGAGAAATTAATGTCCATAGCTTAAGCATATGTTAAGGTTTCAGGAAAAATGGAAGAATATTTTTTGTCAAATAGATATAAACCTTCGTATTGGTAAATATGGAATTTTGTAATTCAAAAGAGCATTAAATGGTCAATAAGTGAAAGGATATTGAAAACGGAAAATTTTAAGGACGTAATTAAGGCCACTTATGCAAAAGTATGAATATTCGATTTTTAATTAAATGTACACAGGAATGGGCGTTGTTTAACTGGTAAGATGGAAATAAAGGACAATTATAGAGGCAACAATTAGGAATGTCAAGAAATGGAAATAATAAGGGCACAGAAGAAAGGATTAAGTAAAAGAGATAGATTTTCGTAGAATAGTGTGTTAGAAAGTTTAGACGAAAAATGAAAATGTTAAGAAGCCTATAAAGATGATTTTTTACACATCACTTAATTGTAGGAGAAAGCTTACAAAAGTTTTTTTTAAGAATGTAGTCACTAGCGTTTCCCCTGTATTGATTGGATAAGGATGTAAAGAGATATAACTAGAGAATCATTGTTTATGCTTGTGTTATTTGGGATTTAAAACCCTTATTAAATTTTATGTAAATTGAGTAGAGAAAATTTCATGGGGATAACTAAATAAGTAATTTATCATATATGGAATTTGGATGTTAACGATAAAATTAGTTTTGTAACCTGCAAGGAGGAAGCATATTGGTCTCGAAATTTTGGAATATTGAGAATAAAAGAAGTTTTCCTTTTAGAATGCCATCCTTTAGAATAAGAACTAAAAGCATGAGATTAAGGAATAGGCTCAAATATGGGATTTGTATTATCCTTTTTAGCATGAATATAACCGTGTTTTGGTTTGTGTGGGGATATTTGTTTATTTTGTTTATAAATTGGCCCTTTTTTCATTTTTCACAGAAAGGAATATATTTGAAATTGTAAAGAATATACATAAAATGTAAAGGATGTAATGTGTAGAATTTCATATTTGCACGTAGATTATAATATCGTAATAAGACAGTACCCATTGCTTGTAATTTTAAATATGTTAGTATTATTATTTGGGAAAAATTTATGGAAATTATAATAAAAGACCGCACTAGAAATTTAAATTCTAGCAAATTGGAGCATAGGAAAATATTCTAGTTATCAGCATAGACTAGAACATTAATTAATTAAATTTAGAAATTTTGGTTTAGGATAATTTTAATTTCTTTTGGGCCACACCTCATTTGAATACTGGAGGGAAAACTGAAGACAGCCAGAGCTTTGTGGATGAGAGGAAAACTACAACTTAGATCTTTTAGACAATAAGAATAATATCTATCTTTTTAGGATAACGAAATTATCCTTCTGGTATTTAGTGGGCAGTCTTGAAGAATTTCAACGAGGCCATCTAAAAATACCAAAATGTTGATGGGATAACCATTAATAAACTTTACTCGAACCAAATTTGTGATTAGAAATTTTTTATAGAAAAAAGTCTAGTTTGGCAGCTTGTGAAGGTTAAGAAATTCATATTATATTTTGTGCTTTCCCAAAGCTAGGGAAATGAAGGATATTTTGTTGATAGAAGCCCATGACGTCTTATACTTTTATATTTAATAAGATACCTTTACACTATGGCTAAGTTTGGTATGACCTAATCAAGAAATGGGGACCAAGACAGAACCTTGGGGGTTCTCATGCCACTCTCGATAGTGTGGAGCACGGAATTTCAGGACTCCGCCGTATTTAGTTAGATTGGTTCGAGTACATAGGGAAGAAAATATGATGAAACTGGTTTTGATATTGTTTGGCTTGTTGAAGTGTTTATCTGCAGATTGTGGGAAGATTGCTCTCCTGTTTGCTAGTGATAGGTTATGGTAGCTCGTTATTGTTGAGGAGGTTTTGATCATGTTTGTATATAGTTGTAATTCGAATTAGTAATAGTATGCTTTGAGATTAGTTGAGATATACTGAGATAGGTATTTAACTGTAGGAGATTTGGTAAACTGTGAATGTATAGTCGTATATATAGGAGTTGTAAATATTGTAATTTGTATTGAGTTATAAAAAAAATCGCGCTTACCTTTCAAAAAGAAAAGAAAATATGATGAAAGGCATGAAAATTTTACAATTCGTAGCCTTTCTTGGAAATTTTAGGATTTTATGGTTGCACTGTGGTTGCTAGATTGGATAGTCGGAATTGCTTCCAACACAAATGCACCATGCATACATATAGAAATTTTATGCATATTAGGATGTTTTGCATACATTTAGTTTCACTTATTACATGTACATGCTTGGTTTGAGCTCACTTTAGCAAATTTGAAATACATACTCACTTTGGGTATGGATGTTTATAGAATAACATGGGTGTATAACATGGTTTTTAAAGCGAATTGTGTTTTTCGCCCATTTGGAAAGATTTCGGGACGAAATCTCTTTAAGGGAGGGAGAATATAACACCCCGTAAAATAAACCATAAATAAACATAGGATAATTTAATTTAAAATAAATAATAGTAATCAGTGATAATTTAGTGGGCTAAAAATAGAATTTAAATAATCGGGAACTGGGCCACGAACATTCATGACAAGATTTTGATCCATTCTCATATTTTATATACTGAAAATAGAGTTTGTATGAAAAAGATATTAATAAATCAAGTTATGCATAAACATTTACACACAAGGTTTGAAATTCAAATTAAGTAAACATAAATCTGGAATATAATTAATTATAAACTGGCACAAAAGAATATTGCAATAGGATTTGAATTCGTATGTGTATATTCATATGCAAAGGGGGCAAAGATAATCAACATAAGAAAAGAAATCAAAGAAACCAATTAATAAATTAACAGAAAGCATCGTCACATGAGAATTAAATCTCCTGGCTCAACCCCAGAAGGTGGCTCGATCGCCTCTGTAGGAGGGAGTCGAGCTCTCTCTTATAGAGGGGGTCCACTTCCCTCTTGGGTAAATGAGTGGTGGGTGTATGTTTTGTTAGGGAGATTTATATAATTTTGCATCAGATAGACCGTTCAGATTAAATCTAAATAATCCATCGGTCTATACTCACACTTGCAACTATAAATATGACTCCCTGGCCTCAATCTAAACCGTAACTTCATTTCTGTCTGCGCCTTCACAGTGTCCTTCTACCATTGCTAATTCCAGAGAAAAAGGTTAGGGTTCTCTTCTATTTCTACAACCTCAATTTTATCCTCTCTATTTTATATTAATATTGTGTTCTGAAATTCAGTTTTTTATCTATATATAAAATTCTGATTCACTTGATTCTTATATATATTATTAGAAGGATTAGAGCAAGATTTCAAAGTCTAGATCCAAATATGATTCTACACATATCCTATTATTATTTATTCTCAAATCTCCATAAGTGGAAACCCCATAAGTTGTTATTTTCTATCTTTTGTAGATTACATTTCGAATATTATGCTTGTATGGGATTTGGATTAAATGAAAATAAAATGCTATAAACCCCCAAATCCTATATTTTGTTTATCCCTAAAATCGTCAATGAAAAGTGATGTATTTGAGTTTGTGTTATTTGAATAGTGGAATTTAGGCTTAGGGTGTTGTGAAATTCTTAGCTTTTGATTCTGATTCACTTGATTCCCATTTTTAATGTTCATATATGTTTATGTACTAAAAATATAGGATTTGTGTACTGTTAATTAATAGGTTTAAAAGACTATTTTAAATAGATTCGTTCGAACGTATTATATACAATATATTATCTTAAGTTTTTGTATGTTATATAAATTAAAAAGTAAAGTAGAGTCAAAAGCAAGGCTTTTACATATGCAATTGGGTTTATTGCACATTTCCATACTTTCATTATTTAAATGATTCAAGCTTAGGTTGTTGTTTCTATTTATAGGTGTTGTTATTTCTTTTTATATCATTTAACGAGAATATGGATGTTGGACCATGTTAATTGATAGGGAAATTAACTTATGTACCTTAATTGTGATTGCTAGGATTGACATTTCAAGCATATCAGGTCGTTTTTCTCGTGCGCTAAATTCTCGCCTATTTATTAATATATATATAGCATAATTAGACGTAATATTTATGCTATTAGACTGCGTATTAAATACTTTTAAATTAGGAAACAAACTTTGAATGTCCCTAATAGGAATTTGTATGTGTATGAGTTAATGACTTTAATTATAATTAATAACCTACAAACAATAGGTTAAATACTACTTGTAGTGGAAGCCTTCCAAGAACCGACTGACATATCTGGCATCTATAAGTAAGAATGCTCAATGTGAAGGGTCTAGGTGTTATGGGCCATTATAATTATTATATTAAGGCATGAGGTTAACGGTTACTGGTAGTAGAATCCTGCCTGGAACCGCTCGGCTAATCCAACATCTCTAAGTGGTCGGCTTAATGTGAGTCTTGTGTGTGTTTGTGTGTGTGTGTACATATGTGTATGTGTGTGTGTATATATATACATATATACACACATTTGTATATGACGTAGGCCTGTCTCTAGGAAGGTATTAAGCGGCTAACCCGCCTTGTTTGGTTATTAAATGGTTAGGACTAGGTCCATTTCTAAGGTTTATTCCTTAGTTTAGGACCCAAGTCATGGGACCCGCCCTTATTAGGTTTTAAGTAGTCATGAGGTCCACCTTTCTCTAATATTCATAAGGTATTAAATGGTTCTTGTAGACGATAGCGTATGAGTAGAGTAGTTCTTCAAGTAATAGGACAACAATAAGACATTGAGACTAGTATGTTGATTGACTGATAATCATATCTCATTGATTATTAATATACGTGATATTAATGTCAATACATAAATACATATTGGACAATAGCGTATTGGGCTGACCCGACATGGGAAAACATCATGGAATATAATTAATAGTGTTATAAGTTATTCTCATAGTGGCGGTGATGTAATGGTCCTTAGACCTGAAATCATTATAATTTTACTCGAAGATATTCGTGTTTTGATATCATCAAAAGTTACTTTTAACTGAGTAGACGATAAAGGTGATTATCGGATACATCTCGAATCAAATGAAAATTATGAATGATCTAGATGGAATTTAACCCTACAATATAAGTAGTGATATCCATGGGTCTCTTGATTGAGTGAGACAATGAAATGCATAGCCATGCTCAAGTATTGATTTATTTTATATAGTCTACTCATCGATCAGGACAAAAAGAATAAATTATAAAGAGTATGATGCGTTCCATGCCTCAAGTTTAATCCTGGATATATAGGTTAAAAGGATTAAATTGCATTGTAACACTGATCACAGAAAAGGTTGTATCGAATCATCGATTTTATTATAACTTGGGTAGTAGCGATGTATTACTAGATGTCGCTCACTATTCATAATTTTAAATATGATTTAAAATTATTGCCAACGTTGTAGTAACCTATAGGTTCACACACAGAACGTTATAAAGGAGAAAGTATTTTTTTGGGACAAATAAAATATAATTATTTTGATATTTTATTTAACATTAGAAGAGGTGTACCGGTTGGTTCCTAATTTTATGGATCACATTTATTTTATAAAATGAGGACTTTCATTTATATATGATATCCATATACGAAAACCTAGGTCATACATTTTCTTTGGAAAAACTCAATCGATGGTGGCTAGTACCGCATCTCTTTTTTCTTATTTGATTCAACGATGAAGAATACGTTCGTGTGGACTCCTCTAGAGGCACGATGACTTGTTGTGCTTTTGATTCAATGCAGATATATTCAATCGAGTTCAAGGTTCGTCTATTTATTCATGGATTCATCATGGCAGGTATTAAGCCCTAATCCATATAATTTTGATTTACTGTTCTTGCATAAATTCCTGCTCTAAATTGTTAAACTGCTACAACTGGTTACCGATTAGATCTAGAAATAACCAACGAGCCCAACGATGGAGGTTTTAGTTATTTATAAAAGTATTTTTTATTATTATCCTTATGTATAGGGATAATTATTGGTGTACCTTTTTGTCTATTGGATTAGTTGTATCTGACATTATTGGTGGTTTTATTTATGGTACATCTATTTTGAGATGTTATATTTTATCCCTTTTGTTCGGTGGCCAATAATGTAAAGGTCTTAATAAAATTATTAAATATATGAATAAATTAGGATTGATCATAATAAATGATTTGAAAGGATTTTTGGATGAAATATCCCCGTTTTGAAAAGATAAAAGATTTTTTTATCAGAATAAGTTGTTTATCAACTGGAGTAAAGAACAGAAGGAATTGAAATGGTTTTAAAATAACCAGAATTTTTCCAACGAATGAATTGGAAAGGATTTGAATGGGAATTACCTTCGTATATTTTGATACTGGATTCAGTAACTATAGAGATATCCTTGAGGAATTTGAAAGATATAGATATCGTTATTCCTTATACGATATATGTTGGTTTCAGAATTTGATGTTGAATATAAGTCGATATAATTTCTATTCAGAGCCTTATATTTAACGTCAAATTGGGTATTGGGTTTGTCGTGAATGATGTCTTCAATAACACTGTTATTAGTTCCAGTTGAGAAAGGATTAAATCTTTTAATTAAGATTAATGAAGTTTTCCAATTAATAAATATAATTGGAATTAAATGAAAGTTGATTTTGAGTTCATTGTGAACAATGTTTTAAATAACATTAGTTCTTAAACTCGATTAACAATGAAGTCAAGATTTGGACATTATAAATCTTTTAATTAAGATTTAATGGAAATTTTCCAAAGTAAAGTTTTCCAATTTAATATATTAAATTGGAACTGAATGGAATTCAATTTAGTAATAATCGAGATGAGTTTCTATAAAGAAAGACCATTACTATTTATGGAATTTAAAAGGCTTTGTCATTATTCCACTTATAGTATTAGTCTGATATGGAAATTCATATTGATTATGATTGATCTGATTTGCGGGAATATTCCATATTTAATGGAACACGATTTTTAGGTTTATCATGAGCGATGTTTTAAATGACATTCGTTCTTTAACCTAGTTAAAGACAGAATTAATTTTCTAAAGTTGAATAATCATTAAGTAATGATTTTTGAAGATTAAAACTAAATGAAGTTTTAATGAATCTCTAATTAGATAAAAATGTGAATGAGGTAATTGACTTTACCGAATTCAAGAAATGTTCGAAATGGAGTATTACCATTTTTACGCCATGCAATTGTTAAATCTTTAATTAGATTAGAACAATAATGATAATTAATTTTACCGAGAACACGCTGGGTGTTAAATATGGAGTACTACCAGTTTTTCTCCATGGGATGAATAGGTTGGGGTTGGGGTAATAAAATGATTGATTACTTCGGTAAGGCTCGTTTATCCGGGCTAGTTTTATAAACCTTATTCTGGTCTACATTGTGAAAAGATAATACAAATCTTTTGAAATGATTTCCATGGAATGGATTAAACAATAAGTTCAAATAAGATGGTCCTTGATAAGATTAGTGGGAACCTTACCCAGTAATAAGAATATTTGAATAAAATAATATTTCGGATTGGAATGTGGTGTATGATGTGTTTTTATATCACTTGATTATAAGATACGCAAGTTATTCGAAAAGACCGGGTTTAACCCATTTTGAATAACAGATACGACAATTAAAAGTCGAAGATATGAAGATGGTGATTGAAGACCGGAGATCTTCACATCGTTGGATGATTACTGTTGTCTCAATTGGACTATACACCCGAGACGAGGTAATAAGTGGTGGTCTTCCAAACGAACTTGGGGATTGACCGTATATGCGAGGGCCTCTTTCCTGTATTGGACATATGAGACAAGGAAAAAGGTGCCTCCAGTTTCGTTCAGACCCAGAACAGACTTGCAAATGGATTGTATGTCTGACATTGTACTTTGCGCCGTATTCATTGATCTCTACTAAATGTGCATCTGTTTGGTAACGGAGAATTTATTTTCTTTGCTCAACACCCTTCTCTGAGACGTATGAATTTAGAGGTTATATATTAGTGGAAATCAATGGTATGATATGGACTGACAATGTGGCATGCTAAGATCAATGATCAAGGCTTTTGTTGAAAAGAAGAGCAGTGTGGTTGATGATCAAAGCGCAGCTTTAATATAGCACAGCTTTATGTAGCGTTAATTTGCGAGCTTCGCACCCCGGTGAACTAGAAACAGGATGAAGGACCGTAGAGAAATGGACATACATTGGTTTCTAGCTACGAGTGATGTCATGGTATGGAGCCCAGACATTTTACTTACGTGGATGTTGGATGATGGATAGCGAGGTACCTCGGATATGGTCGTATAAAGGCCCGTGATGGTCGACATATTGACCAAGATGGTCGATATACTAACTAGATTTTAGGTCCAGTAGGACCGACGAATGTATTGTTTATAGTATTACTAATCAGAAACGACTGACCGGCTCTCCCAGATCCGAGGGACGATGCGTTCTATTCCTGAGTCAATGGATAGATTGGATCTAATCGACGTAGGAGGATCCCTTGCCTTGGTTCATAGATTGAATCCAAGTTCCAATACGCGACTTTCAATTTCAGTTGTAAACCTATATTGTGACATAGTAGGATAGGGTACTATGCCGTCTATGATTGATACATTTATATTTGAAGTTGATTTCTTCACTATGCACTAATAATAATAAAAGATAAATTTCGTGTATCAAGCATATTTGGCCATTATAAGGCAAACTCTATCCTCTGGTATGTGTTGCATTGTGTGATGGGACCTGAGTCTTATAATGGCTTCATTTTTCCTTTTTAGCATTGCGTTGTTTGTTTATGGTATTCTTGGGGTAAAACCCATTCCGTGTTATACGGCGTGTTCCCTTGAATTACCCAACTTTAAAATAAAGTTAATAACTGTTTTAGTTCTCACACCAGTCCCATGATTGACTCGGAATCTATTGTTTCCCACCTAAACTCGGGGTTCCCATATTTTCCACATGGGCAACTAGTAGTTTTGGTTTGTAGATATTTCTTTTCATAGGATCCTAGAATACGACTGAAGCAATACTCCGCAATGCTTTATATCTGTGTATTTCCTTCAGTTGTGGTAGTTGATGTTTTTCATTGCACTTTATACTAATGTATTATATTTCCGCTATTTTGTAATTTATTAAATCTTTTATATTTTAATGCTGTATATTATTTATTTGTACCCTGATATCTTGTACTTTGATGTAATTTTTTGTAAAACAATGAAATTATCTGTTGTTCTGATGCATCGTGTGCTCAAAGCAATACGTCTTCTTGTTCAATTTAGGTCGGCCGGGAAGTTCGGGTCGTTCTCATTTGGTATCAGAGCTTTAGTTTACAAAGCTCGAGAACAAGACATATTGGAACCAAACGAAAGAATTCGTCAGAGATTGGATTAGTAACATCCTATAAGAATGACTTGTTAGAGATAGGGTTAATAATACCCTAAAATGAGTTTGGAGAGTATTGTTTATAAAAACGAATTTAGTTTTGAAAATTAATATATAAGAATTTAAGTTATTTTTTGAGTTTGGACTATCGAGTATAAGAAGATTTTGCATATATGCCTTGCAAACGTATATTCGAAGTCTCAAATATACTGGATAGATATACAATCACACTCTAGTCTCCCAGAGATGATCCTAATGATAGCAGTCGCATCATCAGTATTTATTTTCGAGTTTCGAAAGTGAGATGTCTATATGATTCTAATAGACTGGTGTGAGAACCAAAAACTTAGTTAGAGTTTATTGTTTGTGATTTAGTACTTAAAATATGATTTTTAGTATATAAAAGTTATATATTTGAAAATTTAATTTACCAATTGATTGTTGATTGTGATGTGTGCTAATTAGTTTAAATAATAAAATTATTGGAATAATAAAACCAATATGAAAATGAAAGGTAAAATTAAGCCAAATCAAATTTAACGTAAAACTGAATTGAAAATTTGTTTGAATTGGAATTGTATATATGTTGAACAGGCTAGGTTATGGAAGCTAAGAAGAGGAATAAAATTGTATGCCTGACAAATAGGTACATATTTATTGTATTGATTGGGATTGATGATTTTATTAGCCGACTGGCAAGCCGCTTAGCGTTTTGATTTTCTTTTGATATATAAGAGCCCAGATGGGCGAGTTGTAGTTGTACGGATCAACCCATACAATGGAGGTTATGGTAAAAGTATTCGAAAATTTAAGGTGTTAGACAAATTTCGAGAACTAAGAAAGTTCTTAGAAACTGAAAAGTTGAAGAACTTGAGTCGAACAAAGGTTGAGTTGGTTAAGTAAACGACCTTCGAGTTTCATTCCTTTTCGGGGACGTAAAGTTTTTAAGTAGGAGAGATTGTAACAACCCCGATTTTTGGAACCAATTTAAAATTTATTTTTAATTGATTTTAATGGATATTAAATATTTAAAATGATTTATTTTGAGAATAAACGAATTATAATTCATTTAAAACGTGTTTGAATGTAAAATTTATAACATAATTATAAAACGAACCCGTAATGTCACGGTAGTTTGAAAATTTAGTTTTAAACTTTAATTGATTATACATAATGCAATATAAATCGGATTTCAGTAAAACAAGAAACGTTAGAATATATTTAATTATATCTTTTTATGAATGTGAGAAATTTAGATTTCATATTATAAATTGTAAGTTATTTCCAAATTAAAATTCAAAATAATCGCTATGGAATTTATTAGTATTTTTATATTATTTAAGCACTTAAAATAGCCATTTTGTAAACGACCTCCATTTTCGACGAAACGAATTTAGTTAGATCCGGAACGTCAAATTATTGTTAGGTTTAAAATTTAAAATCAATTGGAATTAGTATGTAAGTGTAGTAAATTTAAACGTGTGTTCAAAATTCAGTTATAATTTAATAAGCTAATAAAAAGGCCATTTTTCAAACTGTCTCCAAATTCGATGAAATTAGTTTTGTTAGAACTGTATTTGTAAAACATAGCTATATTTCAATTTTCGTAATTTTTGGAGTCAGTACGTGGTCATGGTAAATTAAAACGTACGTTGAAAATTAATTTTGAACGTTATATTGATTTATATTTTATTTTTGATAAAAACTGCTTGAAATAACTGAATCGGCTTACGCAGCATATCCCATTTTGTCCAGAACGGGGGTATTTGGCTAGGGGCGACATTCATTAGCATTTGTTTGGAGTTCGAAAGTAAAAAAATTCAATATTGAATAATATAGGAATTAAATAATATTTAGAAAGAGGTATAAATATTAAAAACCCTAATTTCCTTCTCCCTTCACCGAACCCGTCGCCACCCAAATCAAAGTCCACCGTTCTTCGAAATTTTTTCCTCTAATAATTCCCGAATCTCTTTGAATTAGACTCTAACTCTAAAACAAGAATCGTAGTACTCGGTTAGTTCTTTAAATTGGTATGGATTTGATGAATTTTGGTATGGTAGTTATCATGAACTCCCAGCTGAAAGTCGTATCGTCCAACCTTGTTTTTAGATCCGCTGGGGTGCTCAAGTTCGCCGGCAACCATGGCGTTGGGAGGTGAGACGGAGGCGGGGGTCGTGGCATTGGCTGATCTTGGTCTGGTGGTCCTCTAGTGCTCGCATAGGTGGACGGTTGGTTGTGAGGCTTCTTCGATCGGGTCTTGAGCGTTACAGTGAAGAAGGATAGTTAACAAAGAGGGTTAAGCTTTATGAAAGTAATTACGTATGTTAATTATTTTCGTAATCTAACTAATGTAATTAAAAGGTTAAAACATCATAACTTTTTCATATGACATCAAAATTCAGCGAAACTGAGTGCATTGGAATCGTGATGAAGAGATCTTCACTACGAAACCAATTTGAATAGAAACAGAGCAGTAGGAGTTTATGATAAAATTAAACGCTTGTTTAATTTTATTAAAATAGTCGTTTTGATAATGATTTCCAAACTGATCCAGCTGAGAACTCTCACACACAACTATTCTGATATGTTATTATAATCATATTTAAATATATGTGGATTGTCTATGCCGATTTTTATTTGATTTAATTATCACAAATTGTTATACGGTATCTGGTAGCTCACATCACAGTTGATTGAAAACCCAATGGATGAATTGTTGATTGTCTGTGTTATAATTTAATTTTGAAATAATTAACATATTAAAACGATGGTAAATTATTTGTGATAGGTGAAATTGGATTAAATATCCATTTAAAAGTCAACCTACTTGTTTATGTTCACCTAATATCGATTAGAATAAATAAATAATTTATTAATTCATTATTTATTGGTTGAAAACCCTACATGGGTCTGGGGATGATAATTTATTCTCACATATCCCTTATGTGTAGTTGTATTTCAATTGATTGATTGACAAACTGTTACAAGCGTTATTTAATTATTTAATGCTTATACAGTTGTAGGTGCACTCTAGGTGTGAATTGGGTGTTTAATGGTTGTTTATAACTATTGTTTAATATATGCGATGTATGAAATCCATATAAATAAAATTATATGGCAATTGGTTGAATCTCATTTCAATCCGAAATAAAAACAAATATTTTGATATAATATTCCGTGAAAAGTTGAAGTTTGATTTTGATGTCCGATTTTGGATGGACACAAAGATTATAAAATTATAATAAATATCGAGAAAATTGGATTTCAAAATCTGACATTTTGAAAATATTATTACTTTGACATTATAATAACATGGGATGTTCGGTTTTTACTTAAAATTGAAGTGGAAGTGGAAATCGTTTTAAATGAGATATAAAGTACGTTTTGAATAGAAATGGACAAAATCAGTTATATATAATGTAATGGCTTAAAATGAAGAAATTTGTTTTTCATGTAGAATGATTGAAATAAAATTTCAAGTGGTAGTTGTGAATAATTTATAATACTTATATAAATTATTTTGAAAACGTTTTCGATTTTATTTTTAATTATAAATCGAATTCTGACTTGAATAGAATGCGTCGCATAGCAACAATTACGAACGTCAACCTGTAACTTCGAGTTGACGTAACGGGAGATCCGACCATTAGATTCTCCTGAAACCGGAACCGTTGGGTCAGTATTGAAATAAGATTTCTAATAAAGTAAGAATTTTTGAAATCCAATGGTTTGATTTTAAAATAAGACCCAAACAGTTTTGAAAAAGGTTGCTCTGGATGTAGTTTGGTGTCCGATATTGGAAACCGACTGTAACTGCCTTAACAAAATTATTAAAAATATGAATAAATTATGATAAATCATAATAAATGATTTGAAAGGATTTTTGAAGAAATATTCCCATTTTGAAAAGATAAAAGGTATTTTTATCTGAATAAGCTGTTTATCAACTTGAGTAAAGAATAGAAAGGAATTGAAATGGCTTTAAAATAACCTGAATTTTTCCAACTAATGAATTAGAAAGGATTTGAATGGGAATTATCTTCGGATATTTTGATATTGGATTCCGTAATTATGCGAATATCGTTGAGGATTTTGGAAGATTTATATATTGTTATTCAAAATATGATATCTTTTGGTTTCAAAATTTGATGTTGAATATAAGCCGATATAATTTCTATTCGGAGCCATGTATTTAACATCAAATTATGTTTTGGGTTTGTCGTGAATGGTGTCTTCAATAACACTATTCTTAATCCTAGTTGAGAAAGGAATGAATATTTTAATTAATATTAATGAGGTTTTCCAATTAATAAATATGATTGGAATTAAATGAAAGTTGATTTTGGGTTCATTATGAAAAATGTTTTAAATAACATTAATTGTTAAACCCGATTAACAATGAAGTTAAGATTTGGAATTTATAAATCTTTTAATTAAGATTTACTGGAAATTTTCCAAAGTAAAGTAAATTCGAATTGAATGGAATTTTATTTAGTAATAACCAAGATGAGCTTCTTAAAGGAAGACCGTTATGGAATTTAAAAGGATTCGTCGTTATTCCACTTATAGTATTAGTATGATATGGAAATTCATATTGATTATTATTGATTTGATTCCGTGAAGATTCCATATTTAATAGAAGATAATTTTTGGGTTTATCGTGAGCGATGTTTTAAGAGACATTCGTTCCATAACCCAGTTAATGACAGGATTAATTTCCTAAAGTTGAATAATCATTATGCGATGATTTTTGAAGATTAAAACTAAATGAGTTTTAATGAATCTTTAATTAGATTGAAATGTGAATGAGGTAATTAAATTAACCAAATTCAAGAAATGTTCGAAATGGAGTATCTCCAGTTTTACTCCGTGCGATAGTTAAATCTTTAATTAGATTTAAACATTAAATGGTAATTAATTTCACCGATAACACAATGGGTTTTTAATATAGAGTACTACTGTAACACCCCACACTTTTCTGCGTCTAAATTTCAACGAAAATTGAAACTCAAACACATCCAAGCATGGGGCGTGTAAATCTGGTACCTGTAAATAAATGAGCATGAGCATAATCAGAGTATGGTATGATAACTCACAATGGAAACAAAATAGGATAAACTAGTATTAACTCAAGTAACTACCTTTTTAAAGTTGATTACTTTGCCAATACCGAGCATGAGAGAGAATAAGGACTGAAAGCCAAATTAAAACACCTTTGAGGACCCGACCTTCTATAGAATCCATTAATTCGGAGAAGGAGGTGGTTTAGAGCTTCAATGGCAAGACGTTTAACCTTGTGGGAGTGTGAGAGGAGGTAAGAGGTGCGTACGTGGCCCCACGGTGGGCGCCAAATGTTTTCCCCAAAATTGGGATCAAACACCAAAGATGTAAATTTCACAAATTCACCGATTCGGTAAGAATATGAGAACACGTAATCACAAAATAAACGGATAAAAAGCAAGTAGAAACACAAAGCAATTTTATAGTGGTTCGACTCAATATGAGTCTACGTCCACTTTTAATCTATTCTCATTATGATATTCAAGCTTACAACATGTGAAATTTCCCTCATTACAATCATTTCTCTCTTCTAACTCTCTTTACAGTCGGATTTCACTCGAATTTGACAAAGGAAAATGGAGAGGCTTTTAGCTTTGTGATGAATATTCGACCACTTAGGTGCTTTGATCCTTCTCCATGATCTCCAAGGATTTCATAATGAATTTAGATTCATTTTTGGCTTTGGAGAGAATTAGAGATCGTTTGATTGACGCTTGAGAGATTTGTTATGTAGCTAGAATGAGATCCAAGGCTCTTAGATTCGATTGTAGAAAGCTCTCATGATCATTGACTTAGATATGATATTCATGTAGTTAGAAAAGTGTTGATCAATCCATAGAAGCCATTAGAGAAGTTGTGAATGGGGTTTCAATTTGGTAGAGTCTCCCCCCTCACATGAATTTTTTTTGGTCCCCTCTCCAGGTGAATTATGGGGGGTATTTATAGTTATGTTTAAGAGGTAGTGGCAAAGTGGTAAATAAGGTACGGTACAGCTGTAGTACAGCTGGTCCTCGACATGGTGTTAAATGGCATGCGACATGGAGTTTGCGAGATTATTCTTGCGGTATGCGACATGAATTGCCCAAATGACATGGATATTGGCGGATTCAAATCTTATGCGGCTTGATTATAAAATCATGAATATTCTTCGACATGACTCCTTCTTTCTAGTGCGTGGCCTTTACTTCTTGAACCATCAGTTTTTTACCATGTGAACCCCCCTGCTGTCAACACACCAGTCCTCTATTCATTACGTGCGGATGGGGTCATGAATGGCTTTCTATGCATTGAAGAATCACTAATTTTCCACTGTACACAAAGGACTCTACAGTATGTTGACAGCTGGACTTTCACATGCCACAAGTTCATAGTTCCTGAGAGACATACGACTTTGATAAAGTCGCTTTGGCTAATTTATACCATGCCGTAAGAACTAAGACGTGCTGAAAGTGAAATCAAGACGTCATTTCCATGTCGCGCTGAAGCCGAACTGAAATTCTTTATCCATGCCATACGGACGGCTTGAATATGTTCAGGACACCACGCTCTTTCCATTCATACGTAATTACAATATGAATTCTTCTCCCTGTTGAAATGATATACTCCAAAATACATATGGTATGATGTGGCAACGACTTGGTTGTATTGATTTCAACCGCTGTGACATGAATTCATAGCGGCATGGATGATGTTAACTGGCCACCGCATGAAACAAGGTCTTGCGAGATGACTTAACTAACGACATGCTGAATGACATGTGTCATGTCGTGAGATTTGCCTTAGCAAATTGCAGGAATGACTGCTCCAGAACTTGACTCATGACGTGGCTTCACCATGGTTTCAATGGCATGAACCATGCTGTATAAAAAACTTTATATATGTCGCGGGATTGACTTGGTTGTGTGAACGCCTTGATAACAAATGTCTGTGTCGCGCTGAACGCGATGATCGATCCAGCTCTTTGTTTATATATATATCGTGGTCCACGTGTGCTCATTTAAATAGAATATACATGCCATATTGTGTCTATGCCGTTATTCATCGTTTACATATGCCATGCAGATCTATCCATGTCTTAATTATTGCTTCCGCCCTTAGCTTTTATGCCATAGCTCAATATATAATATTACAGCGTTGGTATGCTAGTACTGGCATGCTTGGCCCTTTAGTTTGCATGAGATGAAGATGGGCATCGACACAATGATATGATTTACACGGCATAATTCTCAACGGTTCACGGCATGAATGAATTATTTGTTTTGTTCCTGCGACTTGTTTTCTGCGACTTGGACTTGGCGACATGGGAGCTTGTGCCATGAGTTAGAACGTCTTGGACTCATGTCGTATTTAACGACTTATAAACGTGTCGTAGAAGCGACTAAGAACCATCTCGCGTCAACGACTTAAAATCATGTCGTGTGGATGACTGCATGATCCATGTCGTAGAAACGACTTGAGTCAGGTATGTGGCGTGTCGTTCGTGAATGCTTCTTCGTTGTGAACAGCATTCTAAAAACGGGGTTAACATTTTCCCCTCGAAGCTTGTATTTCATATTTACAAGAAGTGCGGGCTTCGAAATTAACACAATTTGCGTTGGTATCTTGTCGTAGCTTTTTGTTTGCTTTGTAAAGTCATGCTTTGAACTTCATGACACCTGCTCTATAATTGAAACAAGTGATTGCATAACTTTGGGCTTATGCTCACCGTCGACTGTCCGTACCGATGGTGAACTAGTAATCATTATGAAATGACCTATAGCAAATTATATTTTGAATTGAATAAAGTATTTGCATAGAATTATTTTATTCAACGATTTATAACTCATCGAATACTGTCTGCACAAATGCGATATTCTAATTCGAACTCGCGTTAACGCTTAAAATCAGCTAATCGACTACGCCGACCGTGGATTTCAAACATTATCGCTTTATGACTTATATGATAATATATGATATTTCTCATTTGAGAAATTCGTATTTGTGATTTATTATGTGCTTCTCTTTGGAGAATCTTTGATTTTCTGTGCCCCGGCTCTGGAGGTCATCACTAGTCTTCATTATGAAAAGAATTTTCATATCTCAATTTTTGTTTGTCATGCTGATCAGTTTTGGCATTGAAGATTCCGTCGGGTGCCCCGTGTTTTAGTGAGGTCCTTTTAATCCAACGACTTGTCTTTTCCTTGCAATTGGATCAACATGATGGATTTCATTGAACGTCGTTGATATCTCTCATGAAGAAGTCACTTTCTCTATGGAAAGGGATTTTGGTTGTTGCATCGTTTCGCAGTGCGAATTCCCGCGAGGTTTGGGTTAAGGCTGCATCGCTCCGCGCTTACGAACTCCCACGCTTCGTCTTGCTTTAGCAAGCTCCCGCGTTTCTTTTCGCGCCTATGGATTCCCGCGAACCATTGGGTTCAGGCTGCATCGCTCCGCACTTACGAACTCCCAAGCTTCGTCTTGCTTTAGCAAGCTCCCGCGCTTCGTTTCGCGCCTACGGATACCCGCGAACCATTGGGTTTAGGCTGCATCGCTCCGTGCTTACGAACTCCCACGCTTCGTCTTGCTTTAGCAAGCTCCCGCGCTTCGTTTCGCACCTACGGATTCCCGCGAACCATTGTGTTTAGGCTTCATCGCTCCGCGCTTACGAACTCCCACGTTTCATCTTGCTTTAGCAAGCTCCCGTACTTCGTTTCGCGCCTTCCCGCGAACCATTGGGTTTAGGCTGCATCGCTCTGCGCTTACGAACTCCCATGCTTCTTCTTGCTTTAGTAAGCTCTCGTGCTTCGTTTCGCGCCTACGGATTCCCACGAACCATTGGGCTTAGGCTGCATCGCTCCGCGCTTACAAACTCCCATGCTTCGTCTTGCTTTAGCAAGCTCCCGCGCTTCGTTTCGCGATTATGGATTCCCGCAAACCATTGGGCTTAGGCTGCATCGCTCCGCGCTTACGAACTCCCACGCTTCGTCTTGCTTTAGCAAGCTCCCGCGTTTTGTTTCGCGCCTACGGATTACCGCGAACCATTGGGTTTAGGCTGCATCGCTCCGCGCTTACGAACTCCCATGCTTCGTCTTGCTTTAGCAAACTCCCGCGCTTCGTTTCGCGCCTACGGATTCCCGCGAACCTTTGGGGGATGAGGTTTTGGATTCGTGACAGCTTGTTGCTCTATTCGTCGTTTGATTCGTTGGGACTTCCTTGATCAATCGTTGAGTTGGTGTTATCAGAGTTGCCTCATTTCATCGGATCCTGAGGAAGCAAATGCCTATGGAATAGCCTGCAATGAGAAAATTGTCTTTTAGCAAAATTTTCACATATATTTCGCAAGTCAGAGATTTACACAAGCAAACAACATTTCATTCGTAGTACTTTGGTTCTGTACAATGCATGTAAACCATTATAGACTTCTTACAAGAAGTAAAGCATAGTGAAAAGTAAAGTAATGCAAAGAGGCGATAGTGATCGCTTATTCTTAGTTTCAGATATTGGATCATCATCAACGGTCGTCAGTTGATTATTAGCCTTGGAGTGATATGAGAAGAGGCTACGTTGTTAGGTCTGGACTGATCATTTGATGCCCCTTGCCCCTGGGGAGCTGCAGAAGGATTCGCATCTTGGGAGTTCTTCACAAATTGTTGCAGATGGTTCTTCCTAATCAATTATTCAATTAATGATTTCAGATGCCCGCATTCGTTGGTGCTGTGGCCCGGCTGATTGTGATACCGACAGAACTTCCCAGATTTAGTCAGATGGTCATTCATTTTTATTGGCCGAGGCTCTGGGTAATCTTCTGAGTCCTTTGTGGCAAGGTAGATGTTCTCGGGAGTGTTATTTAGAGGAGTTAGTTCAGACGAGTCAAGAAGGCGAAATTTTTTATTAGTTTTGTTGTCACTCTTGTCATTTATTCTCTTCTGCCCCTGAGTATTCTTTTGATCACACTTAATAGTACCACTTTTGGGAGCTTCAAGAAGTTGGTTACCACCGATGTTCTGAAGAGGTATAGGATTATCGTCCACTCTCATGTACTCCTCCGCCTTCTTATAGAACTTGTCAAGTGTATTCGATTCCTTCATCTTTATCCATCTTCCGAACTCGCTTGTTTTGCCTATAGCGTCGAGTAAGGCCATGAGAATTATGTGTGGCTCTGGATTCCTCACTTCAGACAAGGCAACATTGAATCGACTGAGGAAGGCTTTGACAGTTTCCCCTGAATTCTGTTTCATTGCTGAAAGTGTTATAGCATCCTTGGCTTTAGTAGCGTACAGGCAGAACTGCTCCTTGAACTTTTTGGTGAGGTCAGAAAATCGATCGATAGACTTGGGCGGAAGCTTTGTGAACCATAGTGATGCGGCACCTTCTAAGTAGAGAGGAAAGTACGTGCATCTCTTCTCATCGGTCACCTTAGCTGCACTCATATGCCATTCATATTTGAATAGGAAGTAGTTCGGATCAACCAGACCATTGTACGGAGGCAAAGTCGGAGGATTGAATTTCTTTGGACATTCTACTTCAAGGATTCTTTCGGTGAATGGAGTCCTATCGGGAGAGAAGTCCCATTCTCTTTCGTCGTCCTTGCTAGCTTGATTCTTTTTCATGGCTCGTTCTATGATGTCCGAAATGTATTCTTCGGTGCTATGGCGCTCTGTGAAGCTGAGCTCTTTACCAAATGTTCGTCTAGGCTTTCGACCTCGATTAGAGAGTTTTGGCTCTTTGCCTTCTCGACGAAGAGGTGCCCCCGTGACAGGATCAATGACCTTTCGAGCATTCGTTTCAAAATGGTTCTTAGCTTTGGATCTCAATTCTTCTATGTTAACTTCGTCCCTGCCACTTGTCCAATCATAACCGTCTTCCATACTGTCGTTGCGGTTATGATCGGAAGCGGGCGATTTATCATTCTCCTCGAGATCCACATGCACTTTTGGAGGAGCTGGATTTGATCGAGCATTAAGGACGGCATCAAGCTATTCCATCATAACCTTACCAGAAGCATCCATCCTCTCGTTCAGGTTGGAAACAACAATTGCAATGACTATGTCTAACTCATCTTTTGTTACACCGACTCCACTTCTAGAATTCTGACCAACTTCAAAATGGTTAGTAAGTGGTGTAGTATCATCATTAACGATATTTTCATTCTCTTCAATGGATTTGCTTGCGGTCTTCTTCGACTTAGCCATTAATTCGGAGAAGGAGGTGGTTTAGAGCTTCAATGGCAAGATGTTTAACCTCGTGAGAGTGTGAGAGGTGGTAAGAGGTGCGTACGCGGCCCCACGGTAGGCGCCAAATGTTTTCCCCAAAATTGGGATCAAACACCAAAGATGTAAATTTCACAAATTCACCGATTCGGTAAGAATATGGGACCGCGTAATCACAAAATAAACGGATAAAAAGCAAGTAGAAACACAAAGCAATTTTATAGTGGTTCGACTCAATATGAATCTACGTCCACTTTTAATCAATTCTCATTATGATATTCAAGCTTACAACATGTGAAATTTTGCTCATTACAATCATTTCTCTCTTCTAACTCTCTTTATAATCGGATTTCACTCGAATTTGACAAAGGAAAATGGAGAGGCTTTTAGCTTTGTGATGAATATTCGATCACTTAGGTGCTTTGATCCTTCTCCATGATCTCCAAGGATTTCATAATGAATTTAGATTCATTTTTGGCTTTGGAGAGAATTAGAGATCGTTTGATTGACGCTTGAGAGATTTGTTATGTAGCTAGAATGAGATCCAAGGCTCTTAGATTCGATTTTAGAAAGCTCTCATGATCATTGACTTAGATATGATCTTCATGAAGTCAGAAAAGTGTTGATCAATCCATAGAAGCCATTAGAGAAGTTGTGAATGAGGTTTCAATTTGGTAGAGTCTCCCCCCTCACATGAATTTTTTTTGGTCCCCTCTCCAGGTGAATTATGGGGGGTATTTATAGTTGTGTTTAAGAGGTAGTGGCAAAGTGGTAAATAAGGTACGGTACAGCTGTAGTACAGCTGGTCTGCGACATGGTCTTAAACGGCATGCGACATGGAGTTTGCGAGATGATTCTTGTGGTATGCGACATGAATTGCCCAAACGACATGGATACTGGCGGATTGAAATCTTATGCGGCTTGATTATAAAATCATGAATATTCTTCGACATGACTCCTTCTTTCTGGTACGTGGCCTTTACTTCTTGAACCATCAGTTTTTTACCATGTGAACCCCCTGCTGTCAACACACCAGTCCTTTATTCATTACGTGCGGATGGGGTCATGAATGGCTTTCTATGCATTGAAGATTCAATAATTTTCCACTGTACACAAAGGACTCTATAGTATGTTGACAGCTGGACTTTCACATGCCACAAGTTCATAGTTCCTGAGAGACATACGACTTTGATAAAGTCGCTTTGGCTAATTTATACCATGCCGTAAGAACTAAGACGTGTTGAAAGTCAAAACCAAGACGTCATTTCCATGTCGCGCTGAAGCCAAGCTAAAATTCTTCATCCATGCCATACAGATGGCTTGAATATGTTCAGGACACAACGCTCTTGCCATTCATATGTAATTACAATATGAATTCTTCTCCCTGTTGAAATGATATACTCCAAAATACATATGGTATGATGTGGCAACGACTTGGCTGTATTGATTTCAACCGCTGTGACATGAATTCATAGCGGCATGGATGATGTTAACTGGCCACCACATGAAACAAGGTCTTGCGAGATGACTTAACTAACGACATGCTTAATGAAACGTGTCATGTCGTGAGATTTGCCTTAGCAAATTGCAGGAATGACTTGCTCCAGAACTTGACTCATGACGTGGCTTCACCATGGTTTCAGTGGCATGAACCATGCCGTATAAACAACTTTATATATGTCGCGGGATTGATTTGGTTATGTGAACGCCTTGATAACAAATGTCTGTGTCGCGCTGAACGCGATGATCGATCCAGCTCTTTGTTTATATATATATCGTGGTCCACGTGTGCTCATTTAAATAGAATATACATGCAATATTGTGTCTATGCCATTATTCATCGTTTACATATGCCATGCAGATCTATCCATGTCTTAATTATTGCTTCCGCCCTTAGCTTTTATGCCATAGCTCAATATATAATATTACAGTGTTGGTATGCTAGTACTGGAATGCTTGGCCCTTTAGTTTGCATGAGATGAAGATGGGCATCGACACAATGATATGATTTACACGGCATAGTTCTCAACGGTACACGACATGAATGAATTATTTGTTTTGTTCCTGCGACTTGTTTTCCGCGACTTGGACTTGGCGACATGGGAGCTTGTTCCATGAATTAGAACGTCTTGGACTCATGTCATATTTAACGACTTATAAACGTGTCATAGAAGCGACTTGGAACCATCTCGCGTCAGCGACTTAAAATCATGTCGTGTGGATGACTGCATGATCCATGTCATAGAAACGACTTGAATCAGGTGTGCGGCGTGTCGTTCGTGAATGCTTCTTCGTTGTGAACAGCGTTCTAAAAACGGGGTTAACAATAACCGTAACGGTCATATTTTCCTAAGGCAACCATTTATCAGTCCCAAGGTTTCTATTTGTTGTACCCCAATAGACAATTACTATTTTTATTTATTTATTTGTTCCTTATTATTATATATATTATTTGTGAACCAGACCTCTCACATTAAGTTGACCACTTGTGGAGGCTGGATTTGTCGGTCGGTTACGGGCAGACTTCTACCACAAGTTGAACTTAACCTTGTGCCTTTGTACAATTATATTTATGCATTAGACCCCTCACATTAAGCTGATCATCTGTGGATGCTGGATTTGTCGGTCGGTTCCGGGCAGACTTCTACCACAAGTTAAGCTTAACCCCGTGTCTAAATGCAGTTATAATTCAAATTTCCTAAGGGATGAACAACATTAATCCTAATTATTTTAGGAATTGTATCCATTATCCTATTATATTTACTTTCCCATTCAACATTGGTTACAAATGTTATTATTTACTGATTTGCGGTCCCATTTATAGCAATAAATTATATTAATTGCTACAATGGTCACCACAAATATATTAATTCAATATAGATTATATTTCTATATAATTACATAATTGAACATCATTCAAACATCCAATACACTGTATATTTTACTGTTTTACGTTGATTTGGATGGATAATATGTATATATTTATATTTATGTTTCCACGCAGTCAACGTAGTTATCATTTATTCTTATTCTTCTTCTTATTATTAAATTTTATGATTTGGTTTAATCAATAACCAAACATTTCTTTCTGCATTCAATCTTGCCAAAAGGTTTTAAATCTTCCAAAAAGAACATTAGTTGCAATTATTGTAAATTATGCCTAATTTGTGGAATAGACATACATTAAATTCACAAGAAATATATACGTTTTTATATATTTTTAGAATAGTTGATGCAAACTACGGACAAATATATATATATATATATATATATTTATATTTATATGTACATTTGCACCACTTTTCCCTTTTTCAATCTTTTGCCATATCTCTTGTGAATTGAAAATAACATCTTTTTGCTCAAAAAGGAGGAAAACGACATATTTACAACAGCTAAGCCAAAACCCAACAACATTGAATACAAACGGGCATATTTCTGTTAAAATATCAAAATAACAAAACTCACCATTTTCTCTTTTTATCCAAATTCACAAAATTTATTATTCAACACTGAAAATAGAGATCTGGAATTTAACTACATCTAAGTGGTGTTTAATGGGACTGATTTCTAGATGTACAGTGCTTGGCCACATCCACAATGCATTTTACAACATAATATGTATGGTATATGTATGAACAAATTTGGGAATCTGACAATTAATATTACGTCTAACCACAATTTCACAACTTACAAGTTTTAACAATATTTACAATCACATCTGATGGGTGTCAATCCAATTACAACAAATTAATGGACAGACTAATGGAAATAGGCATAAAATTGATCTAATTCAAACAAAATAAATAAGTTATTATAACTGGATATATAAATTTTCCACTCACCTTAAAGCATCCAAATCTAAAGTTTGAATCTTTTAGGCCTACAATTCCCAAATTCTTATAAATCTATAATTTATCTGAAAAGGGGACAAATTCCAGACCTGTAGATGTGTAAGAAAATAGGAAGAGAGGAGAAAATATGATTTGGAGCATCAATTCACATTCTTTTCCATTGGATCTGATAATCCTCTCAATTTTATCTGATTTGTTATATATGAATATATTTCTAATTAAGAAATTACGTTAGAAGAGGGAGGAAAATGACAGAGCTTTGCTGCTGCCCACAGATTTGTGTGGAAAAGAGTAAGGCCTTACCCTTTATTTATAGCAGATTTGTATGGAAAAGAATGAGGCCTTACCCCTTTATTTATAGGAGTGGAATTGTCCTTGAACTGTTAGATTCATTTTAGTTTATATCCGTCCATTCGTTTAACATTATATTATAAACAAACCCCTTAACCCTAGCCGTCACTAGGCAATCTGACGCCCAGTGGGTTGAGGCTAGGGTCGACCGCCTATCGACGGCTAGGGTCAACCGCTTGGGTCGTTAGCTGCCCATTTAGGCCAGTTAGGAAGGTATATAATATTTAATTATTCTGATTTATTTTTTTCCCGTCCGTTTTTGTATTTCAGTCGTAACTTTTTCATATGGACTCCGTTCACGAAACTCCAAACATGAAAGTTGACCAGAATTCCAATACGAACGCATCGGTTAAAGTTTCGTGGTCAAATTCAATCATTTGCAGAAATTCCTATTTTTGAAATTCTAAAAATTAATTTATGTTGCCAAAATTCTGACTTATTACATTCTTCCCTCCTTAAAAGGAATTCCGTCCCGAAATTCTGACACCTATATTCTTATTCTACACAACCAATTTGTGTACATCCACTTTGCAACATTGTGTATATGTGCATCGTGTACATAATGCGATTTCAACCATACAATATGCATGCAAGATGATTCAAAATCGGATCCTCCTATATGTATGCATTAAAATTTTGAAATACTTTTGAAAGCATGATGCAAAACACCCTAAATATAATGGCAGTTCTATATGAATGCAAAATTTGAAAACTATTTTCATCCATTACCTTCACACAATTACGAATAAGGGTGTGAAGCAACTAATTTTGCATCCAAACCCTACCGTCTAAAACGTCATGCAATCTTATTGTTTCCTATTTAATTTCTCCTAAACCGGAAAAAGGAAATCAAAGCGAAGTATTTTAATGTTTTCTTCACTTACAAGTAATCCATTTCCGGTCCTACAGTGGAATTTTCAACTCAGTTACCCAAAATACTCCAAAATTTTCCATCTGTAGATTGTAAAGGAGGCTTAAAACAAGCTCTAAAATGTAAAACAAGTTAATTAATAACCCGCACGCATCATTAACACGGTATGGAAACAACGTTTCCAAGGCTAAAACAGCCTTTTCCTTGTTATCATTAACATTTTTATCGTGCCATCGGTCCTACTGCACCGCTAAACGCACACACAAATCATCCAAATATCTTCCTTCTGCTATTCATATGAACAAAAATCGAAAATTTTCATAAAAATAAATTTCCGCTTAAAATTTTTTTACATTTACTTTGAAATTTTCTTTTCAAAACCATTTTACTTTCCTACAAAAATAGGAAAATGACAAAAAGATTTTTTTTTTCAAACAATATTTTCCAAAAACTTAAAAATGTATTTTGCGCAAACTTAAACGATTCAAGTCACATGTTGGCGAAAAAGGAAATCAGTCGTGCAAAAATGTGAAAATTGGAATAACACAAAACACAAAATAAATTTTAATTTTAACAAGGAGTGATTATTTATTTATTTATATACCCGTGATGTGGAACCAGTCCTTTACTAAAATTTATCCAACACATAATTCTATTCTTTCCAGCTCTAGGACAAGTCCTAGTTCATGAACGAGATTTCATTCAAATAAATATGCGTGAATGACAAAACAATTTCAAACATAGAAAACTCATTAACTAAAGTCATTCGATTTTTCAATATTAGTTGTTACACACTACAACAACAACAAAGACAAAGAAAATGCTGGAAAGGAAAACACACGATACTAGATACAACATACGCAAGGCATGCACTAGCAATGACTACGACTACCCACTATAGGATGGTCTAGCTCCGCATTTGGAGCCTGATCCATTACCACGCCCACTTCAGAAGCGTAGTATGGCGGAGATGCAGCCAATCTCATGCGCCTACCTGCGCAGCTCGTCGCGAACCTCTGGAAGCTCGGCCTGGATGGTGTGGAGGGTGACGAGCTCTAGATTCTCCTGGCTGGGTTACTGAGGCAACTGAGCTGGAGCGGGTAGTGCGTGGACATGTGTAATGTAACACCCTAAGTCCCACATCGTGAAAGCCTGTGTAAAGTGGGTACTTATATAGTAGAGCCCATCTCTTACTATTGCCGAGGCCTTTTGAGGAACAAAACCCCACACCTATACAGTGGCTAAGTTGGGGACAATATCTTGTGTGAACGGAGGTGTGGGTTGTTACAGTGGTATCAGAGCCAATACCCAGCCGGAATTGTGGCTCCTATGTGGACCACATCGCCAAGGTGAGGTGTTTGTGAGCCAACGGGGACGTTGGTCTCTGTAGGAGGGGAGAATGTAACACCCCTAAGTCCCACATCGTGGAAGCCTGTGTGAAGTGGGTACTTATATAGTAGAGCCCATCTCTTACTAACGCCGAGGCCATTTGAGGAACAAAACCCCACACCTATACGGTGGCTAAGTTGGGGACAATATCTTGCGTGAACAGAGGTGCGGGTTATTACATGTAAAACCCCATAATTTTTAAAATATTAAATTCTTGTAATTAAGTTAAGTGGATGGCGCCATTGCATGCATATTGGAATTCTACTTAAGATGGACTCCGAGTTTGCGTAAAACAGACATCGTATGTAGAAGATATTAAGGTTTGATGTTTGTATACATGTAAGCATAATATATATATATTAAAAACCAATTCATAATTAAAATTAATGACATGGGAAAGGGGGAAATCGGCCCATTAGGGGTTGACCCCGGTCCCTATGGGTGCGACCCATGGGTCGACCCCATAACGGGAGTGTCGACCCCACTGAGATCTGGGCAGATTCTGTAACACCCCGTAATTCTGTTAATATTAATATTCACAAATTAAAGAATAACTAATCTCAGACGTGAGAATTATAGGAAACGGGTTGCGCCATTGTGTTCGTCTCGGAATTCTGGTTGAAATAGAGTCCGAGTTTGCGTGAATTGGACTTCGTATGAAGAAGTTATGGCCATCGGAAGTTTCAGAAAATTCAAAACAGATTTCAAAAAATTTAAAATTCAAAATTCGAAGTCAAACAGGCTAGGCGGGAAAATTCCCTCCCAGCACCCCAGGTCGACTGGGGAGTCGACTGGGCAGTCGACACCCCCCCAGGTCGACTGGGGAGTCGACTGGGCAGTCGACCTGGGTGTCGACCTGGTCCAGTCGGCTAGGGTTTGGCTGAGCCCAATCTTGAGCTGCTGATGTGTCTTTAGGGCTGAGTTGGCAAATTAAACGGTTCAGGTTAGTTCTGAGTTGATCTGATGGCCTAAATAAATCCTAAACTCTATATATACCTAGGTAGTCTCTCACTCTAATTCACATGAAAAATAGAATAGCCACCATCATACCGCCGCCATGGAACTCAGTCTAGCCGCCGCCAACTAAGAAGGAAGAAAGCTAATCAAAACCCTAATTCTACTCAACTCTAAAGCAAATCAAGACTCTCTTTCTTCTCTAATTGTGAGTATGATGATCTTAACAAGATTATTATTAAACTAATTAGATTAAGTTATGAATGGATCATAAGTAAATGATGTGAATTGTCATATATGTTGTTGTAAACCTTATGCTTTCATGTATGTTGTAAATCCTATGCTATGTGATGATGATATCCTATATGTTGTAAATCATGCTATGATGATATTTTATAGGTTGTAATTTTCTATGCTAAGTTGTGATAAATCATACATGTTATAAAGTCATGATGTTATTATCTATGCTAATTAGTTCATGTTAATCAGATCATAATGTTGATATTATTTGGGCTATGTTGATTTATATGACAAACCATGTATGCAAGTTTAGATTGATTAGTAAAGATTATGAACATATGCCATGATATCTATTTAGATCTAGAATTGTGCTATGACATGTGTGAGTTCTATATGTTAGATGCTAGTTCACATCATCATTATGTTGCATAAACCACATATGCAAGTTTATACATGAATTTGGATTATGATCATTGTAACACCCCGTGATTCTATAACGCTAAGATTCACAAATCAAGGCAGAATTAAAAGTTAAAATCAAAATCACGGGAAACGGGCTGTTCCTTTGCGTTCGTCTCGGAAAAATACGCGAAATAGAGTCCAAATTTTCGAAAATCGGAGTCCGTATGACCAAGATATGGCCCGTCAAAGTTTTCAGAAAATTCCAAGTTCAAAACAGTTTAAACTAGAGCCAAATTCGAATTCAAACGCACAGGGGGCAGGGCGGGAAAATTCCCGCCCAGGTCAAGTCGACAGGGGTGTCGACTGCACAGTCGACACCCCCCCATGTCGACTGCCCAGTCGACATGGGTGTCGACTCCCCTGCTTTTTCCAGCTTTCTGCACCTGGTTCGTTCTGATGTATTTGGTCACGTTTTCTGACCAGGTTCATCCGCCTGACACTATATAAACAGCCCTGGTCTTCTTCTCTATTCACAATTCTTTTCTACCCTTATGCTGCAAAGATTCTTGTTAGACATGGCTTCTCCTCCTCCTCTAAAATATGTAAATAAATAATATATATAAAATAAACCAAGACGAGGAAATTCTGCTAAAAGATTTTCAAGAAAAGGTTCAAGTCAAGCTAGGATTCAAGAGGAGGTTCAAACGACTTCAACGACTGTTTTTCTACGAATCTTAGCAACGCCATCTTTCTGTTCTGATCTAATCTCTGTAAGTCAGTTATTTCTAGATTTGAACGTTTTTCTCTGTTCGTGACATGAAATTAAAGGAATAAAAGAATATGCCAAATCTCTCTCTCTCTCTCTATTCGAATCAGTGCCTATACTCTTGAACCTAATTAAGATCTGTTATGATTCGAGGACAAATAAGACCGTGACTATGAAACTATGGACCTTAAAACCATATGCCTATGACTATGAACATTTGCCTATGACTATGAACGTTGCCTATGACTATGGACATTGCCTATGACTATGAACATTTCCTATGACTGTGACTGTGACTATGAGGATTATTTCCTTGACTAAGCCTATGCCTTTGATTAGGAAATATAAACTATTGCCTATGACATAACAAGGACATCTGTGATTAAACACCTGTGATTCATGACTAGGAAAGTGTTGCTTAAGTTTTGTGACTATGAAATTGGGTCTAAACCCGATCATCTATTCTGTCTATTCTTGGTTATCTTTGGTTTTAGACCTTGGGAATTTACCTATTAAGTTAGGTCTACCCATGTTCTTGAACCTACGTCTCTATTCTGTCTATTCTTGGTTTTCTTTGGTTTTAGACCTTGGGAATTTACCTATTAAGTTAGGTCTACCCATGTTCTTGAACCGACGTCGTTATTCAACCCTTTTTATGCCAGTTAGTATGTCTATCTTTTGCATAGCATCTTTGGTCCATTCCCTATTTTCTACGAACCTAGCTTTATTTATAATCTAGACTGAATCACGATTATACGAACGGTGGGAATGCGGTTTGGGCAAAATATGAAATTTACTAAAAAAAACGTAGTTTAACTTGGAAATTGGCATAAATTGGGAACATGTATTATGGCATGTTCATAGAAATGCAAATTGGATAAATTTGACATGAATTATAAGATGTGTAATTTGAATCTAGTATTGACGTGTAAATCTAGCATTTACACGAATAGTGAACTAGAGTAATAAGTCTAGAATTAGAATGTTGAATTGGAATTGGATTAACTAATTTGGCACGGTAAGTATATTGGCATAAATGTGAAATTGGCCATAATTGGGAATAATTGGCAGGTTTAGCAAAATCATGGTTAGTGACACTTAATTTGGTATAGTCCACATACCAAAAAGCATAAATATGATTTAGAAGGGGGAAATGGGCCATAAGAATGAATGTAGACAATTTACATGAAAAGAGTAATTAGGAAATAAGTAAATTAGAAATAATTTACTTATAGAATTTGGCCTGAAAGAGGAAATATAAATTTAGACAAATTAAAGGTTTATTAACGACATCTCTTTTAATGACACACCAGAAAGTTCTAGGGTGACAGAGAGGATAGTGTCTAGGCTTGGGTTTGGAAAATACAAGTTTCCTGCTCTCCTTGGCTATCCCTAACTGATCCGACGAAAGGGATGGGTACTTTCAAAACTTGATTTGAAAATAAATTGAAACCCTTTGAACTTAGAAAACACGAATATGCCTAGCCCGAGGTTAGACTGAGTTGCGATGTAAACCTGCCCGGAACCAACCGGCACATCCAGTAGTCGCAACAATACCTGTCTAATGTGAGTGGTAGCGGCTTTAATTTATTTAGTTAAAGCTAGAACAAAAATGGTAGGGTTAAGTTAACTAAGACACTTAACCAGTTCAACATGATAACTAGACTGATGGGGGGGTTAGGTTCAGACTGACGCTTAACACAGTTAAGCTAGAATGGGAGGGTTAAGTCCATAGGAACACTTAACCAACTTAACACAGTTAAGCTAGAATGGGAGGGCTAAGTCCATAGAGACACTTAACCAAACTCAAGGTAGCAAAACGAGACTTGTAGGGGTTAAGTAAAGTTAATACACTTAGCCAAATTAATATGTTAACTAGACTAGAGGATGGGGTTAAGTAAAATCTAATACAGTTAGCCAATTTTGATATGTTAGCTGGGCTAGACCGTAGGGTTATGTAAACCTGAACACTTAACCATCAGGTTGTGATAAAGGAATGAGGTTAAGTCTAAAACATGAAGGGATAATACTTAACCATTAATAACATGTTAGTTAAAACAGACGGGCAAGGTTAAGTTAAAAAGGAACACTTAACCAATACAGGATGAAGGGGTAGGGTTAAGTAATAAGAAATATTTAACCAATATAACTTGGTTTGTGGTAGGGTTAAGTCAACGTGAATTGCTGATGACACTTAACCAGCTTAACAGGATAAATGAAGAGGGTTAAGTTAGCTTGAATTGACTAATGACACTTAACCAATCCAAATTGACGGGAAAGAGAACTAAGTAGTAAACCTTAGTTAAAAGGAGCTAAGTAGTAAACCTTAGTTAAGAAAACAACGATTCTGGAAACTAAGGGGTAAACCTTAGTTGACAAAACTAAGTAGTAATTCTTAGTATAACACGAGGAGGAGCGAACGTCCGTCTGATTAAAGAAGGCTCCAACGAATTGGGTTACGAAGCCCGAGGCTTCGAGGGGACGTGAGGGTACTCTTGGTATCCCTCTGTGAGGATGCAGATGATCCGCCTAGGCCGACAGAGGTTAAGGTCTGCGTAGAAGAACCAGGGTTATGCCTTGGTTGCAATACATGGCAACCTAAAGACTAGGATGGACCGGCGTGATTCGGCGAGCAAACGGTAGCCCTGTGATAGCGACTCGTCGTCTACCATCCATCTTGAGTCAATCGAGATACGTGAAGCGGAAAGGCGGAGAACTCCAAAAGACCATATACTTGCTATCTAGTTATGGGTGAGGATGGCCATAGGATAGTGGGGCACCGGGGGCCGGCGTATAGTTCTCATTTTACAAGGTGTGCCTTTCATTAGTTGAGGGAGGGGTCAAGTGGGACCATAGCCACTGGAATAAAAACAGACCTTAGCATCTGCATCGGCAGATATCTGAAAGCTCCCGACCGAGTTCTGTATTCCTTGATTTGCCCTGTCACAGGACTCAGACCGCACATTACAGGACATGTGCATCTAGACAAGCGATAACGATTCGCGATATATGCGTGGGGAAGTATAGGAACATATACCACTCTAAGTAGTGTGTCCTAGACTTGGGGGCATCGTTCGACAGGTAGCGTAATCCCTAGTTGGACTAGGTGGCATAAACCCTGAACTCGAGAAGCGTTCAGCAGATAGCGTAAACTCTAGTTAAATCTAGAAAGCACTTGATAGAAAACCCTAGATTAGATCTAGGTAATAAATAATAAATGTATGCCTGAAGGCAATGGAAACTACAGGGGTTGGGATCACGTTATCGTTACTAGTTGGAACACTAGTTAGGTGGTGCAGAGATATAGAAACCAGTATAACAAGGAAATAGCGAAGCGGCGAAAGTAATAGAGCATATCCAGTTTATCTTATCTTAGCATATCTTGTGATTATCTTGTCTAATCTTGCTGACCCTATGGTCATGGTGTAATCTTGGATTCAGTTAATTCATGTCGTTTGTTTCTCCATGTTCACATGCTAGAAGTTACTGAACTTACTCAGGCTTTATGTCTGACTCTGTTTTTCTTTCGTCTTCTTTTCTTCCGTTTCCCCCCCCCCCCCCAGGTAGTAGAGGAGGGAGTAGTATAACTCAGGTTAAGTTGGATTGTCACTCTTTCTCAGCTTGAAGATTTGTCGAAGTTTTGCTTGGATTCTCTTTTCAGATGCTATGGCTGGTTCTTGCTACATTGGGGAATATAAATGTATTTTTATGCTTCTTTATTTTGTAAGACAGATGGCACTCTGATATTGTAAAGAAATCTTTGTACAAACTATTTTATCAATAAAGCAAAGTTTTATTTTCCGCTGTTTAATTTCTGTCTGTCTTGTAATTTATCTGCATCTTTTACCCTAAATGCTCCACAGAACTTAGTGCATTCCCTTTGTGAGTGACACTAACGGACGTGGGGTGTTACAATCATATTATGTAAGTTGTGACATTTAACCAAACAAGTTGACACCTTTAGATCCATGACATGTGTAGTTTTATGCAAGTTTCACCCCTATTATGATTAGATCTATTTTATTTGTCTATATGTTGTGATAATTTATCTTTGTGCTATGAGTTAGACTATTCGAGTCTAACGTATATTTTGCGTTGAATAAGCGAACGTATAACATGGGGTAGGGGTAATATTAAGGATTTAATATTAAGAAATTGGATGCAATTGATATGATTTTGCATGCCATAAGTGGATGGCCATAATTGAGTCAATTATGGACATCATTAAAATTGGAATTAATTAATAATTTGAATAGGGAATTATTAAAACTAGGGTAAAAGATTGTAAGTGTTAATCAATGCTTAGGACACGAGGTTGGACTCGTTTGTGACGTAAAACTGCCCGGACCTGCCCGGCAAATCCAGTAGTCACAAATGTCATTCCAATGTGAGAGGTCCTAGGCCCAAACTAAAGCATAACAGTTGTAAAGACACGAGGTTAGACTCTTTTATGGTGTAAGACTGCCCGGACCCGCCCGGCAAATCCAGCTGCCATAAATGCCAGTCTAATGTGAGAGGTCTTTATGAGGTTATGGCCTGAATGAATTAAGAAATACTTAACCAGATAAACATGTAAGGTGGACATGGGGGTTAAGTAGGTGCCTTGGGTGGCATGAGGAATCTTGTGGGTGCCCTTAGTGGCATTTGAAATACGATTAGTAAGACTTAACCAAACACACATGTAAATGAACATGACTAAGAAGAGGGTTAAGTGGGATATACTAGTGGTGACAAGCTTAGGTGGATAGCTTGTGGGGGCCCATTTCAACCAGTAACCCAAACGTATCTTTGTGGGCTCGACCCAAGTCGAGGACGGGACACGCATACTGGGGTTGACTATAAGAGGCCAAACGGGTTAGCGGTGGCAACGCAAGTCCAACGGGTTTCATATGCGTGTGTGGACCCGGGCTGGTAGGTAAGACGTTGTTGCATCGTGTAGGTATAAGCCGTGCATTCTCAAGTTGTATCGGGTTGCCACTTTAGGGGAGTGATACACCCCACTATGGGGCCAGCACGGGTATCTACGAGTAGGGAGCCGATCGCAAGTGGGTAGTGGGGTACACCTAGCGGAGATAGGGGCAGGCGGCACCTATGTAGTCAGCTAGGGGTACGCAAGGCTATTTATATAATTTCTAAGTGAAGCAAGCGGAATCAACTTTGAGGGTGACTGGGGTGGTGCAGTGTAGTAATTATTCGTTAGTAATTAGGTGTGCCTTTAACGTTATCTTTATCTGCTCTCCCATACCCCATAGTTCATAGACATTTCCTTGTTTTCCAGCTTATGCCTTAGTCTAGTTACTTTGATAATAGTATTGTTAGAATTATCATACTCGCCAGACTTTATGTCTGACCCCCTCTATTTCTATCTTTTTCCCCCTCCAGGTCCTCAGGGTGGGCCCAGCTCTAGTAGAGCTTGATTGGATTGCTTTATCTCTCTTTTGGAAAGCTTGGACCGTTGAAGTAAAGTCCAGCTTGTTACCTTCTTTGATGGCTATTTATGTAATGGGGTTATGTATTTTGTTTTATCAAGATGGATATTGTACTTGACTCTGATTTATGGTTTTATGATGTAACAAACATGTTTAATTTCCGCTGAAATAAAGTTTTAGATTTCCAAGTACTACTTATTATCTGTCTTGTTGTAATTTTTCTGTTCTATATTCACTTAAAACCTCCATGGAAGTTAATGCATTCCCTTTTGTGAGTGACATTAATGGACGTGGGGTGTTACACGTGGTATCAGAGCTTAAGGTTACCAGAACAAATATTTTTTTTAGAAAAACTATTTTTCTAAAGTATTTTTGGAAGAAGTGTTTTCAAAACATGTCTTGATGAGTAATTTAAAGAGGAAAGTTTTTAAGAAAAACATAATCCCCAATAGCCATATCTTTTGAATTCTCCATTTTGAATCTTTCCTTTTTCGTTTCAGCATGGCTGAAGATCTTAACCTTCCGGATGGTGTAACGATACCAGGATGGTATAGGAGGTTATTAGAGGCTAGGGCCACTGCAGGTCCAGCCAATGTTCCTCCACCACCAGTTGCACCCGCCGCTCCTCCTCCTCCTCCTCGCGCTGATACTTTTGCAACGACGTGCAAGGAATTTAAGGCTATGGGTGGAAAACCTTTTCAAGGGTCAGAAACGTTTGTGGAAGCTAGAGATTGGCTTAAGGAGGTGGAAGAATTGCTAGAAATCTTTGAAGTAGAAGAAGGGAGGAAAGTCAAATTAGCAGCTTGGTTAATGAAGGGAGAGGCCTCGTTTTGGTGGGAGGTCACTAATGGGGAGCATCCTGTTGATTCTTGGGCGGATTTCAGACGTAGGTTTGAGGCAAAGTTTCTCTCAAGGGCAGAAGAGAATCTATATATGGAAAGGTTCTTGACATTGAAGCAAGGAAGCTCATCAGTGAAAGAATATGTCAACAAATTTAATCAGTTAGCAAGGTTTGGCTTGGACTTAGTGAACACGCCGGAGAAGAAGGCTCTGAGGTTCGTTAATGGATTGAATGAACCGTTGCAAGGGTTGGCTATGACCCACATCCCTATGGGGGCCACCTTTGAGAAGCTAGTAGACATGGCACTCATGCACGAGGAGAAAGGCGCTAATGCTAATAAGGCACCCGAGAAGAAAGGGGATCAGAAGAAACCACAACAGCAAAACAAGAAGGGTGGTAAAGACAATAATGGCAAGGGAAAGAAGAAATGCTTTAACTTTGGGACACCAGGCCATCTCAGCAAGGATTGCCGAAAGAAAAAGAAGACTGGCTGTTTTCACTGTGGCGAAGCGGGACATCTAGTGAAGGACTGCCCAAAGAAGGGGCAGAGGGCAGGGTCTACCTCGGGAGGACAGGTGCAGGCTCTTATGGCACCAGGGCAGGCAAGGGGACAAGTTCAGGCTCTCGCGGTCCCACCGCTGCAAGAACGAGGTAGAACCATTTCTGTTGAAAGCTTAGTTTTTCTGTTTGATCATCTTGTCCGTACTTTATTCGATTCGGGCGCATCGCATTCGTTTATCTCTACATCATTAGTTGAATCACTGCACTTAAACACCAGTTTAGTAGAGGATCCCTTAGTTGTTTCGAATCCAATTGGGGGCTCAGCTTATTTGTCCATGATGTGTTTGGATTTGAAAATTTCTATACTTAGTATTGAGTTTAGATGTGATGCTTATGTTTTGGGCTTCACGGGCTATGGGCTAATTTTAGGAATGGATTGGTTATCCAGAAATGGGGCCGTTCTTGATTGTGAAAGGAGAGTAGTTAGACTCATGACTCGCCTTGGTAACGCTCTCGAAATCTTTTGTAATCCCATAAATTCCGTTATGCTAAGTTCTTTAGAATCGCTTGACGCGTCTGTGGAGAATCTACGATCAGTTAGAGTGGTCCGAGAATACTCGGATGTGTTTGAGGAGGTGAAGGGCTTACCTCTGAAGCGGGAGATAGATTTTCGAATATATCTTGTGGATAATGCAAAACCAGTATCTTTGCCAGTACGCCACATGGCTCCTCGTGAAAGGAGGGAACTCAATAAGCAAGTGAAGGAGTTGCTTGTGAAGGGGTTCATAAGACGAAGTATATCGGAGTGGGGTGCTCCAGTAGTATTTGCCACGAAGGCGGATGGGTCCCTTAGACTTTGTGTGGACTATAGAGAACTTAATAAACTTACTAAGAAAAACAGACACCCACTGCCGAGGATTGACGATCTCTTCGATCAGTTAGTTGGCGCCTCAGTGTTTTCGCAGTTGGACTTAGCCACTGGTTTCCATCAGTTGAGAGTGGCTGAGGATAGCATTGACAAGACTGCCTTTAGGACTCCGGATGGTTTCTATGAATGGCTAGTAATGCCCTTCGGTTTGACAAACGCCCCCGCATACTTTGTTGATTTGATGAGTAGGGTGTTTAGGGAGTACCTTAACAAATTCGTGGTGGTCTTTGTAGACGACATCTTGATCTTTTCTAAGGATGAAGGAGAGCATGCCCTACATCTTAGGGAAGTGTTGGAGACCCTACGAGCGCATAATCTTAAAGCTAAATTTTCTAAGTGTCACTTCTAGAGGAAGGAAGTACGATTCTTAGGGCACGTAGTTTCCAAAGAAGGGATAGCTGTGGATCCCGCGAAGGTGGTGGCCATCCAAGATTGGAAGGTCCCTAAAAATGCTACCGAAGTAAGAAGTTTCTTGGGGTTGGCTGGCTACTATAGGAAGTTTATCAAAGACTTCGCAAAAATATCAGCTCCGTTGACACGCCTGACGAAGAAGAACCTAGTCTTCGCGTGGGACGTAGATTGTGATGATGCGTTCCAACGTTTAAAGAGAGCTTTGACCTCAGCTCCAGTCTTAGTGCTGCCAGACAGGAGTAAGCCATTTACTGTTTATACCGATGCTTGTGGGACAGGTTTAGGCGCAGTCTTAATGCAAGAGGGCAGGGTAATAGCCTATGGTGGAAGGCAGTTGAGAGCGCATGAGAAAAATTACCCTACACATGACCTAGAGTTGGCCGCTATTGTTTTCGCGCTTAAGTCTTGGCGTCATTACCTTCTTGGCGAGAAATTCGAATTGCTCACTGACCACAAATCTTTAAAATACTTATTCTCTCAGAAGGACTTGAACTTAAGACAGCAAAGGTGGATGGAATTCTTAGCGTCCTACGACTTCGAAATAGCATATACCCCTGGCAAGGGTAACGTGGTGGCGGACGCCTTAAGTAGGAAAAGGCTGTCCTTGAGTCCGTTGTTTGTTGAACGGCGAAACCTAGAATTCATCTCTATGTTTGATTTTAGACCTTCTGTTGACTTTGTACCCGGTTTGCTAGCATCCTTGGAGGTCAGACCTACGCTTTTGGGACGTATTGGTGAGGCACAGCGAGACGACCCACAGTTGGTTGAGTTAGTAGAAAAGCTCAAAAGAGAAGAGTCATCAAGCCATCTCCGTAGGTATACCCTAGATGATAAGGGTTGGTTACGTAGGGATAGTAGACTTTGTGTACCACGAGACGAGGACTTGAGGAAGATTATTCTTGATGATGCACATCGTTCGAAGATGACCATTCATCCCGGCGGGGACAAGATGTACAAAGACATGAAGCGAGTTTTTTTTTGGGCCGGTATGAAGAGGGATGTGGCCGAGTATGTCGCTAGATGCTTGGTGTGCCAACAAGTAAAAGCGGAGCAAAAGAAACCCGGTGGGTTGCTTCACCCATTGGAGGTTCCACAATGGAAGTGGGAGAGTGTCTCGATGGACTTTGTGGATGGATTACCAAGATCAAGGAAGGGTAATACGGGAATTTGGGTTATAGTAGATAGACTTACTAAAAGCGCCCATTTCATTCCCGTGAAGAGTAAGAGGACTGCTCCATGGTTAGCTTCTGTATACGTTCGAGAGATAGTTTGTTTGCATGGTGTTCCTTCTAGCATAGTAAGCGACCGTGATCCTATCTTCACTAGCGAATTTTGGAAGAGCTTGCAAGAGGCGGTAGGGACTCAGTTATGTTTGAGCACCGCATATCATCCTCAGACGGACGGCCAAACCGAGAGGGTGAATCGTATTCTAGAAGACCTTTTGAGGCTATGTATCCTAGACTTTGGGGGTACATGGGAAGAGCATCTTCCATTGGTAGAGTTCGCATATAATAATAGCTTTCAGTCCAGCATTGGCATGGCACCTTTCGAAGCTCTTTATGGACGACCTTGTCGTTCACCTACATGTTGGTGGGAATCTACGGATAAGATCTTACTTGGGCCCGATATGATTAGGGAGACTTCGGAGAAGATCGACTTGATTCGAAGGAGGATGAAAGCAGCGCAAGATAGGCAGAAATATTCTGCGGATAAGAGGAGGACAGATCTTGAGTTTAAAGTTGGGGACATGGTCTTTATCAAAGTGTCTCCATTACGGAACGTTGTTCGCTTTGGGTCCGTTGGGAAATTAGCACCAAGGTTCGTAGGGTTGTTTCCTATTAAGGAGAAGATTGGACAGATGGCATATAGAGTGGAGTTGCCTGAGAGACTTAGTGGTGTACACGACGTATTCCATGTATCACATTTGAGGAAGTGCTTGCACGAGACCGCGGAGGTGGTAGAGCCGAACTTGCTTAGAGAGGTGGAGATAGAGCGTGATGCGACGATTCGACGAGCTCCTACATGCATTCTTGGGTCGTAGATCAAGAAGCTGAGAAATCGAGAGGTCAAACTAGTCAAAGTACAATTGGGAGATGATGAGAGCAACGCTACTTGGGAGACGGAAGAGAAGATGCGTTCGTTGTACCCTTTTCTTTTTGAGGGTATGTCCTTTAATTTCTCCTTTATCGCTTATCTTGTACTTATCTTACCTTTAGAGTATCCTCTCGCTAGTATCTTTGACCTTTAGTTAGGATAATCCAATAGTTGAAACATGTGTTTGAGACATGTTATGTATGATGGATGCAAAGTGGATGTAAGTGTTTGCTAGTGGTTGCTCGTGGACGCATATACACACACTATTAGGCACTAGATCGGCTCAGTCACTTCATATTGCATATAAATGGATGTATTTAGTAAAATGGATGTATGAGAATTTTTTTTATCATATGGATGTTGCATTCAGATGATGATTGTGCACGCATATAGAGATAATATGTAGCATTAAGGAACTTTTGCATACATAATGGACGCATGGCACTATCATGATTTGCATTAAGGAGGTCAACTGAATCAGTGGACCGCCTGATTTTGCATTAGATATGGACATATACACACAATGTGCATTTGAACATGAAAGCATTAGAAGTCTATAAGGACAATGGATGCCTGTGTTTGATGGTTGAGTAGATGGACGATTGGATGTTAGGATATACATTCTTCTTGACTTGAAGATTTCGGGGTCGAAATCCTTTAAGGAGGGGAGAATGTAACACCCCGTAATTCTGTTAATATTAATATTCATAAATTAAAGAATAACTAATCTCAGACGTGAGAATTGTGGGAAACGGGTTGCGCCATTGTGTTCGTCTCGGAATTCTGGTTGAAATAGAATCTGAGTTTGCGTGAATTGGACTTCGTATGAAGAAGTTATGGCCATCGGAAGTTTCAGAAAATTCAAAACAGATTTCAGAAAATTTAAAATTTAAAATTCGAAGTCAAACAGGCTAGGCGGGAAAATTCCCGCCCAGCACCCCAGGTCAACTGGGGAGTCGACTGGGCAGTCGACACCCCCCCCCCCAGGTCGACTGGGGAGTCGACTGGGCAGTCGACCTGGTCCAGTCGGCTAGGGTTTGGCTGAGCCCAATCTTGAGCTGCTGATGTGTCTTTAAGGCTGAGTTGGCAAATTAAACGGTTCAGGTTAGTTCTGAGTTGATCTGACGGCCTAAATAAATCCTAAACTCTATATATACCTAGGTAGTCTCTCACTCTAATTCACATGAAAAATAGAATAGTCACCGTCATACCGCCGCCATGGAACTCAGTCTAGCCGCCGCCAACTAAGAAGGAAGAAAGCTAATCAAAACCCTAATTCTACTCAACTCTAAAGCAAATCAAGACTCTCTTTCTTCTCTAATTGTGAGTATGATGATCTTAACAAGATTATTATTAAACTAATTAGATTAAGTTATGAATGGATCATAAGTAAATGATGTGAATTGTCATATATGTTGTTGTAAACCTTATGCTATCATGTATGTTGTAAATCCTATGTTATGTGATGATGATATCCTATATGTTGTAAATCATGCTATGATGATATTGTATAGGTTGTAATTTTCTATGCTAAGTTGTGATAAATCATACATGTTATAAAGTCATGATGTTATTATCTATGCTGATTAGTTCATGTTAATCAGATCATAATGTTGATATTATTTGGGCTATGTTGATTTATATGACAAACCATGTATGCAAGTTTAGATTGATTAGTAAAGATTATGAACATATGCCATGACATCTATTTAGATCTAGAATTGTGCTATGACATGTGTGAGTTCTATGTGTTAGATGTTAGTTAACATCATCATTATGTTGCATAAACCACATATGCAAGTTTATACATGAATTTGGATTATAATCATATTATGTAAGTTGTGACATTTAACCAAACAAGTTGACACCTTTAGATCCATGACATGTGTAGTTTTATGCAAGTTTCACCCCTATTATGATTAGATCTATTTTATTTGTCTATATGTTGTGATAATTTATCTTTGTGCTATGAGTTAGACTATTCGAGTCTAACGTATATTTTGCGTTGAATAAGCGAACATATAACGTGGGGTAGAGGTAATATTAAGGATTTATTATTAAGAAATTGGATGCAATTGATATGATTTTGCATGCCATAAGTGGATGGCCATAATTGAGTCAATTATGGACATCATTAAAATTGGAATTAATTAATAATTTGAATAGGGAATTATTAAAACTGGGGTAAAAGATTGTAAGTGTTAATCAATGCTTAGGATACGAGGTTGGACTCGTTTGTGACGTAAAACTGCCCGGACCTGTCCGGCAAATCCAGTAGTCACAAATGTCAGCCCAATGTGAGAGGTCCTAGGCCCAAACTAAAGCATAACAGTTGTAAAGACACGAGGTTAGACTCTTTTATGGTGTAAGACTGCCCGGACCCGCCCGGCAAATCCAGCTGCCATAAATGCCAGTCTAATGTGAGAGGTCTTTATGAGGTTATGGCCTGAATGAATTAAGAAATACTTAACCAGATAAACATGTAAGGTGGACATAGTGGTTAAGTAGGTGCCTTGGGTGGCATGAGGAATCTAGTGGGTGCCCTTAGTGGCATTTGAAATACGATTAGTAAGACTTAACCAAACACACATGTAAATGAACATGACTAAGAAGAGGGTTAAGTGGGATATACTAGTGGTGACAAGCTTAGGTGGATAGCTTGTGGGGGCCCATTTCAACCAGTAACCCAAACGTATCTTTGTGGGCTCGACCCAAGTCGAGGACGGGACACGCATACTAGGATTGACTATAAGATTCCAAACGGGTTAGCGGTGGCAACACAAGTCCAACGGGTTTCATATGCGTGTGTGGACCCGGGCTGGTGGGTAAGACGTTGTTGCATCGTGTAGGTATAAGCCGTGCATTCTCAAGTTGTATCGGGTTGCCACTTTAGGGGAGTGATACACCCCATTGTGGAGCCAGCACGGGTATCTACGAGTAGGGAGCCGATCGCAAGTGGGTAGTGGGGTACACCTAGCGGAGATAGGGGCAGGCGGCACCTATGTAGTCAGCTAGGGGTACGCAAGGCTATTTATATAATTTCTAAGTGAAGCAAGCGGGATCAACTTTGAGGGTGACTGGTGTGGTGCAGTGTAGTAATTATTTGTTAGTAATTAGGTGTGCCTTTAACGTTATCTTTATCTGCTCTCCCATACCCCATAGTTCATAGGCATTTCCTTGTTTTCCAGCTTATGCCTTAGTCTAGTTACTTTGATAATAGTATTGTTAGAATTATCATACTCGCCAGACTTTATGTCTGACCCCCTCTATTTCTATCTTTTTCCCCCTCCAGGTCCTCAGGGTGGGCCCAGCTCTAGTGGAGCTTGATTGGATTGCTTTATCTCTCTTTTGTAAAGCTTGGACCGTTGAAGTAAAGTCCAGCTTGTTATCTTCTTTAATGGCTATTTATGTAATGGGGTTATGTATTTTGTTTTATCAAGATGGATATTGTACTTGACTCTGATTTATGGTTTTATGATGTAACAAACATGTTTAATTTCCGCTAAAATAAAGTTTTAGATTTCCAAGTACTACTTATTATCTGTCTTGTTGTAATTTTTCTGTTCTATATTCACTTAAAACCTCCATGGAAGTTAATGCATTCCCTTTTGTGAATGACATTAATGGACGTGGGGTGTTACAGATTCCTTCCCTGCACTTGGACACAGTTCTGAGCGAGGTTCGTTGACCATAGGGTATAAATAGTACCTTATTCTCATTATTTTTGCACACCAAAAACAATGGAGACAACTAGATGCTGCCAGCTCAGATTGAATTGGCATGTTCTTTAGCAACAACAAGAGTTATACGTATTCAAGGATCTGTGCAACAACATCGCAATCATACCTTTGTTCTTAGATCCAGTCCTTGTGAGTTTATGTTATTTTAGATATAAACATTAAAATGTAATCTTGACATGTCTATAAGTTGGATCTAAGCCTATGCCTATTAATAACTTGAACCATAACAGATCTACCGTTACTTGTACATCTAATCCATTGTTCTCATAAGCCCAAATTCTGCCATTATATGCCTATCTTGTTATTATGGTTAATTTTATCCTCTGTGTATGTTTTGTTATTATGCATGTTCTTGTTCTCTTCCCTTCCTCTTTCCCTTTTTATTTTTATAGCCAGGCTACCTTAGAGCCTAGGCATACCGCTAAAATTTTTGAACGTGCGAAAGTGGGAGCGATGGGGAATGTTAAAATTGGGGCATAACTTGTATCCGGAAATTAGGGCATAACTTGTATTGATAAATTAGGGCATAACTTATATTGGGAAATTGGGTCATAACTTGTATTGGGATTTTGGGGCATAACTTATAATGAACATGAATAATTGTCTAGGAATGAATATGCCTAAAACTACAATAATTAGAAACTGTAAATGCACTTCGACACAAGGTTAGATTACACTTGTGGTAGAAGTTTGCCCATAACCGCCTGACATATCCAGCAACCACTAGTAGTTAATCTAATGTGAGAAGTCGAGGGCATAAATGTACACGTAGCGGTGCTAAGACACGAGGTTAAGTCTAGCTTATGGTAGAAGTCTGCCCCGAACTGCCCGACATATCCAGCAACCACAAGTAGTCGACTTAATGTAAGAGGTCTGGTGCATAAATGAAAAATGACAAGAATCTATTAACCAGAAACACTTAACCCATTTAAACCTGTGTGGTTACATAGACATGACGAATCGAGTAGGGGTTAAGTAAACTTGCTTGAATCAGTGGGAGGGGTTAAGTTATTTTGTATAAAACCGACAAACTTAACATATATGACATGTTGCTTGAATCAGTGGGAGGGGTTAAGTAATCTTGTATAAAACCGACAAACTTAACCTGTGTTACATGTTGGGGTTATGCAATCTTGTTAAACCGTTAGGCATAACCTGTCAAAATCCTAGTATTGGGGATACAAGCCTAGGCAGGTAGCTTGCACCATTTGTGTGGGACCCTTATCAGTCAGTTACCCATCTTAGTATCAAATGGGGAACCCCGAACTAGGTCTGGGTCAAGGCACGCTTACTGAGTTGATTGTAAGAGGTTCAAATAGGCGAGGGTGTTGACAGCGTATGATCTAAAGGATTCATGTGCGTGCATGGTTCCGACTTGCTTGTGGAAAATTAAGACGCTATGACATTAGTAGGTATTGCTGTGGATCTTGAAAATAAACGGGTTTCCACCTTAGGAAGTGATACATCCTATTGTGGGGCCATCACATGGTATCTACGGAGTAGGGAGCTGATCGATTATGGTAGTAATTATGGTACATCTAGTCTTGATTGTGTAGAAGCCCATTATTCTTGTTGGAGGTAACACCTGTCATTTCTGTTGGGTTGGATTGTTGGGGTTAAGACCCATCACTAGAAGTACACCTAAGTCTACCATCTGTTTCTGTAGAGATCATCTTGTTTTGTTACACTAGTATTGGTGTAGAGAAAAGTATTAGAGAAGCACAATATATTCCATCATGTTTATTCTGCCTAACCTGCTCAGTCTGTTATACCTGTCTTATAATATTGTTATCTCTCTCATCCAGTTTATATGCCTGTCATGATGCTTTTACTTATTTATATGCTAAAAGTAACTGGACTCGCCAAACTTTATGTCCGACCCATTTTGTTTCCTCTTCGTTCTCTTCCTTTTCCCCTAGGTTCTCAAGGTGGGAATACCCAGGCATGATTTGGATTCTCTCTTTCAATCTGCTTGGAGCTGCTTAGAAGTACCGTTCGATTCCGTATCTTCTCTACTATGGCTATATTTTCGGGACTGTGCTCTTTTTATGTATTATTATACTCTGTTGATGATTTTAGTACAAGACAGAAGTTTTATATTGATGTAACAAATTTTCAGTATTTCAAACTTACTATGTAATTGGGTTTGGACCACGAAGCTTTCCTATTAAATAAAGTTTAATTCCGCTATTATTTTATATCTGTCTTGTGATGTTCTATTTCTTTTTACCTATAACGCTTCACGAAACTTAATGCATTGATAAAGAGTGACATTAACGGACGTGGGGTGTCACTCTTGGTATCAGAGCTGAAGGTTACCAGATCGAATAGAAGATTTTGAAAATTATCTTTAAAAATATTTTAAAGGAAAGCATTTTCAAAAGAAAGGTCTATTTTGAAAAACAAATTTCTAAAGCCATAGGAAATATCTTTCGATTCTCTATTTGAATCCGTTTTTCCTTTTCCTTTCAGCATGTTTGGGGAACTTAATTTTCCTAAGGGCGTTCAGCTACTGGATTGGTTTCATAGGTATCTAGAGGCTACGGCACCATCCGAAGGCCAAGTAGATGCCCCTCCCCCTGCTGTGGCCATATTCCTCCTCCTCCTCCGTTCTCTAAGATATGCAAGGACTTCTGTGCTATGGGCGGAAAGCCATTTCGAGGAACCGAGAATTCTGTAGAAGTAAGGAATTAGCTCAAAGAGATGGAGGATTTGTTTGGAATTTTCAAAGTTGACGATCATAGAAAGATTCAGTTAGCTGTTTGGCAACCGAAAGACGAGGCCTCGTTTTGGTGGGAAGTAACGCATGCGGGACGTCCAGTTGAGACTAAGGAGGATTTCCGATAGATATTCAAAATGAAGTTTATTTCTCTAGCCGAGCAAAGTGTGCAAATGGAAAGATTTTTGGCACTTAAGCAAGGAGGCATGTCTGCCAAAGAGTATGTTAATAAGTTCAATCAATTAGCGAGGTTTGAGTTGGAGCTAGTATATACCCTGCACAAGAAAGTTTTGAGGTTTGCTAAAAGTTTGAATGAACCCCTTTATGGGTTGGCTATGTCTCATATTCCGATGGGAGCAACTTTTGAGAGACTCGTTGACATGGCATTGCTGCACGAAGAGGATAAAGGAGAAAAGAAAGAGGCCAAGGTTGATGAATCGCAAAACAAGAAAGTGTGGCCCAAGAAAGAACAATAGCAAAAGAAGGGCAAAAAGAAAAATAAGTCCCAAGAAAAGAGGAAATGCTATAATTGTGGGCGTGTGGGTAATTTGGGTAAAAACTTCAGAAAAAGGAAAAATGCTTGCTTCCAATGTGGAGAGGTTGGACATCTTATTAAGGATTGCTCGAAGAGGCAAGGACAGGGCAAAAGGGCAGGATCTTCTGGAAGGTAAGTGCATGCTCTTGTGGTTGATGTACCATATAAAGGTAGGAAAGTTTCCGTTGAAGGTTAATTTCTCTTTTCGATCATCCTATTAGAACTCTTTTTGATTCTGGTGCTTCGCATTCTTTTATATATGGTTCTGTGCTTAAGTCTCTGTATCTTAGTACTAGTATGGTTTGTGATCACATTGTCGTCTCAAACCCCATAGTAGGTACGTCTCATTTATCTATGATTTGTCGGGGTTTGAGAATATCTGTGTTGGGCGTCGAGTTTGAATGCGATGCATATGTGCTTGGTTTCATAAGCTATGGTTTAATTCTAGGGATGGGTTGGCTAGCCATGTATAGTGCCATTCTAGATAGTGAGAGGAGGGTCGTTAGACTTTTGACTTGCCATGGAATGACCCTCGAGAATTCTTGTGACCCTAAAGGGTATGTCATGCTTAGTTTCCTAGAGTTACTTGATGCATCTATAGATGATTTACAATCTGTACTAGTAGTGTGTGAGTATCCTGATGTTTTTTAGGAGGTTCAGGGATTACCTCCAAGGCGAGAGATTGATTTCCATATTTACTTGAGGAAAAATGCAAAGCTAGTTGAATTGCCTGTGCGCCATATGGCTCCAAGAGAAAGGAGGGAGCTCAGCAAGCAAGTAGGGGAGCTACTTGAGAAAGGGTTTATTAAGTGAAGCATATCTGAATGGGGTGCTCCAGTAGTATTCACACTAAGACGGATGGTTTGCTTCGCTTATGTGTGGATAATAGAGAGTTGAATAAACTCACTAAGAAGAGTAGGCACCCACTTTCGAGGATAGATGATCTGTTTGACTAGCTTGTTGGTGCATCTATTTTCTCTCAGTTAGACTTGGCCACGGGGTTTCATTAGTTGAGGGTGGCCAAAGACAGTATAGACAAGACCTCTTTTAGGACTCCAGATGATTTCTTTGAGTGGCTCGTTCTGCCTTTTGGGTTGACAAATGCACCCGCCTATTTTGTCAATCTGATGAGTAGGGTGTTTCGAGAGTTTCTAAATAAGTTTGTCGTGGTCTTGTTGATGACATCTTGATTTTGTCGAAGAGTGAGGAAGAGCATGCCCGACATTTAAGTGAGGTTTTGAAAATTCTCCATACACAACAGCTTAAGGCAAGATTCTCCAAATGCCATTTTTGGAGAAAAGAGGTGAGATTTCTAGGGCATGTAGTCTCTAAAGATGGGGTAGCAGTAGATCTCGCGAAGGTAGTTGTAGTTCAAGATTGGCAGATCCCAAAGAATGCAACGGAGGTGAGGAGTTTTCTTGGATTAGCGGGCTATTATAGGAAGTTCATTAAGGACTTCGCAAAGATATTAGCCCCACTCACTAGACTAACGAAGAAGAATCTGACATTTTCTTGGGATATAGGCTGTGAAGATGCTTTCTAGTGATTGAAGAGGGATTTGACAACAGTCCCAGTTTTGACTTTGCCTGATGGGGACAAAGTGTTCACAGTATACACTGATGCATGTGGTACATGGTTTGGTGCGGTTCTGATGCAAGAGGGAAGGGTAGTATGTTATGGAGGTAGACAGTTGAGAATTCATGGGAAGAACTACCCTACCCATGACTTGGAGTTAGCTGCCATAGTATTCGCGCTTAAGACTTGACGCCATTATCGGGTAGGAGAGAAGTTCGAGTTGTACGCCGATCATAAGTCTCTCAAGTACTTGTTCTTGTAGAAGGATCTCAACTTAAGGCAACAAAGATGAATGGAGTTCCTAGCATCCTATGACTTTGAGATTTCTTATACCCATAGCAAGGGTAATGTGGCAGCAGACACATTGAGTAAGAAGAGGATGACCTTGAGTCCTTTATTTGTAGATAGGCAGAGCTTGGAGTATATATCAACTTTTGATTTTAATCCCTCAACCGAGTTTACACCTGGTTTATTGGAATCATTAGAGGTGCGACCTACTCTACTGGACCAGATAGGAACTTCGCACCGAGAAGACCCACATATAGAAGATATCTTGGATAGGCTTAGTAGAGGGGAGACTTCCTGTCACCTCAGTAGATATTCCATGGATGATAGAGGATGGTTATAATGAGATGGAAGGCTTTGTGTTCCCCGAGTTAGGAGTTTGTTGAATACATTTCTTGAGGAAGCCTATCATTCTAGGAAGACTATTCACCCCGGCGGTGATAAGATGTATAAGGATATGAAGAGGGTTTTCTTTTGGGCTGGGATGAAGAAAGATGTGGCAGAGTTTGTTTCTCGATGTTTGATTTTCCAGCAAGTTAAGGCTGAGCAAAGGAAGCCCGGTAGTTTACTTCATCATTTGGAGGTTCCACAGTGGAGGTGAGAGAGCGTCTCTATGGATTTCATTGATGGTTTTCCTAGATCGAGGAAAGGCAACGCCAATATTTGGGTTATAGTTGACAGGCTTACTAAGAGCGCTCATTTCAATCCTATTAAGAGTAAGAGGACGGCAGCATGGTTAACAACAGTTTATCTTCATGAAATAGTTCGTTTACATGGAGTACCTTCCAGTATCGTAAGTGATCGTGACCCTATATTCACTAGTGAATTTTGGAGGAGCTTGCAAGAGGCAGTAGGTACATAGTTATGTTTGAGCACCGCTTATCACCCCAGACCGATGGACAGACGGAAAGGGTGAATAGAGTTCTTGAGGATCTTCTAAGATTGTGTATCCTAGACTTCGAATGGACTTGGGTAGAGCATCTTCCTTTTGTGGAGTTCTCCTATAACAACAGTTATCAGGCTAGTATTGGCATGGCACCCTTCAAGGCACTATATGTACGACCGTGTAGATCACCGACTTGTTGGCGGGTGTCTACAGATAGGCTTCTACTTGGACCTGGGATGATTAGGGAAACTTCAGAGAAGATAGATCTTATTCGAAGATGCATAAAGATAGCTCAGGACTGGAAGAAGTCCTAAGAAGACAAAAGAAGGACTGATATCAAGTTCGAATTAGGAGACATGGTTTTCATCAAGGTATCACCCTTGAGGAGTGTGGTTCACTTTGGATCTGTATGGAAATTGGCACCAAGATTTGTAGGGTCATTTATCATAACAAAAAGGATTGGCCAAGTGGCCTATGGAGTAAAGATACCAAAGAGATTAGCCGGTGTTTATGATGTTTTCCACGTTTCTCGTTTACGGAAGTGCTTGCATGATACCACAGATGTAGTCGAGCCGAGTATGCTTGAGGAACTAGAAGTAGAACGGGAGGCGATAGTTAGATGAGTTCCTACCCCGTATTCTTGGATCAGAGGTTAAGAAGCTACGCAACCGAGAGGTCAAGTTGATGAAGGTTCAATGGAGAGAAGACCTCGAGAATGAAACTTGGGAGACTAAAGACAATATTCGCGCTTCGTATGCTTTTATTTTCAAGGGTATGTTCTTAACTTCTTTTCCAAAGTTTTTTATTCGTACTTGCTTCTATCATTTAAGTATATCCTATTGATCGAATCTTCGACCTTTAAGTAGAAATCCAATAGATGTAAACATGTGTTTGAGACAAGTTATGTTTGATGGATGCAAGTGGTTGCTCGTGGATGCATATACACACATTAGGCACTAGATCGGCTTAATCACTCTCATACTGCATATGGATGCATGTATATTTTTCTTATTTTCATGGATGAAAGTGGGAGTATCATCATATGGATGTTGCATTTAAGTGGATGATTGTGCACGCATATAGCCTTTACATGTTATACTAGGATTGTTTGCGTACATTTTATTTCATGGCACGAACATGGATTGCATTAAGGAGGTCGACCGAATCAGTAGATTACCTGATCTTTTGCATTAGCATAGGGACATATACACACACCTTTGCATATGTTTATATAGGCATTATAAATCTTGTAAGGACAATGGATGCCTTTGATTGGTGGATGAGTAGATGGATGACGGATATTAGGATATACATTCTTCTTAACTTAGAGATTTCGGGGACGAAATCCTTTGAGTAGGAGAGAATGTAACACCCCATAATTTTTAAAAAATTAAGTTGATAAACTAAAGAATACCTAATTAAATATTTGGAACTTAGTGAAATGGACAGCGCCATTGTGTTCGTCTCGGAATTCTACTTAAGTTAGACTCCGAGTTTGCGTAAAACAGACATCGTATGTAGAAGATATTAAGGTTTGAACTTTCTATACACATAAGCATAATATATATATATTGAAAACCAATCCAGAATTCAAATTAACGATGCGAGGAAGGGGGGAATCAGCCCGTTAGGGGTCGACCCCAGTCCCCATGAGTGTCGACCCATGGGTCGACCCTATAACAGGGGTGTCGACCCCTATATCGACTCCAGGGTCAACCCCACCAGATCTGGGCAGATTCCTGCCCTGCACCTGGACACAGTTCTAAGAGAGGTTCGTTGACCATATGCTATAAATAGGGCCTCATTCTCATTGTTTTTACACACCAAAAAATGGAGATAACTAGATGCAACCCCATCTCAGATTGAATTAGCCTATTCTTTAGCAATAATAAGAGTTATACATATTCAAGGATCTGCGCAATAACATCAACAATCATTCCTTTGTCCTTAGATCCAGTCCTTGTGAGTTTATGTTATTTTTAGATGTAAACATTTAAAATGCAATCTTGACTTGTGTATAAGTTGGATCTAAGTCTATGCCTATTAATAACCTGAACCATAACAGATCTACCATTACTTGTACATTTGATCCATTGTCCTCATATGCCCAAATTCTGCCATTATATGCCTATCTTGTTATTATGGTCAATTTAATCCTCATATGACTATTTTGTTATTACGCCTATTCTTGTTCTCTTCCCTTCCTCTTTCCCTTTTTATTTTTATAGCCAGGCTACCTTCGAGTCTAGGCATACCGCTGAAATATGCGAACGAGCGAAACTGGGAACGATGTGGAATGTTAAAATTGGGGCATAACTTGTATTGGGAAATTGGGGCATAACTTGTATTGAGAAATTGGGGAATAACTTGTATTGGGAAACTGGGGCATAACTTGTATTGGGATTTTGGGCATAACGTGTAACGAACATGAATAATTGGCTACGAACGAATTTGCCTAAAAATACAGTAGTTAGAAACTATAACTTCACTTCGACATGAGGTTATATTACACTTGTGGTAGAAGTTTGCTCGGAACCGCCCGACATATCCAGCAACCACAAGTGGTTAATATAATTTAAGGGGACAAGGGCACAAATGTATACGTAACGTTGCTAAGACACGAGATTAAGTCTAGCTTGTGGTAGAACTCTGCCAGGAACCGCCTGACGTATCCAGCAACCACAAGTAGTTGACTTAATGTAGAGGTCTGGTGCATAAATGAAAAATGACAAGAATCTGTTAACCAGAAAAACTTAACCTATTTAAACCTGTATGGTTACATAGACATGACGAATCGAGTAGGGGTTAAGTAAACTTTCTTTAATCAGTGGGTGGGATTAAGTTAACTTGTATATAACCAACGAACTTAACCTATATGACTTGTTGCTTGAATCAGTGGGAGGGGTTAAGTTATCTTGTATAAAACTGACAAACTTAACTTGTATTATATGTTGGGTTATGCAATCTTGTTAAACCATTAGGCATAACCTGTTAAAATCCTAGTAGTGGGGATACAAGCCTAGGAGGGTAGCTTGCATTATCTTTGTGGGACCCTTATTAGTCAGTACCTATCCTGGTATCAAGCGGGGAACCTCGAACTAGGTCGGAGTCAGGGCACACTTACTGAGTTGATTGTAAGATGTTCAAATAGGCGAGGGTGTTGACAGTGCAAGATCCAATGGAGTCATGTGCGTGCATGCTTCTAGCTTGCTTGTGGAAAATTAAGACGTTGTGACATCAGTGGGTATTTCCGTGCATCTTGAAAATAAATGGGTTGCAACCTTAGGAAGTGATACATCCTAATATGGGGCCAGCACAGGGTATCTACAGAGTAGGGAGCCGATCGATTGGGTTAGTAGTTAAGGGTGTAGAAGACCATTATTCTTGTAGGGGGCAACACCTGTCATTTCTGTTTGGATGGATTGTTGGGGGTAAGACGTCACTAGAAGTACACCTAAATCTACCATCTGTTTCTATAGGGATCATCTTGTTTTGTTATACTAGTATTGGTGTAGAGAAAAGTAATAGAGAAGCGCAATATATTCCATATTGTTTATTCTGCTATCCTGCTCAGTTTGTTATACCTGTCTTATAGTATTGTTATCTCTCTTATCCAGTTTATATGCATGTCATGATGCTTTTACTTGTTTATATGCTAAAAGTAACTGAACTTGCCAAACTTTATGTCTGACCCATTTTGTTTCCTCTTCTTTCTCTTTCCTTTCCCCCCAGGTTCTCAAGGTGGGAATACTCAGGCTTGATTTGGATTCTCTCTTTCATTCTGCTTAGAGTTGCTTAGATGTACCGTTTGATTCCTTATCTTCTCTACTATGGCTATATTTTCGGGACTATGCTCTTTTTATGTAATATTGTACTCTGATGATGATTTTAGTACAAGACAGAAGTTTTATGTTGACATGATGAATTTTCAGTATTTCAGACTTATTATGTAATTGCGTTTGGACCACGAAGCTTTCCTATAAAATAAAGTTTTAATTCCGCTGTTATTTTATATCTATCTAGTGATTTCTGTTTCTATTACCTATAACGCTTCATGAAACTTAATGCATTCTAATAAAGCGTGACATTAACGGACGTGGGGTGTCACAACATAAGCATCGGGAAGTTGAATGCCCATCTTCCGGAGAGTGGAGCGGCTAATAGCGGTCGGCGCCTTCTTCACCTCTGTCCCTAGAAAGTCTCACCTAGAAGTGTCGGAAAACACGAGTGAGAAGGTGACTATAAGGAAAATGGCTCTGTGGGGGTGCCGACGAAGGGCTCATAAAGATGGACCATAATCCCGCGTGCCTAATTGACGGCTATGCCGCCAAGAATAACATAGGTGGCGCGGCGAACAGAAGGATATATCTGCTCCAAGCTTCCCGTCTTCGGGATGATGTTGCGTTGTAGGATGCGCATGACTACTAGGACGATAGTTCGCAGATTCGCGGTGGTGCAGGCTCCGGGGGCTCCAAGGAAGATACACTGAAGAATCTGAGGGTACTCCATCTTTATAGCATCAAGCTTGGCTCCAACTGCCGAGAAGCCCAAAAGTTGAGCTAAGTCATCGTCAGTGAACTCGATGGAGGTGCCCATAACCTCATATCTAATGACATAGGACTCGTCATCGATGTTGGCAACCATCTGGGAACCAAACAGACGAATGCAACATGGATATAGGTCACACACAAAGGTGTCGAAGCGCAGGATTGGTGCTAGGCCTACGGTGATAAAAAGTTCCTCCAAACTAAAAGCGGCGAAATCGGCAAACTTTATCGATCGACCAATCTGAAACTCATAACAGGTCGTGGCTGAGTAGTGCTTGATCTTCCCCTCATTGCGGTCTAACCAAGAGGATTCCTAAGGCGTGAGACAGGGATGTTGAGTGCGAGGTGCCACAGAGGAATCAGCGAATTGGGCAAAGGAAATTGCAAATCTGGATTATAATTGGGTAGAGACTTGCATGAGAAGGATTTTGGTGGTAATTAGCAACGAAACAGAGTGAGGGTTGCTCGGATTGGAGCTTAGGAAGGAGGAGGGTTTGGGTTTTGGTGGAAATTGGGGTTGGGAGAGGAAGAGTTGGCTGGAACGATATATATATCGTTTCAGCCGATTCGAGTCAGGTTCCAGGCTATGCTCACTAAGGGGGAGCGGTCGACCGCTTGCCCCATAGTGGGTGTGGTATGAACCTTGGCCTAATAGCCCGTATAAATTGTATACAAATTAAAACAATATTTCTATTACGTCGAAACCACTTCCGCTCCTAACCGAATTCTTGTATCGACTTCCACGACTCGTCGAGTTAAGAAATTTAATTTTTCCAACGCATTTTTCCCTGCCTCCAAAAAGATTTGTGACCACCGAATCGAACGAACTTAAAACAAGAAATCAGCTAGAAATCTGAAATAAAATTTAAAATGGATTTTCCCCTTACTACCGACATAAACTAAACGATCCAAAACCAAATACCCTAAAAATCTGAATAAAGGATTTTCCTTAGCCTTTTGAAAGAAAAATTTAAACTTCTCAAAAATGGTATTTATTATAAACTAACGGTTTCGTATTTATAAATTCGTTTTGTTATTATTATTATTATTATTATTATTATTATTATTATTTATATTTCAAACTAAAAAACCTTTTCATGTTAAAAAGGTTGAATCTTCAAAATCTTAATGATTAATTATGATAATTTTAATAAATTATTCAATATATATAGGAAGAGGGATATTAAAAATCAAAAGGAATGGGTATTTATTATTTCCAAGTTTAGTGGCATATTCCTTGTCATTTCTAACTCCATCTCTCCTAATAATCAGATTATATTTATTAAAATTACACTAAGCCCCAAAATTTTGAAACACGAATGGACTAAAAATCTAAAAACCATATCTTTATAAAACTAGGCCTTTATAAAGTAATTTTCCGAAACCATATTCCATAACTTTGAAAGCCCATTTTTATTTTCTCCAAATAGTTTTAAAAATAAAATTTCCTCGAATATAAGGCCAGAACTCAATTAAATGTTTCAACAAAGGTGGATTTGGAAATCCAATGGAGTAACAAATGGATATACCTCATAATTATATTTCCAAAATGGATACAACATAATAACTTAGACTTTTCCCATTTTGGATCAAGTAATGGTCTTAACCGGAACTACTAAACAAAACTAGAAACTAGAAATGTGACTATTTCGGTTGTAGCTAGATTTTTATATTATATATTACTATTCTAGTCTCCCAACTCGAATCAACGGAATCCACCATATTTTGTCCTCATGCTCTTCAAGACGAGATTGTCAATGAACTGTGGGGTAAGACAGAATTGGCTAGAAATCCGAACTCAACATATTTCAACTCTTAGTCGCTTTAAAGCCCATTTTTACTATAATTAAGCCCACAATTAATTCATCGTCAAAATAAAATTTTAATCGAGTAAGGAAAAACGAAGAAAAACAGAAAATAAAATCGAATTACGTTCTCCTATGAGTACTAATTTAACTAATTCATTTGATCGTTTAACCTATGCTCTGATACCAAATGTAACACCCCACAATTTTCTGCGCCCAAATTTCGACGAAAAATCGAAACTCAAACACATCCAAGCATGGAGCGTGTAAATCTGATACTTGCAAATAAATGAGCATGAACATAATCAGAGTATAATAATATAACTCACAACGGAAACAAAATAGGGTAAACTAGGATTAACTCAAGTAACTACTTTTTAAAAGTGGTTCACTTTTCCAATACCGAGCATCAAGGAGAACGAGAATCGAAAGCCAAACTAAAACACCTATGAGAACCCGACCTTCTTTAGAAAACCTGGGTGGTTGTAATGAGGAGAGGGGTCAGAACAACAAGATTCTGGTGAATAGGAAATGTACAACACAGATTATAATACACATATGTATCCCATTTGGTTCAACCCAAGATGTATGCCTACCATAGTTAGTGATTCTAGCCTAACCTTGTAAATGTTTACGCATGACCCTATTACTCTTCACACAGTAGTGTTCCAAGCTAGGATACCGGGATAGAATGTTTACGCATATATTTAGGAAGCCTTTAAACCATAATTTAGCTGATTATTAGATCGAGAAGTGAACCCCTAAGTGCGGAGTTTATATATATGTATATACACACACACTCTTTCAGCGGACTTACCCCTTATTATTTAACGCCTCGCTATCAATGATAGATAGGGTGGATTCTCCCGATGACTTAAGACCCTATGAGGACTTATTGGTCATTTAATACCTCTTGATAATTTGTTCAACATTCTTATAAACTAGAGGGCACTAGCTACGGGCCCTACTAGGTAAGGCTTCCGTCATTCACGCATATACCCTTGCCCTGTATAAGGTGAGAGGTGGTAATTTATCCCTCACTATACCTTCTAGCTGACCTTATTGAATAGCCCCCTTAATCGCTTACTACTTCCCGTAAAGTAGGCAACCATATCTGACGTTTTTAATTTCGAAGTTTGGGTAGGCACCACACACTTACGCCATTTAAGACCCCTAAACTGAAAGACTACTCCCAGGTGGACTCTTCAACCCTGGCCGCTTAAGACCCAGGAAGAGGGCTATATGCAAAGATTATTAGGTTTGTGCCCCATTAGCCCTTAGTACATTTCCCTATTGGGATAAAGTGAGCCATATTATTATGTCCTTTCTGCTTAGTTCCTTTCCGCAAAAATATTATATGCATAAGATTTTTTATCGTTACGGGTTCATATGGTTAATAATATTTTTACATCATTAACCTACTAAGTCCAACTCTAATTTTAATTATGAGTTCTATATTCAGTAATATAAATAAGGAAAGTTATATCCTCTTTACCTTAGGATATTTATTTGATTACTTTCCTAATTGGACTTAGTATTTAAAAAATAATCAATATCCATTAATCCCCTTCTTACACCCATTCACTTCTTATTTCTTGTTTATTGCCCTTTATGACCATAACGGACATATTTTCCTAAGGTAACCATTTATCAGTCCCAAGGTTTCTATTTTTTGTACCCCAACAGACAATTACTATTCTTATTTATTTAATTATTTATTTGTTGCTTGTTATATATATATATATATATATATATATTATTCATGAACCAGACCTCTCACTTTAAGTTGACCACTTGTGGATGCTGGAATTGTTAGTCGGTTCCAGGAAGACTTATGCCACAAGTTGAACTTAACCTCATGCCTTGATACATTTATATTTACGCAATAGACTCCTCACATTAAGCTGACCACCTGTGAATGATGAATATGTCAGTCGGTTCTGAGCAGACTTCTACCACAAGTAAAGCTTAACCTCGTGTCTAAATGCGGTTATAATTCAAATTTCCTAATTGGGGCAAACAACATCAATCCTAATTAATTTTGAAATTTTAACCATTATTCAATTATATTTACTTTCCCATTCAACATTGGTTACAATTGTTATTTATTGATTTGCGGTCCCATTTGTTGCAATAAATTATATTAATTGTTATAATGATCACCACAAATATATTAGTTCAGTATGGATTATATTTCCGTATAATTCCATAATTGAACAACATTTAAACATTCAATACATCGTATATTTTACCGTTTTACGCTGATTTGGACAGATAATATGTATATATTTATATTTATATTTTCGCATGGTCAACGTAGATATCTTTTATTCTTCTTTTCATTAAATTTTATGATTTGGTTTAATCAATAACCAAACATTCCTTTTTGCATTCGATTTTGCCAAAAGGTTTCAAATCTTCCAAAAAGACCGTTAGTTGTAATTATTGTAAATTATGTCTGATTTGTGGAATAAACATATATCAGATTCACAAGAAATGTATATGTTTGTATATATTTTTAGAATAGTTAAAGCAAACTATGCAAAATATATATATGTATGTATGTATAAATCTGTATTTATACGTACGTTTGCACCACTTTTCCCTTTTTTAATCTTTTTCCATATCTCTTGTGATTTCAAAATAATATCTTTTTGCTCAAAAAGGAGGAAAACGACATATTTACAACAACTAATCCAAAACCCAACAACACTGAATAAAAACGGGCATATTTCTTTTAAAATATCAAAATCACAAAATTTACCATTTTATCTTTTTATCCACATTCACAAAATTTATTATTCAACACGGGAAATAGAGGCCTAAAATATGACTACTGTAATGGCCTAAATTTCCGTACTCTTTGAGTCGACTAATAACACCACACGCCCAATCAAAATTGCACAGAAATACGAATAATTATTAGAAAGAAGTTAGAGGATGAGAAATAGAAAGAAAGAAATATTAGAGTAGAAGAAAACGAAGATCACAAACTCACATAAGAATGAATACAATATATTAGATGACATAAACTTTAAAATACAATTTGGTAACTTTATATACATACCATCATCAGAGCACAACAGCTATTTCCAGAACAGTTATAAGTACATGTTTCCAGGCACGAACATAATACACAGCGGAAAAAAATATGATAGCTTATAGCTAACTGGTGAAGCCTCCTGCTTCCAAACTCCTCCAAGTGAATCTGTAAAATCCCGACTACTTGATTGCCCGTAAAAATTTGGGCACCCAAGAGTTTAGGGAAAACAAACAAAATAAACTCTGGGTCAGTCATGGGACTGGTGTGAGTAAACTCCAACCATTTGTTTAACTTTCAAAATCCTTTCGAAAGAAATGATTATCGTAAGACCAATCCACACATAAACACGAATGATTTTTACCTTACGATAACCAAAAGTATTTTTGATATCAAATCCAGTGATATTATAATAGTGTCTGCAACAAATAAATAGAATCTAGCGGAACGCTTGCATCTCACGCTCCATATATAATATAAAATCAAAAACCACAGGGCGCTTATTGGAGATTGGATTTCCAACATAACAAGGTATGGAACCACCTTCCGATAGTGTATCTCTAGAGAGGAATACACTGGGTTCAACAAGAACGTCTTACAACCCGCCCACACATGGTTGGTCACTCATTTAACTTGAGTGTACCGAGCATATTATCACTAACGGTTGTGATCAGCAACCGTTACCGAAAGCATACAGCAGCGAATAGAATAAGAAGCAAATGAAATTTCTCTAGATCAGGTGATAATACCCCTAATGGGAATGACGCACATGGCCATGCTGCCTGCCCGATTTCTGTCATTTCCCGGGTGATGAGGCTTGAGGTCACGAATAACTTTTCAGAACATGTTGTCACCATTTACTTTAAATGTCACCTTGTCAGATCCATCCATATATGTTGTCCTAGGACTGGACAACCCGAAGGCACTATCCCATCAATCCATGTTGGGCAATTTCTACCTAGGATTAACTGAACAACCCTTGCACTTTACTCCGTCTTCAATTATCTTCAGCATAAGTTGATTCGTAATGCTTATGCCAATGCGGAGTGGTTTTCAGATAATAAATCTAATCTCGGTCTCTCCGTATTGACAAAGGAGGTATAAACTAAAATAAAACTTTGATAGTCGATAATTTAACTATCAAAGGGACATCCATACAACCAACGATTCTATTTCCAAATGTAAATTCTATCAATCAGGCATCAAACAACACTGGGCCCTTTTTAAATTAATTTCTTATTAAATTATTATTTCCAATTCCCATTTCCCCATCTTTCGTATCCTTTCAAAGCTCTATTTTCTCTCGATTCTTGGAAAAATATTTTCAAAATTCTAATTTCTTTATTCGAGAAAATATCTCTTATTCCAGTTAGAAAACATTTCTAAATATTCACGAACCCATATTTTCTATTTTCATAAAATATACCTTATTAATATCAGAAAATATTTTCATATTCCATTTCTTAATTCCTCGTTGACCAATCCATTTCGTTTTCTATGCATAGAAAATATCTCTCATTTTATTTGGGGAAACATTTCAAATTCCTTTAAATTAACGTGATGTTATAAAACATCGTTATTACAACTCAAACCACTAATCATTTATTAACTAACCATATGGCTAACCAATCTTCACTATTGAACCTTAACCATTCCTCCATAAATCATGAAGTCAATCAAGTTGGGGTATAATTACCTCTCAGACCTTAATTGAACAACATTCTCAATTTTGAAATAGTCAAAGCTCACAACTTGAAATAAACATCGCTTACGCGACTCTCAGATTCGATCTAAGAATCCACTTCTTTTACGGAAAAACATTTGATTATAACGCTAGCATTATAATCACTGTTTCCCAATATTTGATTTATAAAACATTCATTATAATGTTAGCATTAAAATTGCTGTTTAGATTTACAAAACATTTATTATAACAACAACATTATAATTGCTGTTTAGATTTACAAAACATTTACTATAAAAACAACATTATAATCGCTGTTTAGATTTACAAAACAATTATTATAACGATAGCGTTATAATCGTTGTTTCCAAGTATTTGGTTTATAAAATTATAACTTGTACTTATTAATTTCAATAAATAAGTTAATAAGTAAATAAATAAATAATTACATTTGATTCAAATGGAAAGTAAAAATAACTACTTCCCTAAATTCGATATAATCGAATTCCAATTAATAACTCTCCCTCGAATAATCTATATTCGATTTATATTCCATATTTTGGAATTGATTTACCCTTTCAGATTAATTCAAATTCCAAATTCACTTTTGGATTTATCCTTTCTAAATCATTACCAAGTTCCTTTATATCCATTTTAGTCTACCAACGTTATCACACTTTATTCATATTCCGAATTTTGAAATAAAACTCATCGTTTTCTTTTAAAACGATTTCCCATTTCCCTTTTCATTCAATTTCCAATTTGGATTCATATTTCAAAATCTAAACTTCCTTTAGAGATATTTCATTTGCAAGATATTTTTTTAAACTATTCACTTAAATCGTGGGTATATTTCTTTTATATACAGTTTGATTTCATACATATAAACATATCTTAAACCCAAATTTTTATTTATAACTTCTATTTAGAATTATTCCAATAAGCCTCATCTCTTTTTATTTTAATCATTAAAATCAATTTGAATTTCCTTAATAATATCTAAGTTTAAATCTCATTTCAAATATTTGCTTCAAAAACCGATTTCCACTTCTTTACATAAATTCAAATTTTGAATTTATGTTTTAACATATCCATTGTTAAATAATTCAATTAATTTATATTATTATTTATAACAAATTCTTGATTCATCCATTTGAACCAGTTTTCTATTTTCAATCTCTGTTCAAAAATTAAAATCCTATTTTTGGGGATAAATTTTCTTTTTAAATTCCAAATTCCTTATCTATATATGAAAATATTTTATGGTATTTAAATATCAAAATTCTAGGCCAGGGTAGTTCAAACACAACAAATTCGCCTAATGATTATATATATATCACATCATACATCATAATAAAAATAAAAAAAATATTGAGGAACCCAGTTGGGTCCCTCTAACCGGTTTCCCTGCATCCACAGATGTTAGTCAACATTAATGAAATTCCATAGCAAACAGAATTAATAACCGATCAACGATATAACTATATCAACCATTTCAACCAATTTTATCAACCATTCATTCAAACAATCAACACACAATATAAAAATTTTAGAAATAAATTTAAAACTCGTTTAAAAAAATAAACTAGCCAGAAGGGTTAGTTAGTTTACTCACCATATTCACAGTTGACGGTTCTGCTTTTGTTCAAAATTAGACAGGCATTTATTTTTCCTTTAAAATTCCAGTAAAATCCGGTTGATTCCAAATCATTCCTTTCCAGTACATATGTGCAATATTCGATATCGTGATCCAAACGGATCTGGTTTCGCGCAATTCTGTCCCCACATGTAATAGTTATAGTTGTTGCAAGTTTTTATATCGAAATAAAATGATATAAATTTATTTACTAATTATCACCATTATATTACCTTATTAGTTTTAATTACCCATCATTAGTCTAAAACAGGCCGCCTAATCCTCAATTAAAATCACGAATTTTGTTTCTGCCAGGTTCCCACAAACACGGTGCCACTCGCCCATTTGTTCAGCATCCCCCACTCATCTTTGTCCTTCCGAAAAAGAAACCTGTAGCACTTTCAATTTTACACATAACTTAATGTAAATAATTTTCCATTAAACTTAATTATAATTGCCATTTAATCCTGTTAATCACGTTTTAGGCCACTTAAAGCCTTCTTCTCCTTCAAGAAGCACTATGCAGCGATATCATCCAAACCGTGCACGTCTTGCATCAGTTTGGAGCTTGACTCCATCATTCTTGAATCCGACATAGCCACAATCACTCTTCTCCTAACGAATATACTCATTCATGTAGCCTTGTCCGACACCCTTCATGTCAGCTACTCCTCCATAATTCCTAGTTCATGCAACTCAAAAATTGGGCAGCAACAATACACACTCGAAATTTAAAGCTCTCAAAAAGGACACCAGTCGCACATTTTTCCTTCCCTTCTCAGATACTCGACTCCAACGAAAACCCATTTCAGCATCACTTCACCACGCTCTTCATCCCTCCTCCCCCGTTCCACACTGGGAACTGACCACCGCAGACCGCCCAGGGCCAGCAGACCCTTTCCCTTCGCCACGGCCATGACCATCGAGCTTCTAGTGCCTTCCATCCATTCGCGACCCCAGTGTCGAAGTGTTGACTCACGGTACTTTTTTTGGCATGAAACCCTATCCATTTCGCATCTATCAGAGCGCCAACCCCTCCTGATTACCACGCTGCCTCTGATACCCTCTCCAATGCCTGGATTTACTGCTCGAATTTAGGGCTCAACGAATATACTCCACACCCAAAAATACGTATCCAAAATTGAAGATGCTTAACTCATGAATTCAAGGAGTTAATTTCCATGTATTTTGGTTAGTTTCAAATTTTAGAAGAATCAGAGGGTGCGTGTTTTGTTTGGGATCAGGAAAGGAAGATGGTGCTCACTTTTTTGTTTTGATTCTGAGAACCATAAATAGGAAGAAGAGGAACAATATTTAAAAGGGAGGAATGGCTTGCAGAACACACTTTGCAACAGCTTGGGTACCACGGTTCTCAACAGCTTGGGTAACATGGCTTACAATTATTTTGCACCCACGACAAGTAATAGTCATAGTGTTAGGGGTAGGTAGGTCTGTAAATACATAGTACTCTTTTTTTATTGAATTACTTATTACTCTACAAATACCAGAAGTTATTTTATCAGAGTAGACCCATTTCTTCCTGTTGACTTCGAATGACATAACGAAGCGAACTATGCAGAACAATGTGGCACCTAGCAGGATATTTTCTTTTATTTATTGTATACAATATACGGTGAGTAGCCTAAATGTTTAACTAATCGTACATAAGGTAACATGGCAAGGACTGCCCCATCAGACTTACACAGGTCGGGTAAGAGAATTTGTCTCCTTTTTTCTGTGTTAGAAAGAGACGTGGGCCACTTCTTTCTATTCATATATTCTGTATCATATAGAAATATAATTAATGTAATAGATTGTATATCCAGAACTCATCTCCAAATAGATTACACATGTATTTAGACTACAAGGCAGCTGCGTTTCATATATATGTAGTTGTACAAATGAAAGGGGATGGATATGTTTTGCCACCATCAGCCGAATTCTTTGACTATGGTAGGATGAGGATCTAAAAAGGAATTGCTTCGCATTTCTTTGTTTGGGTTATGTCAAATGCAGCTTTAAGTCAAAAAATTCTGCTACTGATGTTGCGAGGCACAAATTCATATAAAGAAAAGCTATATTATTATTTGTTTATTATAATCTATTATATTATTCCATTTCAACATTTAATACAATTTAAATGTTCTGAATTTAATATCCAAAAATCTGGGTTGTTACATTCCTTTCCCCTTAAAATAATTTCGTCCTCGAAATTGCTAAGCAGTAAAAATGCTATAACTCTAACTCCTCATAACCTGTTTAGTTGAAATCTTATATTCCATATCTTCATAACTCAGTTCTTACCCGACCTTCGAATTCTCATACCAATACTTGACCATTCATAATTCTTTCCAAATGATTTGTCCACCATTTTTAGACAATCCATCATCACTTTCTTGTCTTCTATTCATATGCTATTCTGCATATCCACACCCATTCCAATTGATTTTAAATCCATTTATCAATTTCATTATTCCACTTGAAATTTTTGTTAACCAATTCTGGTTTTCTTATTTCTATTACAATTAACACTCGATTTTAAATTATCAAAAAATTCTAACTCTTTAAATTTTCAAAAAATTTCGCTAGCATCTCCTTTGCATGGCTCAATCGGTGCAACCACAACTCGCCTTTCTAGGCCTCCTCCTGTCCAAAAGAAAAACAAAATGCCAAGCGGCTTGCCCCGTAGGCTCATAAAACCATCAAACCCAAGTAATATTGTAAACATGTACCTTTTCATCAGGCATAATTCTATCTCTTGCATTTGCTTCCATTCAATATCTGCTTAGCATACATATATCCATTTCCAATAGGTTCTAAACTAATCCAACTTTTGGTTTTTAATTCACTAATCAACTTCCCAATTAGTGCATTTTCATTCTACCAATTCAATTTGATCTTTACTTCAGGAATCAATCCACTTATTCAGTTTGAGTTTCAGTTTCCATTTAACTTAAGTTAATTTTACATCCATTTGATTTACTTCCATCATTTCAATTCATTCAACTTATACAAGTTAAATTCAATTTCAGAATTTAAATTCCTGGTTTTTATTTCAAATTAGTTTGAAATCATATAACCATACACATATATTTAAAATCTTTTGCAAATTCAAAACACTTGGATTTTATAGAAATAACTTGTTCTTTCCAAACAAAATTTTCATTCCCAAATTACTATGGCAGCAATCCGTAACTCAGAAACTTGAAAATGAATACCGATAATGTCGCGACCCATTATCAGAATTATTTTCTTGCCACGGAAGTGAGTTCAGTGCTTAATCGCTTTTCAAAATTCATTCAAAATAATCTTTATTCAAAAATTCCTTAAAAAAATGCTATATTATTATTATTTTAAAAAAAATACGTTAGAAAATAGTTCAAAAACATCCAGGATTTAAATTCCAAATTCTGGTCTGCATCCAATTGGAATTCAGCTTATTTGCATATTCGATTTTTATACAAAATCAATTTGGTTAATATAACCATTTCGGTATTATAATCTCATTTGATTATAATAACAAAAAATCAATAATTTCAAAATTATTCCTTTTATATCAAAATAATTTTGGGCAAAAATTATTTCATTTACCCATTTTAAAACAATACTGTATTGAATTGCTTTGTTCGAGAGTTTAGAAACGCCTATCGATACAGTTGTACATCCTGTATCGACCAAAATTCATAAACCACTCAACAAATCAATCAATACAATATAAAACAATTTTTATATCAAATCTACAAATACGCTCTCTCGTGTATATACTCAAACTTAATCTAGGGTTTTACTAACCCCATCTCTATTGAGTCACGCCACAGAGCCAAGGTTACTACTCAACCTTCAACTCTGATACCAACTGTAATGACCCGAATTTCCGTACTCTTTGAGTCAACTAATAACACCACACACCCAACCCAAATTGCACAGAAATACGAATCAATGTTAGAAAGAAGTTAGAGGATGAGAAATAGAAAGAAAGAAATATTAGAATAGAAGAAAACGAAGATCACAAACTTACAGCGGAACGAATACAATATATTAGATAACATAAACTTTAAAACACAATTCGGTAACTTTATATACATACCATCATCAGAGTACAACAACTATTTCTGGAACAGTTATAAACACCTGTTTCCAGATATGAACATAATACACAACGGAAAAAAATATGATAGTCTATAGCTAACTGGTGAAGTCTCCTGCTTCCAAACTCCTCCAAGTGAATCTGTAAAATCCTTACTACTTAACTGCCCGTACAAATTTGGGCACCCAAGAGTTTAGGGAAAACAAACAAAGTAAACTTTGGGTCAGTCATGGGACTAGTGTGAGTAAACTCAAACCATTTGTTTAACTTTCAAAATCCTTTCGAAAGAAATGATTATCGTAAGACCGATCCACACATAAACACAGACGGTTTTTTACCTTACGATAACCAAAAATATTTTTGATATCAATTCCAATGATATTATAATAGTGTCTACAACAAATAAATAGAATCTAGCGGAACGCTTGCATCTCACGCTCCATATATAATATAAAATCAAAAACCGCAGGGTGTTTATTGGAGATTGGATTTCCAACATAACAAGATATGGAATCACCTTCCGATAGTGTACCTCTAGAGAGGAATACACTGGGTTCAACAAGAACGTCTTGCAACCTGGCCCCAACATGACTGGTCACTCATTTAACTTGAGTGTACCGAGCATAATATCACCAACGGTTGGGATCAGCAACTGTTACCAAAAGCATACAGCAACGAATAGAATAAGAAGCAAATGAAATTTCTCTAGATCAAGTGATAATACCCCCCAATGGGAATGACCCACATGGCCATGCTGCCTGCCCGACTTCTGTCATTTCCCGGGTGATGAGGCTTAAGGCCACGAATAACTTTTCAGAACATCCAGTCACCATTTACTTTAAATGTCACCTTGTCAAATCTGTCCATATATGTTGGCCTGGGACTGGACAACCCGAAGGCACTATCCCATCAATCCATGTTGGGCAATTTCTACCTAGGATTAACAGAACAACCCTTGCACTTTACTCCGTCTTCAATTATCTTCAGCATAAGTTGATTCGTAACTCTTATGCCAATACAGAGTGGTTTTCAAATAACAAATCTGATCCCGGTCTCTCCGTATTGACAACGGAGGTATAAACTAAAATAAAACTTTGATAGTCGGTGATTTAACTATCAAATGAACATCCATACAACCAACGATTCTATTTCCAAATGTAAATCCTATCGATCAAGCATCAAATAACACTGGGCCCTTTTAAGTTAATATCTTATTAAATTATTATTTCCAATTCCTATTTCCCCATCTTTCGTACCCTTTCAAAGCTCTATTTTCTCTCGATTTTTGGAAAAATATTTCCAATATTCTAATTTCTTTATTCGAGAAAATATCTCTTATTCTAGTTAGAAAACATTTCTAAATATTCATGAACCCTTATTTTCTATTTTCATAAAATATACCTTATTAATATCAGAAAATATTTCCGTATTCCATTTCTTAATTCCTTGTTGACCAATCCATTTCGTTTTCTATGCGTAGAAAATATCTCTCATTTATTTGGGGAAACATTTCAAATTCCTTTAAATTAACGCGATGTTATAAAACATCGTTATTACAACTCAAACCACTAATCATATATTAACAAACAATATGGCTAACCAATCTTCACTATTGAACCTTAACAATTCCTCCATCAATCATGAAGTCAATCAAGTTGGGGTATAATTACCTCTCAGACCTTAATTGAACAACATTCTCAATTTTGAAATAGTCAAAGCTCACAACTTCCATTGAACATCGCTTACGCGACTCTCAGATTCGATATAAGAATCCACTTCTCTTACGGAAGAACATTTGATTATAACGGTAGCGTTATAATAGTTGTTTCCCAATTTTTGATTTATATAACATTCATTGTAATGGTAGCATTAAAATCGCTGTTTAGATTTACAAAACATTTATTATAACAACAGCATTATAATCGCTGTATAGATTTACAAAACATTTACGATAACAGCAGCGTTATAATCGCTGTTTAGATTTACAAAACATTTATTATAACGATGGCGTTATAATCGTTGTTTCCAAGTGTTTGGTTTATAAAAATATAACTTGTACTTATTAATTTCAACAAATAAATTAATAAGTAAATAAAATAATAATTACATTTGATTCAAACGGAAAGTAAAAATAACTACTTCCCTAAATTCGATATAATCGAATTCCAATAAATAACTCTCTCTCGAATACTCTATATTCGATTTATATTCCATATTTCGGAATTGATTTACCATTTCTGATTAATTCAAATTCCAAATTCACTTTTGAATTTATCCTTTCTAAATCATTACCAAGTTCCTTTATAATCATTCTAATCTACCAATGTTATCACACTTTATTCATATTTCGAATTTTGAAATAAAACCATCGTTTTCTTTTAAAACGATTTCCCATTTCCCTTTTCATTCAATTTCCAATTTGGATTCATATTTCAAAATCTAAATTTACTTTAGTGATATTTCATTTGCAAGATATTTTCTTTAAACCATTCACTTAAGTCGTGGATATATTTCTTTTATATACAGTTTGATTTCATACTTATAAACATATTTTAAACCCAAATTTTTATTTATAACTTCTATTCAGAAGTATTCCAACAAGCCTCATCTCTTTTTATTTCAATCATTTAAAATCCATTTGAATTTCCTTAATAATAACTAAGTTTAAATCTCATTTCAAATATTTGCTTCAAACACCGATTTCCACTTCTTTACATAAATTCAAATTTTGAATTTATATTTTAACATATCCATTGGTAAATAATTCGATTAATTTATATTATCATTTATAACAAATTCTTGATTCATCCATTTGAACTGGTTTTTTATTTTCAATCTCTATTCAAAAATTAAAATCCTATTTTTTGGGATAAATTTTCTTTTTAAATTCCAAATTCCCTCTCTATATATGAAAATATTTTACGATTTAAATATCGAAATTCTAGGCCAGGGTAGTTCAAACACAACAAATTCACCCAGTGATTATATATATCACATCATACATCATAATCAAGGAAAAATATAAATATTGAGGAACCCAGTTGGCTCCCTCCAACCTGTTTCCCTGCATCCACAGATTTTAGTCAACATTAATGAAATGTCATAGCAAACAGAATTAATAACCAATCAACGATATAACTATATCAACCATTTTAACCAATTTTATCAACCATTCATTCAAACAATCAACACACAATATAAAATTTCTAGAAATAAATTTAAAACACATTTATATAAAAATATAAACGAGCCAGAAGGGTTAATGAGTTTACTCACCATATTCGCAGTTGACAGTTCTGCTTTTGTTCAAAATCAGACAGGTGTTTGATTTTTCCTTTAAAATTCCAGTGAACTCCGATTGATTTCAAATCATTTCTTTCCAGTACATATGTGTAGTATTCGATATCATGATCCAAACGGATTTGGTCTCACGGAATTCTGTCCCCATATGTAAAAGTTATAGGTGTTGCAAGTTTTTATATCGAAATAACATAATATAAATTTATTTACTAATTATCACCATTATATTACCTTATTAGTTTTAATTACACATCATTAGTCTAAACCAGGCCGCCTAATCCTCAATTAAAATCACAAATTTTGTTTCTGCCTGGTTCCCACAAACACGATGCCACTCGCCCATTTGTTTATCATCCCCCACTCATCTTTGTCCTTCCGAAAAAGAAACCTGTAGCACTTTCAATTTTACACATAACTTAATGTAACAAATTTTCCATTAAACTTAGTTATTAATTACCATTTAATCCTGCTAATCACGTTTTAGGCCACTTAAAGCCTTCTTCTCCTTCGTGAAGCACTGTGCAGCGATATCATCAAACCATGCACGTCTTTCATCACTTTGGAGCTTGAGTCCATCATTCTTGAATCCGACATAGCCACAATCACTCTTCTCCTAATGAATATACTCATCTACCTAGCCTTGTCCTACACCCTACATGTCAGCTACACCTCCACAATTCCCAGTTCATGCAACTCAAAAATTGGGCGACAAAAATACACCCTCGAAATTTAAAGCTCTCAAAAAGGACACCAGTCGCACCTTTATCCTTCCATTCTCAGATACCCGACTCTAACGAAAACCCATTTCAGCATCACTTCACCATGCTCTACATTCCTCCTCCACCGTTTCACACTGGTAACTGACCACCGCAGACCGCCCAGGGTCAGCAGACCCTTTCCCTTCGCCATGGCCGTGACCATCGAGATTCCAATGCCTTCCATCCATTCGCGATCCCAGCTCGAAGTGTACAGTCGCGGTACTTTTTTTGGCATGAAACCCTACCCATTTCGCATCTATCAGAGCGCCAACCCCTCCTAATTACCGCGCTGCCTCTGATACCCTCTCCAATGCCTGGAGATACTGCTCGAATTTAGGGCTCAGCAAATATACTCCGCACCCAAAAATACTTAGGCAAAATTTAAGATGCTTAACTCATGAATTCAAGGAGTCAATTTCCATTTGATTTCGGTTAGTTTCAGATTTTTGAAGAATCAGAGGGTGCGTGTTTTGTTTGGCATCAGGAAAGGAAGATGGTGCTCACTTTTTTTGTTTTGTTTCTAAGAACCAGAAATTGGAAGAAGAGGAACAATATTTAAAAGGGAGGAATGGCTTGCAAAACACACTTTGTAACAACTTGGGTACCACGGTTCTCAACAGCTTGGGTAACACGGCTTACAATTATATTGTTACCCACGGCATGTAATAGTCATAGCGTTAGGGGTTGGTAGGTCTGTAAATACATAGTACTCTTTTTTTATTGAATTACTTATTACTCTGCAAATACCAGAAGTTATTTTATCAGAGCAGACCCATTTCTTCCTATTGGCTTCGAAGGACATAACGAAGTGAGCTATGCAGAACAATGTGGCACCTAGCAGGATATTTTCTTTTATTTATTGTATACAATATATGGTGAGTAGCCCAAATATTTGACTAATCGTACATAAGGTAACATGGCAAGGACTACCCCTTCAGACTTACACAGGTCAGATAGGAGAATTTGTCTCCTTTTTACTATGTTAGAAAGCGACGTGGGCCACTTCTTTCTATTCATATATTTTGTATTATATATAAATATAATTAATGTAATAGATTGTATATCTAGAACCCATCTCCAAATAATTACACATGTGTTTAGACTGCAAGGCTGCTGCGTTTCATATATATGTGTGTGTGTGTATGTGTGTGTGTGTAGTTGTACAAATGAAAGGGGATGGATATGTTTTGTCACCATTAGCCGAATTCTTTGACCATGGTAGGATAAGGATCTAAAAAGGAATTGCTTCGCATTTCTTTGTTTGGGTTATGTCAAATGCAGCTTTAAGTCAAAAAATTCTGCTACTGATGTCGCGAGGCACAAATTCATATAAAGAAAAGCTATATTATTATTTGTTTATTATAATCTATTATATTACTCCATTTCAGCATTTAATATAATTTAAATGTTCTGAATTTAATGTCCAAAAATCTGGGTCGTTACAACTACATCTAAATGGTGTTTAATGGGACTGATTTCCATACTTACAGTGCTTTGCAACATCCACAATACATTTTACAACATAATTTGTAAGGAATATGTATGAACCAATTTAGGAATCCTACAATTAATATTATCCCTAACCACAATTTCACAACTTACAAGCTTTAACAATATTTATAATTAGAACTGATGGGTGTCCATCCAATTACAACAAATTAATGAACAGATCTGATGGAAATAGGCATAAAAATTGAGATATAATTCAAACGAAATAAATAAGTTATTATGACTGTATATATAAAATTTTCACTCACCTTAAAGCATCCAAATCCAAAGTTTGAATCTTTTAGGCCTACAATTCAAAATTCTTATGCATCTATAATTTATCTGAAAAGGGGATAAATTTCAAATCTGTAGATGTGTAAGAAAATAGGAAGAGAGGAGAGAATCTGATTTGGAGCATCAATTCACATTCTTTTCCATTGGATCTGATAATCCTCTCAATTCTGTATGATTTGTTGTATATGAATATATTTCTTATTAAGAAATTAGGTTCGAAAAGGGAGGAAAATGGCAGAGCTTCGCTGCTTCCCACAGACTTATGTGGAAAAGAATGAGGCCTTACCCCTTTATTCATAGGAGTGGAATTGGCCTTGAACCATTAGATTCATTTTAGTTTATATCTGTCCATTTGTTTAATATTATATTATAAACAAACCCCTTAACCCTAGCCGTCACTGGGTGTTCCGACGCCTAGTGGGTAGACCGTTAGGGCCATCAGTTACCCAGTGTGGCTAGTTAAGTAAGGTATATAATATTTAATTATTCTGATTTATTTATTTTCCATCCGCGTTCGTATTTCGTCCGTAACTTTTTCGTACGGACTCCATTCGTGAAACTCCAAACATGAAAGTTGACCAGAATTCCAAGATGAATGCATCGGTTAAAGTTTCATGGTCAAATTCCATCGTTTGCAGAAATTACTATTTTTGAAATTCTAAAAAATTAATTTATGTTGCCAAAATTCTGGGTTTTTACAACTACTAGTTTTCTCCATGGGATGAATAGGTTAGGATTGGGATAATAAAATGATTAATTACTTCGGTAAGGCTCATTAATCCCGACTATTTTTATAAACCTTATTCTGGTCTATATTGTGAAAAGATATTACAAAATCTTTTAAAATGATTTCCATGGAATGGATTAAACAATATGTTTAAATGAGATTATATTTGATAAGATTAATGGGAACCTTTCCTAGTAATAAGAATATTTGAATAACAAAATATTCTAGATTGGAATGAGGCGTATGATATGTTTTTATATCACCTGATTATAAGATACGCGAGTTACTCGACCGGGTTTAACTCATTCTAAATAAATGATATGACGATTAAAAGTCGATGATATGAAGATGGTGGTTGAAGACTAGAGATCTTCAAATCGTTGGGATGATTATTGATGTCTCGATTGGGTTCTACACTCAAGATGAGGTAATAAGTGGTGTCATCCAGAGGTACCTGGATATAAACCGGATATGCGAGGGCCTCTCTCCTGTATTGGACATATGAGACGAGGAATAAGGTGCCAGCGATTTTGTTTAGACCCAGAGCGGACTTGCAAATGGATTGTATGTCTAACATTGTACTTCGCGCTGTATTCTCTGATCTCTGTTAACTATATATCAGTTTGGTGGTGGAGAATTTATTCTCTTTGCTTAACACCCTTCTTTGAGACGTACGAGCTTAGAGGTTATATAGTGGTGTAAATCAATGGTACGGTATGGATTAACAATGTGGCATGCTGAGATGCAATGATCTAGGCTTTTGTTGAAAGAAGAGCCTTGTGGTTGATGATTAAAACAAAGCTTTAATATAGCACAACTTTTTATAGCGTTAATTCGTGAGCTTCACTCCCCGGTATGAACCAGAAACGGGATGGAGGATCACAGAGAAATGGACACACGTTGGTTTCTAGCTATGAGTGATGTCATGGTATGGAGCCCAAACATTTTACTAATGTGGATATTGGATAGCGAGGTACCTCGGATATGGCCGTACAAAGGCCTGTGATGGTCGACATACTAACCAAGATGGTCGACATAATGACCAGATTTTAGGTCCCATAGGACCGACGAACGTATTGTTTATGGTATTACTAATCAGCGACAACTGACCGGCTGTGCCAAATCCATGGGACAATGCGTTCTGTTCTTGGGTCATGGGCTAGATTGGCTCGAATCAGCGGAGGAATATCTCTTGCCTTGGTTCATAGATGGAATCCAATTTCCAATACGCGACTTTTGATTTAAGTTGTAAACCTATATGGCGACATAGTATGATGGGGTACTATGTCGTCTATGATTGATACATTTATATTTAAAATTGATTTCTTCACTATGCACTAATAATAACTAAAGATAAATTTCGCCTATCAAGCATATTTGGCCATTATAAGGTGAAACTCTATCCTCTGGTTTGCGTTGCATTGTGTGATAGGACCTGAGTCTTATAATGGCTTCATTTTTCCTTTTTAGCATTGCAATGTTTGTTTATGGTATTCTTGGGAGAAAACCCGTTCCGTGTCATACAGTGTGGTCCCTTGATTTGCCTAACTTTAAAATAAAGTTAATAACTATTTATGTTCTCACACCAGTCCCATGTCTAACTTGGAGTTTATTATTTTCCACCTAAACTCTGGGTGCCCATATTTTCCACATGGACAGCTAGTAGTTTTAGTTTGCAGACATTTCTTTTCACAGGATCTTGGAATACGGCTGGAACAGTACTCTGGGGCGCTTTGTATCCGTGCATTTCCTTCAGCTGTGGTAGTTGATGTTTTCCGCTGTTTTGTAATTATTAAATCTCTAATATTTTTTCGCTGTATATCATTTATTTGTACTCTGATATATTGTACTCTGATGTAAATTGTTGTAATAATAATAATAAAATGTTCTCTTGTTCTGTGTTTTGACGTGTCGTGTTCTCAAAGAAATCTGTCTTCTTGTTCGGTTTAGGCCGGTCAGGAAGTTCGGGTCATTCTCATTAGATATATCTACACTTATTCATAATAAGTGTAGACATTTCTATAAATGAATATAGTCAGCAATCTTTCTTTGATGTTTACAATTTTTTTTATAGTGGAAGCACAAAAAAACACGAAAATAATTTGTTACAGTAAAACGGAGACCCACTTTACATTAAAAGTAAGGGAGGGATCCACTTTAAATTAAGTTCGGTTTTAAGGATGTCTCCCAAATATTCACATTATTAAATCACAATAGCCCACCATCACCATTAGCTTCGAGTGAGACTTAGGGTGCGTCTACTTTAAATGATAACAGAACATTTTAACTAGAGTACTTAAATAGACTTGAGAGTTAAATACACAATTCGTTTATGGCTTCTAACAAGATATTTAAACAAGCAATTGTGATTTTCGTGTGGAACTTAAGACTTCACTCGAGACTTTGCTTGTCGGTCTTAGTAAACCCCACCGGTGGTGTACACCCCGATTTTTCAACATCTACGCACCACCAAAATAGTCACTCTAGAAGTTCACAGAGGCGGCCGTCGAACCTGAGACCTCTTATGTCTCATCCCAATTCGCCCGCCTCTAACCAACTAAGCTAGGAGTGTCAGGTTTTAAACAAGCAATTACGGATATTCAAATATGGTAATCTATTTAATAATAGTAAAGCGGAACCTTCTAAAGCTCCCTCCTTAATTTTAGGAGTTTTCTCTCTTCTCCATGATTCTATCTGGATATTATGATATTTTATTTCCAAGTTAATTTATCACTTTATACTTATTTATTATTTCTTTCACATTATTCTACATCTATCATTTTACATTTTGATATGAACATTTTAAAGTTTACACAATTATTTATTGTCAGTTAACTCCTAACATTTTATATTTAAGTCCACACATTTAAATTAATTATAAAACTCAAAATTTTAAGTAATTTAAATAAATTTGATATACTAATATTTCTTTTAAATACTAAAAATGACATAATTATGTTTTTGACACCAAATACCTGTACTTTAATATTTATAATCATTTAAGTCTCTCTCAATTATTTTCTAATATTTTACATTTAATACCATATTTTACAATTTATTATATAATATTAAAACTATTTAAATAACCTTAGCAGATTATTATTCATTGATTACCCAATAAATCACACCTAGCTTAACCATATTCATATTAACAAAAATAAAGAAATATCAAATATATAAAAACGTTAATCACATAACATAAAATATATATATACACTCACATAATTAACTATCACAAGTACAGAGTCGATGAAACACCCCCACCTCCGTTAAGGTCACTCACAAAGGGAATGTCTTCACTTCGGTGAAGCATTTTAGATAAAAGATGCAGATAAATTACAAGATAGACAAATAAAGCAGCAGAAAATAAAGTCATTTTATAAACAATGTGATTCAGTCAAGCTTTTACAAGAGTTGTCTCAATCATACTTAAAAGTAATACATAGAACTTCTGTCTTGATTTAAAAACTTCCAAATATAAAAGAAGCATAAAAATAACAATGATATTCCCTAATAAAGCATGAACCAGCCAAAGTAGTGGAAGAGAGAGTCCAAAGCAACACATCGACTATCTTCGAGCTTGGAAAGAAAACTGAGCTAAGTGGTAATATTTCCTCCCTATGACCTAGGGGGAAACGGAAGAAAAGAGGCGAAACAAAACTAGGTCAGACATAAGTCTGGTAAGTCCAGTGACTTTCAGCATATGAACAGGCAAAAGCATCATGACATGAATAAACTGAATATAAGACAATACCGTGAGAATAAGGATAACAAGATAACATACGATTAGTATAGATATGATAAGGGAAGATAAACTGAATGCGCTTCTACTCTTTCTCTGCTTCGTTACTACCTTGTTATTCTGATTTTTATATCTCTGCACCACCTAACTAGTGTCCCAACTAGTAATCTATATAAAATAATCATATTGTAATGTGATCCCAATCCCCGCAATTGTGATAGCCTTCAGGTGTACATCTATCGTGAGGATTCCACCTCAATCTGCCTAATTGCCATGAACATGTTAGATGTACCCTTACTACCCTATCGATCGGCTCCCTACTTGTATTAATTTCTCTTGTGTTTGTGTCAATCGGCCCTCTCTTGCGTGTAGACACCCTGCGCTGGTCCTACCATAAGGTGTATCAATCCTTATGATAGCAACCCGACATGATTCAAGATGCAATGTATAACTACTGGTGCCCAGTGCCTGGCTTTTCCTACTCCGGAGTATGTGCACACCCGTAAACCGTCAGAACCTACACTGACGTACCCCCTACCGCTGTTTTGACCGCTTATAATCAGCCCAGTAATCGTGCCCCACTCTGCCTAGTTCAGGGTACCATGATACATCTATGTGGGTTACTGCTTAAATGGGTCCCCGTTACTAGGGTTTTCTACTAGTTAAGTTTTGTGGGCTTATATATACAAATATTACCCGCCTACACGAGATCTACTTAACCCTCCCACCGATTCAAGCATGTTTATTTAATGGTTAAGTTTTGTGGGCCTATATTTACTAATATTACCCACCAACCCGATATGTACTTAACCCTCCCACTGATTCAAGCATGTTTATTTAATGGTTAAGTTTTGTGGGCCTATTTACTAATATTATCCACCCAACTTTATATGTACTTAACCCTCCCGCACATTATGCCATATTGGTTAAGTGTTGTCCATTCATGTTAACTTAAACCACCCATTCATTATGTCATGTTGGTTACGTGTTTCTTATTAACTTAACCCTCCTCACTTATCATGTTGGATTGGTTAAGTGTTTCAAATTAACTTAACCCCGTTCGTCCATCAAGTTATATTGGTCAAGTGTTTCTTGTTAACTTAACCCCACGTGTTCATCATGTTGTATTGGTTAAGTGCCATCAATCAATTCAAGTTACTTAACCCACCTACTCGTCATGTCACTCTGGTTAAGTGTTGCCTTCTTGTGTTAACTTAACCCTAACAAAAATCAAGTTATATTGGTTAAGTGTTGCCCTCTTGTTTTAACTTAACCTTACCACAAATCAAGTCATATTGGTTAAGTGTTGCCCTCCTGTTTTAACTTAATCTTACCGCAAATCAAGTTATATTGGTTAAGTGTTTCTTATTACTTAACCCTACCCATTCATCATGCTATATTGGTTAAGTGTTTCCTATTAACTTAACCCTGGTCATTCATCTTGTTATATTGGTTAAGTGTTCTCATTAACTTAATCCTAGTCATTCATGTTATATTGGTTAAGTGTTCTTATGAACTTAACCCTAGTCATTCATGTTATATTGGTTAAGTGTTCTTATGAACTTAACCTTAGTCATCCATCTTGTTCATTAGCATTAATTGATTTATTAATCCACCGACCTCTCACATTAGATATGTGTTGTTGCGGTTAATGGATGTGCCGGGCGGTTCCGGGCAGTTTACCCCACAACTCAATCTAACCTCGGGTTTTCTTGGGCATGATGCACTAACCTCTCACATTAGATAGGTGTTGTTGTGGTTGTTGGATGTACTGGGCGGTTCCGGACAGTTTTACACCATAACTCAATCTAACCTCGAGTTAGGCATGTTCATCTTTAATTTACACATTCACCATATATACCTAAATCTAGATTTTACATGCTAATTACCAAATTCACCAAAACTAGTCATGATCCAATTCCCATGTTATGCCCAACAAATTCCAATTTCCAGTTATTAATCAAAATTGGCTATACCCATTCTTCCTTAAATTTGCAATAATAGTCATGCCCAAAATCACTATGCGTTATGTTTGGCGTCCCAAATCAATAGTTAAGCCCAAGCTAAATTTAATATTCCAATTTATAGTTTATTCCCAAAACTAGGTTTTTCATGCCAAATTTCATACTTTGTCGTTTATGCCAATTCTAGGTTCTATATGTCAAATTACATATTCCATAATTCATGTCAAATTTCCCCAAATTGCATCTTAACAGTCATGCCATAATACATGTTCCAAATTATGCCAAATAAATGTCAGTTTCATGTTATACCCAATTACCCCCGCATTCATAATGTACGTATTTCGAGATTCAACGCAAGATTCATGAAATAAGCGGAGAAATAATTTGTTATGTCCTCAAATCAGTTACAAGTCGGTTATGCCCAATTATACATAATTTATTACTTTTTCCCAATTTTGGCGCTGGTCATGTTCAAATCATATATTATGCCCAATTTTTGCGCTGGTCATGTCCAAGTCATATATTATACCCAATTTTAGCGCTGGTCATGTCCAAGTCATATATTATGCCCAATTTTATTTCCAACGTACGTTCATCTCTTATGAGATTTTTCTCAGGCTCGTAGTAGCCTGGCTATAAAAACAAAAGGGAAAGAAGGAAAGTAGAGACAAATAATGGATATAATAATATCAAACGAGATAGATCCAATAGAAAGACAGATAGAAATAGGCATAATCTCATATTCAGATTTATTACAATGTCAGAATCACAATTGAATTCTACTTCTGAAAATAACATGAACGTATAAATTACAGAACGGTCTTGAATTTTGGGATCTGATTTTTGGAACTGAAGAGTGATCCCTTGACGTAGATTATCGATTCTCTAATTTAGATTTGATTCTTAGAAAATAGTTGTTGAAGTCGTTGAATTAACCTTTGAATCTCTACTTGAATTTTAAACTTGATTTCTACGAAGAACTTGAGCGGCATAACCCCATCTTTGATTTATTGTGATATGAATTTGGGTAGAGTATAGGCATAATGGAGTTGTGTAGAGAAAACTGTAGCCTTAGGGGTGTTTATATAGCATAGGGATCAACGAATCTAGTCAGAACAGGCGTCCAAATGCAGAGAAACAAATCAGGCCTCGGATCTGGAAATAGGGGGGAGGTCGACCCCCTGGTCGACCTATGTGACCCAGGTCGATCCCCTGGTCGACCTGGGTCCTGGGCGGGAAATTTCCCGCCCAGCCCGGGTGTGTGATTTGAATTCGAATTTTGAATTCAGAACTGAGCTGTTTTATTTAATTTAAATTCCTGAAACTTCTGTGGGCTATAACTTCCTCATACGGAGTCCGATTGTAATAACCCGGAAATCTGAGGCAGTTTAAAAATTTTATTTTGGCAATTTTAACGAATTTTGTATATTTAAAATAGATTATTTTAAATAATATCGACGAGAAATTTATTTTGAATATAATTCGAACGTATATATTATATAGTTCGACGTTAGAATATAAATAATTATTTATATTTATATAAAAGGAATTGAAAATGGCGCGGTAGTTCGATAATTCAATTTCAAACTTCAATTGAATGTACCGGGTGCAAAACAATCCGGATTTTAGTGAAACCAAAAATAATGGAATCTAATTGATAATATCTTTCCAACGAATCCAAAAAATCAAAATTTCATAGCGGGAATCAAAAGATATGTCCAGTTGAAAATTCTGAATAGTCGCTATGGAATTCAGGCCCTTAAAAATGGGAATTTTGCAAACGACCTCGGATTTCGACGAAACCACTTTTGTTGGATCCGCAGTGTTAAATTATTGCTAGATTCAAAATTTCTTAATTTTTCGATTCAATATGTGAGCGTGGCAAAGGAAAACGCGTTTGACCAGTTTCAGTTGATTTTAATCGACTGGAAAATGGCCATTTTTCCAACGGTCTCAGAATTCGACGAAACTAGTTTTGTTAGGACCGTATCGTCAATACGAAGCTAGAAAATATTTTTCTGGAATTTTTCTAGTTAGTATGTGACCCCGGTAATTTGAAATGTACGTTTAAAATTCAATATAATGATTTAAATGTAAATTCAGCGGAAACTGATCGAAACGACCAAATCAGCCTACGATACATATCCCATTGTGTTCGGAATGGGGGTAATTAGCTAGGGGCGACAGTCGTTGGGCCTCGATTGGGGTTAGAACGAAAAGTCAACTCTTGGAAAATTAAATGAATTAAATAATTAATTATAATAACCCCCCACTCCATTTCTCTTCCCTGTTCAGAAAAAAAAATAAAAAAAAAGAAAGAGGAAAAAGCGACGGAGGAGGAATCACCCTCCAGGCGCCGCCGTTGTCCCCCAAGCCGCATCCCCTCCGTCCAACGTCTCCCTCCAGCCTCCTCCCTCTCTCCTCCCATCGATTGATGCCCCGAACCCTAAAGAAACCCGACCCTAAACCACTGGAGCCGCCGCCAAGACCCTCCTCCGCTTGTGCTCCACCACCGGAGGTCATCCCACCTCCGCCCGCTTCCCCTTGGCCCACCAGCGCACGCTCAAACCCCCAAACCCAAAGAACCCTAGCTGACTCAGACCGGATCCGCCACCTGAAGCCTTCTCGAGCCCGTCAGCACCTCCCACGCGCCACCAGCGAGCCTCAACACCCCCCCCCCTTTTGTTCTGGAAGAAAAAAAACAACAATGTGAGTTATTTATTAATTCCTTTTCATCTTTATAAATAAAAATAGGATTTTTAATTAAATAAAAATAGGATTTTTATCTAGAAGAATAATATATAAAGTCTAGATTGTTTATAGAATAAAAAGATTAGATTTTTACATAGCTAAAAGTACGATCTTTAATTACATAAGGTTATAAATTTTTAGCTATAAAAGGTTATGGTTTTAGTTATATAAAAATATGGTTTTTGAAAGTAATGTGATAGTAAAAATTCGATTTTTATATATTGAATAGAATAGTAAAAATTCGATTTTTATATATTGAATAGCATAGTAAAAATTCGATTTTTATATATTGAATAGCAAAGTAAAAATTCGATTTTTATATATTGAATTGCAAAGTAAAAATTCGATTTTTATATATTGAATAGCAAAGTAAAAATTCGATTTTTATATATTGAATAGCAAAGTAAAAATTCGATTTTTATATATTGAATAGCAAAGTAAAAATGTGATTTTTACATATGTAGAGAATACGAGCAAAGAAAGTGACAAGAGGCAGGAACGGCGAAGGTTTCTGAATAAGAAGAGTCGTGGCATTGGATTCGCAATTCTGTGAGAATTTCTCACCTTTCAATTTCATTTTCTAGTTATACATATATACTAGGATGCAGACGGTGCTTAGTAGCACCCGACACAATCGTCCACAGACCATGGACTTGTTTGTTTGGTTGCATAGATTAGTTAGATGATTTGATTTGAATTTGGTTGTTTGGTGAATTTGATTGATGTGTGAATGGCGTGGGCCTTCACTAGACCGGGGATAAGGCTAGGCCTTGTCCCGTTTCTAGTATCGTGCCGTTATGCCGCCGAAATTTTCTAAAAGTAAGTTAGAAAAATAAAGATAACATTTTATTTAATAAATGGACCGAATAGAATATTCATAGGTTGAATAAAGTAGTTTGATCGTTAAAAATATAATTTTTAACGTGAATGTGAATAAATAAATATTCATTTACAATCCGGACGGTTTGTTTATGTACACCTATTTGAAGGACATTGATTGGGACGATAAATTTTACACATCGCCCAACTGCACAAATAAAATCTGTGTTTGATTGTTTGAAACCCCACACGGGTATTGGGATGATATTTAACGTACACTAATCCCGATTGTTTAGTTGTATGTCGATCGATTGATTGACAGACTGTTATAAGCGTTGAATATTTATATTTGATGCTTATACAGTGTAGAATGCACTTTGGATGATGGTTGATTATTCATCGTTGTTGATATATACATGTGTTGTAGAAAATCCATATAATTAACATTATATGGTAATTGATTGGGCCTCATTCCAGTTTTAAAATAGAAATATTTGAAAAAGAAATATTTGAAATAGAATATTTGAAAATAGGAATATATGAAGCCGTATTGATTAGATTGACGCCATTTTGACGTGAACGATATTTATATCGATTTTATTCATTTTATAATGAATATTGAAAGTGATTTCAAAATCTGATATTTTGAAAAGAATTGAATATAAATAAATTCGAATTGAAATTGAATATAAATAAATTCGAATTGAAATGGAATAGAAATGAATTCGAATTGAAATTGAATTGAATTGAAAACGAACTGAAATTGAATTAGAAATCAATTTGAATTGAAATCGATTTGAAATGAATTTAAAACGAATTTATATTGGAATATTCAATTTTGATTTGAAATTGAATATGAAGTTGAAACCGTTTTGAAAACGAATTTAAAACGATTTATAAAGCACGTTTTTGAATTGAAATCGACGAAGTATATATTATATATATTATATATATAATATAATGGCCTGAATAGAACGCGCCACGCCGCGGCAGTTCGCGAATTTCGACCATTGACTTCGAACGGATATTGCGGGAGATCCGACCGTCGGATTCTCCTAAAACGGGAACCATTGGGTTCGTATCGAAAAGAGCTTTCTAACGAATATTAGAAATTAGAAATATAACGGTTGGATTTGGGATTATGTCCAAATCAAATTTGGAAAAGGTCGCTGTAAGTGCAGTTCGATGGCCGTTGATGGAAATCGACTGTACAGGCCTTGATAAAATTATTAAAAATAGTAATAATTTGTGTAAAATCATAAGAAATGATTTGGAAAAAATTGGGATGAAAAACTCCATATTTGAAAAGATAAAAATAAATTTTTATCGAAATGAACTAGTTTTGAACTAGAATTATAATTCTATTTATTTTTAAATAAATTGAATTTGAATGGTTTTGAAAATAACCAGTATTTCCAATAATTGCATTGGAATGGATTTGAATCGAAATTGTCTTCGGAATATTTCGATGTTGGATTTCGTGATTATACAGATGTTGTTATGGCAATTTGAAAGATATTTATATATCGTTATTCCCAATACGATATCCGTTGGTCGTAGAATTTGATATTGAATATAAGCCGATATATTTTCTATTCAGAGCTTTGTGTTTAATATCAAATATGATTTGGATTTGTCGTGAATGGTGTCTTCATTAACACTGTTCTTGAACCCAGTTGAGAAAAGATTAAATCTTTTTATTTAGATTTAATGAAGTGTACCAATTAAATAATATTTAATTGGAATTGAATTGATATCGATTTTTGGGTTTATCGTGAACAGTGTTTTAAATAACACTTGTTCTTTAACCCGATAATTAATGTGATGTGATTTTGGGTTTATCATGAACCGTGTTTCAAGTGACACTGATTCTTTAACCCAGTCACAGATTAAAACTAAGTGGAGTTTTAATGAATCATTAATTAGATTGAAAAGGTGCTAGAATGGAGTATCACCAGTTTTGCTCCAGGCGATAGTTAAATCTTTAATTAGATTTGAACGTGAAATGGTAATTGAATTTACCGATAACACCGTGGTGTTAGATATGAAGTATAATCAGTTTTACTTCATGGGATGAATAGGTTGGGATTGGGAAATTAAAACAAATGATTACTTCGGTAAGGTTCGTTAATCCTGACTAGTTGAATCGAAATTCAAAAGAAGATTAGAGAATAAATTCAAGGAATTTATCTTGGATAAAATTAATGGGAACCTTTCCCCTATGAATGTGAAATTTAGAAACTAACTGTCGGTTAGCCAAGCAGAATGGTTTTCTGGATATTGATCTGATGTTGGTTTCGGCCTTCGGGGTTAATATTTGGGGAATTATTCTCTTGATTAATTTACGGTTAGTGACCGATGAATTGGAATGAGGCGTATGTTGTGTTTGTGTAACACTTATTTAAAATATACGCGAGTTATTCGGAAGGACCAGGTTTATCCCATTCTGAATAACTGATACGACGATAAGTCGAAGATAAAGACGATGGTCGAAGACCGGAGGTCTTCACGTCGTTTGGGTGATTACTGATGATCTTGATTGGGCTGTACACCCAAGAAGATGGAAACAGTTGGTGATCGTCCAGACGTACTTGGGGATCGATGGATATGCGGGGTACTAGGTGCCTCCGGTTTCGTTCAGACCCAGAACGGACTTATAAATGGACTGTGTGTCTGACATTGGATTTTAGTCCGTGTGATTGATCTCTATTAAATATATATCTGTTTGGCGGCGGAGAATTTATTCTCTTGCTTAACGCCCTTCTCTAAGACGTACGAGCTCAGGGGTTATATATTGATGGATATCAATCGCATGGAGTGAATTGCCTGTGTGGCATGCCTAAGTGGCAATTGATCAAGGCTTCTGTTGAAAAGCAAAGTCTTGTGGTGATGATCAAAGCACAGCCTATGTGGCACAGCTTTGTGTAACGTGAATTCGCGAGCCTCACACCCCGGTTGTGAACCAAAAACGGGAGAGGACCTCAGGGAGGGCATGCGTTTCTTTCTAGCTAGGGTGGTGTCAGTGACCTACCAGCCCTGACATTTATATACTTTTCACCTGTGTGGTTGTTGCTGTTGCGAGGCGCCTCGGTTTGATCGGACGATCTGGGTCCGATGGAGTCATTCGTTGGCTCATTTACGCCCTAAAGGGCGGGGAAACGTAGTGTTCAGGAATTTTAATCCACATCGGTGGACCGGCCATGTCGCTACAAGGGTCGATGCGCTCTGACCCTGAGGCTCGGGCTAGAGAGTCTCGAAGACGGTGAGGACGATCCCTGGCCTTGGTTCATAGATGGAAATCCAATTTCCAAATACGTGACTGTGCGATTTTGATTGTATAACCTATATATGGCGACATAGTGGCATGGGACGCTCATGCCGCCTATGATTGATACTTATGATTTGAAGATTGTTTTACACTATGCACTTATAATAGTATCAAATAATCTGTTTTAAACGTATCAAGCATTCTTTGGCTGTTATAAGGGAAAACCCTATCCCCCGGCTTGCGTTGCATTGTGTGATAGGACCTGGGTCTTATAACAGCTTCATTTTTCTTTATTTAGCATTGCGCTGTCTGTTTTATGCACTGGTATTCTTGGGAGGAAACCCGTTCCGTGTTATACGGCGTGGTCCCTTGACTTACCTAACTTAAAAAAAGATTAATAACTGTTTTAGTTCTCACACCAGTCACATGACTGACCTGGAGTTTATTGTTTTGACCTAAACTCTGGGTGCCCATATTTTGACACGGGCAGCTAGTAGTTTTGGTTTTGCAGATTTATATTCACAGGATCCTGGTTTACAGCTGGAATGATATCCGGAAAGCTTTGTATCTGTATATCTCTTCTAGTTGTGTATTGTATTATATTCCGCTGCGATGTATTTAAATGTAATTTAAATCTCTGATATTTCTGTGTAATGTATATTCATTTATACTCTGTATATTCTTGTAATCTGATGCATTGTTGTAATATACAATGAAATGTTCTTCCGTCTGTGTTCTATTTTGTCTTGTTCTCAAAACGATCAGGCGTTTCGAACGGTCTGGATCGGTTTAGCGACTGGTTCGGACCGAGCGAAATTCCTTCTCGTCACAGTTGGTATCAGAGCTTTGGTTTACAAAGCTTAGAGAACAGGACACCTTAGAACCATACGAAAGAATTCATCAGATATTGGATTAGAAGTATCCAATGGAATGACTCGTTAGAGATGGGATCAGTAGTATCCTAGAACGACTGTGAAGAGTATATTTTTAAAGTAAAAACAAGTTTTGTTTTGAAATTTAAATCAACTATTCGTATTTGATTATTTATTTGTATTGATTAGGACAGTCCAGTATATAGAAATTTCGCATATACGTCTTGCAAACGTGTGTTCGAAATTTTAATATATTGGATAGATATAGAATCACACTCTAGTCGCCCGGAGATGATTCTGATGATGAGGCCTCATCATCAGTGTTTATATTCGAGTGACGAAAGTGAGATTTCTATATATTTCCTATTGACTGGTGTGAGAACCCAAAATTAGATAGTGCTTATTGTTGTGATTTGGCATCAAAAACATGATTTTTGTATATGTATCAAAATTATGAATTTGAAACTCTAATTCACTAATTGATTGATGTTTGTGTTGTTTGTTTATTTGTTTGATAATTTTGAACCATTATGCCTAATTGAATCAAATATTGAATTGTATTGAAATTTGGTCGCATTTGCTTGCATATACATGTACTTACATTGAACAGGTCATAGCAAGGAGGCTAGAGCAGAGAATAAAATTTGTTTGCCCGACAAATAGGTACATGTTTACTACACAATTTACTGTTTTGTTTGGGTGATGATGATTTTATGAGCCTATTGGCTAGCCGCTTGGCTTTTTCTTTTTCTTTTTGAGATCAGAAGGCCTATATGGCAATTTCGGGATTTTCCCGTGGCTCCCGGTGCAGGGGAGGTTATGGCGAAATTTTTCGAAAATTCCGGGTGTTAGCCAAATTTTTGAAATTTTTGAAAATTCTCAGAAACTGAAAAGTTGGAGAATGGAAGCCAGATCGAACGTAGAGTTGATTAATCAAACCACTTTCGACTTTGTTCCTTTTCGGGGACGAAAAGTTTTAAGTGGGGGAGATTGTAATAACCCGGAAATCTGAGGCAGTTTAAAAATTTTATTTTGGCAATTTTAACGAATTTTGTATATTTAAAATAGATTATTTTAAATAATATCGACGAGAAATTTATTTTGAATATAATTTGAACATATATATTATATAGTTCGACGTTAGAATATAAATAATTATTTATATTTATATAAAAGGAATTGAAAATGGCGCGGTAGTTCGATAATTCGATTTCAAACTTCAATTGAATGTATCGGGTGCAAAACAATCCGGATTTTAGTGAAACCAAAAATAATGGAATCTAATTGATAATATCTTTCCAACGAATCCAAAAAATCAAAATTTCATAGCGGGAATCAAAAGATATGTCCAGTTGAAAATTCTGAATAATCGCTATGGAATTCAGGCCCTTAAAAATGGGAATTTTGCAAACGACCTCGGATTTCGACGAAACCACTTTTGTTGGATCCACAGTGTTAAATTATTGCTAGATTCCAAATTTCTTAATTTTTCGATTCAATATGTGAGCGTGGCAAAGGAAAACGCGTTTGACCAGTTTTAGTTGATTTTAATCGACTGGAAAATGGCCATTTTTCCAACGGTCTCAGAATTCGACGAAACTAGTTTTGTTAGGACCGTATCGTCAATACGAAGCTAGAAAATATTTTTCTGGAATTTTTCTAGTTAGTATGTGACCCCGGTAATTTGAAATGTACGTTTAAAATTCAATATAATGATTTAAATGTAAATTCAGCGGAAACTGATCGAAACGACCAAATCAGCCTACGATACATATCCCATTGTGTTCGGAATGGGGGTAATTAGCTAGGGGCGACAGTCGTTGGGCCTCGATTGGGGTTAGAACGAAAAGTCAACTCTTGGAAAATTAAATGAATTAAATAATTAATTATAATAACCCCCCACTCCATTGCTCTTCCCTGTTCAGGAATAAAAAATAAAATAAAAAGAAAGAGGAAAAAGCGACGGAGGAGGAATCACCCTCCAGGCGCCGCCGTTGTCCCCCAAGCCGCATCCCCTCCGTCCAACGTCTCCCTCCAGCCTCCTCCCTCTCTCCTCCCATCGATTGATGCCCCGAACCCTAAAGAAACCCGACCCTAAACCACTGGAGCCGCCGCCAAGACCCTCCTCCGCTTGTGCTCCACCACCGGAGGTCATCCCACCTCCGCCCGCTTCCCCTTGGCCCACCAGCGCACGCTCAAACCCCCAAACCCAAAGAACCCTAGCTGACTCAGACCGGATCCGCCACCTGAAGCCTTCTCGAGCCCGTCAGCACCTCCCACGCGCCACCAGCGAGCCTCAACACCCCCCCCCCCTTTTGTTCTGGAAGAAAAAAAAACAACAATGTGAGTTATTTATTAATTCCTTTTCATCTTTATAAATAAAAATAGGATTTTTAATTAAATAAAAATAGGATTTTTATCTAGAAGAATAATATATAAAGTCTAGATTGTTTATAGAATAAAAAGATTAGATTTTTACATAGCTAAAAGTACGATCTTTAATTACGTAAGGTTATAAATTTTTAGCTATAAAAGGTTATGGTTTTAGTTATATAAAAATATGGTTTTTGAAAGTAATGTGATATCGATTTTTATATATTGAATAGAATAGTAAAAATTCGATTTTTATATATTGAATAGCATAGTAAAAATTCGATTTTTATATATTGAATAGCAAAGTAAAAATTCGATTTTTATATATTGAATAGCAAAGTAAAAATTCGATTTTTGTATATTGAATAGCAAAGTAAAAATTCGATTTTTATATATTGAATTGCAAAGTAAAATTTCGATTTTTATATATTGAATATTAAAGTAAAAATGTGATTTTTACATATGTAGAGAATACGAGCAAAGAAAGTGACAAGAGGCGGGAACGGCGAAGATTTCTGAATAAGAAGAGTCGTGGTGTTGGATTAGCAATTCTATGAGAATTTCTCACCTTTCAATTTCATTTTCTAGTTATACATATATACTAGGATGCAGACGGTGCTTAGTAGCACCCGACACAATCGTCCACAGACCGTGGACTTGTTTGTTTGGTTGCATAGATTAGTTAGATGATTTGATTTGAATTTGGTTGTTTGGTGAATTTGATTGATGTGTGAATGGCGTGGGCCTTCACTAGACCGGGGATAAGGCTAGGCCTTGTCCCGTTTCTAGTATCGTGCCGTTATGCCGCCGAAATTTTCTAAAAGTAAGTTAGAAAAATAAAGATAACATTTTATTTAATAAATGGACCGAATAGAATATTCATAGGTTGAATAAAATAGTTTGATCGTTAAAAATATAATTTTTAACGTGAATGTGAATAAATAAATATTCATTTACAATCCGGACGGTTTGTTTATGTACACCTATTTGAAGGACATTGATTGGGACGATAAATTTTACACATCGCCCAACTGCACAAATAAAATATGTGTTTGATTGTTTGAAACCCCACACGGGTATTGGGATGATATTTAACGTACACTAATCCCGATTGTTTAGTTGTATGTCGATCGATTGATTGACAGACTGTTATAAGCGTTGAATATTTATATTTGATGCTTATACAGTGTAGAATGCACTTTGGATGATGGTTGATTATTCATCGTTGTTGATATATACATGTGTTGTAGAAAATCCATATAATTAACATTATATGGTAATTGATTGGGCCTCATTCCAGTTTTAAAATAGAAATATTTGAAAAAGAAATATTTGAAATAGAATATTTGAAAATAGGAATATATGAAGCCGTATTGATTAGATTGACGCCATTTTGACGTGAACGATATTTATATCGATTTTATTCATTTTATAATGAATATTGAAAGTGATTTCAAAATCTGATATTTTGAAAAGAATTGAATATAAATAAATTCGAATTGAAATTGAATGTAAATAAATTCGAATTGAAATGGAATAGAAATGAATTCGAATTGAAATTGAATTGAAAACGAACTGAAATTGAATTAGAAATCGATTTGAAATGAATTTAAAACGAATTTATATTGGAATATTCAATTTTGATTTGAAATTGAATATGAAGTTGAAACCGTTTTGAAAACGAATTTAAAACGATTTATAAAGCACGTTTTTGAATTGAAATCGACGAAGTATATATTATATATATTATATATATAATATAATGGCCTGAATAGAACGCGCCACGCCGCGGTAGTTCGCGAATTTCGACCATTGACTTCGAACGGATATTGCGGGAGATCCGACCGTCGGATTCTCCTAAAACGGGAACCATTGGGTTTGTATCGAAAAGAGCTTTCTAACGAATATTAGAAATTAGAAATCTAACGGTTGGATTTGGGATTATGTCCAAATCAAATTTGGAAAAGGTCGCTGTAAGTGCAGTTCGATGGCCGTTGATGGAAATCGACTGTACAGGCCTTGATAAAATTATTAAAAATAGTAATAATTTGTGTAAAATCATAAGAAATGATTTGGGAAAAATTGGGATGAAAAACTCCATATTTGAAAAGATAAAAATAAATTTTTATCGAAATGAACTAGTTTTGAACTAGAATTATAATTCTATTTATTTTTAAATAAATTGAATTTGAATGGTTTTGAAAATAACCAGTATTTCCAATAATTGCATTGGAATGGATTTGAATCGAAATTGTCTTCGGAATATTTCGATGTTGGATTTCGTGATTATACAGATGTTGTTATGGCAATTTGAAAGATATTTATATATCGTTATTCCCAATACGATATCCGTTGGTCGTAGAATTTGATATTGAATATAAGCCGATATATTTTCTATTCAGAGCTTTGTGTTTAATATCAAATATGATTTGGGTTTGTCGTGAATGGTGTCTTCATTAACACTGTTCTTGAACCCAGTTGAGAAAAGATTAAATCTTTTTATTTAGATTTAATGAAGTGTACCAATTAAATAATATTTAATTGGAATTGAATTGATATCGATTTTTGGGTTTATCGTGAACAGTGTTTTAAATAACACTTATTCTTTAACCCGATAATTAATGTGATGTGATTTTGGGTTTATCATGAACCGTGTTTCAAGTGACACTGATTCTTTAACCCAGTCACAGATTAAAACTAAGTGGAGTTTTAATGAATCTTTAATTAGATTGAAAAGGTGCTAGAATGGAGTATCACCAGTTTTGCTCCAGGCGATAGTTAAATCTTTAATTAGATTTGAACGTGAAATGGTAATTGAATTTACCGATAACACCGTGGTGTTAGATATGAAGTATAACCAGTTTTACTTCATGGGATGAATAGGTTGGGATTGGGAAATTAAAACAAATGATTACTTCGGTAAGGTTCGTTAATCCCGACTAGTTGAATCGAAATTCAAAAGAAGATTAGAGAATAAATTCAAGGAATTTATCTTGGATAAAATTAATGGGAACCTTTCCCCTATGAATGTGAAATTTAGAAACTAACTGTCGGTTAGCCAAGCAGAATGGTTTTTTGGATATTGATCTGATGTTGGTTTCGGCCTTCGGGGTTAATATTTGGGGAATTATTCTCTTGATTAATTTATGGTTAGTGACTGATGAATTGGAATGAGGCGTATGTTGTGTTTGTGTAACACTTATTTAAAATATACGCGAGTTATTCGGAAGGACCGGGTTTATCCCATTCTGAATAACTGATACGACGATAAGTCGAAGATAAAGACGATGGTCGAAGACCGGAGGTCTTCACGTCGTTTGGGTGATTACTGATGATCTTGATTGGGCTGTACACCCAAGAAGATGGAAACAGTTGGTGATCGTCCAGACGTACTTGGGGATCGATGGATATGCGGGGTACTAGGTGCCTCCGGTTTCGTTCAGACCCAGAACGGACTTGTAAATGGACTGTGTGTCTGACATTGGATTTTAGTCCGTGTGATTGATCTCTATTAAATATATATCTGTTTGGCGGCGAAGAATTTATTCTCTTGCTTAACGCCCTTCTCTGAGACGTACGAGCTCAGGGGTTATATATTGATGGATATCAATCGCATGGAGTGAATTGCCTGTGTGGCATGCCTAAGTGGCAATTGATCAAGGCTTCTGTTGAAAAGCAAAGTCTTGTGGTGATGATCAAAGCACAGCCTGTGTGGCACAGCTTTGTGTAACGTGAATTCGCGAGCCTCACACCCCGGTTGTGAACCAAAAACGGGAGAGGACCTCAGGGAGGGCATGCGTTTCTTTCTAGCTAGGGTGGTGTCAGTGACCTACCAGCCCTGACATTTATATACTTTTCACCTGTGTGGTTGTTGCTATTGCGAGGCGCCTCGGTTTGATCGGACAATCCGGGTCCGATGGAGTCATTCGTTGGCTCATTTACGCCCCAAAGGGCGGGGAAACGTAGTGTTCAGGAATTTTAATCCACATCGGTGGACCGGCCCTGTCGCTCCAAGGGTCGATGCGCTCTGACCCTGAGGCTCGGGCTAGAGAGTCTCGAAGACGGTGAGGACGATCCATGGCCTCGGTTCATAGATGGAAATCCAATTTCCAAATACGTGACTGTGCGATTTTGATTGTATAACCTATATATGGCGACATAGTGGCATGGGACGCTCATGCCGCCTATGATTGATACTTATGATTTGAAGATTGTTTTACACTATGCACTTATAATAGTATCAAATAATCTGTTTTAAACGTATCAAGCATTCTTTGGCTGTTATAAGGGAAAACCCTATCCCCCGGCTTGCGTTGCATTGTGTGATAGGACCTGGGTCTTATAACAGCTTCATTTTTCTTTATTTAGCATTGCGCTGTCTGTTTTATGCACTGGTATTCTTGGGAGGAAACCCGTTCCGTGTTATACGGCGTGGTCCCTTGACTTACCTAACTTAAAAAAAAAGATTAATAACTATTTTAGTTCTCACACCAGTCACATGACTGACCTGGAGTTTATTGTTTTGACCTAAACTCTGGGTGCCCCTATTTTGACACGGGCAGCTAGTAGTTTTGGTTTTGCAGATTTATATTCACAGGATCCTGGTTTACAGCTGGAATGATATCCGGAAAGCTTTGTATCCGTATATCTCTTCTAGTTGTGTATTGTATTATATTCCGCTGCGATGTATTTAAATGTAATTTAAATCTCTGATATTTCTGTGTAATGTATATTCATTTATACTCTGTATATTCTTGTAATCTGATGCATTGTTGTAATATACAATGAAATGTTCTTCCGTCTGCGTTCTATTTTGTCTTGTTCTCAAAACGATCAGGCGTTTCGAACGGTCTGGATCGGTTTAGCGACTGGTTCGGACCGAGCGAAATTCCTTCTCGTCACACCGATTTACGAAAACTTGGACTTTATTCCAAGTAGAATTCCGAGACAAACGCAATGACGTAACCCGTTTCTCTTAATTCTCACTTTAAAAATTAAGTATTCTTTAATTCGTTCTTTTAATATTCTCAGAAAATACGGGGTGTTACAGTCGAACTCATTTACGTCAATACATTTTCCGTGTATTGTATTGTAATATTAATGCCAAAAACCAACATTTTAAAATTTATTTAGTTATTTACAAAACACTGCACAACATTACTTAACATTGTACATTTAAATCAATATGCTTAAATTAATTATGTATTTTGAGTTTAACAAATGAATTCAATCAATGAATTGTTGTTAATTCATCTAATTAACACTAAGCGTGATGTTTTAAAATGCACATTGTAACAACCCGGAAAATCAGAACTAATTTAAATTTTTTATTTTGGCAATTTTAATGAATTTTGAATATTTAAAATGATTTATTTTAAATAATAGCGATGAGAAATTTATTTTGAATAGAATTAGAATGTATATAGTTATATGAATCGACGTTAGAATATAAATATTTATTTTAAATATAAAAGGAATTGGAAATGGCGTGGTAGTTTGAAAATTCGATTTCAAATTTCAAATGAATGTACAGGATACAAAACAAATCGGATTTTAGTGAAACCAGAAATATTTAAATCTGTTTGAAAATATCTTTCTAATGAATCCGAAAAATCATAATTTCATAGCATGGAAAAAAAGTTATGCCCAGTTGAAAATTTAGAATAGTCGCTATGGAATTTTAGCCCTTAAAAATGGAAATTTTGTAAACGAACTCCATTTTCGATGAAATCACTTTTGCTGATCCGGGACGTCAAATTATTGCTAGGTTTCAAAATTCATAATTTTTCGGATTAATATGTGAGTGTGGCAAGAGAAAACGTGTTTTGTCAGTTTCAGTCAATTTGGATCAACCAAAAAATGGTCATTTTTCAAACGGTCTTCAAATTTGATGAAATTAGTTTTGTTAGGACCGTATCATCAATACGAAGCTAGAAATAATTTTTCTAGAATTTTCAGAGTTAGTATATGTGCCCGATAAATTAAAATGTGCGTTTGAATTTAAAATATAATGATTTATATTTCAAATTTAGCAGTAACTGATTGTAACAGTCGAACTAGCTCATGATACATGTCCCATTATGTTCGGAATGAGGGTAATTAGCCAAGGGCATCAGTCGTTGGGTCTCGTTTGGGGTTCGAACGAAAAGTCAACCTTTTAGAGAATTAAATAATAATAAAATAATATAATTAAATACAACCCCTCTTTTATCTCCTTCCTCCCTCCCGTTCCTCTTCAGATAAAAAAAACGCGCAACAGCAGCCGCGCAATCCCTCGCCGGCGATCGCCTTCCCCCCTTGTCCGGTGTCGCGCCTCCTCGGCCCCTTCCTCGTCTCCTACCTCCTCCTTCCCTTTTTTTCTCACCAAATCAAAAACCCTAAGGCCTCCCCTCCACAGCGAAACCCACCGTGCCGCCATGGGCCCTGCGCCACCACCTGAGCCTTCCTCGACCACCAGCGCCCCTCCGTGCCATGGCAGCAAACCCGTGGGGCCCCCTCTGCTCAAAAATCCAATTTTTAACATTTATGGCGTATGCATTTCAATTACAGACTCGTTTTAGCCCTTCTCCGAGCCTCCCCCGCCACCCGACAATGCTGGTGAGCTTTTATTTCAGTTTTATTCATTTATGCCGTTAAAAATATGATTTTTACATACGCTTTTTATATAAAAATGTTGTGTTTTATATACATGAAGTGGTTAATTGGAAGTGTGATTTTTATATGTATGAAGAGATATTAAAGATTAGATTTTTAACAAAGAAAAGATTAGATCTTTAATTTAGAAAAGAAACGATCTTTATTCATGGAAAGATATGATCTTTGAAATATAAAGATAATATATTTACTTAGGAAAAGATTATATTTTTATTTAGGAAGAGATTATATTTTTATTCGTGTAAAGTTAAGATTTTTATTCGTATAAAGCTATGATTATTGAAATAGAAAGGTACGATTTTTAACCGTATAAAGATACGATTTTTATTTATGTAAAGATAGGATTTTTATTAACATAAAGATGAGATTTTTATGTATATAAAAATATAATTTTTAGTTCATGGAAAAGTATGATCTTTTATTAGAGAAAACACGATTGTATACATAGAAAGATATGATTTTTAGAACCATAGAGATTTGATTTTTATATAGTAGGCAAAGTAAAAAGATTATTTTTATATAACAGGCAAAGTAAAAATATTATTTTTATATATGTGGCAAAGTAAAAATATTATTTTCATATATGTAGCAAAGTAAAATTTTGATTTTTATATATGAAGTGCCATTATAAAAATGTGATTTTTAAAAATAAACATCATATTAAAAATATGATTTTTACTATGAACAGCGTGAAAAGGAGTGCGATGGAACAGACTGAAATCAAAACAAAATCCAAACTGTTTAGAAATAAAGAATGACGGAGTGGATCCCAAAGGCGAGAACTTCTCACTTTGATTTTATTTGCTAGTTAAAATATATACTAGGATGCAGATGATGCTTAGTAGCACCCGACACCCATCATCCACAGACCATGGACGACTTGTTTGATTGTGTTGTGAAAATTGATTGTGTGATGTGGAATGGAATAAAATATTTTATAGTTAAAAATATAATTTTTAATGTGTATATGAATAAAATAAATATTCGTAAACAAATCGGACGATTTGTTTATGTACACTTATTTGACTGATATTGATTGGGACGATATATTTTACACATCGCCCAACTGTACAAATAAATTTGTGTCTATTGTTTGGAAACCCCACATGGGTATTGGGATGATATTGGACATACACTAATCCCAATATTTAGTTGTATGTCAATCAATGGGTTGACAGGCTATTGTAAGCGTTAATTATTTATATTTAGCACTTATACAGTTGTGAAATGCACTTTGGATGATGGATGATTGTTTATCTTTGTTATGATATACATGTGTTGTATGGAATCCATATAATTAACATTATATGGTAGTTGATTGGGTTTCATTCTAATTTGGAAAATAAAGATTTTTTTTAAATAATATTCATGTATTGAATAAAATATCTAAACAATAAAAATATCATTTTTATAGAATGTATAAACCGTTAAAAATATTCATGTGTTGAATAAAAAAAGAATATTCATGTGTTGAATAAAATATTTAAACCATAAAAATATCATTTTTATTGAATGTATAAACCTTTAAAAATATTCATGTGTTGAATAAAATAAATATTCATGTGTTGAAAAGAATATTCATATGCTGAATAAAAGCCGTGTTGATTAGATATGTGCCATTTTGACGCGAACGATATTTATATTGATTTTATTCATTTTTATAATGAATATCGAAAAGGAAATGATTTCAAAATATAATATTTGAAAATATTATAATTTATATATATCGGTGATGTGGAATATTCAATTTTGATTTGAAATTGAAAATGAAGTTGAAATCGTTTTGAAAACAAATTTAAAATGAATTATAAAATACGTTTTAAAAAGGAAATCAACGAATTATATATTACATATATTTAATGGCCTGAATAGAACGCATCGCGCCGCGGTAGTTCGCTAATTTCGACCATTGACTTCGAATGGACATTACAGGGGATCCGACCGTCGAATTCTCCTAAAACTGGAACCTTGGGTTCGTATCAAAAAGAGCTTTCTAAAGAATACAAGAAATTAGAAATCTAATGGTTGGATGTGGAATTATGTCCAAATCAAATTTGGAAAAGGTCGTTGTAAGTGCAGTTCGATGACCGTTTATGGAAATCGACTGTAAGGGCCTTGATAAAATTATTAAAAATATCAATAATTTGTATAAAATCATAATAAATGATTTGGAAAAAATTGGGATGAAAAATTCCAAATTTGAAAAGACAAAAATATATTTTATCGAAATGAACTAGTTATTAACTAGATTTGAAATCCATTATTTTAAAATAAATAAATTGGATTTGAAATAGTTTTAAAATAACCAGAATTTCCAATATATGAATTGGAATGGATTTGAATCGAAATTATCTTCGTGATATTTCGATATTGAATTCTGTGATTATATGGGCATTGTGGAGGAATTTAGAAGATATGTATATATCGTTATTCCAATATGATATTTGTTGGTTTCAAAATATGATATTGAATATAAGCCGATATATTTTCTATTCAGAGCCTTGTATTTAATATCAAATGGGATTTTGGGTTTGTCGTGAATGGTGTCTTCACTAACACTGTTCTTAAACCCAGTTGTGAAAAGAACAAATCTTTTTAATTAGATTTAATGAAGTTTACCAATTAATTAATATTTAATTGGAATTGAATTGGATTTTGGGTTTGTCGTGAATGGTATCTTTAATAATACTGTTCTTAAACCCAATGGAGTTAAGAAAATTAGAAACTAATTGGAGATTAGCTAAGTTGAATGGTTTCCTGGGTATTGATCTGATGTTGGTTTCGTCCTTTGGGGTTAATACTTAGGGAATTGTTTTCTTACTAATTTATGGTTAGAGACTGATGGAATGTGATTTTGGGTTTATCGTGAAATGTGTTTTAAATGACATTGGTTCTTTAACCCGGTTAAAGACAGGAATTATTTTTCTAGATGTTGAATAATCATTAATATTGATTTTTGGGAAGATTAAAACTAAGTGAAGTTTTATTGAATTTTTAATAAGATTGATATGTGAATTGATAATTTAAATTATCAAATTTGGGAAATGATCGAGAATGGAGTATCACCAGTTTTGCTCCTAGCGATAGTTAAATCTTTAATTAGATTTGAACGTGAAATGGTAATTAATATTTACCGATAACAACGTTGTTGAGAACAAGATTTTAATCGATGTCAACATATAAAGTTGCAATGAAGATCATTTCACAGAGATAAGGTTTTATATATATACATTGAGTCATGTTAGAAATATGTTAAAATCTATCCTTAAAGTATAACACGAATGCACAAAAAGTTATATCATATCTTCTTTGCTGAAATCTGTATATTTGAGAAATTGAAAAGTCACATAAAAAGGCCAAACGGTCCAGGCTTCGACCGGGAAAGAGCGTAGAGCGATCTAGACTGTGGACCAAGGTCCTCCGGTCCACAACCATAAACCGGTCGACCGGTCCAAATATGGGTGGTCGACCGGTCAGTGTGTTTTTGCACATAACGGCTATTTTTCTGGAAGTTTTAATTTTAATTAAATTCAACCGGTCGACCGGTGATTTTTAACATGTCGACCGTTTTTAAACAGTAGCAACCTTTCGTATAGACACTTCCGTTGCTTCAAGAGTTGCTTCTCTTTCTCTTCACCAACGATTATGACTATTGTTTGTAACTTTTCACAAATGGTTACAACTGTTTATTTCTTATTTAAACATCATGAAATCATCATTTCAAATCACCGATTCATTTTATATTCTCTCTAATTTCTGAGTTGCATTTTCATACTCTTTGCAAAACAAAAGCTCTCCAAATTTAAATACTTGTTGAATCCTTGAATCGATTTAATATCATTTGATTCAACAAGCATTCTACTTAAATCTACGCATTCAAAGTATATACTCGAGGATCGGATTATAGGAAGATTATACTCAAACTATTGACTATCCGTGTTGAATCAAGAACACAAAGCAGAAGTCAAAACCATTGTATTAGTTGAAGTCCTATGTGTGATCGGGCAAGTGTTGAATTCCTCAGTGTTGTAAGAGGCAAGTGTTGAAGTCCTCGTGTTGTTAAAGGCGTGAAATTCCATTCGGCTGCTCGGATGTTGTATACCTGTTCTTCCGGGTGAAGTGAGGTGGCTGTTAGTGAAAATCCAGAAGGAAGTCTGGGACTGGACGTAGGACGGTGCTCCGAACCATTATAAAAATCCTTGGTGTGATTTTTCCTTTTTACTGCATTTACTATTTTATATCTGTGATTAGCTATTATTTCATACTTGAATATTGTTTGTCATATTACACGATCCTTGTGAGTGTATTATACTACTTGACAAGTACGCACGCCTACTTTCAATTGGTATCAGAGCCTGGCGTTCTAGAGATCGTAACAACATCCTAGAACAAATGGCTATAAAGAAATCTAGTCAGGGAATTAGAAAATGGAAGAGCAACAAAGCAGAATTAGGAGAGCAAAGAAACAAATGTCTCATGGCTAAAGTCAGATCACAATCGGTATGTACAGATTCATTATATAAAGATCTTTTGTTAAACCACGAAAAATTATTGAAAGATTATAAAATTTTGAGTAAACTCAATACATTCATTTTAGCTAAGTCAAAAAATTGCGAGCAAGAAAATTCCAAATTAAAAGAAGAAAACAATTTTTTGGTAAAACAAGCCAAATGTTTTGAAAATACCTTAGAGTTTGTTTCTCAAAAAGATTTCCTTCAAAAATAAAATGAGCGACTAGAAGATAAAAACAATGTTCTTTTAAAGGAAATCGATCTTTTCCAAAATAGAAATAAGTCATTAGAAGATTCTTTAAATAGTTCTAGTTCTTTAATTTCGTCTCTTGAAAACGAGAATGGAGCTCTAATTGAAAAGAATTTGGAATTATCTAAAGAATGTGAGTTTTTAAAGGTGAATAATAATATTTTGCAAAATAAAATTTCTGACCCAAAAGAAAATTTTGAAAAATTACAATCTTCTTTAATTAATTCAGGATCTCTTTGTGGTCTCAAAACTGAGAATGCTTTAAAAAGGAAGATCTCTGAATTAAATAAGGAAATTAATAATTTTCAAAATAACAAAATTTCTTTTGTCACTCGTGATTTTGGAATTAAATTTGATAAATGTACAAATAAGTTCGCGAAATTTAATAAAGGTCAAAATGATTTAAACATGATTTTATCTAGATCTCGACCTTTACACGACAAAAGTGGTATAGGATATAATAAAACCAATCATAGAAATAGTAATAGATATGCTTTTATGTACAATAAGAATATCACTGCTTATACTAATGCACATCCAAGACCCAATTATTATAGAAGTTCGAATACTTCTATGACCAGTGGTATTTGTAATAAATACAGAAATACAAAAAGGAATATCACTAGAGATTACTTAAGTATTTGGGTTCTTGTAAGTTGGGAAAACAGAGAAAAATATATCGATGTTTATTTTGATTCAGTAGTTAATAATGAAAATTTTATCTTTAAAGGTTCCATTAAACCCTCTTGGGTATGGTTACCTTCCATCTAACCCATGGACCCAAACAAAGCAAGTGGGTACCAAAACTATATATGTCATATTTTTGCAGGTACACCACAACAAAGAGAAGGTTATTCAGTATCTCTAAATATCTTTGAAAACCCAGCTTATCAAAAAATCACATGATTCAATATCTCCTAAAGGTGCTATAATTATTTGTCTCTACTACTCTCGATTACTGTGTTTATTATGGTATTTATTCTTTTTAATCGATGACAAAGGGGGAGAAATATTTTCTCTCATGATGATACATATAATTCATGTTACATATACTATCATTTAAAATTATGTGCTTAACATGGTAATAGTATATATGTGCTAACATTTGTTAATGCAGGAATCAAAAGGAAAGATTATTTATATTATGAACTAACAAATATTGCAGAAATTCAGGGGGAGCTTTATATTTAGAGAGAGAGAATCCAAGGTGTTGTCATCAATCAAAAGGGGGGAGAACGTTGAGAACAAGATTTTGATCGACGCAAACATATAAAGTTGCAATGAAGATCATTTCATAGAGATAAGGTTTTATATATATACATTGAGTCGTGTTAGAAATATGTTAAAATATATCCTCAAAGTATAACACGAATGCACAAAAAGTTATATCATATGTTCGTTGCTGAAATCTGTATATTTGAGAATTTGAAAAGTCATAGAAAAAGCCTAAACGGTCCAGGCTTCGACTGGGAAAGAGCGCAGAGCGATTTAGACTGTGGACCGAGGTTCTCCGATCCACAGCCATAAACCGGTCGACCGGTCCAAATATGGGCAGTCGACCGGTCAGTGCGTTTTTGCACAAAACGGCTATTTTTCTGGAAGTTTTAATTTTAATTAAATTCAACCAGTCGAGCGGTGATTTTTAACCTTTCGACCGTTTTTAAACAGAAGCAACCTTTCATATATACACTTCCATTTCTTCAAGAGTTGCTTCTCTTTCTCTTCACCAACGATCATGACTATTGTTTGTAACTTTTCACAAATGGTTACAACTAATATTTATTATTTAAACATCATGAAATCATCATTTCAAATCACCGATTCATTCTATATTCTCTCTAATTTCTGAATTGCATTTTCATACTCTTTGCAAAATAAAAGCTCTCTAAATTTAAGTACTTGTTGAATCCTTGAATCAATTTAATATCATTTGATTCAACTAGCACTCTACTTCCTTAAATCTACGCATTCAAAGTATATACTCGAGGATCATATTATAGGAAGATTGTACTCAAACTATTGACTATCCATGTTGAATCAAGAACACAAAGCAGAAGTCAAAACCATTGTATTAGTTGAAGTCCTGTGTGTGATCAGGCAAGTGTTGAAGTCCTCAGTGTTGTAAGAGGCAAGTGTTGAAGTCCTCGTGTTATTAGAGGGGTGAAATCCCGTTCGGCTGCTTGGGTGTTGTATACCTGTTCCTCCGGATGAAGTGAGGTTGTTGTTAGTGAAAATCCAGAAGGAAGTCTGGGACTGGACGTAGGACGGTGCTCCGAACCAGTATAAAAATCCCTGGTGTGATTTTTCCTTTTTACTGCATTTACTATTTTATATCTGTGATTAGCTATTAAATCATACTTGAATATTGTTTGTCATATTACACGATCCTTGTGAGTGTATTATACTACTAGCACGTACACGCACACTTTCAAACGTGGTGTTAGATATGGAGTATTACCAGTTTTGCTCCATGGAATGAATAGGTTGGGATTGGGAAATTGAATAAAGGATTACTTCGGTAAGGTGCGTTAATCCCGACTAGTTTGGAAAACCTTAATAAATGATATCCAAAGGAAGATTAAAGAATAAATTTTAAAGAATTTATCTTTGATAAAATTAATGGGAACAAATCCCTAAGGATGTGAATATTTAAATAAAATAATATTCTGAATTGGAATGAGGCATATGTTGTGTTTGTGTAGCACTTTTTTATTATATACGCGGGTTATTCGGAAAGGCCGGGTTTATACCCATTCTGAATAACCGATTTGACGATATGTCTATGATGAAGACGGTGGTTGAAGACCGGAGGTCTTCACATCGTTTGGATGATTACTGATGTCTTGATTAGGTAGTACACCCAAGACGAGGTAATAAATGGTGATTGTCCAGACATACTTGGAGATCGACGGATATGCAAGGACCTATCTCCTGTATTGGACATATGGGACGAGGAATAAGGTGCCTCCGGTTTCGTTAAGCCCTAGAACGAACTTATAAATAGACTGTGTGTCTGATATTGGATTTTATTCTGTGTTGATCGATCTCTATTAAATATATATCTATTTGGCGGCGGAGTATTTATTCTCTTGCTTAACGCCCTTCTCTGAGATGTACGAGCTCAGAGGTTATATATCGATAGACATCAGTCGCATAGCGTGAATTTCCTGTGTGGCATGCTGAGATGCAAATGATCAAGGCTCCTGTTGAAAAGCAGAGTCTTGTGGTTGATGATCAAAGCACGGCCTATGTGGCATAGCTTTGTGTATAACGTTAATTCGCGAGCCTCACACCTCGGTATGAGTCAAAAAGGGGATCGTGCTGCAGGGAGTGCACGACGTTTTTTCTAGCTATGGGTAGTGTCAGCGTTTTACAAGCCCTGACATTTATATTATTTTTACCTGTGTGGTTGTTGGAATGCGAGGTGCCTCGGATATATCGGTCTCTACGGAGCCGATGGATAGGTCTTATAGGATCGAAAACTTGTGTTCACCTATAACTAATCCGCTATGTGTGGACCGGCCCTGAAGATCCAAGGGTTCGCCAGCGTCCGAACGCTGAGGCATTTGCTAGAGTGTCTCGAAGCCGGGAGGATGATCCCTTGCCTCGACTCATGACGGAAATCCAATTTCCAATACGTGATATTTCAGTTTTGATTGTAGAGCCTAGTAGGGCGACTTAGTGGGATGGGGCACTATGCCGTCTATGATTGATACATTTATATTTAAAGTTGTTTTCATACACTTTACATTATAATAGTACCCAAATGATTTGTTTTAAACGTACCAAGCATGTTTGGCTATTATAAGGTAAAACTCTATCCTTCGGCGTTCCGGGTTATATGGGGTGGTCCCTTGATTTACTGCATTTTAAAGTAAAGTTTTGAGCAACTATTTTAGTCTCACACCAGTCACATGACTGACTGGGAGTTTATTGTTTTAACCTAAACTCTGGGTGCCCTTATTTTCCACACGGGCAGCTAGTAGTTGGGTTTTGCAGATATTATATTCACAGGATCCTAGTTTACAGCTAAAGTGATATTCAGAAAGCTCTGTATCCTTGTATTTCTTTCAATTGTGTTTTGTATTATTTTTCCGTTGCGATGTATTTAAATGTAATTTAAATCTCTAATATTTTTAAAATGTGTAATATTTGTTCATACTCTGTATATTCTTGTAATCTGAGGTAAATTGTTGTAGTAAGTAATGAAATGTTCTTCTGTTTGTGTTCTGATTGGTCGTGTTCTCAACTCAATCCGTTCTTTCCTTCACGGGGAAGTTCGGGTCGTTATAGGTGGTATCAGAGCTTTGGTTTACAGAGCTCGAGAACAAGGCACATTGGAACCAAACGAAAGAATTTATTAGAGATTGGATAAGTAATATCCAATGAGAATGACTCGTTAGAGATGGGATCAGTAGTATCCTAGAATGATTCGGAAGAGTGTTGTTTTTCAAATAAAAGTGAAAACAAATTTTGTTTTGAAAATTTAAATCTTATTATACGTATCTGATTATTTATTTTGAATTTTGGGCAATTGAATATATAGAGATCTGCATATACACCTAGCTAGCATGTATACGAAGTCCCAAATATACTGGATAGATATAGAATCACACTCTAGTCGCCCGCAGATAATTCTGATGATGGTTCAAAACATCATCAGTGTTTGTGTTTGTGTTCGAGTTTCGAAAGTAGATATCTATATATTTCCAATTGACTGGTGTGAGAACCAAAACATAGTTAGAATTTATTGTTGTGATTTGGCACCAAAAATGTGATTTTTGACTATATATCAAAGTTATGAATTTGAAAAGCTAACCAACTAGTTGATTGATGATTGTGTTGTGTGATTATTTATTTAAACCATTATGTGAATGAATGATAAATTTAGCCAAATTGTATAAAATATTGAATTGAATTGAAAATTGTTTGGAATTGCATTCATATACATATATATACATTGAACAGGTCATAGCAAGGAGGCTAGAGAAGAGGAATAAAATTGTATGCCCGACAAATAGGTACATGTTTACTAATTTCTTGGGCTTGGATGATTTTGCAGATTGGCTAGCCGCATGGATTTTTCTTTTTCTTTTTGAGATGAGTGGGCCAGTGTGGCGGTTTGGGGATTTTCCCGGTGCTCCCGCACAAAGGAGGTTATGGCGAAATTTTTCGAAAATTTGGGATGTTAGCCAATCTTTGAAGAATTGGAAATTTTTAGAAACTGAAAAGTTGAAGAATGAAAGCCAGAATGAAAGTTGAGTTGGTTTGTAAAACAACTTTCAGCTCCGTTCCTTTTCGAGGACGAAAAGATTTTAAGTGGGGGAGATTGTAACAACCCGGAAAATCAGAACCAGTTTAAAATTTTTATTTTGGCAATTTTAATGAATTTTGAATATATATTAATGACGAGAAATTTATTTGAATAGAATTAGAACGTATATAGTTATATGAATCGATGTTAGAATATAAATATTTATTTAAATATAAAAGGAATTGGAAGTGGCGCAGTAGTTTGAAAATTCGATTTCAAATTTCAAATGAATATACAGGATTCAAAACAAACCGGATTTTAGTGAAACAAGAAATATTTGAATTTGTTTGAAAATACCTTTCCAACGAATCCGAAAAATTAAAATTTCATAGCGGGGATAAAAAGTTATGCCCAGTTGAAAATTAAAATTTCATAGCGGGGATAAAAAGTTATGCCCAGTTGAAAATTCAGAATAGTCGCTATGGAATTTTAGCCCTTAAAAATGGAAATTTTGCAAACGACCTCCGTTTTCGACGAAACCACTTTTGTTGGATCCAGGACGTCAAATTATTATTATGGTTAACAATTCATAATTTTTGGGATTAATATGTGATCGTGGCAAGAGAAAACGTATTTTGTCAGTTTTAGTGAATTTGGATCGACCAGAAAATGGCTATTTTTCAAACGGTCTTCAAATTTGACGAAATCAGTTTTGTTAGGATCGTATCATCAATATGAAGCTAGAAATAATTTTTCTAGAATTTTCAGAGTCAGTATGTGGGCCCGATAAATTGAAATGTGCGTTTGAATTTAAAATATAATGACTTATATTTTAAATTTAGCGGTAACTGATCGTAACAGCCGAACTGGCTCATGATACATATCTCATTGTGTTCGGAACGGGGGTAATTAGCTAGGGGTGACAGTCGTTGGGTCTCGTTTGGGGTTCGAACGAAAAGTCAACCTTTTAGAGAATTAAATAATAATAAAATAATATAATTAAATACAACCCCTCTTTTATCTCCTCCCTCCCATTCCTTTTCAGATAAAAAGAAGAAGACGCGCAGCAGCAGCCGCCGGCGATCGCCTTCCCTCCCTTCTCCGGTGCTGCGCCCCCTCCCTCCTCAACCCCCTTCCTCGTCTCCTACCTCCTCCTCCCCTTTTTTCCTCACCAAATCGAAAACCCTAACCCCCCCCTCCACAGCGAAACCCACCGCGCCGCCATGGGACCTACGCCACCACCTGAGCCTTCCCCGACCACCAGCGCCCCTCCGTGCCACGTCAGTAACCCCGTGGGGCCCCCTCTCCTTAAAAATCCATTTTTTAACATTTATGGCGTATGCATTTCAATCACCGACTCGTTTCAGCCCTTCTTCGAGCCTCCCCAGCCACCCGACAACGCTGGTGAGCTTTTATTTCAGTTTTATTTGTTTATGCCTTTAAAAATATGATTTTTACATACTGTTTTTATATAAAAATGTGGTTTTTTATATACATGAAGTGGTTAATTGGAAGTGTGATTTTTTATATGTATGAAGAGACGTTAAAGATTAGATTTTTTAACAAATAAAAGATTAGATCTTTAATTTAGAAAAGATACGATCTTTATTCATGGAAAGTTACGATCTTTGAAATACAAAAATTATATTTTTATTTAGGAAAAGATTATATTTTTATTTGGGAAGAGATTATATTTTTATTCGTGTAAAGTTAAGATTTTTATTCGTATAAAGTTATGATTTTTAAAATAGAAAGATACGATTTTTAACCGTATAAAGATACAATTTTTATTTATGTAAAGATAGGATTTTTAATAACATAAAGATGAGATTTTTATGTATATAAAAATATAATTTTTAGTTCATGGAAAAGTATGATCTTTGATTAGAGAAAACACAATTGTATAGATAGAAAGATATGATTTTTAGAACCATAGAGGTTTGATTTTTATACAATAGGCAAAGTAAAAATATTATTTTTATATAATAGGCAAAGTAAAAATATTATTTTTATATATGTGGCAAAGTCAAAATATAATTTTTATATATGTAGCAAAGTAAAATTTTGATTTTTATATATGAAGTGCCATTATAAAAATGTGATTTTTAAAAATAAACATCATATTAAAAATATGACTTTTACTATAACAGCATGAAAAGGAGTGCGATGGAACGGACTGAAATCAAAACAAAATCCGAACTATTCAGAAATAAAGAATGACGGAGTGGATCTCAAAGGTGAGAACTTCTCACTTTAATTTTATTTGCTAGTTAAAATATATACTAGGATGCAGACGGTGCTTAGTAGCACCCGACACCCATCGTCCACATACCATGGACGACTTGTTTGTTTGTTTGATTATGTTGTGAAAATTGATTGTGTGATGTGGAATGGAATTATAGTTAAAAATATAATTTTTAACGTGTATATGAATAAAATAAATATTCGTAAACAAATTGGACGATTTGTTTATGTACACACATTTGACTGATATTGATTGGGATGATAATTTTACACATCGCCCAACTGCACAAATAAATCTGTGTTTGTTGTTTGAAAACCCCGCACGGGTATTGGAATGATATTGGACATACACCAATCCCAATATTTAGTTGTATGTCAATCGATGGGTTGACAGGCTATTGTAAGCATTAATTATTTATATTTAGCGCTTGTACAGTTGTGAAATGCACTTTGGATGATGGATGATTGTTTATCTTTGTTATGATATACATGTGTTGTATGGAATCCATATAATTAACATTATATGGTAATTGATTGGGACTCATTCCAATTTGTAAAATAAAGAATATTTTAAAATAATATTCAGGAAGGGATTAAGAATATTCATGTGTTGAATAAAATATTTAAACAATAAAAATATCATTTTTATTGAATGTATAAACCGTTAAAAATATTCATGTGTTGAATAAAAAAGAGTATTCATGTGTTGAATAAAATATTTAAACAATAAAAATATCATTTTTATTGAATGTATAAACCGTTAAAAATATTAATGTGTTGAATAAAATAAATATTCATATGTTGAAAAGAATATTAACGTATTGAATAAAAGCCGTGTTGATTAGATATGCGCCATTTTGACGTGAACGATATTTATATCGGTTTTATTCATTTTTATAATGAATATCGAAAAGGAAATGATTTCAAAATATAATATTTGAAAATATTATCATTTATATATATCGATGATGTAGAATATTCAAATTTGATTTGAAATTGAATATGAAGTTGAAATCGTTTTGAAAACGAATTTAAAACGATTTATAAAATATTTTTAAAAAAGGAAATCGATGAAATATATATAATATATATATTTGATGGCCTGAATAGAACGCACCGCGCCGCGGCAGGTCGCGAATTTCGACCATTGACTTCGAATGGACATTACGGTATATCTGACCGTTGGATTCTCCTAAAACCGAAACCTTGGGTTCATATCGAAAAGAGCTTTCTAACGAATACAAGAAATTAGAAATATAACGGTTGGATTTGGAATTATGTCCAAATAAAATTTGGAAAAGGTCGCCGTAAGTGCAGTTCGATGACCGTTTGTGGAAATCAACTGTACGGGCCTTGATAAAATTATTAAAAATATCAACAATTTGTATAAAATCATAATAAATGATATGGAAAGAATTAGGATGAAAAATTCCATATTTGAAAAGATAAAAATATATTTTATCGAAATAAACTAGTTATGAACTAGATTTGAAATCCATTATTTTTAAATAAATAAATTGGATTTGAAACGATTTTAAAATAACCAGAATTTCCAATATATGAATTGGAATGGATTTGAATCGAAATTATCTTCGGGATATTTCGATATTGGACTCCGTGATTATACGGACATTGTGGAGGAATTTGGAAGATATGTATATATTGTTATTCCAATACGATATTTGTTGGTTTCAGAATCTGATATTGAATATAAGCCGATATATTTTCTATTCAGAGCCTTGTATTTAATATCAAATGGGATTTTGGGTTTTTCGTGAATAGTGTCTTCACTAACACTGTTCTTAAACCCGGTTGTGAAAAGAACAAATCTTTTTATTAAGATTTAATGAAGTTTACCAATTAATTAATATTTAATTGGAATTGAATTGAATTGGATTTTGGGTTTGTCGTGAATGATATCTTTAATAATATTTAATTGGAGATTAGCTAAGTTGAATGGTTTCCTGGATATTGATCTGATGTTGGTTTCGTCCTTCGGGGTTAATACTTAGGAAATTGTTTTCTTACTAATTTACGGTTAGAGACTGATGGAATGTGATTTTGGGTTTATCGTGAACTGTGTTTTAAATGACATTGGTCCAGTTAAAGACAGGAATTATTTTCCCAGAAGTTGAAAAATCATTAATATTGATTTTTGGAAAGATTAAAACTAAGTGGAGTTTTAATGAATCTTTAATTAGATTGATACATGAATTGATAATTTAAATTATCAAATGTGGGAAATGATCGAGAATAGAGTATCACCAGTTTTGTTCCTAGCGATAGTTAAATCTTTAATTAGATTTGAATGTGAAATGGTAATTAATATTTACCGATAACACCGCGGTGTTAGACATGGAGTATCAGTTTTGCTCCATGGAATGAATAGGTTGGGATTGGGAAATTAAATAAAGGATTACTTCGGTAAGGTGCGTTAATCCCGACTAGTTTGGAAAACCTAAATATGGTTTGAATGATATCCAAAGGAAGATTAAAGAATAAATTTTAAAGAATATATCTTTGATAAAATTAATGGGAACAAATCCCTAAGGATGTGAATATTTAAATAAAATAATATTCTGAATTGGAATGAGGCGTATGTTGTGTTTGTGTAGCAATTGTTTATTATATATATGGGTTATTCGGAAAGGTCGGGTTTATACCCATTCTGAATAACCGATTCGACGATATGTCGACGATGAAGACGGTGTTGAAGACCGGAGGTCTTAACATCGTTTGGATGATTACTGATGTCTTGATTGGGTTGTACACCCAAGACGAGGTAATAAGTGGTGATCGTCCAGACGTACTTGGAGATCGACGGATATGTGAGGACCTCTCTCGTGTATTGGACATATGGGACGAGGAATAAGGTGCCTCCGGTTTCGTTCAGACCCAGAACGAACTTGTAAATGGACTGTGTGTCTGACATTAGATTTTATTCTGTGTTGATTGATCTCTATTAAATATATATCTGTTTTGCGGCGGAGAATTTATTCTCTTGCTTAACGCCCTTCTCTGAGACGTATGAGCTCAAAGGTTATATATCGGTAGACATCAGTCGCATAGCGTGAATTGCCTGTGTGGCATGCTGAGATGCAAATGATCAAGGCTCCTGTTGAAAAGAAGAGTCTTATGGTTGATGATCAAAGCACGGCTTGTGTGGCATAGCTTTTTGTATAGCGTTAATTCGCGAGCCTCACACCTCGGTATGAGTCAAAAACGGGATCGTGACTGCAGGGAATGCATGACGTTTCTTTCTAGCTATGAGTGGTGTCAGCGTCTTACATGCCCTGACATTTATATTATTTTTACCTGTGTGGTTGTTGGAATGCGAGGCGCCTCGGATATATCGGTCTCTACGGAGCCGATAGATAGGTCCTATAGGACCGGGAAATGTGTGTTCAAGTATAACTAATCCGCTATGTGTGGACCGGCCCTGAAGATCCAAGGGTTCGCCAGCGTCCAAACCCTGGGGCATTTGCTTGAGTGTCTCGTATCCGGGAGGATGATCCCTTGCCTCGACTCATGACGGAAATCCAATTTCCAATATGTGATATTTTGGTTTTGATTGTAGAGCCTAGTATGGCGACATAGAGGGATGGGGCACTATGCCGTCTATGATTGATATATTTATATTTGAAGTTGTTTTCATACACTTTACATTATAACAATATCAAAATGATTTGTTTTAAACGTACCAAGCATGTTTGGCTACTATAAGGTAAAACTCTATCTTTCGGCTTGCGTTGCATTGTGTGATGGGACCTGAGTCTTATAATAGCTTCATTTTTCTAAAAAGTATTGCGCTGTTTATTCTATGCACTGGTATTCTCGAGAGGAAACCCGTTATGCGGCGTGGCCCCTTGATTTAGTCCATTTTAAAGTAAAGTTTTGAGCAACTTTTTAGTTCTCACACCTGTCACATGACTGACCTGGAGTTTATTGTTTTAAGCTAAACCCTAGGTGCTTTTATTTTCCACACGGGCAGCTAGTAGTTGGGTTTTGCAGATATTATATTCACAGGATTCTGGTTTACAGCTGAAGTAATATTCGGAAAGCTCTGTATCCGTGTATTTCTTTCAGTTGTGTTTTGTATTATTTTTCCGCTGCGATGTATTTAAATATAATTTAAATCTCTGATATTTATCAAATGTGTAATATTTGTTCATACTCTGTATATTCTTGTAATCTGATGTAAATTGTTGTAATAGGTAATGAAATGTTCTTCTGTTTATGTTCTGATTGGCCGTGTTCTCAACTCAATCCGCTCTTTCCTTCACAGGGAAGTTCGGGTCGTTATACACACCATGTTAATACCAACAAAAATGGACAAATTAGTTTTTTTTTCTCAAATATAATGTTAAATAAGTCACACAGTTTAAATAATATATGTAAACAACAATAAAAATAATAATATATTATACACTTATCTCAATAAATTTATCATAAATTAAACAAAACAATTCCCTCTTTAGATACCCGCATTTTAACATTTCTACAATTATTTGTTAAACCTCTTCAATACTTTCGTGATATTTTATATTTCAGTCCATATGTTTAAACTATTCATGAAGATCTTAAATTCGAATTATTTAAATAATCTTAGAGAGTATTTAGTATATTTTTCTAATAGCTCTCAATAATATAAGCCAATTTTACTATGTATATTCATATTAAAAAAAAGGTATTTTTCCATGCAAATGTATAAATCGCATAACGTGAACTATGTATATCAACAATAATGACGAAGTTAATTTGTAAATTAGTTATGATTTATTTATATCAAGAATTTCTCATATATTATATCATAAAATTCTTTTTGAATATCAAATACTCCACAACAATTTTTTTCATTTTTTTTGCAAATTTATTTTCAATTTTTCCTGCAATACTACACAGTTAAACTGACTTTGTAATTTTACATTTAACTTATTTAAATATATTCTATTAAATAATACTTGCTAATGCAACGAATAAGTTACTAACTTACATCATTTCAACGTGTATATCTAGGGCTGTTATGGTAACGGTTACCGTTACCGTTTGGCAAATACCGTTACCGTTTTTACTTGTAAGCCAGAATTGCTTACCGTTACCGATCGACTGGTATACCGATGATTGGTATACCGATAAGTTGGTAACCGTTACACTGGTAATGGTAAATTACCGTTTGTCCAACAAAGTTTATATCTTAACATATTTTTTGTACATGGTGCATCTTTATTATACTATATGTAGTGTTAGTTTATAAACAACATAAATGAAAAAGAAAATAAGTGTATCTGGAATTATTTCATTTGATTATTGAACTAAATACTATCATTTATTTGGTTCTACGTGCATGTTATAAAGTATATGTGCTGCTATTCACACCCTCATTTAGACTACTGGTCACCTTTAAAAAATTAATAGATTGTATTATTTTTGACCCCTTCCTAACACCACTTCATTTCTTTTCACTCAGTCAATAACAGCTGTACTGTCTCTTCTCGTCTCTTCTCAAACAACGTAAATTCTCAGGAAGATAAAGACAAAAAGATGTTAGTTTTGTATATCATGCTGCATAATCTATTTTGTTGTTATAGATTTTTTTTCTAGGGTTTTATATTAATTTTTGTAGGAGCTTTCTTTCACCCTTCTCTCTACTTCGAGTTTGGAAGACATTAATTTCAATGACGTTGTAATAGAGAATGATATTGTAAGTTTTTGAATTTTAGGGTTTTCTTCATACAACAAAATTTATGTGTCAAAAATTTACCAAAAAAAAAAATCATTTTAATTATTTTTATTTGATTTTTGTAGGAAGATAATGTGAATGACGATAAACTTGATAACTGTGTAGATGATATCAATAGGCCGCACGATTGGACGCTTGAAATTGCGTTGGAATCTTCAACCTTGTAGAGCGATGGAGAAAATTTTAGAAAGACCTTTTTTTTTTGGAACGATGAAGAATTAAAGGCAGAGATGGTAGCCGATTAGGAATTGAATAATTTATGTGGTGTAAAGGAGTAAAGAGGCATATAAAAGAGGTGGCCTTTAGTATAGGTGGTATGTAGTCTAAATGAGGGTGTGAATAGCAGCACATTAAAGCATATCAGATGAGTATACTTAATTTCTGAATTAACTTGTAAATTACCGTTACCCCTGATATTGAAGAAACGTTACCGATAATTTACTGTTAAAAATGGTAAATTTACCGTTACCATACCGTTTTAATTGGTATACCGATTTCAATTAAAAATGGTTACCGATCGACTGATAATGGTATGATAATGGTAAATTACCGTTACCGTAACAGCCCTATGTATATCTCTATTAACAAAAATGATTAAAAAATTCCAAATACACACAAATACGTATTGTTTGTGTAAGCTATAGAACATAAATTACACACAAACAATAATAATAATTTTAATTGATAGTTCATATATTTCACATCAAAATTTATCATATATTACATAACAAAATTTCCATTTTAACGCTAAAATAATAAATACTACTTTTAATAATATTATTGTGTGCAACGCACAGGTTGCGCATTAGCTAGGGGTAAAAGGCGCAATCAAATGGAGAAAATAAGGATAAAGATGGTAAATAAAACAAATTAGCTCAAAAGCCATCCGCTGACCAACGCGTGGAAAACATTATCTGGCCATGTATGGCAAATGCACTTGCCCATCTTCTTAGCATTGCTGTTTTAGGATTGCGAAACAAATCACGGCACATGCACATACCCCTCTTCTTATTAAAAAACTGTTCAGATAATAATCCTACATTTGCACCGATGTATCCCAATCAATAACATGTGACAACTAACATACCAACAAAAAACTCATATCTTCATCATCACCTTCATCATCATCATCATCCTCCCCAATTTATCCACTCCGTTTTCTCCACTGCAAAATCCACAAACTCCACTTCTCCAAAAATACAAAACCCTAAAAATCCCAATCCATTGCGTTCATGTCACCCCCCGTCCCCATCTCCTTCTTCGACCTCCCCGACGCCATCCTGACCACCATCGCCTCTCTTGTCGTCGACGTCCGCTCCCGCAACTCCCTCTCCCTTTCCTGCAAAAAGCTCTACCTGCTCGAACGTTCCACTCGCTCCTCCCTATCCCTTCGCGGTAATGTCCGTGACATATTCCTTCTCCCCACCTGCTTCCAGTCCGTCTCCGTCCTCGATCTCTCCTCCCTCTCTCCATGGGGTCACACCTTCCTCCAGAATTTAGATCTGATTTCTTTCCGCCTGACCCAAGCCTTCCCCTTCGTCGATTCCGTCACTCTGTACGTCCGGAACGGATTCGCCTTCGAATTACTGTACCACTGGTCTGGAAAAATAGATCACGTCAGTCTCGTGCGGTGGCACCGGCGTCCTACCATAGACGCACCTGGCGTCGAACTCGGAATCCTTTTCAACTTGTGCGTCGGGTTGACGTCTGTAGATCTATCAAGATTCTATTGCTGGACGGAGGATGTTCCAACAGCGTTGGCTGCGTGCAGCAACTTAGCGTCGCAGTTGGTCAGGTTGAATCTGGTGAATTACTGTCTATCTGATGGGTACAGATCCACCGAGGTCAACATTATTGTTAGAGCTTGTGCAAATTTAGAGGAGTTCCGAATCCTCTGTGTGTTCAATCCTAACCACTTTGATTTCATCAATGACGACTGCATAGTCGGTATTGCAACAAATTGCCCCAAACTGAAAATCCTTCATTTAATCGAACCTGAATCTGAATCGGATCATCACGAATCACAGATCAGCGCTGCTGCTTTGGGGAATCTGTTTGCAGGTCTTCCAAATCTGCAAGATTTGGCAATCGACATCAAGCAGTATATCAGAGATGCTCGATCAGCAATTGAGATACTTGCCAACAAATGTCCGAAACTCAAGTGTTTAAAATTTGGTATGTTTCAAGGGATTTGTAAGGCTGCCGGATTGCATTTGGATGGTGTAGCCATCTGTGGTGCACTGGAGAAACTGTCGATAAAGAGCTCAGACGATCTCACTGATTCTTCACTTCTCGCAATTGCCAGAGGTTGTAATAGACTATCCACATTCGAAATAAGCAAATGCGATCAAGTTACAGAAATGGGTGTCAAGCAAATGATGAGCATGCTAAGGTCCACCATCATAGATGTTAAAATCTTCAGTTGCCGGAATCTTGACACACGTGCTGTGCTGCGTGCATTGATGCCCGTACGTGATCGCATTATCAACTTACATATTGATTGCAATTGGGTCATACAAGATAGTGTTGAAGAGTACGAAAATGAGGAGTATGATAGGTTGCCAAAAAAGAAATGTAGATACTCGAATGAGTACACATGGGACAGGCTGAAGAAATTATCGCTATGGCTGCCAGCAGGAGAGGTGTTGAGTCCGATAGTGGATGCAGGTTTGGATGACTGCGCCCAACTTGAAGAAATTAGCATAAAAGTGGAAGGAGATTGTAGGACTTGTAATAGGCCAAGTCAGCCTGTTTTTGGATTGAGTTGCCTTGCTAACTACCCTAAACTCAGGAAGATGAAGTTCGACTGTGGTGGAGCGTTTGGATATGCATTGACTGCACCAGAAGGGCAGATGGATTTGAGCTTATGGGAGAGGTTTTATCTTCATGGTATTGGAGAACTGAATGAGTTGTATGAACTTGATTACTGGCCGCCGCAGGATAGAGAAGTTAATCAGAGAAGTCTGTCTTTGCCAGCTACTGGGTTGATTCAAGGATGTGTTGGATTGAGAAAATTGTTTATCCACGGCACGGCCCATGAGCATTTTATGAGGTTCTTTTTGAAGATGCCAATGCTTAGAGATGTGCAGCTGAGGGAGGATTATTATCCGGCCCCTGAAAATGATATGAGCACTGAAATGAGGGTTGATTCTTGTAGCCGGTTCGAGGATGCCTTGAATTCAAGGGAGATTCCTGATTGATGAGGGCACTGGATTCGTTTTGATGATATGATTGCATGGTTCTGTTATCCTAATCGCGGTATGTTTTGAAAAGCATGTTATGACTCCATGAGTTGTAAATGAGTTTGCAATATAAATATACATCATCTATTTAATAAAGTGATAATACATTTACTGAACATGATAATCTAATGGTGTTCTCTTCACTCTTCCAGTCTTCCTTCTGTGTATTTATCTCTCTCTCTCCCCACGGTGTTTTTATATATACAACTTTAGCATTACTGCATAATATTTTGCTAAGGTCAAAATGCATGATTTCATATAGGAGTTAAAGGGGCAAGTAGCAAACCTTATCAGACTTGTGTGCATCTTGTAATGTTAAAAGCATATATCCAATGACGTTTGTCATCTTGATTTTGATAAAACTGTAGGTCTAATGCATATAAATATCTGCATATATTTATAACTAACCGCGACAACATTAAATGGGATTCTCAGTTCATATTGTTGCCTCTGTAGATTTGCTGAAAAGTGATCTGCTGTGTTTCATAGAGAAACATATTAGTCTTTATTTGGCAAGGCTAACGTTAGTCTTTTTTTGTCGCTTTACATGTACTTTTTCCCTCTAGAACGTACAGTAAGAACCAAAGCGCAAATTCATCTAAATTACTTGTATACAGTCTTTTCTACAAAATTACCCATATTTTATTTTTATTTTTTTAAAAACTTAGTGTCTCCTCTGACTCTCTTTAAAATTGAAACTCATTTGCACAAAACCGGAAATTCCTAACACTAAATTAAATTAGAAATTAATAAAATGAACTTTAATGTTTAACATAGTATATTTATTTCTTTCATCCTTTTTAGTTTATTAATTTCAACAAAATCAACTATAACTATAAAAAAATTCCTTAAAATGTTTGAAAATGTTGAATGCTTTAGTTAGTTATGAAAGCTGTTTTGATTGATACTTCAGGTCTCATTGTAAAAAATTAGTTAACTTAATCATAAAAATTGTAAAGGTTCGGTCAGTTATCGTAAATGTTAATGTTTTTATTCGGTGGTTAGAAGCGAAAGGCTAAAATTGCAACTAGGATGAAAATAATTTTGTAATAAGACATCCTAGCAAAATGAGGGTGTATTTAAGGTGATTTTTGGGATGTGAACAGGAATTGCCTTTTTTTTGTCCATATATTTCATATCACCTACCAATCCACCCAACATATCAACCTTCTTATTATCTCAACCGTCAATTTAAACAAACATCTTTAATAATTATTATAATACTTCCTACTGTCATTTTTTTGGTAGCAATATGAACTACGAAAAATGCCTTTTATGGATATCATTGTATTTTAATTTTATCTAAAAATAAAATTCAACAATTAAACTTTCTTTGTATATTCAAAACGTACCTCCATACAAATTACTAAATATTACTACCAGTTATATAAATAAACTTGCTTTACAAATTCTTTTATTTTATTTTATTTTTTATATTTTTTTGGTAATTATCAAATGAAGAAAAACTAGTATAAAAATTTGGTTTGCAACTTTGAAAAATAAATTCAAACCAACTGTATATGATTTCAATATATAAATATGAGTAAAATTTATGTAAATCATTTTATCTTAAATGTACGCAATATGTAGAAAAACATTTAAGTGCGAAACATGTGTCATCATCACGTGCGAAGAAGTTGCCATAACGCTCATATACAATTATAATGGTGGTAATTAATGACAAACAAGACGATATCAAATAAAAAAGTGAACTTTAGGAGGGAGAAAAATTCACGCCTGAGGTTGGAGTAAGGTCTGAGGATATTAGGATCGTTAAATTTTGTCATTAGGTATGAGATTTGCTCCATTTGTACACCTGATAATGTAAGCAAACAACACAAAACCTCTGAATTGCATTGTTGACATGAAAAATGATGCCAACGTCTGTACAGTATAAATCAAACTGTTGATAACTTGGCTTCGATGCTAAAATATAGATGTCCAAAAGTACTACCAACTTCAAATAGAATGTAATAGAAAAACAAATTGAAGAATAGAATATTAAAATAGAAAAAAAAAAAAAAAACATACAAAAATTATAGTAGTTCGGCAAACTCTGATCTATGTCCACTCCAACTACTATAGGAATGTAAGTACAGTTTGAATCTGAGATATAAAAAGGGTAGAGTGTAACCTAGAGAACCAAAGAGAAGAAGATCCTTTTTCTTGAGCCAATGATCCTCTATTTATGGGCCCGTTCTTAGGCATTGAACAGGGCACGTTCCGCTCGCGTATTTGATTTCATTTCAACCGTGTTTATAGTTTGCATTCTTATATATATATATATATATATATATATATATATATATATATATATATATATATGGGCAGGTTCGAGAGCACCCCAAACAGTGCAGCACCCCAAAAGCTCCTCAACCACAACCAAGTATTTCACAATCTCTCTCCTTCCACTCATTCTCTCACTTCTCACTCACATTCTTTAATATAAATGAGTGATTGTGGTTCAAGTGCAAATGGGGGGCTGAAATTCATGGGGCTCCCTGATCTTATCCCATATATATATATATATATATATATATATATATATATATATATATATATATAACACATATATACACACACACCAAGTTATTTTTAATTTTTTTGGCAATGTGGGACTAATATTACAATATTGTCATGCACATAAGAAACATAATTAAATTAAATGGATAAATTAATCCAAAACAATTTAAATTAACAATTAAATACCCTGTTCAAATATCATGCTCAAATACCTCGTTCATAGCAAAAAACGCATTCTCCGTTCGCAATAGTGTCACGTTCAAATAACTCGCTCAAATGACACGTTCAAATACCCCGTTACTGTTCGTCGAGAACGCGCCCTATGTCAAAGACATGCAGAGGTCCGCTTTGAATTTCATCTATAAAACTTTTAGGACAAACTGACCCCTCCACCAAAAGTGGGCCGCATTGGGACCATTTTTTGGGATCGACTCCCTATTAGGGGATCAATGTTGATCCCTTTATATAGAAGGTAGGGATCGATCATCCCTATGGTGAGTCCTCTCAGTCTTGAGCTTTATTTCTCCACGGTTGTTCTTTGATGTTGTTCGAGTAAAATTTGAAGATATCGAGCGATTGTCGTTGAGTTGAATGCCGATTTGGGTTGTCATAGCCATGATGATGTGGTCCAATTGTCCACCCGAGTGAAGGGATGTACCGATCTCCTGCTTAGAGGATGTGCCAATCCCGGCCACATCACATTCAAATGACCATATCTCATGAGATGTATTGCATCCAACTATTTGTGACAACAAATTTGAACTGATGGAAGATAGTAGCCAAGATGATAAGAGGCTATCTTATTTTTGGAACCTGATGTGGTCAGGATTTGGCACTGTGTTGCCATCTTGGTCAGTGATCATGACTAAAGGGATTGTAACAGTTCCTTTGATGAACTCTTGCAGTTCATATCCTCTTAGTGATATTTCGATTTGATATTTCCATAATATGTAATTGTCTTCATCCAATGAGGTGGTTATAATAAGATCAGAAACAATTGCTTCATTGTCTTGAGCCATGAGTGGTCGAGAAGGGTAAAAATAAGATCAGAAACAATTCAAGAATACGGTTCAAGAAAGGATATGGCATGGCAGTACTGGAAGACTGCAACCAGTTCAAAATAAAACGGGGGATCCGATGAGAGAAGTGGTGGATGGTAGAGCAGGTAAGGCCATTACTGATATAGCAACCGCAGATGATGCCAGACACGACTATATCAGTGTTGCAACCCCTATCAAATTCACCCCTGATCAAGGTGAGGTAAGAGCCAATGCAGCCAGTCAAGGATTCCTTGCTAGGCACGGCATGACTTAGTCGATGATCCAAAATTGATTAGTAGCCAAAAGTCCAACAAGATCAATTCTCCGATGATGAAGAGATAACCGGGGGGGGGATCTTCTTGGGGTAATGGCGCAGTTGGATCTGGAAGAAGCCTTTCTGCAATTATGCCCTGATACCAAAATTGAAGAAAAGAGATTTTATTCAGTAGCAAAGTATTGTAATTGATTTGATATAAATTGTGATGGCTAATATTATGATGTAAATATAACCTAAAAATGAAAAACTCTCTGAAAATAAAATAGAGTCGGCCCAATACGTACAAGGCCCAATGCAGATATGAAAAACAAAAGCCTATAAGGCGAATACGGGTATGAACAGATAAGTAAACGATATGTTAATATGCAACAAACCGAAATCGATACAAAGGTCTAGTGGATATTAATTAACTATTACAAATAGGGTAGATCATCACTGTGATAATCAATTAAATTTGAAAAGGGGCGAAGTAAAACCAATAATAATAAGAAAATTGTGGTAGTTGAATGCTTTAATAAACCATTGTTAACAAAAGAAAAAAGAAAATCCAAGCAAAAATCAAGCGTGTTGTGGTTGGATTATCTTGAAGTTGAGCTTAGCTGAGTGTTGTAACAGAAGGAAGATCGATGCTAGGGAAATATGTGTGTTGTTTAGTGAGTAGGCAACTGCATGATGCTGGAACTTAAAGAGGGCACGAGTCATCTGAAGTACAGCTGTACCACGTACACTAGACCGATGGAAACTGAGCTATATAATGATCCAACGCGACTGAATGATGCTTGAATTTCCATGTGCAAACTGAACTGCAACCCGAAGTGAGCGTGTAAGAAAACTGAACTAATGAACGGTGGAGTGTATCAGTGCTACTGGAACTGCAACGCTGGCTTAACTGATGTTGTAGTTGTACACAAACAGAACTTACCTGCTTATGAAACTGGGGTGACTGTACTGAACAGATGTGTTAGAGCTTGATTTGGTGCTAATGAATCTTATATGCTGGAAAAACAGACGAGAGTAAAATAGGTATTGTTTAAAACAAGCGTGCCATCATTATACATCTTGCATGTCCGAACAACAAGAACTTGCATAAAGACAATGATGAACACACCACAAGTATTGTATCAGTAGTAATTCACCAAATCTTGAAGTTGATTTAGCTGATAAAAAAAAAAATTGATATTCCCAAGTTGTATTTATTGGACTTCTGATTTGAAAATCTCAAATTTTAAATCTGTGTATAATATTAGAATTTGCGCACAAGGAATAACCTGCTTTAGAATTGAATTTCAGTGCAGTAGATGGATGGTGTATAACATACACTATTATCACCATGACAAAAGAATCTGGTGTAGAAGATTAGGAACAATAAATTATCTAAGTAAAATAAAATTTTGGTCTTTCATGCTCATATTTTGATCTCCTAATTATTCGACTAAGAGCCAAGTATTAAAGACATACGATACGACGATGATCACCCTTGCATGTATGTATGTGTAAGTTATCATTAGTAATAGATAACCCATTCCGTCCAATGAATTAAAGAAAGGTCTATTTATGATTTATTGTACATCCAAAAAAAAATCATTAAGGTCAATCAATGATTTATTGTACATCAAAACAAAAATTCATTTTATTTCATAATTTTTTTAATGGGTTGCTAATATGTAAGGAGGAGGGTTCAATTCCTACTAATTGGATACCATTGTGAGAATTGAACCAAGTTGTAAATAATATTTAGTAAAACGTAAATACACAGCTCCCACACACATACATACATGTGTGTATGCATGTATAAGTATATAGATCTTGATTGTTCTCATACTAACTTGTACCTCATGATATTCTTAACCAATAAAAAGAACTTAACATTAACCAAGCATACGTGTGCCATATACAATAACTTAAGTATAGGAGTGTAGGGAACTTCAGACATGTGTCATCGGTTCAAGCTTGTACTAGTGTATATATGTATGTATATATTGAATAAATTAGATATGCATTTTGACATATATCCCTAGCATATGTAAGCATACCTTGCCAGAATTTTAATATACAAATTCAAATTTTGAACTTCGCTCCATCGCTTTGCCAAACTTTGTGTTAAAAAAGATGTGCCTTGTCTAGAGAACATGTCATTTGGTTATCCATTTAGTGCCTCTATCCATTCATTTCAAAATTTAAACTTTCATTAACCCTTATCTACTCAAAACTCTTCATCAATGGCTTCCTCATGCACTCCTACAATCATTAGACTTTTCTAATACATAAAAAAAATCCATGATAAAGAGGCTATAAAGGCTAATATTACTTATATGAACTATAGAAAAGTTTATATCGGAAGATTTGCTATCTTAGTGATTTCCCGCTTGTGAATTTGACCTTCTTTATTTACAAAATGGAATTCTTAGCATAATCGATGTCGTTAATGGTTCTTTTTTTTTTAAAATCTGAAGTTAGTCAAAATGTTTTATGCAACTTTAAAATAAAATTTCAGGAAGGTAGAGAAGGAGAAATATGAAGTAATGTAAAGGAACTTTTGGAAACCATTCTTGGATGTAATTCCACCCGAATGGATCTCTCTTCTTTTCAAATTGATAATAAAAAATCATGAAGCACTTTATCCTATTTTTAAAGGGAATGATGATTTTGAATTCAAAAATTGAAACTTTCGTCTGAAAGTAAGAATTTGAATCTTCTTTTAAAACATAGTACCATTTCTCGATTGGGAAATTTCAACAATTCAACCTTAAAAGTTTGTAAAACACTTTTTGCCATTAATGGTAAATATGATATAAACATGGCACATGTAATTTTGGATGAATTTTATCTCAAAATCTTTAATCATGAAACACACTATTCATGGTGTATACCTTACTCGAATCTTCAATTATTTTGATGTTGTTTTAAATGAGAGGAACTTGTCTCTCGAGACATATTTAATCAAGCAAACATTGTTTTCAGGAAATTCAACCAGTTTTCGAACCATATGAAACTTTTGTGGAGAAAGCGGAAAGGATGGCTTATGAAGAAAAGGAGGAAGAAGGGGGAGGAGAAGGTATGGATGTTAAAGAAGAATAATAGGAGGAGGAAAATTCATTGGAAAGCATTGATTTTCCACCCAACCAACCATCCAAAACCTTCTCAACAATCAAAAGAAAATTGTTGAAAACCAAATCATTTTAAAGCATTATGTTTGTAAGAAATTAAGTAACGTCTCCAACAAAATGAACAAGTTTGTTTGGTAATGTACAAATCAAGCGCAAAATCTCTTCGCCATCCTCTTCATCTACCACTTTCTTGTTAGTATATAGTTTTTCTTATTTATGTTGTACTTGGTTGTTATAGTTTGGAGTTAGTATGAACTTATGTATCTTTTCATTTTTTATGTCATGTGTAATCTATTTTTTAGTATTAATGAAATGTCTTCTTCTTACCTGTTATGTATTATTTATCATCTCTGAAAAATATAGAGATATAAGCTAGATACATTAGTATATCAAAACAAAATAGTTTTGAAAATTTATACATATATATAGGTATATATATGTATATATATATATGTAGGTGTATATATGTATGTGTGTGTATATATATACACACACACACATACATACATACAATGGCTAGTTTTCAAGAAAGATAATTTTGGAAAAATGGATAGATAGGAAATGTCTATCCACTTCGAACGACCTTTTACCCCTTTAAATTCTTTTTTAAGCCAGAGAATCATTATTTTGCACTTTCTTACTTCTTCCTTTGTATCCCCAAAATTATAAATTATAAATAATGGCTTCTCTTATCTAAAAACTAAAATTAAATTTTGAATAAGCTCTTGAATCATTCAAGAAAAATCTCTCTTTCGTCTTATGAAACCAAAACACTTAAAATTGAGTTAGGTGAAGGGGATTAAAGAGTATGAAAAGAATTTTTCTACAATTTGATGGATGTTCTTAGCCTTATACAGACAGAAACTATGACAATCCACACCCCTTGACATAACCCTATCGAGTTATGTCAAGCAGCATGGACGCTCTTGGTATGACTAAAACATGTAGAGACTAAACATAAAAGTAAATATATTTTATAGTGGAAACATTTAACCGAACAAAAAGCCTTGCATAAAAAATATTATTTTAAAGCCAACATAATCCTAAATGTCGACATCTATATCTCATATAAAACCAAATCAGAGTACATATATAAAATATCCCCAACAAATCCAATACAAAAGAACCAAATAAAAGGATAAAGATGAATCAAATACATGAAGAAGGAATGGAGCTCTAAAACAACACTTTAAGCTATCCAGAAATCAAGCACTTCCCCGGGAGCCTAATAGGGGCAAAAAGAAAAGAGAATGGATCAGATATAAAAGTCTGGTGAATGAAAAGTAATTACTAGAAAGAAAAAAAACAAAGAAATTGTAGTCTAAAAAGTTGTTTTAAGTGCTATAAGAAAATTTTGTTCATGCTTTTCGTAAAGTGATTACTTAGGGAAATTGTTTTCATTAAAGTTATACTTTAAAGTAAAGTTCTGCTTAAGGAATTATTCCTTATTATACCTTATAATTGACCAATTGGATCTCTGTCCTTTTACTACTCTTTTACCACTCGTGTTCATATTAGTCAAATGCCTTTTATTCTAACAGAAATCTACTCGGACAATCATGATTAGGACAAACCTCCCCTGTTGTGGTCAACTATTTCCAGCACTGAGCCTGAACATCGTAAGACGCGCTTCCTTAAGTTCTCGTCTTTACTAGGCCACTTATTTCCAGCTACCATGAGTATGTTAGTTCCTCATTAGGACATGCCCCCAAACAATAATCATATTGCACTCCCTACTCATCCCCTATGATTGAGTCTTAAACTATTGGCTGCTTATTTTCTACATGGATGTGCATTTCCTTTTATTGTTGGGATCCCCCCCTCCCCAAATTATGTTAGATAAAACAACGGGTCACTTATTTCCCATGCCGACAAATATTTTTTGGTCTTTGGATGAGCCCCAACTATTTTGGTAATGGTTGCAACTATGGGTCACGTATTTCCAATGTTGCAAATATCTTGTTCGCCATTAGAACGAACCACAACTATTTTATTATTATGAAATTCTTAATAATTTAAGATTCTACTCTTTCAAGATAGCCACAGTATGTAGGATCTTTATATAACATGAACTTCTTATCATAATAATACTGCCCTTTCCTCTTTTACTTATTATAATATATGATGTAATCTAACATCAAGTATAAAACTTGTCTTTTACTTATCTATTATAATTTTTAATAATAGTCATTGTTTTGCATTCAAGTTTACATTAATTATACATAATGGTATGCTGCAAGCAACCCAATAGTTGTGAACAACCATAGCAACGACTTCGCTACCTCAACCATGGCGACCAAAGGGAGGTATAAACATTCAGAAATTTGGTATTTTTTGAAAACCCCAGATGAGATCCCAGGGAAAGTGAGAACTAAAATAATTAATAATGACTCTACCGGGGTTGCCAGGAGCAACTATGTAGGACAGGAAGAGGGGGAGCGAGGGGTGATGCGTTAGGTGCACGTTAGTGGTATCCTTTGTTCTAATATTCTAAGCCTAAACTAATGCAAACGACATTCTTTCAAGGATTTCAGTTTCGGTACACTAAAAAATCTTTCCAAATTCGGACGTATCCATTCTATGATTATGTCGAGCTCGTACCACGCTTCGCACCTCTGTCGCCTACCAAGATAAATCCCCGCATATTGTTGTTAAGTTAGCTTACCTTGCCTCGTTGCCACTCGTATAACTCGTGCTCTCAAAGTCCCACTCGCGCAGCTCATTCCTCGGTAGAATCATAGAATGGCCTTGTTAGAACGAATGGATCTCCTATTGAAGATTCATGTTTACGATATGGCAAAAAAACCAATAAGAATTGGTTTGTGTAGGAATGGGCATATTGGTTTACGTAAGACTGGACGTAGAATACCAAAAGGAGTTATTCATGTTCAAGCCAGTTTCAACAATACCATTGTAACTGTTACAGATGTGCGGGAACACCTTATGCTATACATTCAGGCGCAATGAGCTTATGAGAGACGCTTCTTAGTATGGTTCGAGTGGACTGTCAGCGTTGGTCTTCTGTCCCTGCTCAAGCCGTGGAAATCGTTGACGCATATAGCTAACCAGCCTAGCTACTACACTATATTAGATTGTTGTAAGAGAAGACATTGCTATGTAGTGGTTCTTAGTCAAGTCAACAAGGAGTAGTAAGTAATATGGTTCTCCTAGTTGATCTCAAAGTGCGTAGCGGCAGATCAAGGTATTACAATCAGATCGAGTTATTTACACACTCGAACATGAGTTTCTCCTACAACTGGGGTAAACTAAACACATAACACCAAAGCGAATGAATAAGAGCTATTTTCACCAATTAATATAATGGGGCTAAGAATCCTGACTGCCAGTCCTATTGAACGTAACCAACCGAGGTAAGGAAGCAGCTATCTCCAGGTGTGAAGCGTAGGGGAGGGACGGGAAAGAAAGCAAGGGCGCAGCCGAACCGTGGATTTCTCATGGACATCAAACTTTTAACAATTAGGGCATTTCACAGCGATAGAAAATGCACTTTGAAGTATTTAATATATCTGCATCTTTTGTTTTAAATCCATATATACGTGAAGTCTCTCTCTTCTTGATTTTTCGATATAAACTATATGGGTCTAAAATTTATCTTCAAATCTAGAAACTGTAGAATTACAAACTACTTAGCTGTAAACAAAACCATAAGTTAAATGTAACTAAAACTTAAATTAACTATAAAGTATATATCTTTATTTCTTCCTAATTCTAAAAATATAGTAACTTTCTATTTAGCGGAGGCCCTAAGTTGTCGTCCTTTGGCCTTTACTAATCAACCCTCTTTGTGGTCTTTTAATATTTTAGTTTTTCTCTTCTTTTAATTTAAAATATTTAGTTTTATTTCAACCTCCAAAATTCAGAGAGAAACTTGGATATGGAGGAAGAAGATAATTTTAGGAATGAAAATTGGGGCTAATAGGCCCTTATTATAGGTTTAGTTGTGGATCTCAGGCCTTTCGATTTAGTCTAAAATATTCTGAGGCTGCCATGTCAGTGTCTTAGTCTTAGCCTTTAGATTAATTTCTAGATTCAAATCCTAGCCTAATTTATTCTTAACTATAATGAAATAAGTGAATTTGACTTAATGGCTTCCGATCCATAATCTCCACATCTCTAGCTTCAAACTCCTCCTCTTCTTCTCTATACCCCTACCATGTGCCCTTACAGGCTGCCCCTGACCCCATGAGGTCGAGTCGTTGCTACCAGCTCCCAGTCAACCGCCCTCTAAACTCCCATCCCTGCTTCCTTCACCTTTTGGTGTTGTTAGGTCGGGATGCTGCTATGCATCTGTCGTCATCGCCCAGTCCTCCCCTCTGCTGCTTCCTACCCTACCCAGACCCTCTATGTTGGCCAGAAAATGCCTTCCTTTCAGATTTTACTCAACCCCGCGCACGCTTGAATTTTTGAAATCCAATAGCCATTGCTATCACTGTGCTAGGACTGGACACGTGGAGAACGCCTGTAGGATCCCAAAGATTTTTTTTCAGGTGTGGCTTTTTCGGTCACTCATCCTATCACCATTCACTTAAAAAGAAGGAACAAAAGGTCTTTTTCATTCCTCTTTGCATCATAGACTGTTACTATTCTATATTCTTTCACAGTTCGTCTGTCATATCACTCCATTCTTCCCTATAAATATTCTCATGCTCTCCCCCCTCTGCCTATATGCTCTCTAAGCTTCCCCCACGTCCCCATTCTTATAATTCATTCAATCTTCTCACCTTTCCTTCGAACTCCACAATGGTACTCCCCTCTAATTCTGCTAACCTAGCCACAGCCACCATCGTCACACGGTACAAGAGCCTATGGACGGTGCATCTGGCTCTTGCTGGTACCTTCCATCTTGACAACTGGTAAATCCATATACTCTCTGACCAAAGATTTCTCATTCTCTCTGCGTCAGCCGAACTCCTTTCCTCTGCTCTACAACGCTGTTTTTTCGCCAAACCTAGGGGATCCCATTATCTGGATCAACGAGTCTTAGTTTCAGAAGTCTTCAACTAAGATTTATTGTCCACGACGAGGATCTGTGTTAAAGGCACACCCACACACCTCCGCTACACTCACTGGGCTCTGGCCTCCGTCCTTCACTCCATCGTTATGTTCACTCACCTTGATGAGTGTGCCTGGATTCGCATCGATATCCTTTTCATCTTCTCCCACTGATGTGTCATCAAAGTCATTTCCCTCTCTTGCTCCTACTCCGTCTCTATAAACAACTCGGATTATCTTATCACCATGGAAAACTAGGATCACTTTCACCCTATCTTGGACCCAAAAGACCTCCTCCATGGTAACAACTTTGAAAATAATTGATAGTTTCTTATGGATCCCTTCTAACTCCCCTCTCCCACTCCTGCCACTAACCAAAACTTTAATGCAATGTAGGTAAAAGCTAACTTGGCAAACCCTGAATTACCCACCCTTCCACCACAGCATCCTCCTCCTAACGATGAACCCAACCCTTTTCCTGACTCCTCTTTTAAGGTGATGGGCCTCATGGCCGGGACCCTTGGCCATCTCAGGAATTAAGATGGTCTCTATTGTCGATTTAGACCTTTCCATGCCTGACCTTCCCCTCAAGAAACCCCCTCCTTCCCTCTTGAACCCCCTTCGCTCATGGCTGCCTTCCCTAACTCCTCTCTCTTCCTTTGTCAAACCCTAACCCAGATACCTATGCTCCTTTCCTTGTCTTCATCAGTTGTCAGTAGAACGACCAGAGTCCAATCAAACAGGTAGCTAATCTTCTCCGGCTAATAGTTTTTTCCAACTTGTAGATGTTTCCTCGGATACTTATGCTCTTAATAAAAAAACTTGCATGTTTCATGGGAATACATATATTACTGGAACACTATTCAGACACGCAAACCTTGGAAAAGGAACGTTATTCCTTTTCCAAATGAAAATCCTTTCTTTGAATATTCGGAGATTACGGTACCAATAGTTAGCGGTTTGCAGTTAACTGTATATTATCCCCTTTACATCTTGACATCATTTTTTCAAGAAACCAAGCTAACTGACCACACCAATACCATTCTTTGTCTGCTTCTTATTCCCGACCCTCTGTAACAACCTGGAAATTCTGAACCAATTTAAATTTTTTATTTAAGTTATTTTAATGAATATGCAAATAGAAATTGGTTATTTTTGCTAAATAAAATTTGAGAGCAATTTTAAAATTATTTTTTATATTTTATTTGACTTAAAATAAACTCAGTAAAATTATTAAATTGATTTATAAGCTTTATTTTTTAAAATTTTGAAAACTAGATTTTGAAAATCATTGCATAGCCCTTTAAAAGTGAAATTTTGCATATGAGCTCAGAATTCGATAAAATATTTTTTTTTTTTGGATTCATAATGAAAAATCGTTGTTGAGTTCTAAAGTGCACGTCGAACGGAGTCAGTATGTGTCTGTGAGAGGTAAAATCATTTATTCAAAAACAGACAGTCATTTTACAAAGGAACATTATTCAGACGACCTCAGAATTAGATTCTACTTTTTTTTGGATTCGTATCGTCAAATAATGGTTAAATCCAAAAGGGCATACTTTTTGAAATTAGCGGTTGGGCGTACAAGAAGAAAATGTACGGTAAAATCGCATTTTTGAAGCTAATTTGAGTAATTTTACAAAGAAACATTATTGAGACGACCTCGGAATTCGACGAAACTTTTTTTTGAATCCGTAGTGTCAAATAACGGTAAGATTTTAAATTTCATGGTTTTTAAAATCAGTATGTGGCCGGACGTGATTTTTAAAGTGAAAAACAGACAATATTTTGACTTTACAAATTCAATGTTGCATACGGACTCGGAATTCGACGAATCCAGTTTCGTTGGGTCCGTAATGTCAAAGAGTAGTTGTATGTCAATTTTCATTGAAAACGGGATCCGTAGGTGATTACAGGGATTTTTAAACGATGAAAATGAGCGATATTTGGGTATAGTTAAAAATAAAATCAATAAAAAAATAAATTGGCTTCACTATATAACATCCTAAACTTCTCTAAACCTATTCCTAATCACAAAACAACGGCAGCCTCTTTCTCTTCTTCTTCTAATCCTAAAAATGAGAGCTTTTCAATCTTTCAAAAATCATAGAAACCAAAATACTCCATTAAAAATCATGAAATAAATATATATGTGATCCTCATGAGTTGCTCTTTGATTGGGTATGAGTTTTAGGGCTGCCTGAAGATGTTTGGCAGCTGCAGTTTTTACAGCGCGATGTTCATGTGGCTAGGGTTGGAGTTTTGGAGAAATTCGTGCATTGCTTGTCGAATTCAAGCTTATATTTGAGTTTGTGGTGAGGTTTGAGGCTTGTATGCAAAATTTGAGAGGATTCAAAGACAAAAGGTGGTGGGATGAAAATGGAACAGTGTGCGTTTAGAGTGGCTGGTGCGTGTTGTGTGTTGGGGAAGAAGGAGGATGAGTGGAGTGATTAAGTTTAAGGATTTAATTAATTACCTATGTTAATTATATATATGTACATGGATCTTGTAAAAAGCAAATCTTTTTCATACGAACTCGGATTCAGCGAAACAGGATTTGTTGGAACCGTATCGACGAGAGCTTCGCAACAAAACTGATTTGGATTGATTTGGAGCTCGCCTCAATTTTTGGCGGAGTGGAAACCATCGTTGAGATCACTAATTTAAAATAAAATCTATTGTTGATTGCAATGTGAAATATATATATATATATACGCTATTAAAATTCACATATGTGTTGCATGAGATTAGAATTGATTGATTGCGATTGCGATGAATGGTCGGATTGAATTATGTATGTTAGAAAAATATTCATGTTTGAAAAGAAATTGTTTATACAATAAAAATCATATTTTTATTGTATATATGAATCAATAAAATATTCATGTTTGAAAAGAAATTTTTTTATACAATAAAAATCATATTTTTATTGTATATATGAATGAATAAAATATTCATGTTTGAAAAGAAATTGTTTATACAATAAAAATCATATTTTTATTGTATATATAATTAAATAAAATATTCATGTTTGAAAAAAATTGTTTATACAATAAAAATCATATTTTTATTGTACATATGAATCAATAAAATGTTCATGGTGAATAAGAAATTGTTTATACAATAAAAATCATATTTTTATTGTATATATGAAAAGAAAATGTTTTTACAACAATTAAAATAACATTTTTAATGTATGTTAGATTCATTAAAAAGAACCATGTTTTAAATAAAATGTTTAGACATTAAAAATAACATTTTTAATGTATGTTAGATTCATTAAAAAGAAACATGTTTTAAACTAAATGTTTAGACATTAAAAATAACATTTTTAGTGCATGTTTGATTCATTAAAAAGAATCATGTTTTTAATAAAAAGGTTAGCCAATAAAATTATATTTTTATTGTATGTTTGATGCATTAAAAAGATTTATGTTTTAAATAAAAAAATTAGACAATAAAATTTATATTTTTATTGTATGTTTGATTCATTAAAGATATTTTGCTAAATTAAAATGTAAATCATTTACATGATAGTAAAGTAAAAAATGATCATTGGTTAATGCATTCTTTGTTTATTAAAATGTAATCATTTACTTGTTAGTGAAGTAGAAAATGATCATTTGTTAATGCATGTTTTGTTTATTAAAATGTAATCATTTATATGTTAAGTTAGAATAAAAAGGAATTTATGTTAAACATGTTTTGTCATTAAAAATGACATTTTTAGTAAGTTAAGTTAGAATAAAAGGAATTTATGTTAAGCATGTTTTGTCGGTAAAAATGACATTTTTAATATGTTAAGTTAGAATAAAAAGGAATTTATGTTAAACATGATTTGTCATTAAAAATGACATTTTTAATATGTTAAGTTAGAATAAAAAGATATATGTGAGAAATAAAAATATACAAGTGATGAATAAAAAATATATATATGCGAGGAACAAAAATATATATGTGATGAATAAAAAAAAATATACGAGAAATAAAAATATATATGCAATGAATAAAACATAAATATAAAATGTGAAGAATATATATATGAAATGAGAATAAACCATATATACATGTGATATTTAAAATTGTCATGTATTGAAATAAATATTGGATCTTTAAAAATACAATTTTTAACATGAGTATGCGATGAATAAAATTGTCATGTATTGAAATAAATATTGGTTGGTTAAAAATATTACTTTTAACGTATATATGGAATGTATAAAGTTCTCATGTGATGGAATATTCAGTTTTGATTAAAAATTGAAAATGAAGTTGAAATCGTTTACAAAACGAAGTTATAAACGATATATAAAACACGTTTTAAATGGAAATCGACGATATGTATTATATATATATATATATATATATATTTGTATGGCCTGAATAGAACGCACCGCGCAACGACCGTTCACGAATTTCGAACATTAACTTCAAATGGACGTAACGGGAGATCCGACCATCAGATTCTCCTAAAACCGGAAGCGTTGGGTTCGTATCCAAAAGAACTTGCGAATGAATTGAAGAGATATGAAATCTAATGGTTGGATTTGGAATTATGTACAAATAAAATTTGAAAAAGGTCGTTGTAAATGCAGTTCGATGACCGTTTATGGAAACCGACTGAAAGGGCCTTAATAAAATTAAAATCATAATATATGATTTGAAAAGAATTTGGATGAAAAATTCTAGGTTTGTAAAGGTAAAAATATATTTTTATCAAAATGAACTAGTTATTAACTAGAATAGTAATCCAATTATTTTTAAATAAATAAATTGGACTTGGAAAAAAAGGGGTTTTAAAATAACCAGAATTTTCCAATATATAAATTGGAATGGATTTGAGTAGAAATAACCTTCGGAATATTTCGATATTGGATTCCGTGATTATACGGATAATGTTGTGGAAATTTGGAAGATATTGATATCGTTATTCCAATACGATATCCGTTGGTTTCATAATTTAAAATTGAATATAAGCCGATATAATTTCTATTCTGAGTCTTATATTTAATATCAAACTGGATTTTGGGTTTGTCGTGAAATGTGTTTAAATGACATTGGTTCTTTAACCCAGTTAAAGCAGGATTAATTTCCAGAAAGTTGAACGATCAATAAGAAATGATTTTAGAGATTGAAACCAATTGGATCTTAATAAATCATTAATTAGATTGTGAATGTATGGATGGTAATTAAATTACCAAAACATGAAATGTGATTGAACCAAATACACTTGGTTGTCGACATTGATTATGATGGATTGACTGATTATATTGTGCTCGACCAGTTTATGAGCAAAATATGCTTTTACATTTAGCATTGGGTTGGGTAAAATATCTATGTGCTAACACCTTGTGAAACACCTCACGATTTGATTATAAGGTGTTTAGCGATGTTGTTTATTTCAAAATTTAATAAATGATTTTGAAATGAGATTTCTTAAGTAAAAAGAATAGTATTCCCGATTTTGGATAGGGAACGTTTTATAAAATGTTTTATAAAACAGAAAGGATTTCGAGGGCTAAACCCGATGATTTCGAAATGATTTGAAAATGTATTATGTGCTTTACATTGCGGTTCAACGCATAACTGATTAGTTGCTATTGATGATATATCTATTTGGTGGAGGAGAATTAATTCTCTTGCTTAACGCCCTTCTTTGAGACGTACGAGCTCAAAGGTTATGTGATTGATAGTGACTGATTATATGTGTGAATTGCTGATGTGAAGTACTATATTTTGAAATTACTTGTGATTATTATGTTGTGAAATGATTTTCTCCACTTCGGGATATAATATGATTTAGTATGTGGCTAAAGATCGGGTGACTTAAGAGTGACTAAAAGTGTGAGGGCGGTGTATGCTTTCCCCCAGAGTGTGGAATGGTGCATCGTCAGTGTAGCCTGCTCCATCGAGGGAGGTGCACATATATATATATATCAAGTTGGTAAGGCGCATACAGCCTTGTCTGAGGGAACATGACCGATATTTGGTTGCATACTTGTTTGTTTGCTTTGTTATGTTTTAGAATTCATTTTTCCAAAGATTTTGGTTTGAGATCCCGAAGTGAAATCTACTTTGATATAAAAGCTAGATATGTATTTCAAATGATTTGAAATAAGAATCGGGAAATAAAGTCCAAAGAAATAATTTCTGTAAAGTGGATTGGATTGGGAAAATCTAAGTGTGGGGATTAATCTATATTGGTAGATTGGAAAATTGCATGTTGGTTGATGCATTGTAGATCCATATGACTATTATTAGTTGTTGTTTATGTACTGGTATTCATGGGGGTAAACCCGTTCCGTGTTATACGGCGTGGTCCCATGATTTCGCCACTTTTAAAGTAAAGTTTAATAACTGTTTTGAGTTCTCACGCCAGTTCTATGACTAACCTGGAGTTTATTATTTCTACCTAAACTCTGGGTGCCCATATTTTCCACACGGACAGTCAGTAGTTTAATTTTGCAGACTATTTCAATAAGCAGGATTCTAGATCGAAGCGAAAAGCTATGTCCAGAGTATTGATAGTCTTCCACTGTTTTATTTTATTTGTTTCCGCTGCATTGTATTACATTTATTGTAAAACTTCCGTTGTATTATTATTTTTCGATGTACTCTGATGTAACATTATTATGATGTTTATAAAAGTCTTCTGTTATTTGTTCTGATGTGTTGTATGCCCAGAGTTAGCATATGCAGGATATGAACGGTCTTGGTCGATTTAGCGATCGATTAGGTCCGAGCGAAAATCCGTATCGTTACAGTGGTATCAGTGCTTTGGTTAACTCAAATCTTTGGGGTACAACTCGTTAGAACTGAACAAAAGACGACTCAGAGGTAGGACTAGTAATGTCCTATGAATGAAAACTCATTAGAGATAGGATCAGTAGCATCCTAGAATGAGATACTCGTTAGAGATGGGGTTAGAAATGCCCTAGAATGAGTTGAGAGTGACAAGTTTATAATTAACGTATTTGTGATTATATATATAATTCGATCCTAGAAAATATGATATTTAAATATATAAAAGATATATATTTGAAAAGCTAATCAACTAATTAATTGCTGGTTGTGTAGTTTGATTATTAGTTTAACTAATAAAATTATTGAAATCTATATGTAAATGGAAGGTAAATTTAGCCAAATGGAATCAAATATTGAAATGAATTGTGAAATTAGAAAATTCTTAGAAACTGAAAAGTAGAAGAATGAAAGAAAGAATGAAAGTTGAGTTGGTTAGTTAAACAACTTTCAGCTCTGTTTCTTTTCGAGGATGAAAAGATTTTAAGTGCGGGAGATGGTAACAACTCGGAAATTCTGAACCAATTTAAATTTTTGATTTAAGATATTTTAATGAATATGCGAATGGAAATTGGTTATTTTGCTAAATAAAATTTGAGAACAATTTAAAAATTAGTTTTTATATTTTATTTGACTTAAAATAAACTCAGTAAAATCATTAAATTGATTTATAAGCTTTATTTTTAAAATTTTGAAAACTAGATTTTGAAAATCATCGCATAGCCCTTAAAAAGTAAAATTTCGCATATGAGCTCAGAATTCGACGAAATAATTTTTTTTGGAATCATAATGACAAATCATTGTTGGTTTCCAAAGTGTGCGTTGAACGGAGTTAGTATGTGTCCGTGAGAGGCAAAATCATTCGTTCAAAAACAGGCAGTCATTTTACAAAGGAACATTATTCAGACGACCTCAGAATTCGATTCTACTTTTTTTTTTGGATTCGTATCATCAAATAATGGTTAAATCCAAAAGGGTATAATTTTTTAAGTTAGCGTTTGGGCGTACAAGAAGAAAATGTACGCTAAAATCGCATTTTTGAAGCTAATTTGAGTAATTTTACAAAGAAACATTATTGAGACGACCTCAAAATTCGACGAAACTTTTTTTATTGAATCCGTAGCATCGAATAATGGTAAGATTCCAAATTTCATGATTTTTAAAATTAGTATGTGACCGTGCGCGATCTTTAAAGTGAAAAACATACAATATTTTAGCTTTAAAAATTCACTGTTTGTGCATACGGACTCGGAGTTAGACGAAACCAGTTTCATTGGGTCCCTAATATCAGAGAGTAGTTGCATGTCAATTTTCATTGAAAACGGGATCCGAAGGTGATCACACGGTTTTTTAAACGATGAAAATGAGCGATATTTGGGTATAGTTAAAAATAAAATCAGCTCAACCCCCGCCTTCATTCCAGCGATGTCATTGGGCATGTAACAACACAACAATTGAATCCGCAGGAAGCTCTAATGCCTTAAATTCTCAGAATTGTAGATATTATCCAAGACTATGGTAGTCACATTGTTCCACTGCTTCTTGATTATTCTATCTTTTGGTTCCTTTTTTAGTAATTGGGTTGTTGTTATTGGACTTCGGACATCTTAGTTTTTCTACCCATTTTTTCGTAGCCTACTTTTATGTTTACTAATCAAACTTCTAACTGTAATTTAGGCAATCAGTCAGGCCTATTGACTGATTACTATCACTTTTATTATCAAACATATCCTAAACGGTTATGTAGCCCCGTATACACAGCCATTGTACTCAATTTTTTTTACTTTAGATGTATTTTCGCTTTAAATCTCACCACACACCCAAGTTCAGGATTTAATCGTTTGCAAGGATGGTTTGATGATAACAACAGGTATGATAGGTATTGGTATGAAATAAATTTATGATCACATTAACAATTATGACTAATAATTATATATAGTATATGGTCCACTCTTTATAATAGGTATTGTTATTAAAGTCTGTACAATAACAAGATTGTCCGTGATGCTGATCAATACTGATAATGTAAACAAGGATGATGAGTTATTAGAAGTTCAAGAGTTCAAGAATAATGAAGATATATGTTAGTGACTTAGTTATATATGTTAAAACTCGATTATACTCATCTGATCTCTTTTCAAATGGTTTTCAAATAAGTTTTCAAATAAATTTCAAATTTGTCTTGAAATATTTTTCCAGAATAAAGTGTTCAAAGTATTTTCAAAGTATATATGTTTTAGAATTATTTTAAGATTTAAATTTGATATTTAAGTTTCAAAGCTATTCAATTTTAATTTTAATTATATTTATATCTATTTTAATAATTGATATCATATTTAATATTGATATTTGATATTATATCCACTTAATTTTTACTATATTTGATATTTAATATTACACTTTGTTTTTTGAGTGCATATACTTTATATTTAATACACTTTGTATTATTTGAGTTTTATATTACTGTTATAATCATTATTGTTTTATTTATTTAGTTTTGAGTTTAAATTAACTTTATATATTGATTTTAACCATATATTTAAGTATAAATTTTTCAAAATTATCTTAATAAGTTTTCTTAAGTATTTTTATGTTTTAAACTGCCATTTACTGTGTACAATTATTTCTAAAATTTTCAGGATTTATAATATAGTTTTATACATTCAAAAAAATTGAAAAATAAGTTTTTAAATTTTACACATGACCATGCCGACATGATGGGTTTAAGGTTATCAACATAATGCCTTTCTTTCAAATTTCAATTTTCAAAGGAAGTGTCTATTCGTCATATCCTTTTGCGAATGGAAATGATCGTTATTCATTTATAATAGCAACGGTTTTCCAATGATTTTTCATTCATAATTTCAAATTCTTCTTCCCCTTCACTTCTCTATTAATTCTTAACCAAATTTTACTCATACTCAGACAAATTCTCAAGTAAATCAAACCATTTCTACTTAGTTTTTAACTCTCTATCATCCTCTCCATATTCCATCAAGATCAGAGGAAAAATTAGAGTTATAAGCTTGTTGTAATCAAGGTCTCAAGATCAAATCAGCACTCCATTGTAAAACTCTCTTATATATACTCTAAAAGGTGTGATTTGTAAGCCTATAAATCATGTTTGGTCAGATTGTAACTATAAAGCCCTTGGGTGTGTCTTATTGGCCCAAAAATACATGATTATTGTGCTTAGAGGTAGAAATTCTAGAGGGTATCCCATTGTAGCCTTAAAATCAAGGGGTGTAAAAGATTTTGAAGATAATAGAAAATCTATACAGGCTTTGGTGCGGGACTGGATGTAGGGTAACTCTAAACCAGTATAAAATCTAGTGTGTTCTTTCCTTTTACTTTACTACTTTTTATTGTCTTTGATTCTACTCTGTTTTCTGTGATTTCTGTGATAAATCTGTAGCTATTTGCATCTATGCATGTATAATTAGAGTAATTGAAAAAGATTCATATAAATTCCACAAATACTCTTCACCCCCTATAGTGTTAGATTTTCCTTAAGATCCACTTCCACTGACCTAGTATTGGTATCAGAGCAAGGTTTCAAAAAGTTTCATTATCCGATTTTTGAAACTAATAATAATGGCCATCAACACTGGAAATGGAAACATAGTCACTACTTCATTTGTTGAGGGTCACTCCTATGGCAGATCACCACTTTTTAATGGTAGTAATTAGACTTATTGGCTTGTAAGACGAAAATTTATTATAGTCAATAAGATTAGACATTTGGAATGTTTCACAAACTGAGTACATTGAACCTCAGACCAATTATGCATAGTGGAATGTTAATCAAAAGGCAGTTGCACAAAGCAACTCTAAATCCATCGATATATTATTTTTTTCATTAGATAGGGATGGATTTAATAGAGTACCTATTTATAAGTTTGCAAATGATATTTGGAGAACATTGCATGTTACACATGAAGGCACTAGTAAAGATAAACAAACAAAGATTTCCATATTAATTAACTAGTTTCAATTATTTAAGATGAATCTAAATAAAGAAATATCTTGTGACGCCCCGCGTCCTTAATATCACTCATAAGAGAATGCATTAATTTTTGTGAAGCGCAACAGGTAAACATTACAGAAAATTTACAAGACAGATAAAATAAGTAGCAAAAAATTTTAAACTTCATTATTAAAATAAAGCATGGTCTCATAAAACCATTTACATCAAAGCCAGTTACATAAAATCTGTCTCATAAACCACCTCATAAAACAAAATATCAGAGTAGTAAAATCATATCCCTAGCCATAAGCCAAACAAAAGTAGAGAACAAATCGAAACAATACATCTCAAGAAATCTAAGTCCAAGTTGTAAGAGAAATCCTAGTCACTGTTGAGTGCTTTCATTCTAAGGACCTAAGGGGAAAGGAAGAAAGAGGCAAAAGAAAAAGGGCCAGGCATAAAGTCTGGCGAGTTCCAGTGATTTACAAATGTGCATAAAATAGAAATGCCAAGACAGATAAATAAGATTGGATGAGAAAGGTACAGTTCCATATATGGTAATAGATAAACTAAATAGAACAACATGATGGACAAGAATAATAGGAGTACACCATGATCAAGTAATGCTTCACATTTATATCCCTAAATATGTATGTCTGCACCAATATTAGTATAACAAGTTCTACAAGGTTAGGTTCTCAACCTAATTACGTATCAGTAGGATTAACAGTAGGAATAAATAGCAGGATGAAACAACAGGATTAACAGCAGGAATAAATAGTAGGATGAAACAACAGGATTAGGCGTACGCTAATTACATAACCATATTAGGTGTCAACCTAATTACACAACAACAGGATTAGGTGTACCCTAATTACTACCCAAGCAATTGGTTCCCTGCTATGTAAATACCCTGTGCCAGCCCTGGTAGTAGGGTGTATCACTCCCTAACCCAACAACTATATAACATAGACCTATTTACTGCTGCTACAACGTCTTATCTTCCCTTGTCGGATCCATGCACGCTCGCGACTCTGTCGGAACGTGCCTGTACCCACCACCATGTGAACCTCTTACATCTAGTTCAGTAAAGCGTGCCCTGGCCCCTACCTAGTGCGAGCCCTCTCTAACAAAATACCAACAGAGATGCTTACTGATATGGGTTCCAAACAGCAGACTGACACAAGCCAAACCCCCTAAGCTTGTGCCCCCAAAACCGGGATTTAAGAGTCCCCAAAACCCGATACAACAGGAGAACGAGGGACCTCTTAGCTTATTAATACTCATGTTTAACCTAGCAGGTTTAAGTTTACTAATAAGCATGGTTGTAATTATTACATGTCATTATGCGTGTACAACCCTACCCCAAAACACCTACCCAGACGTATACAATTCCTACAACATTTCAGTTTATTAACCTACATTTAGTACTTACCAATTCTTAACATGTCATTCACTTAAAGTCCGTTTTAAGTCAAATCTAACATGCCCAATTCATATGCATATTATTCATCAACTATGTTTCCAAATTTACCACATACAAAGGTTTATGCATATTATCATTTACATCAAGTATATACACATTATCCCTTTTTATCAATTCTACAACAAGTCTAAACAAGTATGTATTATCCCTTATTATCAAATTATAGTTAACAGACCCAATTTAATAACATGCCTAAATTCCTCTTTTTATGTCATTTAATATTTCCCCAATTATACGCACACTCTAAATGGGTATAGCCTAGGCTTCCAAAGGCCTAGGCTCGGCGTAAAATAAAAAGGGAAACCAGAGGAAGGAAAATAGAGACAAATCACACAGGCATATAGGCAAGACTGGAAATAAACATAAAACATAGAAAATGGGATAAGGAAGATAGATACATATAGCTTGTTAATTATCCAACATCAAAGGCATATGTTTTACTGATCATATCGGCATATGTGTTTAACAATGGAAACATATATAAATTTTATCTTACTAACACTGTAGATCCTAATCCACTTTTATTTAAATATCAAGTTTAAAGTATAAGAAATCATATCTGTAGATGACAGGAACTCACAGTGGGTCTTGGTGAAGAAGAGAATAAATCTATGCCGTAGAAAAAGTCTAATCCAAGTTATATGTATGCAAGTCCTGATATTGTCTCTGTTTGATCCGGTCCTCAACAACATTCCCCTATTATATGTTTATATTTTAGAACAGATTTACAGAGGGAGAAGGTATGAAGCAATGGCGTAAATCAGAATGGGAGAAGCCACGTATTTATAGATTCACAGAGTCAATCTCAGCCTTTAAACTTAGGGTTTTAATATTAACCATACACATAATGTTGAGATAGCAACGAACATACTCCAAAAATCGTCCAGATTCGAAGTATGAATCCGTCCAGATCTGTTATGGGTCGACCCACCTAACCCGTGGGTCGCCCCAGCCGACCATGGGTCGACCCAGCCGGCCATGGGTCGACCCAGGCCTAGTATGGGTCGTCCCACAACGGTCTTGGTTCCCGCTACTTTTCCCGCTTCGTTCGTTCCAAAATTATGGAATTTATTATATTTACATATAAACTCCTTATATGTATACAAACTTCTAATGCCCGTAACTTCTTCATATGTTATCCGTTTTAGGAAAACTTGGGGTCCATCTAAACCAGAATTCTGAGACGAACGCGACAGAAATCCCAGTTTTAGTTAATTCTAAATATTTAATTAAGTTATTCCCAATTTATTATCTTTTAAATTGGTTATAATGCATTAAATTTTGGGGTGTTACAATTCTCCCCTTCTTATAGGATTTCGTCCCTGAAAACTCTAAGTTAAGAAGAATGTTACTATCCTAACATCCATCTACTCATCTATCATCCACACGCATCCATTGTCCTTAAGAAATTTCTAATGCTTGTATGAACATATGCAAAAGTGGTGTGTGTGTGTATGTTCTTATGCTAATGCGAAAATCAGGCGGTCGACTGATTCAGTTGAAATCCTAAATGCAATATATGTTTGGGCCATAAGTCCAAAATATATGCAAATAATCCTAGTATAACATATAAACTCTATATGTGTGCACAATCATCCATCCAAATGCAACATCCATATATTGATTCACCCATTTCCATCCATATAAAATTAAAATGCACACACACCCATATGCAATATGTAAGTGACTGAGCCGATCTAGTGCTTAGTGTGTATATATGCATCCACGAGCAACCACTAACAAGCACTTCCATCCACTTGCAACCATCAACCATAACATGTTTCGAACACATGTTTGCAACCATTGGATTCTACCTAAGGATTGAAAGGTTTGAACGATAGGATAAATAAACTTGGATGATAGAAGCAAATCAAAAGTAAAAGCTTGGAAAAGAAGTCAAGAACGTACTTTAAAAAAGAAAAGGATTAGAAGCGCGAATCCAATCTTCGGGTTCCCACGTCGCATCTTTGCAGTCTTCTCCCCATTGCACTTTAACCAATTTGATTTACTTGTTAGGTAGCTTCTTGATTTTTGTTCCAAGGATATGAGTAGGAACTCGTCTCACTGATGCTTCCTTCTCAACTTCCACGTCCTACAGTTTGCTCGTCTCTACCATCTCTACCGTACCATGGAGACATTTCCTCAAATGGGAAACGTGAAATACATCATGTATGCCCGCCAGTCTGCTCGATAGCCTGATCCTATAGGCCATCTGTCCTATTCTCTCTATAATAGGGAATGGCCCTACAAATATCGGTGCCAACTTCCCCATTGAGCCAAAGCAAACTACATTCCTTAGCGATGACGTTTTAATAAAGACCATGTCTCCCACTTCAAATTCCAAACCAGTCCTCCTTTTATCAGCATAGGATTTCTGTCTATCTTGAGCGGCTTTCATCCTTCGTCGGATAAGATCAATCTTTTTGAAAGTATCTCAAATCATCTCCAGTCCAAGTAAAAGTATATCCGTAGACTCCCACTAAAAAGTCGGCGATCCACAAGGTCATCTATGTAACGCTTCGAAGGGTGCCATGCCTATGCTCGATTGGTAACTGTTGTTGTAGGTGAACTCCACCAAAGGAAGGTGCTCCTCCCAAGTCCCTCCAAAGTTTAGGATGCAGTCTTAAAAGATCCTTAAGAACTATTCACCCTCTCACTTTGTTCATCTATCCGAGGGTGGTATGTTGTGCTCAAACATAGCGGTGTACCTAACGCCTCTTGTAAGCTCTTCAAAAACTCACTAGTAAAGATGGGGTCGCAGTCGCTTACTATGTTGGAAGGTACCCCCATGCAATTGAACTATCTCTCGGAGATATACTGATGCTAGCCAAGCCACCATCCTCTTACTCTTAACAGGAATAAAACGAGCGCTCTTTGTAAGTCTATCCACTATCACCCAAATGCTCATATTTTCCTTCCTTGATCATGGCAATCCATCGATGAAATCCATAAAGACGCTCTCCCACTTCCATTGTGGGGCATCTTAGGCCTGAAGCAAATCGCTATGTTTCTTTTGTTTATCCTTTACTCTTTAGCAAGTCATGCATCGAGCTAAAAATTCCGCCACATCTTTCTTCATGCCAGTCCAAAGAAAACCGTCTTCATGTCTTGGTACATTTTGTTGCTGCCCGGATGGCTAGTCATCCAAGAATGATGCGCTTCTTCAAACATTACCTTAAGCCATTCACTAATCTTAGGGACACATAGATTTCCATCTCGCCTTAGCCAACCTTTATCGTCTATGGCATATCTAGCAAGGTGCTAGAGGTCTCTCCTCTACCAAGCTTGTCCAAGACGTCTGAAATCTTCAGGTCCTCCCGCTACATAGATCTAATACGCTCCAATAGAGTAGGTCGCACCTTTAATGATGCTAACAATCCCAAAGTGAAATCCGTGGATGGCTTAAAATCAAAGGTCGAGATGTACTCCAAGCTTCGACTTTCTATGAATAGTGGACTCAAAGTCATCCTTTGCCTACTCAATGCGTCCGCATCTACATTATCCTTGCCCGGGATATAAGCTATCTCAAAGTCGTAGGACGCTAGGAACTCCATCCACCATTGCTGCTTTAGGTTGAGATCATTTTGTGAGAACAAGTACTTGAGAGACTTATGATCCGTATATAGCTCAGATATTTCTCCAGGTAAATAATGTTGCCAAGAATTCGATGCGAACACTATTGCAGCCAACTCTAGATCATGGGTAGGGTAGTTCTCTCATGAACCTTCAACTGTCTACTACCATAGCATACTACCCTTCCCTCTTGCATCAGAATGGCACCAAGCCCTATGTCACAAGCATCTGTGTAGACTATGAACATCTTGCTTCCACCTAGGAGAGTCAAAACTGGGGTTGTTGTCAGATCCCTCTTCAATCTCTGAAAGGCACCTCACAATCGATGCTCCACGAAAAAAGCCAAGTTTTCTTCGTCAAACGGGTGAGTGGAGACGATACCCTTCCAAAGTTCTTGATAAATTTTCTATAATAGCCTGTCAACCCTAGAAAACTTCTCACCTCCGTTTCATTCTTTGGAGCCCTCCAATCTTGAAATGCAACGAATTTTGTGGGGTCCACTGCTAACCCCTTTGGAGACCACATGTCGTTGGAACCTTACTTCCTTTCTCCAAAAGTGACACTTAGAAAACTTTACCTTGAGTTGTAGTTGGCTTGAGAGTGCGTAGAACCTCTCCTAAGTGTGAGGCATGCTCCTCCTTATTCCTTGTGAAGATCAGAATGTCATCCACAAAGACCACCATGAACTTGTTCAAAATCTCCCTAAATACCCTACTCATCAAGTCCACAAAATAGGCGGGTGCACTAGTTAGCCCAAAAGGCATAACCAACCATTCGAAGAAACCGTTTAGAGTTCTGAATGCAGTCTTATCAATGTTGTCCTCTACCACTTTTAACTGATAAAACCCTATGGCCAGATCCTTCTACGAGAAAACAGATGTTCCTACTAGCTGGTTAAACAGATCGTCAATTCTCGATAGCGAGTGACTATTTTTCTTAGTGAGATTATTCAACTCCCTGTAATCCACACATAAACGAAGTGAGTAGTCTGCTATAACGACCCACATTCTACGTATCGGAGGATAATAGAATATTTATTTTATTTTCGTACGAAGTCGTATGGTCGTGTAACTTTAGGAAACGACTATTAGGGTTCATTTCCCATGTTCACGATTTTTGCCAAATTTTAAATGACCATTTTACCCCTGTTGAGTCTTGTTTTGCATATAACTTTTGATTGGTAAGGAGTTTTGACTTGAAACCACTTCCATTAGATTCAGATGATGGTTTAGCTTTCCGTAGAGGTCACATTAATCAAGCGGACTTACCGTTTCGGAGATATGGATGAAATAAGATTTGGAGATGGAAAAACAGCATAATTAGGCTTAACGAGGTGATTAGCAACTAGGTCCATAAACCATTTCAGGATTAGGGTTATGAGAGAGATGAAAGGGTTTGGAGAAACATTCCCTTTCATTTTTCCAGCCGCCACTAACCTCCCTTGAACCCTAACAATGGCCTCCATCTTCTGAATCTCACCTTAATTGCTTTCTAATCACTAATTAACCAAAACTACACCAAATCAAGTTAAATTAGCACCAAATCAAGGTTGGAGCTGCTGCAATACATAAAGATCTATTCCATAACAGTAAAGTTTCATATCTAAGATTTCATTTGTGGCTAAGATGAGAGAGTTGCACTTTTATACGCTAATTTTGGCTAATTAGGGGTGATTAGTGATAATTAGAAAAATTACACATCAGAAAAATGTAGAAAAATATGTATAAATTCTAAAATATTATTTTATATCACTGGTGAAAATTTGGGCTAATTTGGATTAAGTCAACATGCTTAAGGGATTAAGGAGGAAATCATGCTTTTTGGGTATGTTTGATCTAAAATATTTCATATGATTGATGTTTTAACATTTTTGATTGATCTTATATGTTGTTATTATTGTTTGGTATGTTTTATGATTGCATAGGAAAGTTAGAATGGATGAAAACGCCGCCGTTTGGCGAAAATAGCTTACTGAAAAAAATTGCAGATTTTCTTGTTCGGTTAGGAGGAAGACCCAAACCGAACCAGTTTGGAGAAAGAGACCCGAACCTATCCGAATAGGAGAAAGAGACCCGAACTGAACTGGATGGGAGATGGAGGGGAGGAGATCTGAACCGATCCAGATAGGAGAAGGAGACCCGAACCGAACCGGATAGGAGAAGGAGACCCGAACCGAACCGAAGAAGGAGACCCGAACCGAACAAGATATAAGGAGGAGACCCGAACCGATCCGGATTGGAGAAGGAGACCCGAACCGAATCGGATAAGAGAAGGAGAGGAAGAGACCCGAACAGAACCGGATAGGAAACGGAGACCCGAACCGAACCAGAAAGGAGGAGGAGACCCGAATTGAATCAGATAGAAGGAGGAGACCCGAACCGAACACCAATTCAACCAAAACCCGATATGCAAAGGAAGTCTAAGTGGGAAGTTATCACTCAGGATCCAGATGGGAACCAACGAGTTAACTTCTAGTATTGGACTTTGTTGCGGGATGTATGCAAAGGAGTTATCGATATCTATAACTTTAGTTTACCATTGAGAGAGGGGGCATATAGACGAACTAGAGGCAGAGGATATATGGACTGGTTATCCATACCCCAAAGCCAGGGAAGTTTGGATTGGGGAGGTTTATTGCCTATAGACCAGAAGGGCATGGTCATAGCAATAGTTGTACGGGGTCTAGAAGGGCATGGACTCGTCATGGCCCTAATGGATTTGGTAATCAAAGCAGTGGATATCGTATGCTTTCCGCACTGAGTGAGAGATGTGAGGATGATTGCTATGTTTGATGTTTGCTATCACCATGACACGCACACTCCTATTTTACACTCTATGTTAGTATTTACCTTAGAGTATTGTACATCTTGTTGCGCTAACTCTTTGGTTGCAGGTTCAGGTTTAGGTATGATTATTTATACCGATTATTGCTTTATTTTGTTGTTATCGCTCATACTAGACTTTCGTCTGACCCAGAGTTTTATGTATCTTCTTTTTACTCTGGGTGCTCCTAAACGAGCAAACTAGAGGCAGGTTAGGTGGTGATGCATGAGTAGTTGTCCGAAGACGAGCAGGAGGCTTCCATGTAGTATATACATATATTCTCCCTGTGTTGTTGATGGTCACTGCTTTGAGAATTAGTAGTGCACCTTCTTTATTTCCTTTTTAGAGACAGTATTTTGAAGTTGTAATAATGATTTGGATCATAAGCTATATTTTGGATTCCGCTACTGTGATGGTTATGGTTTAGTTTTAGCTTATGTACCGTCTCGCCTGTGCTATATCAAGTTATGTTACTATTATATTTCGTTCCATGCGCTGTGAGATATATTACAGGTTCTTGGTGATTCATCGTTCCAACCCTTTTCTTTTGACGACCGTTCCGTGCTAGTCGGGCATTGGTAGCGCATTTCGAGGGAAATATCAGCCGGTGCTGGGCGGGCTGTCACACTTGGTATTTGTGTAGTTAACCTAGGGGAAGACATCAGGGAGAGATAATATACGTATATGAGAGCGCGTATTTGTGATATTTTGGTTTTTAAAAACTATATATATATACTATTAGTATATCTAAGGATGAAGTCGCACTGCACTAGAACCACTGAGGAGATGGTTAATCGTTTTCTCTTTAAGGTTGAACGATGAGTGGAAATATGAGGAGTACGGGTTTAGGAGCTAACAATGGGAATGTCCCTGATATAACGACGACGTTTACTACCTTCGTGAGGGAGATGCTTAGGGATGTTCAGGTAGCAATTGCTAATGTTACTAATAGTGGTGGTGCAGTAGAGCAGGCTTCTAGAGCCGATTTTGCCTAGCTCTGCAAGGATTATACTAGTCTTGGTGGGAAGTTGTTCCACGGAACGAAGTCGGCTATGGAGGTTCAGGATTGGCTTGATAGTTGTGAGCGCATCTTCGAGGATCTGAGGATCGATGATGCGATGAAGAGAAAGCTAGCATCCCGTCAACTTCAAGGACGAGCAATGAATTGGTGGGATGTTATCAAAGTGGCTAATTCCGAGGATTAAGTTACTTGGAATCAGTTTAAGACCAAATTCAGTGATAAGTTTATTCCAATTGCTCAGAAATTAGAATTATTCAGGAAGTTTTTAGAGCTTAGGCAGAATGGTAGGGCAGTCTCGGAGTATATTGTTGAATTTGATACCTTGTCGAAATATGGATTGTTCCTTATCGATAATGTCGAGAAGAAAAACGAGAAGTTCATAATAGACTTGGATGAGTACTTGGTGGAAAGACTTATAAACCATATCGAGGAGACTTTCGAGTCTATTGTGGGAAAGACATTGAGATCTGAGAGCCTTTATCCTAAGTTGAAGACCGAGGTTGCTATTACATTTGCAGAGGAGCCAAAGCCGAAAATGAGTGGTAGAAGCAAGAATAATTCCCAGAATAAGAGGAAACAGGACCAAACCAAGGATGGTCAGAAAAAGAAGAATAAGAAAGAAGTCCAGTGCTTTGGTTGCGGCAAGAAGTGTTGCTATATCAAAGATTGTCGAGCAAAGCTAGCTGAAAGAAAGTGCTTTGATTATGACCAAGTGGGATATTTCAAGGATAAATGTCTACAGCCCCTTAAAGAGAAGTAGATCGTGAAAGCATATGCGATCAACATTGTTCCTTCTTCGTCTAATGCCTCAACTGCAGCGTAAAAGGGAAAGGGTTCGTTATTCAAGGTATGCTTTCTATTTATGATGTTCCTGTTCGAGTATAGTTTGATACCGGGGTTTCTCATTCCTTCATATCTAGTGACCTAGCAAATAGGTTGGAATTGGAACCCTAGATAGTCGATAGACCTTTAGTTGTGACGAACCCGACCGGTGGTTCGACTAGCCTTAGTATGATTTGCCGTAAATTGGTCTTATCGAGTCATGGATGTATGTTTGCTTGTGATTGCTTTGTTTTGGGCTTTACTGGGTTTGACATTATTTCAGGAGTCGATTTGCTCCAAAGGTATGGAGTGGTGGTCGACTGTGAAGGGTCTTCGGTGACCATTAGAGCGGATGATGGGCGGAGGGTGGTATTGGGTTTCCTACCTAGTGATGGGGTGATGGCTAGTTTTCTAAATTCCCTCGACATCCCGCATGATGAGTTATCAGATGTGCCTATTACTGGCGAGTATCCGGACATTTTCGGGGAAGTAACCGAACTTCCACCACACCGAGAGATCGAGTTTCGGATTGATTTAGTGAAAGATGCCAGATCTATAGCGATTCCACTTCGTCGCATGGCGCCAAGGGAGCAGTGAGAGCTCGAAGTGCAAGTGGGCAATGTTGACGGGAAAAATTGTCGCACGCCAACACCCAATGTGTATGTGTGTACAATTATCCAAATAAGCAGTGAAGTAAATAAGTGCGGGGGACACAGGTTTTATAGTTGTTCAGCACTAACACCTACGTCCATTTTAGGATTATCATTCATCATATCTTTTGTCTTTTACAAAGTTGTACGAGTTCAGACAATGGCTAAGTATGAAGTGTTATAATAGAATAGCAAAATATATGCTTGGTCTACACTATGACTAAATTGCCCTTCTTTTTCTTCGTTGAAAAATGTTGACTTGGTCAACAATATCCAAGTTTGGTGTTCATGTCCATGAAGCTCAAAAATAGCATAACAATCCTTGTTAATGTTCAAGTGTTGGACGAAAACATGCATGCCATGTTTTAATTTTCCATGTCATCTCCTATGGCCATGGTGGAGGTGTTGGAAGCCATTAATGAGTGTTTGAAGCTCTCAAGGTCCTAAAATTCCAAGGGAAAAGGATCCCCAATGAAGGCTAAGGCTTGGGGTATTTATAGGAGGAAGGTTAGGTGGGAATAGGTGAGAGTTGGTGAGCAACGGGCCCACAAAAGCTATTTTCGCACCCCATAAAATAGTCCACCTAAGGAAAATCGCACCCCCTAGCCCTAGGGTGCGAAATTTCGCAACCCCTAACCCCGGGGTGCGAAATTTCGCACCCCCTTGAGAGGTGCAAAATTCGCACCCCCACCAAGGGGTGCGAAATTTCGCACCTCCCCGGTGGGTGCGAAATTCGCACCCCACTAGGGGGTGCGGAATTTCGCACCTGCCTGGGGGATGCGAAATTCACGCCCCGCCGGGGGGTGCGGAATTTCTCCCCTCCCAGAAGGGTGTGAAACTCGCACCCCATCGGGGTATACGAATTTGATGGAGGAAGTCGAACTTCTTGGTGCAGAAACCATGTTGTTTTAGGGTGTCGAAGTTTCAGAATGCGAAGTGAGGGAATCACGGTTTTGCTGGTCCGAAGTGAAGGAATTTGAGGTTCTGGCATGGATAAAATTGGATGAATTGGGCGGTGCCCACTGGTTCGACCTAACCGGCTAGGTCGCTCGCCGCCGAGACTGTGAGACCCTGGACCCCTACCGACGCTGCGCCCGGACCCGCTTGACGGCTTGTCTTTGGCTCGGATGACGGTGTGGCTAAGAGCTCATTGGGCCCGACAAAGGCCACCTGATAAAGGTTACGGGTCTCCTTGCGTTTGCGACGCGACTTCGACCCTGCTGCCTTGTGTTTTTTGACGCTTGAGCGTGTCGCTCACCGAATACTTGACGTGTGACAGCTTCGACAAAAAAGCATGTCAACTGGCAATCTTTTGAAGAAGGGATTTATCCGAAGAAGTTTTTTTGAGTGGGGAGCACCAATTGTATTTGCTACTAAGGCCGATGGTTCCCTTTGCTTATGTGTGGACTACCACGAGTTGAACAAGGTGACCAGGAAGAATAAATATCCTCTTTTGTGGATAGATGATTTGTTTGATCAATTAAATGGAGCAAGAGTGTTCTCCCAGTTGGATCTCGTAACAGGTTTCCATCAGCTCCGAGTAGTAGCTGAGAGTGTACCTAAAATGACATTTCGGACTCCGTCTGGATTCTCTGAGTGGTTGGTCATGCCATTCGGGTTGACTAATGCACCCACATATTTCGTTGATCTTATGAATAGGGTTTTCAGGGATTAATTAAATAAGTTTGTTCTTGTGTTCATGAACGATATCTTGGTTTACTTGAGGATAGAGGAAGAACACAAGGAACACTTGAGGACAGTGATGGAGGTGTTAAGGAAACACCAATTAAAAGAAAAAATTTCTAAGTGTCACTTCTGGAGGAGGGAAGTGAGATTCTTGGGCCATGTTGTTTCAGAAAATGGTATTGTCGTGGATCCTGCGAAGGTAGCCATAGTACAGGATTGGTCTACGCCAAAAAATGCAACAGACGTGAGAAGTTTCTTGGAATTAGCTGGATATTATCATAAGTTTATTCAGGACTTCTCCAAGATAGCGGCACCGTTAACTCGGTTGACCAAGAAGAATCAAGCTTTCGTCTGGGACGGAAGGTATGAGAACGCATTTAAGAGCCTAAAGGAAGAGTTAATGTGTCCACCAGTGTTAGTTATTCCTAAGGGGAACTGTAACAACCCGTATTTTCAATAACCTGTAATAACATAAATTGAGGCAGAATTAAATTATAAAATGGGAATCAAGGGAAACGGGCTATGCCATCGCGTTCGTCTCGGAAAAATACGCGAAATAGAGTCCGAGTTTTCGAAAATCGGAGTCCGTATGACCCAGTTAAGGCCCATTGAAGTCTTCAGAAAAATCCTAAGTAAAAACAGATTCAAATTTAAAGAATTGGGCCAGCTGGGCCAAGGCGGGAAAATTCCCGCCAGGGGCCCCATGTCGACAGGCCTGTCGACAGGGTCCCCAGGGAGTCGACTGCCCTGTCGACAGCCCTGTCGACAGGGGGTAGCCAGGCAGATTAGCCTGGCGCACCTCTTTGGTTTGGGCTTGGTTGTGTGGTCTGGTTCTAGAGAGTTCCTAAATCTGACGGGCCAAAATTCACCTAGGGTTAATCCTATGGTCTAAATCACTCTAATCTTCTATAAATATACCCCTAATCCTA